>OX383257.1:16144091-17344091 GCA_947522985.1 Lithophane socia | reverse complement strand
AGGTACCCCACCTAGATGCTCTATCAAGCAAATAATATTTGATATTGTTGTGCAATACTTCTAACAGAGTTGCTGCAACCGGTTCAAAGGGTACAGGAAAATGAACGTTATGAGCACATGGAACATTGAGAGCAGTTCAAGGTTAATCCTGAAAACTGGTTCGTATCGTCATGTTCGCGCTCATGTTGACACAACCGTGTGGAGCTTCGCGCGCGCGCCGCGGACCAGACCGGTTACTCGAGGAACACCGAAATCATTTATGTACATATTTATAAATGCATGACTATTCTATGAGGAAAATAACAATTTTACACATTAGTTGGATCATAATAAAAACTTCATATACAATACATTGTATCTTCAATGTAGGCATTTGAACTTATACAAGCAGGGAGTAATTAAGTATAATGAATTAAAGACTAATAATAGTTGACTGCCATTTATAATCTCTTTGTATTTGAAATTAATCATAATTTCTGTTATTGAATGGTTAACATTTAAAAGTACCGACATGACATGAATATTGTATGATGGCGAGTCATTTTTATGATAATTGGTGTGAAAATAAGTTGGCGGCACAGGAATGAGTAGCGGATGTTAAATGTTCCCAACACATTGTTGTACAGTCACACTGAGTGCTTAGAATAACATATGGTCAGGTACAGAGATTTAACGACCTTGATACAAATACTGTCCGCCATGCACGTGAATGTGTAAGCCACAGAGACACGCGGCACTGATCGTGCTGCTGCCTCAGTGGCCTGCTCGGGTGACGGGTACTTGGACCACGCAGTCCTTCACCGACGGCTACTTGTGGAAGCATAAAGAAAAGCATGCACAATATAAGCGACCCTCATGCTACGCCCGACTTACTTTCTTGTAGTATATCCGAATGCGACTAAAACACTAACAGCTGTTCATTTGCAAAGTATTAAGAAAGTTTTTAATTGAATCAATGTCTGCCGCCGCAAGCATGAGCTCAGCGCAGCGCTCGCCCGTGACCTGTTAGGGTGTCAGCTCCACATCTGTTGCGCAGGACGTCAGCTCGGGGGCTGTGACGTCATTGCACGAGCTAGTCGCACAACTCGTGAGCGTAACATTAGTAAAGTGGTACTTGAATCACAAGTGACATTAATTTTGTCGATGCTCTGTCTCCGTGATTGTTGCTCTGTGGTTTTAGTTTCCTTATAATATTGATCCGAAAAGGAAAAAAACGCTTAATTATGTGCTTGCGTGACCGTCGAATTGACTACTTTAACATGATGAGATTTCAAGAAGGGTAGGTATGACTCAATTTGTTGTTCTACGAATTTTACGATCTGGCTATGACATGTTATTAAAACTAAACACACTATACAGCACTAAATACAATCTAAAGAACAGCTTTCTAACCGGTGTTGACTGTGTAGTGAAGTAGCCCGTGCGCTTTACTTTGATCATGGATACGTATTTACCAGTCACGGGTATTGACCAACGAGGATCTATCCAAGAGTGATTGTTCAGTGGCGTTAGCAAAGAGAGGCGTAACATGAGGGTGTGAAGTGACGAGAAACAACATGCCATCTGCTCACCAGTGTCCTTTGAATCCTGCGTAAAGGGGACAAACAAAACATATAATATTATCACAAGATTACCACGTCATGCGTGCGAGCTCCGAACGCTCACGCTGGACACGTAATTCGTTCTGTTCTCATATATGACAATAAAAGTTAGCATTAACGTAGCGGTAGGCATTTGTTGATCAATTTGTTGTATTTATACATTTAGGATACTTTTAAGGGGTGTTCCTGTATTTATCAGAAATGAGATAGCATGATAATGATAAGGGCCCTGGTGATGTGGCCGGGCCATCAGTCTACAAAGTATAATGATAAGGGCCCTGGTGATGTGGCCGGGCCATCAGTCTACAAAGTATAATGATAAGGGCCCTGGTGATGTGGCCAGGCCATCAGTCTACAAATAAGATACTTTCACAAGCAAAAATCATCAGCAATTTCTTATTGTAAACACATTTAAAATCATGTAGTTTAAAGGTAAATAAGTATGGTTACTTATTAGTTTAACTTAACAATTCAATAAGAGGTAATAAAATCTAACTAAACTAACAGTTCTCAACCTGAGTACATCCTCTGCAGTTTCCCTCTCAGTTGTAACTATTCAATTGTTTCAACTTCCTCCTAATAGAATGAATCACTCGATGTAAAACTGGGGTTCACTTAGTGCGAGCATGACAACTTTAATTTAAGGATATAATAATCTAATGTTAAAATTTCACACCTATTAAATTACCGAATAGTCTCGTCAGTCAGTCACAATCAGGGACCGACCGCATACTCGTTGAAAGGGTTTTTAAAGGGGTTTTTTTAAGCGCTTGAAAAAAAAACCCTATGATACAGGTTACACCTTCGAACGGGTGTAGTTAACCTGTTACGAACGGGTTACCCTTTCAACACCCTGTAACACTGTAACAGGGTAAGCCATTCCAACTCAAGACATTGTAATATGCACTGTTTACAATCGATATTACTTAGAAAATTGCATAACCACGACCGCACGTGACATCGTACCGCACTCGGCGGTCCGCCAATCTTGCGTGTACCGACTTGCCGAGCGACTTGTAAATCCCCCCACCTACATGCAGCTCAAGTTTATTAGGTAATCCAGGGTAACACGAAAAAAAGCTTTTCGAGAAGGTAACCTCTACAAAGGCTTAAGTCATTGAAGGGGTTAACCCCTTCACGTGGTTACCTTAATAAAGGTGTTAACCATTTCGCTGGGTTTTGAGGATGTAACTCGAACAAAAGGTAACACTGCGATATGAGTTACCCCATGTACGGGTTACCCTTGTCAAAGGCTTAACTCTTAAGCGGGGTTGTCCGGACCCTGGTAACAATGTCGCGTCGGTTTGTCGAGTCATTTGCCAATCCATTCAGTATCTGCGCTTCGTATGCGTTCCTCGGAGTTGCTCCAGCCGGTGCAGTGAGGCACAATCTGACGATTACATTGTTGCTAGGTCAAATGCCGCGTATTTCATCGTTTCAGTCGACGGTTTTCCATAAATTGAATGTCTTTCAGTATTGGCAGTGTAGCATCGTTGTTTCATGCAAGGATTTCATGAGCAATTATATGTTATGCATTATTTGTTCTATAGATATCGCGGTGGAACTCCTGCAATGGTAGCGCGACTTTGTTTTGGATATCTGTGGTCATATGGGTACGCGCAGAGTGCGTTCAGGCGCGTTAGTGTGGGTCTAGATCGTTTGCATTGGATGACACGATGACGCTAGTCGTCTCCGCGGTGATCTCATCCCGGCCGATCTGAGGACTCAGAGGTCAGATCGTACTCAATGCGAACTAGATGGCTCTAAGTAAAGAATCTGTTACAGGAAAGTGAACTTTGTTAATTTTTAACAGAAATACGAGTATGTATCCCATAATATTTCAGACATGCGTGCTGCGAGTGCTGCGACTGAGTGTCTGATAAAGGCTTCATGTTGCAAATTAGCATAGGTACGCACTAGAGGAAAACTTATGAAGTTTATTTAAGTAGGTACTTATTAGGGTTCCGTACCTGAAGGTTGCCCAACTGAACCCTATTATTAAGCCTTCGCTGTCCATCTATCTGTCAGCGGGCTGTATCTCATGAACGGTATACAGTTGAAATTTTCACAGATTGTTTATTTCTATTGCTGCTATAAAAATAAAAATAAAAGTAACAAATTAAAGAGGAACATGTTTTTTCGGCGTTTTTTTGCTAAATATTGTACGGTGATACGGTTTTGTTGGCCGATTTTTGGGTTGAAAGAACACATGTTAGTTTACGAATAAAATAATACCTACTAATTTGATTCCTATGTTCTGCGCTAACCTTTAGTTGTGCATATCTTGTTAACTAGTAGCGCTTCCCCGATGAGCGCCGAAAAAGGAACAATGGGTGAATAATACCCGCGGTGAATGTTGTCACACGCGCCACCACGCGGGTGTGGCGCAGAAATACAACTCGACAGCAGCACGCACTGGCAACTACTCCGCATATCAGTGCTAACTCAACAGCAGCACGCGCCGGCAACTACTCCGCATATCAGTGCTAACTCAACAGCAGCACGCGCCGGCAACTACTCCGCATATCAGTGCTAACTCGACAGCGGCACGCGCCGGCAACTACTCCGCACATCAGTGCTCACTCAGCAGCACGCGCCGGCAACTACGCCGCACATCAGTGCTCACTCAGCAGCACGCGCCGGCAACTACGCCGCATATCAGTGCTAACTCAGCAGCACGCGCCGGCAACTACTCCGCACATCAGTGCTCACTCAGCAGCACGCGCCGGCAACTACGCCGCATATCAGTGCTAACTCAGCAGCACGCGCCGGCAACAACTCCGCACATCAGTGCTCACTCAGCAGCACGCGCCGGCAACTACGCCGCATATCAGTGCTAACTCAGCAGCACGCGCCGGCAACAACTCCGCACATCAGTGCTCACTCAGCAGCACGCGCTGGCAACTACGCCGCATATCAGTGCTAACATTAGCCATTAGCACTACGAACATCACCCTTACTGCTACGACAAAAAGGCGCTGTCAACATCAAACTATTACTACCAATGTGCGGCTGACTGCGCTAAGATATCACGTGAGCGTGGTACACCTCGTATACATTAGAAACAAAAGTTGTACAAATTGTTTCAGCAACATGTTTTCGTGTTGCGGAAAACTAGTTGCAGAGCTGAATAAGTTTGCGCAGCTGTTTCTTACGAGGCTTCGGCCGCGCTCTGTTGGCTGCCTGCGCGGACCTTCTGAGAGTAGTTGGTGTACGGTTGGCGCTGCGCCCGCGCCGAACGAGCCTCTCGACCTTCAACTTACATCACGTGCTACCAGTGCTTACAATCACAACAAAGTGCTTCACACTGTTCATGAAATTGCCGAAAACACCCGTCTGCAATAAAATATTCCGAAGTGAAAGCATACTACACGATAAGTTCTCGTTGCACTGAAGTCATCAAGATTGATAGTTTCATACCCCCCTACACCTTTCTACGAAGCGCGTGATAACTTTCATATCTGTGTTATGGTTACAGTTCTGCATGATTACCGCAGCGTTACGCCGCCGCGGAATGTTCTGCAACACTGATGCCGCTGGTGACTGGACGCACCACACAATCGTGCCACCTGCAAGTAGCTCTACGATTAATTTATTTCCGCCAACCAGTTAACATTTTAATGCAGTAATAGTCTGAGCCCCGGCGTTTACGTCACCTCCTGTCATTTGGATAACGTACATAAAACAGATGTTTAATACCATTTCCATCAAATTGGGTATTACGTCATGCGTCATCTGACACAATGATATTATTATTTTAAAGATTGTTTTTCATCTATTTTTCCGGACAATGAACAAGGTCTTCATGCGTCAAAAATGTATTTATTTAGTTTTGCATCTAGCTATAAGGGACCACACCCTGATTTGCTTTTCCTGGTATTGCGGTTGTGGAGTGGTGATGGTCACCGCTATATGCCACTAGCACCTGGTCCAACGAGAAGCGGGCTGCTCTGTTTGAGAGCAGACACGTAGGTACTGCACACCTAACTTAATGGTTATCCTATTCTATGGGCTATTGTAAATCCGCTTGCCCGCAATGTCATGAAGGTGGCAACCTACAGTCGGACGCCGCCAGTAGTGATGTGGCGGGGCTCACGTGACACTCCAACATTATACCTACAGTCGGACGCCGACAGTAGTGGCGTGGCGTGGCAGGGCTCACGTGACACTCCAACATTATACCTACAGTCGGACGCCGACAGTAGTGGCGTGACGTGACGGGGCTCAAGTGACACTCCAACATTATACCTACAGTCGGACGCCACCAGTAGTGGCGTGACGTGACGGGGCTCAAGTGACACTCCAACATTATACATACAGTCGGACGCCGACAGTAGTGGCGTGGCGTGGCAGGGCTCACGTGACACTCCAACATTATACCTACAGTCGGACGCCACCAGTAGTGGCGTGACGTGACGGGGCTCAAGTGACACTCCAACATTATACATACAGTCGGACGCCGACAGTAGTGGCGTGGCGTGGCAGGGCTCACGTGACACTCCAACATTATACCTACAGTCGGACGCCACCAGTAGTGGCGTGACGTGACGGGGCTCAAGTGACACTCCAACATTATACATACAGTCGGACGCCGACAGTAGTGGCGTGGCGTGGCAGGGCTCACGTGACACTCCAACATTATACCTACAGTCGGACGCCACCAGTAGTGGCGTGACGTGACGGGGCTCACGTGACACTCCAACATTATACATACAGTCGGACGCCGACAGTAGTGGCGTGGCGTGGCAGGGCTCACGTGACACTCCAACATTATACATACAGTCGGACGCCACCAGTAGTGGCGTGACGTGACGGGGCTCACGTGACACTCCAACATTATACCTACATTCGGACGACGACAGTAGTGGCGTGGCGTGGCGGGGCTCACGTGACACTCCAACATTATACCTACAGTCGGACGCCGACAGTAATGGTGTGGCGGGGGTCACGTGACACTCCAACATTATACCTACAGTCGGACGCCGACAGTAATGGTGTGGCGGGGGTCACGTGACACTCCAACATTATACCTACAGTCGGACGCCACCAGTAGTGGCGTGGCGTGGCGGGGGTCACGTGACACTCCAACAATATATCTACAGTCAGACGCCGCCAGTAGTGACGTGGCGTGAAGTTCGGAATAGATGAATCATCATCTATTCCGAACTATCCCACATTGAACGTATAAACCGTAGCGATCCTATTTTTATTTTACTATCAATTTCGAACCAACTATGCTGCTAAAGTCTGCAGTGAGTCTTACTTCTCTTTTCTGACGGTGGGAACCTGCTGCGACCAGATGTAGTAAACGAAATATATCTAGCGATTATGTTTACATTATGTTAAGAAACATAGGTGTTTTAGGTAACATCCCTTAATATTAGGTCCCCATCTATGAAATCAGCGTTTTGTATGGGGAATTTTAAAGAAGTTGCATTTTTCATACTAACATTTTCTTAATTTATATAACAACTATGAACACTAATGTTTTAAAACTATTATGCACTAATGTTTAAAAACTAAGATAACGTATGCCACTTAGATTAAGCGACAAAAATAAGTTTTGGCTTAGTTAAAAAAAAAAGTTGTCATTTCTGCTAACAACTTGTTAAGAAAACTATAAGTAATAAGGTTTTTTTTACTATTGGTAGTTGTCTATGATGGTCATTATTCGATATAATACCAAGCAATTGATGAATATTTTAAATCATAGAAGTGACGAGGTTCTCTATTTGTGAGAAAAAAATGCCAATTTCATAGGTGGGGACCCAATTATGAACATTGTTAAGTAACAGTGTAAACGTAGAGGGGCAGCCCAGCCTCGCCGGCCTGCTGCCGCCGCCTCCGCGCTAGCTGTGGGGCTGGGGGGTGACTCACTGGTGGTGAAGTTGCGCGAGGCGTAGGCGGCGCTCTCCTTGTCGTGCAGCAGCGTGAAGGCGTGCAGCTGGTAGGTGGCGCCGGGCGACAGCTCGCGCAGCACGTACGACCAGTTGCCGGCGCCGTCCACCGAGATGTTGCGCGCGCCGCCCTCTGCGCGCTCCGTCAGCGGGATCACCTGCGAGCGCACATCGTCAATTCGTCACTCATCGTCAGCCGGGCCTCGCCGGGGCCGGCCTGGACTCGGCTATACGCTTTGCGTCCGGAACTAAGCTCACATTCAATAAACTCTTTGAATTATGCTCAGCCAAATTTGCCTTACCTTTGACATCCTACGGATCCAATCCATACTAATATTATAAATTGGAAAGTAACTCTGTCTGTCTGTCTGTCTGCATGTTACCTTTTCACGCCTAAACCACTGAACGGATTTCGATAAAATTTGGCAAGGAGATTGATGGCATCCCGGGGAAGGACATAGGCTACTTTTTATCGACATACCACCGCGCTTTCATGCCAAAACTACTGAACCGATTTAAATGAAATTTGGTACACAGATAGTCTAGAGCAGTGTTTTTCAACCTGTGGGTCGTGGTCGATCCTTACTCAGGGGGTTGTGGACAAAAGAAAAAGGCAAGTGTTTCTAGGTCCTACACTTCACACTAAAAATATAATTTCAGTTAGGGGGTCGCTAGAATATGTTAACTTCTAAAGGGGTCGCGTATTCAAAAAGATTGAAAAACACAGAAAGGACATAGGCTACTTTTTATCGACATTCCACGCGGGCGAAGCCACGGGCGGAATCTAGTATTTTAATAATTAGATTTGCGTAAATTGTCGCACAAAATTATAGTGAACTTCTCTCCACAAAATGGCCATTTTGATTGAAAACCTTTTCTTACACACTATGTTGTGATGTTAAATAAGGCGCCAAGCAAGAGCATTCACCAGGAACACACGAACACGGCGACTCGTCGCGAACTCTTGAACTTTTTGTCACATTGTTCGTAAACAATGAGTGAGATTGGCGGAACTGATCAATGAGTTACAAGAAAATTACGATTTTATGAAATAACATCAATGACTGGCTACTCATAATATTTTTTGAAATAACATCAATGACTGGCTACTCATAATATTTTTTGAAATAAAATCAATGACTGACTACTCATATTTTATGAAATAACATCAATGACTGACTACTCATAATATTTTATGAAATAACATCAATGACTGATTACTCATAATATTTTATGAAATAACATCAATGACTGATTACTCATAATATTTTATGAAATAACATCAATGACTGACTACTCATAATATTTTATGAAATAACATCAATGACTGACTACTCATAATATTTTATGAAATAACATCAATGACTGACTACTCATATTTTATGAAATAACATCAATGACTGACTACTCATAATATTTTATGAAATAACATCAATGACTGATTACTCATAATATTTTATGAAATAACATCAATGACTGACTACTCTCATATTTTATGAAATAACATCAATGACTGACTACTCATAATATTTTATGAAATAACATCAATGACTGATTACTCATAATATTTTATGAAATAACATCAATGACTGACTACTAAGTACTATGAAGAAGTGCTAGTCCTAGTTGTAGGATTCCTATTTTTTTATGAGAAAAAATAAATCATCTCAGTTCTTTTGTTATGGGTACAATTTTACTTTAGGTGTTTAGGATTATCTACATTTACGCAAACGAATCATTTGGTTGCAAACGAATTTATACATTATTTCTAAATTAACAATGATCAAAATCAAAAGTCCGTGCGCATCCGCGGTTTCACTACATACGCTCTTTCTGCTATTTCGATCTTTAAGAGGTTAGCAATAATATAAATCCCTTTGTTCGTAGGTATGCTGTGCGCGTCCGTAAAATGACGCACCGTGGGAAGTCACCCTCACACTTTGAGACGATTTCAGTAGGTATACTTACATAGATGTGAGGGGTTTGACCATGTAATGTAGTTAGTTAAGATTAAACTGAAAAGTACCTTAAATCTAAATCCGGTATAGTCGCCGTGCGCCGGCGGCGACCACGAGATGGAGGCCTGCTTGTTGCGGCCCAGCGTCACCGTCAGGTTCGTGGGCGGCTCCGGCGCTGTTTCCACCAACAATGCAATTCATGTTATTGTACAAATTAAACCATCAGTTATTTGTGTACTGTAGAGGCTTTACTCTGCATGGTTTGGATTAAAACCTTAGTGCTTTCAAGTTGCTGGCATGTTTATCAGACAAGCATTAGATTTATATTTAGAATAGAAAAAAGGACACGAGGGGGGCCCCGTGAGATGTCAAGGCGGGAGCCAGAAGATTAATATAAAATAATATGAAATACGTAGCCCATTCATAGGAATAATTACTCATTACTATCGTAACATGGTGTTTTATTAGTGCCGGTACCGTAGGCTCACCTCGGAGTTCTACATATGGTGGAGGCGCCGCCGCTGACACCCGTCGAAAGTATTTTTTCAGAGTATTAGTATTTGGGCGAAGAAGAGTACCCCACAGCATTTAAATAAGTGATAAGGCGAGGCCTATCATAGATGGGCGTTGGATCGAGCGCATAAACGCTGAAGTTGAGAAAGCTAAGTGGTTTTTATTATTTTTTTCATGAAAATGCAGTTCTTTTCTGGATTCAATGGCGTGTGTCTAGAAGAATTTATAAATGAGTTCAGGAGTGTTGCTGCCTATAATGAATGGCAAGAAAGCGATTGGGCGCTAATAATAGGGGTATATTTGGTGGGCCCTGCAAGAATTTTTTTTAACTATACGTACCACGAGGGTATGAGCTTCATGTCAATCTGTGACGCGCTATGGGCTGAGTTTCCGTGCAAATGCCACAAAGATTTGCACAGGACGCAAGAAGCAGAGATCATACAAGTTGTGTCTGATGAAAGCACACAGGAAGAGAGCGCGACCACAGATAATGATGATAATTTATTTTCTAGCGAAATACAAGACGACTTGTTGGATGTTGAAGATGGCTGCCAAGAAGGCAGTAATGTTGATGATGAGGTCGATGACGAGCACAGCTGCCAAGGGTGCAGCACTGCCAATATAGAGGAGGAGTCGGTTGAAGTGTTCGAGAGTGAACACACAGAGGAAATTAACGAATCGGGTCAGTCCAGTCCATTCTTTAATTCTATTAGCTATGTTACAGAACATCAAGAGGTGTCCTTAACAGGAGAGAATAATGATCACGATGAGGAAATAAATAAACACAACTTTGTTGATGATCAAAAATATACGGTTGATTTTAGTACAGAATTCTCCGAGACACAGGAAGATGCTCATCTTATGTTTGGGACCGAAGTAGTTGGGAAAGATCATCCCTCGTTAGCAGTTGAAATGGATCAGAAGGCTTATAATTCAGTGTTACGTGTTGATGATGTTTGTATATTGAACGATAATTTAGAGTTAGATGAAGGTGTGCTGAGTCTTCAATTTCGAACCTCGGAGGTGATAGTTAAGCATAACTTTCGAGTTCGAAAGATTTTAATACAAAAGACAGTTCATAAGGTCACAAAGAACTTATTTCCTATTCGGTTAGGTGTTAGCAACAAGTTCAGGCGAATAACTAAAGGAAGTCTTAAATTAGAGGCTAGATTACATAGAAGCCCACGGCGTCATTTGGGTAAAAGGAATTTTATTTTGTATTATATTATAATGTTAAAAAGAATTTTCAGAAGCATGTCTATTGACATAAATAGATGGGAACTATGTATTTTAAGGATTGTGTAATTTTTTGAACTTATTATTCTCATTCCATCATGTCTCAGCATTATTTTCATTTTGGCAGAACATGATGTATTAATATCTTAATTTTGTTTCATATTCTGATGATTATGGCGAACGGAGGAAGAAGAAAAGATGTCGATTACACCGACATCATCGTTTTGTTTCTAATTAGGAAGAACACGCTCCAAGGTTTTATTAAAAGATTTTTTTTTGGGAACTGTGATCCTTCTTGAGGGGGGATGATATTGGTCTAGGCTGAGACCAACTTTGCTAACGGGACATAGTCTTTGCAAAGCGTGTTTGTTTAACACGATTGGTTTCTGCTGATGTTTGAGGATCAACAGTTCGGTCAATATGGACCAGTAGGAAGATTCAGGGTCTAGACTTTTAAGTCATGATTTTTCGAAGTTTTTACCTTTGGAGTGGGTTCATGAGTTAGGTGCAGTTGATTTCTTGCAGTTCTGATTTTCGCTTCCTCTGACGTCATAACGTTCGTTGAAATTTAAACCATTGTTGTGTGAGATCTTAGTATATTTAACCCCTTCTGGGCTGATGTGATTTGCCATGTCGATTTATTAACTTGTTAGGAGGCTGTGTCGCATCTTTTTCGCCAGTTTTGATATGACGAGGTTTAAGCATGACGAAGTTAGTTTGTGTGGGTGCACATTGGCACATAATAATATTTAACGTGATTGACACTTGTTATGATTCGTTCGTCCTGACTTAAGCCGTCTTTTGCAAAAGGCAGACCTCATATTGTAAATGTTGTTTCTGGTGTTAGGTAATTCTTCTTATAGGTTTACATACATAACATTAACATAAAACATTTGGACGCTGCAAAAATCTGTACACAATAGATTAAACTCTGTCTCTTAAACTAGGGGTATCCTGTATCTTAAGAGACAGTGCTTCGCAATGGGTTTCCAATTGAAATGTATGAGTGGACTGTGTCGATTTAACTTAAGTAGGGAAAAAAGTTATAATTTATGAGAAGGAAAAATATAAGTTACTGTAATTTTTTAATTATGCATGCATAGGTAAGTGCGAGGGTGAGGGTGAGTGAATGTGATTATAGGTGTGTTTATGTTTGTGTGTGACTGTGTATACGTAGGTGATATGGTGATTGTGTGTAAGAGAGTGGTATGTGCGAGAGTGTATGGATCCGAGTTTTAGGTAGGGTAGGGTATTTCCGGTTTAGGTAGGTCAATGTAATGTTTGTCTGAAATGGATAAAACTGGACACTACGTTAGCCCTATTTTATCCAGTAGGGGCGTAGCTGATGTAGAGGCTTTACTCTGCATGGTTTGGATTAAAACCTTAGTGCTTTCAAGTTGCTGGCATGTTTATCAGACAAGCATTAGATTTATATTTAGAATAGAAAAAAGGACACGAGGGGGGCCCCGTGAGATGTCAAGGCGGGAGCCAGAAGATTAATATAAAATAATATGAAATACGTAGCCCATTCATAGGAATAATTACTCATTACTATCGTAACATGGTGTTTTATTAGTGCCGGTACCGTAGGCTCACCTCGGAGTTCTACAGTACCTACGACATAAACTGCGAATCATTAATACGTATTCTCGCTCACAGTCACTGCTCACAGTATAGAATCTGTACTACTTTTCTATACAAAAGTATGCAAAATCATTTACATTACGCACCATAAAACATAAATCGAATTATTAGCCATAATATGTCAAAAAAAAAACAACCGACTTCACAAAAAAAGTGAAAAATAACTTTAATTTCGGAAGTCGGTGTCTTTGCTTTTTAATTTTCGTTTTTCGCCACCGACTTCAGAAATTAAAGTTATTTTTCACTTTTTAACCGACTTCTTCAAAAAGGAGGAGGTTCTCAATTTGTCTGTATGTTTTTTTTTTGTGTTTATGTTACGCGATTACTCCGCCAATTATGAACAGATTTTGATGATTCTTTTTTTGTTTGATAGGTCATGCTTCATAGGTGGTCACATTTAAATTTTATTAATTTTGCTTGCGTAGGTAGTTTTTGAGTTTATTTTTTATTTTTTATTTTTATTTCTTTAGGACAACAAACAATTGCGTAATAATGCTTAATACTACAACATAATTAAGGAACATTTAGGTAATAACGCAACCAGCACCGTTATCCACAAAATAATTTTGTAAAAAACTTAATTAGGTACAAGCAAACTTAAGAAAACACTATAAATTTAACTATTATAATGTGATTTACACAACACTTAGTAAAAGGTGAGACAAACTTTTAACAACCGACTTCGAAACCAAATTAAATTAAGCAAAATTTAAATACCTCAAATTCGGAGTGAACCTCATTCGAAAGAAAACTTACGAAGCCGGTTAAGAATAAACAAACAAATCTGTGCAATCTTGGCATTATGAGGAGGTGTGAACAATTTTTTCACAGATATGCTTCCTGAATTGTGCAAGTGACAGAGCAAACAAGTCAACATCAGCAAAATTATCGTTGTAACTTTTCATAATACGCCTTAAAGGAGCTCGTTCGCCTGCGTTAGTCCTGCAAGGCTTGGGGGCAAATAAACTATGAGTATAAGTATCGCGAATACGTTGGGAACGACTAGGTATGCGAATGTAGATTTGGTTTATGAGGTTAATGCAATCAAATTCATTTCGACAGACTTTATATAAAAGAGTTAGCTTCAATAATTACGTATTTTTCCCACTTTGCGTGTGTAGACGATATCTTATTTTTCCTTCACTGTTATTTACATAGCAGGTAGTGGTATTCGAATTTGTTTGGGGTAGGTACCACAACTAAAAAGTGAATATTTTTTTTTTTTTGTAAAAAGTTTTTATTTTTTTAGTGTTTTTTTGTGAAGCCGGTTGTTTTTTTTTTGTAAAAAGTTTTTATTTTTCACTTTTTAGTTGTGGTACCCTATCCCACACAAATTCGTATACCGTTATCTGCTATGTAAATAAAAACTTCGATATCGTCTACATACGCAAAGTGGGAAAAATACGTAATTATTGAAGCTACCTCAAAAACTACGCAAGCAAAATTAATAAATTCAAAACCAAAGACACCGACTTCCGAAATTAAAGTTATTTTCACTTTTTATAGAAAAACATAAGTAGACGTTGGACAATCATAGGTACTAGTAAGTTTTAATGTTGACAATCATTTTATATGCTCCAGCAGGCATTATGATATTAATGCTCAAGCAATAAAAACCAGCAAATAGCAGATGTAATGATCTAAGTGAACACTACCAGTGATGATGGTTTGATTCCACGTCAAAAGGTCGGCGAATGTGGCGTTGGAGTAGTAGAGCATGAAGTGGTACTTGGTGCCAGGCAGCCCCACGAAGTTGATGGTGTTGGCGCGCGCCGGCACCGTGAAGTTGGGCGCCGGCGTGCCTTCTGGCGGTCGGTAGTCCAGCCGGTAGTGGCCGCCGTCCGGCGCCTCCGGCTCGCCGCCGCCCGAGCCCGGGATCTCGATCACCAGGTCGGCGCACTCGCCGCCCCGCCATGTACTCTGCACAGATCGTACATCAAATTACTTAAACAGTCTTCTGTCAGAATCTAACTAATATTAACGCGAAAGTTTGTAAGTATGGATGGATGAATGTATGGATGGATGGATGGATGTTTGTTAATCTTTCACGTAAAATCGGCTGAATGGATTTGGATGTTTGGCAAACAGAATACAGATAGTTTATAACCTGGATTAACACATAGGATACTTTTTATCCCGACACGGGATCGAGACTTACGCGGGTGAAACTGCGGGGCGCAGCTAGTAATAAATATATTTATTTGCAATGAATGTAGGTGTCGTGGCCAGATCTTAGAATAGACCATTTCATGAAATGTCCAGCTAAAATTGGCCATATCGTTTTAACGTCAACGTTTAACTATAAATGTCAGTCGACGTTTGGCCATATCTTTAATGAAGGGTATCCATGGTTTAAGGTATAGTAAAAATTGCCAAGTAACTGCGGTCAACTTAGTGGAAGTAGCACTCGCCGACCGCTACAGCGGCGCCGCCGCTCCGCTCGCTTCGCTCACTCGGCTCGCGCGCGGTTGGTCACAGTTCTGATCTAACCCAACCCATTTGGTTGGGTCGGGGTGCCACATAAGCGGCGTAAATTTTGGATTTTAAGTGCCATGTTGCATTTCACGCCGCGGCAGCGGCCGGTTCGCGCTACTTCCAAGTTGGTCGCTTTCCATAATATCATATTAAATTAAACTCCATCGACTTTTTTGCGTGGTCTCCCTACTTTTTTGATTTGTTTTATACCGCCGCCATGATGCACAACAAAAACAAAGCGACATGTACGCCTCTACCGGTAGATAATCTAACTATTTTACGATATGATCACTAATGTTTGGCCATATCATGAAGTAGTCGTGCGTTTAACTGTTCATATCGTCAATGTTGAGTATTCAATGATCTGGTCCGATAACATCATGATGTGACCAGCGGTCGATGTTCTCTTAATAAATCCATGTACGATATTCTACCTTATTACACAACGCAAAAAAAAACTAAATTAAAAATAATAAAAATAAAAAATAGATAAAAAAAGATAAAAATGTAAATTTAAAAAAATAATAAAACGATTAAAAAATTATTAAAAAAAACTAAATTACCTATTCAATTAAGTTAACTTATGGGCAAGAACTCTTGAGTTTTTGTTATTGTATTGTATTTTTTTATTAATTAATTGCATTTTGTCCATGGTAGATCCAGGGTAGATCTACAATATTACAGTTCGATATATTATTTAGTCTCAGATTTTTTAATATGAAGATCTATATGTTTAGTAACAGAATAGACCATACCAGTTTAACTTATTGATAGCATGTTACTATCATCATCTGAAAATTCATTTACACCCAAAAGAAGGGTATCAATCTCAAGAGTTACAACAACATTTGCCATCCGAAAAAAAGAAGAAAAGGGCAAAGAAGAAGTAGTGAAGACTAGAATAGGGATTCCAGTCTGCAATACACAATTGCAGTTAAGGCCAAGATTATTTTAAAGAGATGGCTAATTGGCTACAAGACCTGACATAATATGATTAAACTAAACTCACACACACAACCACCCCCACACTATGCTCTTTCACCATTCCACTAACTGTAGGCATCAATGGTTATGCATTTTTAACTTCTTAACTGTTACTGTTTATTTAATTTTATTATCTTCATTTAGAACAGTTGATCATCATTATTTTCATAACATTGAAAAGAATAGTCACAGTAACACCTAAGCCATGCAAGCTACACACAAATAAAAATAACTGGGAGCTCTTTAGATAGCTACTGGTAGAAAGCTTGCATATAAAAATTCCTCTAAAGACGAACAACGATATAACAGAAGCAGTTGAACAATTCAATAGGTGTGTTCAACAATCTGCTTGGCTTGCTACTCCAATGGCCATAGATTCGCACTGTAAACAGGAGTTTTTTATCTGTTCGAGAACTATTCTCTGAAAAACGAAGAGTTCCAAAAAAGTGGCAAAAAAACAGGTTATCCCACTGATAAAAACATCTGAACTATTTACAAACAAAACTAAAAACAGTGCTACAAGATACTGAGAACCAAGATATCAGAACATCTTTAAAAAACCAACCAACCGATCAACAGAAACCAAACATTCTTTATGGAAAATCACAAAAAACTTAAACATCCTGTTTCTAACCAACCTCCTATCCGTAAGGGTAATGGGAATTAAATCTCGGAATGGGCTACCAGTGATGCGGGCATAGCGGACACATTTGCTAAGTATCTTAAACAGGTCTTAGGTCTTACTATAACCCTCTCATTACTAAGTTCACAAAGGAAGAAGTAAAACAGCGATTAAGGCGCTAGACTCATGTAAAGCTCCTGGATATGACCTCATAACAGGCAAAATCCTAAGAGAACTGCCAAAGGAAGGCATTAAATTTCTCACTTTCCTGCGAAGGGGTATGGTTCGGTTTCAATGGAAAGTAGTCCAAGTTATAATGGCTATCAAGCCGGATAAGAATCCTGTCGAGGCACAATCATATAGACCTATTAGCCTGATGCCCATACCCTCTATACTTATCCTGCGTAGATTGTCTCCGATGATCTCCTCGAATAAGTTTATACCTGACCACCAGTTTGGCTTTCGCCGAAAACACAGTACCATAGAACAAGAACACAGATTAGTAAAACATATTAACAAAGCTCTTGAGTTAAAACAGTATAGTGCTGCAGCCTTTTTGGATATAATTATCCAATCAAAAACATAAATGTGAAATGGGAGCCAAATTCAAAGTGTGGTTATCGACTTCGTCGACAAAAGAATTGAGATCTAAATGGGTGCCAAGTTCTATAGATAATCCTGAAATGTATAAAGAACATACAACATTCTAAAATAAATTTAAAACATAATTTCTTGTTTTTTCTGTTATAACAATGTTTGCTATTTAAAAATATAACTTCATTGAATAGTCGAATTATTACATATCTTACTCCTCTAAAATGTTGGCTTGCTGATAAAAACTAGCCAAGTAAAATTTTCAGCTTGAATTCATCCTAAGTGCTTTGTGTAAATAATTCGACTATTCAATGAAGTTATATTTTTAAATAGCAAACATTGTTATAACAGAAAAAACAAGAAATTTTGTTTTAAATTTATTTTAGAATGTTTGTATGTTCTTTATACATTTCAGGATTATCTATAGAACTTGGCACCCATTTAGATCTCAATTCTTTTGTCGGCGAAGTCGATAACCACACTTTGAATTTGGCTCCCATTTCACATTTATGTTTTTGATTGGATATCATTACTTTTTGTAAATAAATTATTATTATTCGTCAACTAAAAGTGATCCGTAAAATCTATTTTCAAATATAAGTAGCAAGATTGTGTTAGAATGTATTTCTTTTGTAACTTAATTAGTTACACTTATCTGCAATGATGTCAGATCGCTGAGCCCGGCGTTGTAGTTTGTGTTAATATTAGCTGTCGAAGTTCTATAAAAAAACGTGTGCCGTCGGGGAAACTCCGTTAGGAACAAGTTCAATTCAATTGAATTCAAATCTTAATTCCATATCTCATGTGTGTACCAACTCTTAAAATGATAGTTACAAAGTTCACATGGACCCACCCTGTCTGTTCCTTCCCCACGTATGCTTTAATTAATTAACTTTCGCAGGCACTATTTTGCATTTACATTTTGACCTCATGATCCGCTTTGACACACTCAAAAACATACGTAACGTATCGGTATAAGTACGAATTTTTATATTGTTTTTTTTTTGGCTTCAAGCTTCTGCGGAAAATGTATTCCGTACATTGCCTAGGTATTGCATAGAATACCTGAATTATACAGATTACCGGTATTACCGGTAACTTATATACGAATGAATATCGCCAACATGGCGCAAGGGCAATATGCACCGGAACCTCACCAGTGCGGGCGGCGCCGCGCTGCGATTTTTTTCGTCTTGTGGTCCGACTCTGGTACGGCTCCGACATCATGTACACGAAGCCTAAATGTCACCTTAAGATACGAACTATGACTATATTTCTAAACCCTTAAATCCCCAAGACCCCGCCGCACTCCTGTTGCCCGCCTCGCGGAAAACTTAAACAGCCAATGATTAACAATTATTATTATTAATTATTGGATGTCTAAGTTATATAAAATAATCTGGTACCTAATAAAGCGACCTTTCATAATGGAACCAATTCTCGTATAAAAGAAAATATTTTTGCTATTATAATTTCGAAAGGCGCTAGGTGTTAAAAATCGATTACTTGAACTTTTTTTTTAAATCGCAAAAATATACTGTTTTCTGAATTTTTCCTTTGTATACACACAATTACAAAGCTGGACACCAAATTTCAACTTTCTAGGTCATCTGGAAGTGGGTAAGGTTTTTGATCTATAGGTAGGTATGTCAGTCAGTGATAAAAATGACGATTTTTGGATGTTGATATCTCAACAACCGTTTGAGCTGTATTTATCAAATTTGGGGTTCTAGCTAATTTAGGGGGCATTAATAAATAAACCAAATTTCATGTGTGTATGTTAAATAGATTTTGAGTTATTGAGGGGTGAAAAGTAGCTCCAAATGGTTCGTGTAACATAACACACGACTGCTGCGTCGCCAGTTCTTTTCTTGAACTTGGCTTGACACGCGGCCGCGTGTCTAGATCTCAGGTATTTGATTGTGTGTGGCATCATGGCATGACAGCCTACTGTTTAAAATAAAATGGGACCTGCCTATAAATTTCTACAACCTTATAAAGTCATATCGAAGCGACAGACACTTTTTCATAAAACAAGGTGACGAGTTTACTTCCTTATAAGGTATTCATTACATTAATGGAGAATTATTAATCAAACAGTTTTCTTGGGAATCACTCTAGACGAGAAATTACAAAAAGGACCTCATATAACATCTCTTGCGGGGCGCTAAGCTCAGCCGCTTTTGCTGTTAGAAAGATAAGACAGTTATCCTTATCAGATGTAGAAACCGCGTGTTTGGTCTATTTCAGGTACTTCAACAGCATTATGTCGTATGGCATTTTACTGTGGAGTCGGGCTGCTGACATTGAATCCATATTTATTTTGCAAAATAGAGCTATCAGAGCCATTTATAAACTACTAGCTTCCGCCCGCGTCTTCACCCGCATGGTTTGTCGATAAAAAGCACCCTATGTCCTTCCCCAGGATGCCATCTATCTCCTTGCCAAATTTTGTCGAAATCCGTTCAGTGGTTCAGGCGTGAAAAGGTAACAGACAGACAGACAGAGTTACTTTTGAATTTATAATATTAGTACGGATTTTGCTGCAAATCTCTCACGGAACTTTTTAAAAAGATTAATATTATGATGGTACCTTGCCAATTAATGTATGAGAATATTATGTATGAAAGAAAAAATCTAAATCTTTTTAATAAAATAAGTGATTATACATAATTTTAATAATAGAAATAAAGATAAAGTCAGTACATTATACATAGAAGTACCCACTTTCGTTTATGTGTATGATGGCGTATCCATTTTTAGGGTTCCGTACGCAAAGGGTAAAACGGGACCCTATTACTAAGGCTCCGCTGTCTGTCTGTCCGTCTGTCACCAGGCTGTATCTAATGAACCGTGATAGCTAGACAGTTGAAATTTTCACAGATGATGTATATCTGTTGCCGCTATAACAACAAATACTAAAAACAAAAATAAAATAAATATTTAAGGGGGCTCCCATACAACAAACGTGATTTTTTTGCTTATTTTTGCTCAATATTGAAAACGACAACAGGTAGACTCTTGAAATGTTCACAGAATATTTAGTTAAGTATTCACATTAAAAATAAATAATTAAATTAAAATAAAACAAATATTTAAGGGGGGCTCCCATACAGCAAACGTGATTTTTTTGCCATTTTTATAGATACTGGTACCGAACCCTTTGTGCGCGAGTCCGACTCGCACTAGGCCGGTTTTCAGATTAGCTAAAGTACAAACATGTTATACGGGGTACTGCGTTAAATGCTATAACAAAATACCTTGTGATATATTGCAATTAAATGAAAGAAAATTTAAAACTCATATTAAAAGTACACTTTGCAAACAAGCATATTACAAATTAGAGGGTTATATCCAAGATAAGAATGCTTGAAAACATGCTGGTCTTGCTCCATAGGACAATTTGAGTCTAGACAAAATTAAACTGGTTGCTAATTTAGTTTATTATTTGTTTATCATAGATTTATAGATTTTGTGATTACTTAAAGTCACACACTGTCTTATTATTACTTTTAAAAATGTTAGGAATATTGTTATAGTATACTTTTACAATGTTTGTAAATATGTGAGCACCATGTATCTATCACATACTAAATTAATTTGTCATTGCTCCAATTTTAATTCGTTTTATCTATTGTATCTAAGTAGTAATCGTATTCTAGGTGCATCGTCCTCACATGTAATTATATAATTGATGTTTGTAAAATATTGTAAAACATTAAAGAGTAATGGTGGAGTTTCTTGCCCATTCTTCTACATGTCATGCAAAAACTAACTTTCGGAAGGGGCAACTAGAATCACTTCTATTTCTTTGTTTTTGAAGATCAATAGTGCCTTAGTGCCTAATTGAAATAAATAATTTGACGTTGACTTTAATTGAATACTTTAGTTCTGTAGTCTGTATTTTCGAAGCGTTCAACACATGTAAACAGTTGTAAAATGTCAGTTAACTTAAAGCGACACAACAAGTTATCAATAGCTTGTTGATGTCCTTTGTTATGTTTATATAAACAACAACATAGCCAGTGGATAAGTACTGTGGCTGCAGCGTCCGGGGTTGTGGAGCCCTAGTACGAGCAGCGTGAGACAAGGTTCGCGAACTCACCGCGCAAACAGCGAGCAGCAGTGCCAGGGCCGCGGCGGCGCGCGCGCACCTAACCGTCGCTTGCACAATCGACCTCTTCCACATCATTGAAGGCGACGACTGTTCGATTTCACGACACTTTCTCTTCAATACAACACTGTTTTCCGTACGGATATAATGCATGGTTCACTTGATGGGCTGTCCTCGGTATTCATATCTTCATGTTACACTACAATACTACTAACTACGTTACAGCACGTCTTTATTCCTATTTTATCACATTACAAATTTCGTCTCACGACCTTTCTCACGAGTTGTCAAATACTGATCACCACAGAGCATGTAACTTTAGTGATCACAGAACATTAATACTCAAGAGATAGTGATTGACTAAGTATCGACTTGAATTGATAAAAATAAAATTAAAATCAATTCAACCTACATGAGCGTTTTCACATCGATACAAAATCGGTTTCGTATGCCGATACGATGTCGGTGCGTTTGCACTGGCGAAACATTCAAGACAAAACATGTTGAAATCTCGTCAAACAAGTTGTAAGTATGAACGATGTACAGTCACGGACTTTAATTGATGAGCCACCTTCAAACTTTTCAATTTTGCAGTTTCATACATTCACAAGATTACACGATTAAACACGAACTCAAATCGAACGCTCGTAAACAAGATGACAAATAAATTACTTTTAATCGGAAATAGTCTTATCCATAGAGGTTGACTAATAAGTCCTCAATGATGAAAATAAATACAATGTTGCATTAAGTCTATACAATCTATTTGACACCGACCTCCTTTGAATCATAGCTCATTAACTCGATAATTCTAAAAACATAACTAAAGACAGTGACAGTTGAAATATCGATGTCAGAGACGTTACCTACTTTCGAACTTGTCGAAATGACTAATAATATTTCTCCGTACGCTAACGTTACTATCGCAACAGTAACCTAGCAACGATTGTTTATCGTTGCTAGGTTACTGTTGCTAGACCTGCAATTGGTTGACTTTGGGTAGTCACTCTGCTGTCAAGTTTGTAGTTCTGGCTCTCAGGTTAGCCAACCGGTAAAGATATGAAATCTAATTTTCTTCTTCTATTAGGAAGACATATGACTTTGCGTGTCGGGAACCGAATAAACCCGATTTGCATTACACGGCTAAAATACGAACAGTGCCAGGTGGCTCATCCATTAAAGTCCGTGACTGTACCTACCTCACCTACCTGTATTTCAGATTGTCGGATCCGATAACAGCTGATATCGTATTTCGTATCCATTGAGGATAAAAACTGCCACTTGCTCACTTCAGATGTCGCTAATTCTAAAGTAGGTGATAGACGTGCGTACTTTTTTTTAGTTAGAATACTTTTTTACTTTAGAATTTAACTGGTAGCTGCAACTCTTTTTTTTTGTAAACAAGCTATTTTTTTTAATCAAAATTAATTAATATTGCTCTTGCGCAGCTCTGTAACTGCAAAATACGGGGACCTACATATTTGCCAAAGATGTTAAAAGACGGAAACTGTGGAAGAATGCTCTACGAAAAAAAAATTGGGAACTCGATATTTCGTCGCGACTATTTTGAAACCTGAAGTAACTAACCTGAAGTACTAATAAATAAGTGAGAAATTCGTATACTGGTGATGCTCCCAAGCGAAGTCTTCATCTTTCTGACTGCCCGACCCCTTGACAATTCAAAAGTGCCTGCAATTGGTTTATTTGAAATAAATGCTTTGAGTTTGAGTCAGAGCTTTCAATTTTTAACCGTATTCATATATTTTACTTGCCCTGATATTTTATCGACATCCGACACCGATATCGTATCTGACAACGTGCATACGCTCGTGATCGATTCAAATAAAGTGCGTTTCATTCTTCATTGGCGAAGCATTCACAACAAAACATGTTGAAATTTCTATTTTCTGTCAATGTTCCAAAGAATTTTTGACAGAAACTAGAGATTTTAACATGTTTTGTTGTGAATGTTTCGCCAGTGCATTAGTACAAACGCTCAGGGTGATAGACGTGCGAGTAAGTCCTCGTACTTATGGCTCGGCGAGCTTACTCGCCCGTGTGTCATGCTAAGTACGCGGACTTTAAAACCGCCGAGTAAGTTCGTCGGCGATCCAACAATGAAATTTTGAGCCAGCTTCACTTGTGTCACCGATGGCGGCGAGCCGAGTAAGGTCGCGAACTTAAAAACTGCGTACTTTAAGTACGCACGTTTATCGCCTACTTTAAGGTTGATGAGAAAGTGCCAAATGTCATGATTTCATGAAATAGTCATTCAATACACTTTCATGAGCTTAGAGAGTTGTATTGCTGATTTTAATGTTTATAATTCTATAAATCCATATTTGTTACGAGCGCTAATAATATTTAGATCAACATACAACCTGATACTGACCTGCAAATTGCATAAAACGTAAGAAAATCTGAATTTCCCGGGCCACCCTAGCGCATCCCCCTTAAAATTAGCACTTTCAAGCTTAATATTTTGCAAACGGATCCCTGATCCCTCCCTTTTGCCACCGACTTCCGAAATTAAAGTTATTTTTCACTTTTTTTGGAAGCCGGTTATAATAAAAGTGTTCTGTGACTTCAACTCATAAAACGAGTTGAAGTCACAGAGCACTTTTATTGCTTGAAAGTTGAGTCGACTTGTGTGAAACTGACAGCGCTTTATAATCTGTGCTGACAGCTGACAAGTGATGAAGTGACAGTGGTAAACGACGGTGACATTTGGACGCCGCCAGACGCCGCTCAAACAAAACGAGTACCTACTACCTAACGTCCTAACGACCAACCGTAGACAGAGCGACCAACGAATAAACATAATTTCACGCGTTGTGATTAGTGGCGGTTTATTGCAAGCGATCCTAACTTTACATGAGTAGTAACACATAACAGTATATTATCATTATTAAAATGGTTGGAAATGATACAAGCGTTTGGTCGCAAGAAGAAACCATTAGAATTCTCATCGCTTCGGATATCCATTTAGGTTATTTAGAAGAGCATCCTATCAGAGGCGAGGATAGTTTCATTGCTTTTGAAGAAACTTTGTCACTGGCTGTTCAATATGATGTGGATCTAGTGCTGCTCGGTGGTGACCTATTCCACCATGCGAAGCCATCGCTGAATTGTATTTTCAAGTGCACGGAGATCGTCCGCAAGTACTGTTTTGGCGACAAGCCGGTTAGCATTGAGTTACTGTCGGATCAGAAGGTAAACTTTTCACGAAGTGTTAATTATGAAGATCCAAATTTGAATGTGTCTTATCCAATTTTATCTATTCATGGTAATCATGACGACCCTGTTGGACGAGAAGGTATAAGCAGTCTCGACATACTGTCCACAGGAGGCCTGGTGAACTATTTTGGGAAATGGACAGATTATACTCATGTACATATTTCACCAGTACTTTTACAAAAAGGTGGTACTAAGCTTGCATTATATGGTCTCAGCCATCTTAAAGACCAACGCTTGTCACATCTATTCCAAGAAAAGAAAGTAGAAATGTTGAGGGATGAGGAACATGATTGGTTCAATATACTTGTGTTGCATCAGAACAGGGCTGAAGACAGAGGAGTTGGTAACTTTATCAGAGAGGATGTATTACCAAAATTTTTAGATTTAGTAGTTTGGGGTCATGAACATGACTGTGAACTATTTGACATGAAAGGTAGTAGTGAAAAAGATCACTTTAATGTTATTCAGCCTGGTAGCACAGTAGCAACTTCCTTGGCTGCAGGAGAAGCTAGACCCAAACACTGTGCATTGCTGCAAATACATAAAAGTGATTTCATTCTAACTGCTTTGCCTTTAAAAACTGTAAGACCATTTATTTTTAAAACTGTTGTTTTATCAGAACAAAATCTTGGTGATGAGGATGTCAATGAAAGCGAAAAGGTGCAGGAATTCCTTAAACAAAAGGTAAATGAGGCAATAGCAGAAGCAGAAAGTCTTTTATCTGGTGATCCCAGACAGCCAACTATGCCATTGATAAGACTTAATGTATTTTATGAACGGGAGGATCAGGTCTTTAATAGAGCCCGATTTGGTCAGTATTACACTGGCCAAGTTGCAAATTCCAGTGATATCCTTTTATTGAAGCGGGAGCGTAAAATACGCGAGAAGCGACAAGGACAAGGAGAGGAAGTCAATATGGCAGACTATGTGGCTGACTCCACTGATGTTGAGACATTACTGCGTGCCTACTACGAAGCCCTGCCGCCGGAGCGCCGCCTCGCCGCGCTGCCCGTCCAACTTATGACAGAGGCAGTGCGTGATTTCACCATCAAGCAAAACGAGGAGATCCTGAGACATGCCTTAGAAGCCCACAGGAGGCGTTGTATCACTACTTTGCTCGAGTCAAACACGGACACCGAAGTCGAAGCGATCGCCGATCGTCTGCGAGTGCTACGTGACGAGATCGATTCTGCTGATGTTGCACAGCTCGCAGCGCTCAACGCTGTGCCTCTACCGGCGCAGATTGTTGTTGATGGATCGAGTGACGAGGAGTTAGTTAGGTCGGAAGTTGAGGCGAGCGGACGTGGCAGAGGAAGAGCGTCACGAGGCGGGCGCGGGTCGCGGGCTCGGGGCTCGCGTGCGCGGGGCCGCGGCCGCGCCGACCCAGAGCCGATGGCGCCCGCTTCGCCGGTCGCTGCCACTCCCGAGCGTCGCACCCCACGTCGGGTGGCCGCACAGAAAAATGCTACATGGATTCAAAACTATGCCTCAAAGACCCGCCGCCGGGATTCGTCGGAGATCGACGACTCGGACTGAACGATTTAAATTCGTTATTAGGAACACTAAGCTGTTGTTTCACTACTTTTTGTATTCAAACTTTTATAATATTTTCAAGAATGTAATGTGATGAATAGTAATGTGAGTAATAGACATAATGGACCCTACTGATTATAATGTAAATTGAACACAGCCAAAGAATAGCTCATTGCTTCGAATAGATTGTTATAGATCCGAATTGATTGTCAAGATTAGATACCAATAAATGAATGGATATTCGAACGTTTACATTTTGTCATTTTCTACTTACAGGTACCTACTTGCACGGTTGTAGAGCTCTCGGCGAAAGTGGTGGGGAGATTCGCGCATGTTCCATTCATGCATAAACAGACCCACAAAAATCGACTTTACCGCTTTGAAGGTCAGGGCTCTTAAACCGCGGCGATACTAAGGGTCAGTTCACACCCTGACGCGACGCAACGCGCACTTTTTTATATCCGACACAATATCGAATTTATTTTTCCCACTTATAATAGTCTATGTAGAAGACATTTTAGTTTTCTCCGTCACTGTTATTTACATAGCAGGTAGTGGTATTAGAATTTGTGTGGGGTAGGTACTACAACTAAAAAGAGAATAATTAAACTAAAAAAAAACAACCGACTTCCAAAAAAACACGAAAAAATTTCGGAAGTCGGTGGCAAATAACGAAAATTGAAAAGCAAAAACACTGACTTCCGAATTTTTTTAGTGTTTTTTTGGAAGTCGGTTGTTTCTTTTTGTTGTTTTTAGTCTATCTAATCCTAAAAAAGGTTATCTAATCCTAAAATGTTAAATAAGTCACATATAATAGTAAAGAGCAAGCTATTATAAAGCTTGTAAAAATGGTGAATGATTTCAATTAGCCTTTCTAACTTAATTTTTCAAATCAAATCAAATCAAAATATTTTATTTCACATAAACCTACATGGGCACTTATGAAACGTCAGAAGCTAGTTGCACGGTTCCAATTGGTAGTTTCCTATGGAGAAGAGCCGGCAAGAAACTCCATGGTTATTCTTTTAAAAATAATTGGCTGTTACAATATTTTCGAATTACAGTGTTATTAGGTATGGGAGGACAGTGTAGGCCTTTCAACAAGTACCAGGTAAATACTTAACAAAATAGAAAATGTTCAAAAAAAAATCTACAGTCCACTTAGCCTACATAGTTCTCACATTCACAAAATGGAAAAGAATCTATACAAAAGATAAGTAAGATAATAAAAATGAAAACCTATTCAAACCAAATGACATGATTGCCATTACAGCTGTAACAAATCTAAATAATTATCATGTCCACAAAAGCCACTAATAAGGAGTTGAAACCAAATTGTAGGTATACAATGTCAAATGATTTTGTCAAGGTGTCAAGGTATCTTTAAAGAAACGCAAACATGCTAAGGCATTGTCAAACATGAATATACAGTAAGGAACATCATTAATATACAGTGAGCCTGAGCATCAATCACAAAAGCGAAATCTTCTTCAACTCAAAAAGTCAAGAACTAAAAAAAAAAATATTTTACTGAGGCCATGTTTGGTATCAAATGAAAGGGCTACACAGGGTTAATTAAAATTTCAAAAATAAACTAAAAGACAAACAGACAGACAAATAAAAAGTCCGGAGTCACACGTATCTGTTTGATCGTGTGCTCCGGATTTTTAATTTGTCTGTCTGTGATGTCTTGTTTATACCTTTTTAGTTGACTTTCTTGTTCTAGTTGGGTTTTAGTTTTATAATACAAATTTTTTTAGTGATATGACAAAATCCATACTAATATTATTAATTCGAAAGTAACTCTGTCTGTCTGTATGTTAACTTTTCACGCCTAAACCACTGAACGGATTTCGACAAAATTTGGCAAGGAGATAGATGGCATCCTGGGGAAGGACATAGGTTCCTTTTTATCGACATACCACGCGGGCGAAAGCTAGTATTACACTCGCGACAATCTAAGAAGTCCGTTTTGAAGTTTCGTTCTCGTACTTGTAATAAAACGTTATGCCTTGAGAATCCGTTTTAAGCAATGTAGATAAGTCGTCGATTACAAACTCTCTAAGTAGGTTTAATCGATATGTCTCGAGAATCAGTATATAAGAAACTAATTTTTTTTTTCATCGCTACACAAATGATTTTTATAGCTGTCAAAACGGACTTCTTAGATTGTCGCGAGTTATTAATATAATAAATTGTCAGTGATATGTCGTTTCACTAAACTAAATCCAATAAAATGAGAAAAGTGTTGATGGATAAAATAATAAAACAAAATTTCAAATTAACTGATGCATTTTTATTAGCTATCAATCAACTAAACTTGTTAGTTTTTTACATTTTACATGAACGTTACAAAGTTTTATGTTATAATCCACCAGCATAGCTATTCACAAGCATACGATACGCTTTCGTACCTAATCAAACATCAATCAATGTTATCGAAGGAGTCCTCTAAACGCTTGTCACAAATCCGAAACCAAATAGCCGACTGCTATTCTTCCGGCGGCTATTTGCTGGCCGAATGGTTGTGAATAGCCATGCTGGTAGCTGAACGCAATCTAAGTCATTTTATAAGGAACTAGCTGCGCCCCGCGATTTCACCCGCATCAGTCTCGATCTCGTGAGAATATCGGGATAATTTATTAATTTCACGCTAAGTCGGCTGAACAGATTTGCATGAAATTTGGCACATGGATAGACCATGACCTGGATTAGGACATAGGATAGTTTTTATCCCGATATTCCCTCGGGATCGAGACTTATGCGGGTGAAACCGCGGGGCGCAGCTAGTTTATAACATTAGTTAGGATTTTTACTTATTTAATATAAAAAAATATTTATAAATTGGTCGACTATTACTCGTTAACTGTAAAGCCTACTTAGCTGTGATAGTTTTCCATTTAATTTTGTTATAATTACCTACAACTATCTTGAATACTTTCACATATCCAAAACCAACGGTTTAGTTAGTAGACGACGATGACACGTGATTGTCAACATACATACATAGACTGCTAAAATCATAACCCTTCCTTTTGGCTCTGCCGTGGTCGGGTAACAAAAATGACCCCTTTAAAGCTTCCTGGGGGCCTAGACAAAAATTGTATGGAGTTGACATTAGCATTAGAGATGTCACGTGACTGTTGCTGTCAACTCTATACAATTTGATCTTTCCGTTGGCGTTAACGCTTACAGAAAAGGGATTTTGTCTATAGCCTCTGAACCTGAATCGAAAACCAATCGCAGCAGTTAACGCGCGCTTGATATTTTTTGTGATCATTTTCGATCGCGACACTGGCCCAAAATCATGACAAATTACAGCTTTTTTAGTACCAAGGGTCTCCGAGTTAAACCGCAGACAGACAGACGGACTTAGCGAAACTGTAAGGCTATGTTCATATGACCGCACGGTACAAGATCAATCTAAATATAGTGTTTATCGTCTACATTAAAGCGCGCGGCACAGCGCGTTCCGTTTCGTGCGCAAGATCTTGCACCGCGCGGTCGTATGAATTTAGCCTAAGGGTTCCTTATTTTCACAACGGAATCCTAAAAACTCGTACCTTTCTATTATCTACCTTGATTGTTTTTTTTTCGTAATTATAAGGACTGGGCCGGTTCGGTCGGTAGGCAAGGATACGGCATCGTCGGTAGTGGAGGTGCGGGCGCGTGCTGCGCCAGCAGGGCGCGCCGCACGTAGCCCAGCGCGGCCTCCGCGGCCTGCGCGGGCTCGCGGCCGGCGAACGTCAGCTCGGGCTCGCAGCCCGTCAGCGTCAGCACGTGCAGCGGCTCCAGCGCGGCCGGCTCCACGCGCAGGCGCAGGGCCCCGGCCGCGGCCGCCAGCGCGCTCGCGGGCGACTGCGCGCGGCCCCGCTCCAGCGCGGCCAGCGCCGCGGCGCGCGTCTCCTCGTCTGCGACAAGCGACACGGTCAGCGGGCGCGCGGGCGGCTGGGCGCGCGGCGCGGGCGCACACTCACCGAGGCCGGCGGCGAGCCCGAGGTGGTACTCGGCGATCTTCTGTCCGAGGTCGGGGCGGCGCGGAGCCTCGTCGGCGTCGCTGTAGCGCTCCATCGCCTTCTCGTGCGCGCGCACCAGGGCGTCTTCCTGCGCGTGCACCACTCGTTAAAACTTCTCAAAAAAAACTTATTTCAGCACTGGCACTCCTGCTCATTTGATTTATTTATTTAGGATCTCCAACAAAGCATACACATGCACAATATAAATCACATAACCAAACAAAATCGGTTCTTTCACGTGTGCTCCTTCAATTACAGGGGACCACTGCATGCACATTAACAAAACAAAACATTAAGTGTAAACAGGATAAAAATAAAAATATAGAAAATAAATTATTATGAAATTGTAAAAAAAGAGAATAATTAACATGTCAAAGATTACAACTGATCAGTATTAATAATAATTATTTCACATTTGCTGATATATAAGAAGCTAGGTATTGGAGGGAAGAAAAATAATTTTAATTACATATTTAGTTATTTTGCATTTTTTTGTAAGTATTTTGAATTGGGCGGATTATGTCCAATATTATAACGCTTTGACAATTCATTGTAGGTAGTGCCTACAGTCTCGGGAGCGCGGCGAAATGTCGCAGGAAGTTTTAGATCTTGAGCCGTAAAATAAATTGTAGCTGTTTTTCCGCGGCAGACGAGATAGCGCATTTAAGAAAATGCTGTCTTCAAGAGACCTTGTTATAAGACTGAGGGGTAAAGCCAGCGCTTTCGCACATCTTTTCTTCAAAAAGGAGGAGGAAAGTGGGAAAAATACGTAATTATTGAAGCTAACTCAAAAACTACGCAAGTAAAATTAATAAAACTTATATGGGACCACCTGTGAAGCATGACCTACCAAAAAAAAAAAAGAATCATCAAAATCGATTCATAATTGGCGGAGTAATCGCGTAACATACATAAAAAAAAAACACAGGCGATTGAGAACCTCCTCCTTTTTGAAGAAGTCGGTTAAAAAGTGAAAAGTAACTTAATTTCGGAAGTCGGTGGCAAAAAACCAAAATTGAAAAGCAAAGACACCGACTTCCGAAATTAATTTAGTCTGATGATGGAGCTGGATGTTGACCATAGGAACTCCTCAATCAAACAAAATAGCACCATCGTGTTTAGACTCATTGGTTATGTATTGACAAGTGCTATTACACTAGTTGGTGTCCTGAGTCTGATGATGGAGCCGGAAGTTGACCATAGGAACTCCTCAATCAAACAAGATAGCACCATCGTGTTTGGACTCATTGGTTATGAATTGACAAGTGCTATTACACTAGTTGGTGTCCTGAGTCTGATGATGGAGCCGGAAGTTGACCATAGGAACTCCTCAATCAAACAAGATAGCACCATCGTGTTTGGACTCATTGGTTATGTATTGACAAGTGCTATTACACTAGTTGGTGTCCTGAGTCTGATGATGGAGCCGGAAGTTGACCATAGGAACTCCTCAATCAAACAAGATAGCACCATCGTGTTTGGACTCATTGGTTATGAATTGACAAGTGCTATTACACTAGTTGGTGTCCTGAGTCTGATGATGGAGCCGGAAGTTGACCATAGGAACTCCTCAATCAAACAAGATAGCACCATCGTGTTTGGACTCATTGGTTATGAATTGACAAGTGCTATTACACTAGTTGGTGTCCTGAGTCTGATAATGGAGCCGGAAGTTGACCATAGGAACTCCTCAATCAAACAAGATAGCACCATCGTGTTTGGACTCATTGGTTATGAATTGACAAGTGCTATTACACTAGTTGGTGTCCTGAGTCTGATGATGGAGCCGGAAGTTGACCATAGGAACTCCTCAATCAAACAAGATAGCACCATCGTGTTTGGACTCATTGGTTATGAATTGACAAGTGCTATTACACTAGTTGGTGTCCTGAGTCTGATAATGGAGCCGGAAGTTGACCATAGGAACTCCTCAATCAAACAAGATAGCACCATCGTGTTTGGACTCATTGGTTATGAATTGACAAGTGCTATTACACTAGTTGGTGTCCTGAGTCTGATAATGGAGCCGGAAGTTGACCATAGGAACTCCTCAATCAAACAAGATAGCACTGGACTTATTGGTTATGTATTGACAGATGCATTTTCACTAGGTGGTGTCTAGAGTGTGTTGATAGAGCCGGAAGTTTACCACAGTAACTTCTCAATCAAACAAAATAGGTAGCGACATCGTGTTTGGACTCATTGGTTACGTATTAACAAGTGCTTTGACACTAGGTAGTGTCCAGGGTCTGATGATGGAGCCAGAAGGTATTTAGGGACACTGCTCAAGTAATCCAGATAGCCCCGTCGTGTTTGGTTTCATTAGATTGGTCTTGACAAATGCTCTGACACTAGGTGGTGTTCAGGGTCTGATGATAAAGCCGGAAGGTGGCCATAGGAACTTCTCAACAAAACCAGATAGCACCATTCCTCAACAAAACCAGATAGCACCATCGTGTTTGGACTCGTTGGCGTTGTCTTGACAAGGATTATAGCCCAAGGTAGTATCCAGGGTCTGATGATGAAGCCAGAAGGTGACCATAGGAACTCCTTGACCTTACAAGATAACCACGTAGTGTTGGGCTCCTTTGCATTCGGGAAGGTGATAGAACAGATTATTTAAACAATTTCTAAAGCTAAAAAGTACAAAATAAAGTATAAGTAAAAATCTTTATAAAAACAAGCTTACAATTAACTAAAAAGTACTTAATAAAACTTATGTAAACATAGAACTATAATATTTTCTTAAAAGCTTGAGGCGTAAATCTCCTTCTTACACCTAAAGATAAGCCTCAAACTTTTATGAAAATATTATAGTTCTATGTTGACGTAAGTTAAATTAAGTAAGTACTTTTTAGTTCATAAAAATATTGTTTTTAAAAAGATTTTTACTTTTTTTCATTTATATGTAATAATGAGTATTTTAATCATGTAGTACATAATTTTTATGTATCATCAATTTTTTTCTCAGCGCACGCCAAATTATGAATTTTATAGGCAAAACTTTACTACTTTGGGTTACATTATTGCACTTTTCTTAAGGATCTCAAATTTTTCTGAAAATAAATTATTGCCTATGTTAATTCCTGATAATTTAGCTTTCTATTGGTGAAACAATGGTTAAAGTGGGTCCAGTATTTTCGGAGCCTAGCCAGAAGGTTATAGGGTTTTTTAAAACCGCATTTTTTAATCTCTCGATATAATTTTTGTAGCAAATTCAGATCGTCAGATTATTTTTAACACGAAAGTTTTTCTTTAGAAAGTCGCTTAAGCTTAGGCGTGCACCGTGCCGTTGCCGGGTACTCTTTCCTAATTCCTAGATATGTTTTTCAGTGCGTTTTCAGCACGTGTTGCTTGCTAACGACATGCAAAATATCATAATTATAAAATATTGACCATCGCCAAAATCACACTATAGGTATTTAATACACCATATAATTAAAACTATACAAAACGCCTACATTCAATGTTTTGTCTTTGTTGTCTCCCAACAGCAAAAAAAAATTCTCTAAAATAACTCGGCGGCCCGGCTGGCTTATCGCTCCTTCAAAAATCAAGGCGTCATGACGTCACTTCGGTCACGTGACACCCCGGTTTCATACGCTTCAAGCAAGCCGGTCAAATACGAGTAATGGTACCTAAAGCGAAATGGTACCTAAAATTGAGTGCGCGTGAACGAGATGCAGCGATATCGGTTCGGTAGTTTTCGTTGAATTTCGTAATGCGTTCGGCTCGGAGTTCGGACAATATAATCAGAAGAAGCTCCACAGGTAATTAATTGAAGTACCAAAAGAATAGTTAGTCAAGTTCACCTCATTGAAGTCCCGGGTGACGCGCGCGAGGTTCTCGCGCAGGTAGGAGTACAGCTCCTCAGCCGCCAGCTGGCGCGCCGTCTTCTTGGTGGTAGAGGTGGCGGTGCGCTCGTGCTGGCCGATGCGCGCGCGCACCGTGAAGTGGCGCAGGTGCGGCGGGCCCGTGTCGCCCACCAGCTCGTACTCCACGCCGGCCAGGCGGTACTCCGCGCACAGCTCCTTCAGCAGCGCCACGTAGCTGCGCGCATCCACTGGCGCGCACGAGCCCATCTGTGCACATACACACGGACACACGTCGTGACTATACGACTACTCATTATACATTTATACCTACGCATTATTGAATGCCTCGAGCGCCCACTTGGTGAGTAGTGTGACAAGCTAACATTTTTCTTGATAAAAACAGAAGACCCAATATTACAAATGAATAAAGGTAATAATAACTTGTAAGGGTACCTATGTGAGATTACACTTAGAATAACATACTCGTACGTAAGTAATACGATACCCCTTGGCAAGACTGGTTGTCAGACTTTCGGGCTTCTGACGACCCGTAACGACTGTCAAAGATCCACAAATGACAGCCGGGACCAACGTGCAACGGCTTAACGTGCTTTCCGAGGCACGGAGGAGTCTCGATATGTAAAGATGGTCACCCATCCACGGACAAGCCCCGGCAAGCGTAGCTTAACCTGATGAATCGACCCATGCGGCTGTTATTACTTAGCCACGAGCTCCACTAAACAATAAGAAATGATAATATTTTACAATAGAGGAAGTGCCTGGGCTCGAGACTCGGCTAGAACAAAATGTAATGAGAAGTATCAGCCCAGTGTTTGGATTTGTGCCCGGCTTAAGACAATAGAATACCCTCCCCATACGTGAGGAGAATGTGAAGTGTACCATGGATGCACTGCGGCATGTCATGCATCTCGTTTATGGCGCATGCGTATACGTACCATAGGGGTCGAGTGCACGCTGGCGGACGGCACGGCGTAGGGCGGCGGCACGGCGTGGCCGCGGCGCGACAGCTGCTGCAGCATGAGGCGCGCCACCTCTTGCTTGGCCTCCTTCTTGGAGCGCGCCGACGCCGTCACCACCGCACCATACGCCACGCAGCGGTAATCGAACATAGCCTGGTGCTGCGGACCCGTCTGAAAACTGTCTGTCATCAATAGGAAACCAACGGCCAATTTGCAGTAACAAAGTGCCAAAATATGCACTACAAAAGGCTGAAATATGTACTAAAACTCTTCACAAAGGCCAACATATGCACAATGCAAAATAAAAAAAAACAATTTTATATATATTTTAATTAAGACGGTACAAAAACAGCGAATATTCTTATAATAATTAAATTGTGGATAGTTTAGTTATTCAGCTAGTATGCAAATACGCAAATGCATAAAATCCGATGTCCATTTATTACTAATAAACAAATAGTATGTAAGTAATGAACAAACATATCAAAGTAAGTCATTGTTGTTATTGTGAAAAAGAATTTTTTTACTTTGAATTATCTGTCTGAAGTCTTTTTATTTTAATACTTTTAGTTATTGTTTTAGTTAAAAATTCTACTGTTTGCGGCGCGCACAACATAGGTCGGCTATAATTAATTGCACATAAAAATAAAAAACTCAACAATAAAGCGCTTACGCGCACATTTGAATTGGGCTCTCTGCAGCGAACTAGTCTATAAACGCTCATTGATACAATTTGTTCGTAAATATTTGGACTAACTAACACACGCACACGCGCGTAGTCGTTCCATAGCTGGGGCGGAGCAGCGAGCGACACAGCTGCACCGTAAGGTTTACTAATGTTTGCCATAGTTTCAATGCCACAATTTTATATACCATACTTTTATTTGCCAGGAGCTCGGTGGTCATGACCCCCAGGACCCCCCCCTCGGACCGCGCCTGAGTCTGACAACCAGTCTTACCAAGGGGTATCGTATTACCCAGTTACTGGGTTGTGTAGGTCAGATAGGCAGTCGCTCCATGTAAAATACTGGTCAGCTGTGGTTTGACTGAAAGACGACCCCAACATAGTTGGGAAAAGGCTAGGCATTCGCCTAGCCAATCTAATCAATCTTGATTGACTTGTATTTGCCATAATTTCATTAGAAACAACGCTTCAGTTGCCTTAATCGTTAAATAAAAATAAATCATTTTCACTTATTTCATTGGTCATAATCGATCAAGTGTCATAATAATTTTAATCTATGCCGTATTTTTCATTTTCAATAATGTCGTTTTCCATAACATTTAACCACCATAATATTCATTTGCCCAAACTAGCACAACAATGGTAGTTCAGTACAAGCGCCTGCAATTTTGATGTTATGATCATGTTAAAATTAATAATTTTGCTATTAACATATTCACAGTTAGAAAGAAAGAAAAGTGGTCTATGCTGCACGTACAAAAGGAAACCAAAAAAAGTAGCCAAAACTAATGAAAAAAGTCGGTAAAACAAAAATAAGTCTGACACCTACAATAGAGGGGATCGGCACATTACGGACCTTCATTACATTATTTTTTGTACAAAACAATAAACGTTTCTAAATTATATTAAACTAGCTTCTGCCCGCGGCTTCGCCTGCGTGATATGTCGATAAAAAGTAGCCTATGTCCTTCCCCGGGATGCCATCTACCTCCTTGCCAAATTTTATCGAAATCCGTTCAGTGGTTTAGGCGTGTAAAGGTAACATATAGATAGACAGACAGACAGGGTTACTTTCGAATTTATAACATTAGTATGGAAGTATGGATGTTACACAGGTCAAGTATTTTTGTAAGTACAAAAATTTGATTATTACTTTTGGTCACGATAACCGACCACCACGCGAGCGAAGCCGCGGGCATCAGCTAGTAATAAATAAGATGTTGGCGAAGCTTCGCCAACATCTTATTTATTACTGCGAAGTGCTGTGAGATTATCAATATCTTTAAAAATATCTCTCAGAGAATCTGTATTTTGGCTACTTCACTTGTACAGAGAGAATGCATGAATGAAGATCATATAAAATGTGTAGGTACAGTGGTCAGCGTCCCTACCTGAGATACGCACTCATATTCGGGAGTCTGCCCCATCTTCACCATCATCTCCTGCAGCACAGTCACAGCCGTCTTCATTGTGTCTGAAACAGTACAGGTACAGTTGTTAATTGCTATTTCGTAGACAACTAGTAGTAACAAACTCACCACTCTCTCTGTCTGTAATTTATTCAAAATATAATATCATAAACTCATTTTAGACTACGCTATAACATATAGCATATTAGCGTATAGTTCATAGCCCAAAAATATCGCTCGCCGTACATTTCCCATAATACAGTATGCAAGGGTAAACACCGTTGTCATTCAAACCGACTGTAGTAGTGGGTAGTTGACTTAAATATAAAAATAAATGACCCAGTAACAACAAAAAAAAACCTTATTTTCTTTAAAAGATTTAAAAAAGTAAATATCCGTTACTGTCCCGATACTCATGGATACGCGTTCGAGAGAGCTGCGAAACAGCTGACGGCCGGTCATGTAACGTCCCGCGCGCCGCGCGCCCCGCCCGTCCCCGGCAACCGCCATGTTGAGACAATTATTAATTTTATTTAATATTATAAATGCGAAAGTGAGTTTGTTTGTTACGCTTTCACGCTAAAACTTGGCACAAGTGTAGACCATGACCTGGAATAGGACATAGGATACTTTTTATCCCGATATTCTCACGGGATCGAGACTTATGCAGGTGAAACCACAGGGCACAGCTAGTGTTTGTTTACGGTTACAAGGACTATTTGTGGGTAGTATTAGTAAGAACCCAGACACAGACACACATAGATTATGTTAGGTATGTGTGTAATGTGTTTCATGAATAATAAAAACTTTATTGACATAAATAAGTTACAAAAACAATGAAGCCTCTGAAACCCAAACTAGGTAAAAACCTGTATGTCAGATTTCAGCGCCTTCTCCCAATTCATTACATTATGTTTATACAGGGCGTCCCACGGATATGCCACATGGAGGGGAAGCACCTTGAATATTGTAGATGGAACATTTTACTGAAAGAAGACATTATTTAAATTTAAAAAACAATTTAAACTGCATTCACAGCCTTTTTTTGTTGGTCTGAGATTCATTTATTTAAATAATTACATGGTTGAACCGGGAGTCGAACCCATTACTTACATGAGAAAAATAATCATCCTGTAGCTTTATCATACCGATCGAAAGGCTTCATCATAAGGATTATTTTTTGCTAAATAATATAGTGTCACATCACATACACATCTCAATGTTATCCACACCACCAATCTGTCAAGTAACATATTTGGGCATGTACAGTCACGGACTTTAATTGATGAGCCACCTTCAAACTTTTCAATTTTGCAGTTTCATACATTCACAAGATTACACGATTAAACACGAACTCAAATCGGACGTTCGTAAACAAGATGACAAATAAATTACTTTTAATGGGAAATAGTCTTATCCATAGTGGCTTACTAATAAGTTCTCAATGATAAAAATAAATACAATGTTGCATTATGTTTATCCAACGTATTTGATACCGACCTCCTTTGAATCATAGCTCATAAACGTTACTCGTTAATTCTGAAAACTTAATTGAAGACAGTGACAGTTGAAATATCGATGTCAGAGACGTTACTTTCGAACTTGTCGAAATGACTATTATTATTTCTCCGTACGTTAACGTTACTATCGCAACAGTAACCTAGCCACGATTGTTTATCGTTGCTAGGTTACTGTTGCTAGACCTGCAATTGGTTGACTTTAGGTAAGCACTATGCTGTGAAGTTTGTAGTTCTGACTCTCAGGTTAGCCAACCGGTAAAGATATGAAATATAATTTTCTTCTTCTAATACGAAGACATAATATATGACTTTGCGTGTCGGGAACCGAATAAACCCGATTTGCATTACACGGCTAAAATACGAACGGTGCCAGGTGGCTCATCAATTAAAGTCCGTGACTGTACAGAGGAGAGAGTACAGCAAACAAGATGACCAAAATATTGAAATATTAAGAACTAGCTTGCGCCCGCGTGGTATGTCAATAAAAAGTAGCCTATGTCCTTCCCCGGGATACCATCTATCTCCTTGCCAAATTTGAAATCCGTTCAGTGGTTTAGGCATGAAAAGGTAACATACAGACAAACAGACAGACAGACAGAAAGACAGACAGACAGAGTTACTTTCGAATTTATAATATTAGTATGGATACCTATGATTTATTTTTGATACCTACAGGGATAAAATACAATAACACTGTGCCCTATCTTATTAGTAAATGAAGAGCTGGTGAAATTGATGATGATAGTTATTAGACATGTATTATTGTGTAGTACAGCTACAGATGTTGAACAGATGGCCGAGCCGATGGGGCCGGAAGAATCTGGAGTGGAGACCGCGTACCAGGAGGCATATTGTACGAAGGCCTCCCATACAGTGGACCAATGATGGATGGATGTGGCGATGCTTGGGGGGGCCTATATCCAGCAGTGGACGTCTTCCAGCTGAAATTATGGATGGACGATGATTCAGTAGTACACATATATTTATTTAATGTTGCGAACATGAACTCACTGGAGTTTTACCATGCACCATGATCATTGACTAATTTAGAGAATAAAACAACTTAAATTATAATTAATTACAAAAGTAAGACTCAGCCACTAAGTAACTATTGACTAAGCGCAGAAGTAACTATTTACTGGATTTTTGATGAACAGTTAGATGCGTTTCGGTGATGATGCATAGAGAACAGGTTTGCCTTAGCTTGCTATTTAAATTATGAATCAAATACATGGTACTTACCTACATAATTACTTTAAATGTATAAGTGTATGGTCAGAGGGACGTCTTAGGGCCGGAACTAACTGAACAATTCCGAGACTAAACTTCTAAAAATAGCGACGTCACAGTTGGTTGCAGTATTACAGGAGTTTATTATCACCCTAAACGTGCAGGTAGCACGTTTTCTGTAATGCTTCAGAAGCCGGTTGTTTATGATGTTTACTATTGTTCTGTATTATTTTTAAACTATCTTTCGACTACTTGGTGACGTTAGTGATTGCGACGCGGTCTATGCAAGGAACATAATACTCACCTACGGGTATAGGTACAAATAAAAATATATACCGAAGCATCAAAGCCCCTTTTTGAAGTAGATTTGATAACAAAACTATAAATTACCTTTTTGACAACGTATTTTTCTAATTTTTGACAGATAAAGACACTTAAGACCACAGACTACTAAGAGAACTAACGTTCGTAATACATACACTCATTTCTTAAAGTGCCCCCATGAAGTTATAGATAAATAAAAATTGTAGGTATCTATAACTTCATGAGTGCCCCTCCTCATGCACAGATCGATCATTAATACCCACAGAACATTAATACTTTAATACCACAGTTAATACTTAAGTGGTCCTCATGAACAAAATATATATTGTAATACATCATGAACTTTTTTTAGATAAGGAGCCATTTATACGTCAAGCTAAAGAAACTTTGGTCGATGTTGCCACTTTTTTACGTGACATATGTCATTATGTATATAAATAACTACATATACCTAATATCTGTCTATTGAATGATAGCTTATACATCTACTTAGCATTCAATAGACAGATACATCTATACCTCGGTGAAGTTAGCCGCACGATTTCATTATTATGAACTTTTGTTAATGCTAATCGTTAGAGAATCGTTAGAGAGGGTTACAGAGAAAAGAAAAATCGTTAGAGAGTAATTAGTTTTTATGTAAAAACAATTTTAATTTTTCGTGTGAAGTTGGCAGGGGGGAGACAGTTAGAACAAGCACAACTTTAGTAAAGAAAGAGTCGCCATCTACATTACTTAACGGAGAAACTATGATACCTAATAGTTTCATAATTATCGATAGATGTCTCTGTAATCACAACTTTAATGCAAAAGACAACTTTAATTAAACTCAAGTATTTATGTTCTCTAATTTAATGTCAAGTATTTTTCTAGAGAATATTTATGATATTTTTCATCAAAATTATCTCATTATTTTATTCCGGCTTTATCGATTATGGCAGCATTGTCACGGAAATTGTGTGACATCACTTCTGGCAACATCACACATTATGGTCGCCGCAACTTGCGTCCGCGCTTGTTTGTATTTCGTGTGTCCATTTTGTGTTATTTATTGGTTTTTGAGTGCTTTATCTACATCAGACGTCGAGTTGAGTGAGTTCCTCCTCCGTCCTGTTAGTGGATTACTACCCGGAAACTAATATTTATCAGTTTACGTTGTGACGAGCAATTTCACAAAAATTGTGAAAAACTCTCGTTATATTTAGTGTTTAGTGTTATACTTGCGAAAAGACGCTATTTTGTGCTGTGTGTTTTCATTAAAATAGATACAATGCCTCACCGTTGCGCTTTTGGATGTAAAGACACTGGTAAGTGACTTTTTTTATTCTACCCGCGAAGACAGAACTCTTCTATTTACCAAGTTCCAACCGATAAAATCCCGCGGAGCCACATGTGTGCCACTTCGCCGCCCGACTATCGAGCCCCGCTGGCGCAAATGAGGCTCCAACAATTCACGAGGCTCTTTAAAATATACTCTAAAAATTCTAAAAATATGCTTTTCTCAAAATGTCAATCTAGATTTCGTATTATTATCCAATCTTTCCTGGCTAATTGTAGACACAATTGATTTTTAATTGTTATTGTCCACCTTGTCTGCCTTTTTCCAACTGAGATTTGAATGAATATTATTTTGCTTATAGGCCTGCCAATATAAATTACTTTAGATGTAATAAATCAGTTAATGTAACTATTAGAATATACATACAAGTACCACGAACAACCTTAACACATTCAGCGGGGCCAGCACCAACTTGTGACATGGTTTAAGTCATACATTTATTTTATCACAGATTAGTCATATAAAATGTGTGACTCGAGACATGTCACAGGAAGCCTGTGACTTGCTAGTGCTCGCCCTGCAATCTCATACTAGCAACCTTAGGATGGACAAAATCGTGATTAAAAGACAAAAAATACATTATTATTTCCTTTGGTTTCAGGCAATGTGATGCATTCATTTCCGAATCCTGGCAAATTTCCTGAGCGTTTTAAAGCTTGGGTTAATCTTGTTGGATACAATCTGAAAACATTAACAGACTATGACATTTATAAGAAGAAGAGAATATGTGATATTCACTTCACTGATGAACACCGTAATCGTTTTAAGCGTCTAAATGCATTGGCAATGCCAACTCTTCATTTGCCTGGTGAGTTGAATAGTGGATTATTTCATTTATCATTTAATTAATTCATTCATTTTTTATTTCATTTTCTTTACAGTACCTATTTGAATATCTACATAATTATATTTTTATTTCATAATTCTTTCAGGTGAAAGTCATGGTATCACTGCTACAGCTGGGCAATCTGAGGCTAGTCACCCTACCACTAGCACTTCTCTTCCTTCTACTTCCAGCCCAGGTATGTATTTCATTTTTCATTTCATTCATTAATTCATTTTTTATATCATTTTTTTTTTCAGTACCTACATGAATATTATACATAATTATATTTTTATTTCATAATTCTTTCAGGTGAAAGTCATGGCATCACTGCTACAGCTAGACAATCTGATGCTAGCCTAAGTCTTAGTCACCCTACCACTAGCACTTCTCTTCCTTCGACTTCCACCCCAGGTATGTTTTATCAAATATGATTAATTAAGTACACTACATGTCTATGATATTACTGCATTTGGTGTGCAATCACTTGTGTTTGTGCTGTCACTTGTATGTGTGGTGTCAAATGCAAATAGCACCACCCCATCTCTTCCTGTGGGTGTCATAAAATGGACATCAACAGTTTCATAAAATTATATTGATCATTTGATCAATATAAAACTGATACGGTATCAGTTTTCTTAGCCATATTTCTGAATAACCATCCTTGAATAACTCAAACTTGGCCTTGCCTTTCTTCTTGCTACTTCAACTTTAGGTATTATAATTATTAGTCTGTATTCTATCAACATGGTGCATTCTCTTGCATATTAAATTATTCATGTATTGTATATATTTTCAGATAAACGTCACTGCACTGCTGCTACAAATTCTGCGATAATGGAGCATAATTATAGCGTGATAAGCAGACCTAAGCAAAAACGATTACTCAAAGGTAATTTATATTCTGTATTATAATTAAAGCCTATTATTGTGCCACTGTTGAGCATTGGCCTGCATGATTATTGAAATCCCACATGAGCGATGTTGCAAATACAGCTAGTTTAAAGTAATTAACTAAATAATTAATTTGTATAGAAACACTTTCAAATTAAAGTGATTAAATCAAAATTTATATTAATTATGATGTTTTTGTATTTTTCAGATGCTCGTGAAAGTTTTGGGGTACGGTTCAATTGCGTACAAATGAGACCACTCCAGACAAAAATGAAGTATCTTCAAAATGAAATAGGTCGTTTGCGCAAAAAAGGGCAGTCATTCAAAGCACGATTGGCTAATGCAGAAAAATTGTCCAATAAAGTTGCATTTCAACAAGTGACAAAAACAATGACAAAACCAGCAAAACTGTTTGTTCACATGCAACTACAGTCTAAAAAGAAGTCTAAGGGGAGACGATTTTCAATTGAAGAAAAAGTTATGTCCTTGTCACTCTTCAAAAAGAGTCCCAAGTGCTACAGGCTGTTGTGCAAATATTTTGCGTTGCCATCAGCAAAAGCTATGAAGCGATTGCTGAGCCAAATTAAATTAGTACCTGGAATAAATCCCATTATCTTTGAAAAGATTAAAAAAGTGGTAGCTGAAATGAATGTGCCAGATAGACTCTGCAGTCTCATGTTTGACGAAATGTCAATTTCGCCACAAATTCTTTTTAATTCACATAAGGATGAACTGGAAGGCTTTGCATCCAATCAAGAGGCCTCATTTGCTGACCATGCCCTTGTTTTTATGGTGAAAGGTGTGAAAAATAATTTTAAACAACCCATTGCATATTACTTCACAACCGGATTAAAAAAAAATGAGCTGGAAGTTTTAATCAAATCCGTGGTTCAGCATGCATTGCAACATAATCTCATCGTGGTTAACACGGTGTGTGACCAAAGTCCTGTTAATGTTGGCGCTATAACAGAATTGGTTAATAAAACTAAAGCCGTCTATCTTCGACAAGGCAAAGAGTGGCGTTATGAAATGTTCCGAGTTAATGGTCACAGCATAATCCCTTTATATGATACTCCTCATCTAATAAAAGGTCTTAGAAATAATTTGCTGACCAAAGACATGACATACGTCACATCTAATAAAAAAAAAAACATAAAATGGGAATATTACCAAATGGTATATGCTGCTGACAAATCATATGGAGAGTTACGTCTCCTTGACAAAATTACGGAAGAACATGTAAATCCAGAAAAAATTAATAAAATGCGAGTGAAATCGGCGACACAAATATTTAGTCACAGTGTTGCTGTTGTGACAGAACACTTGACGGCAAGGAAGGATCTTCCCGAAGATTGTCGTCAAATAATAGAGATGACTCTTTTAATAGATAATCTATTTGATTCTCTTAATGTGAGCAGTATGTTTATACCAAATGGTAAAATTTATAAAGGGCCTGTCAAAAGCAATTCGCCTCATCATGACCTGTGGCAAAAAGATAAACAAATTTTTAAAACTGTTAAATATATTAAAAAAGTTAAAACTGGAGACAAAATCCGTCTAACTGAGACAACTATACCATCTGTGACAAATCTAATTAAAACTATAGAGGGCATGGAGAGTCTTTGGAAAGTGTTGTCTAGTAAATATGGTTTAGATGCAATGTTGACACGGAACTTCAACCAAGACCCGGTCGAAAATTTTTTCGGGAACATCAGGAGTTATGGGGCAAGGAATAATGCGCCTAATACAGTGGCTTTTGAAGGAGCATTCAAAGCTCTCCTATTAAATAATTTTAATAGGGAATATGCATGTGATTCAAATATGGGTCAAATATTTTTTTTTATAAACTATGTTACTTCAGAATTATGCCTCCATCAATATTTTTGAACAAAATTTCTTTTTGAGCGAGAAATTAATTTTTTTAAAGTACCAAAAAACTGTGGGTAATTCAAATACTTGAAAAGGCTAAGAGCGGATGTGACGTAACAATCCGGAATAGCAATCAAAATGTCAGTGTCAAGTCAATGTCAAACGTTCTTAGAAAAAGGAGTATTTGACGTTGACTTGACAGTTGCTTGTCTGTTTTCACTGAGTGTGACGTCACCACACCAAGCGCGCCAAATGGAGGGCGTTTAAATAGCCCGGATCGGTTGGATATTTTTAAACATTTTTTTAAATACTTTAAATTGCTTTTTTGCCGTCGAATTTTTTTTTACTATTATTTGACGCTAAAAACTATCGAATAAAAAAATAAAAAAAATACATGCATATTCCCTATTCTCCTCATTCAAAAGGGGCAAACTGTGAGGAGGATTCGAATGAGTGCCTCCAGACACTGGATTTTTTTTTAAAAGAGAAACATGATACTGCTGATGTTCCTGAGGAAAGTGAAAAAATTCATTTTAATAGTGAAATTGGCTTTGACCAGTCAAATACAACTGATGCTGGTCAAAGCAATTATGTCTGTGGTTGGGTTTTAAAAAAATGTTTAAAAAATGTTGTAAAAAGTTGTCAAACTTGTAAAAAGACTTTACTAGAGAACACAAATAATCAAAATAATATATTCATTAGAGCCAAAGAATATCAAAACAAAAAATGGCTTTGCTATCCTAGCAAAGAAATTGAAAATTATTTCAATGAAATAAAAAACATATCAACGTCATGTCTTAGGAGAAATGTACCCAAAAAACGCGTGAAATATACGATAATCTCTTTTATAGATATGTTCATAGATTGTCCAAATAAATGTCCAGCCCATAATGAAACATTCAAGAAATACTTTTTGAATGTTACAATAAATGTAATCATTTACAGTTGGTGTCGATCAGTTAATCGAATTTTGGTCGGAAAATTAATTTATGATGGTGAAGACGAAACCAAAATTGCAGCCCAAAATTATTACAATAGGCACAAAAATTATAAAAATAGAAAATAAAAGCTCTGTAAAAATGCTTTGTGATAAAATTGTAACAATGACAATAAAGTATAAAAAATGTTTTTTCTGTTTCATTTCATAAAGTAATGCGTGGACTATTATTATTTAGTTATTGTATTCTAATAAGGTAATTTCTTTAGTGTAGTTCGCGAAATTAAAATTTTCTTATGTTTTTTGCAAATAGCTGTGTTTGTGTCATAATTATGTTGATCAAAATCTCAGACCAAATAAAAATATTTAGTCTGAGATCAAAATGCTTGATTTATTGATTACTCGTTAACTGAATCACGATCATTTAAATAGATATCAATCATAACTGTTTTAATGATTGTCATTTAGTACATGTATCATTATTATCTTCGCGAATCGCATTTTGATCAACATGATATTATAACGTCAAACAGCGCTGCAATTTGCAAAAAAGTAGGAAAATTAAAATTTCGCGGCCTACGATGAAGGATCACCTATGCATACATACATAACTACATACATTCATTAGATACACACACACACATAAAGAGCATTAGTTCCCGTTAAGATATGCAGATGGCGTCTCAAATCAGTACGCTTCGAAATGGCACAAGAGGGCTCTCTTGTCCCATATTATTATTATACTCTTTGTTGGCCCCCCTTCCCGCAAAAATGGACTTAGACGTAATTTTATTTTTTTAATCGTTTGCGAATCGTTAGAGAGAGATTGAGAGTTACACAAAATCGTTAGAGAGTTAATATTTTATTTGATATTAAATAATTTCTGAGAGCGTGACATTAGCCCACCTCTGTGAATTTTGCCCCCGATATAATTATTCTCAACTTTTGTTAATGCTAATGGTTAGAGAATCGTTAGAGAGAGTTAGAGAGAAAAGAAAAATCGTTAGAGAGTAATTAGTTTTATTTATCAACGATTTTAATTACTTTTGTGAAATTGGCCCCCATTCCATTTTTTTTTTATAATTTGAGAATCGTTAGAGAGAGATAGAGAGTTAAAAAAAATCATTAGAGAGTTAATATTTTAATTGATATTAAATAATTTCTGAGAACGCGTTTTAGATTAAACAGCCTCGCTCTTATTATGGGCAACATATTCAGCCGAACGGTACTTTTACTGTACCTAGAAGTTAGTGAAGATACCAGGCATTTCGTCAATTCTTTTAGACCTCTCTTTAGATTATAGCTACTAGGAATCTATAAGTGCAAGAAGTGCATGTTTCAGCATAGTCTACAGGCTTAGCAGGAGTAAAATGATAATAGTACCTACCTACTGATCAAGAACATTTTTTTAATTACGATGGAGAATTCCTGTTTTATGACTTAGAATCGAGATCGGAAGTGGATGAAAAGCCTTTCGACAATTATGATATTTAAAACTGAATAATGTGCTTTGAATGCAAGTGTTACAGATTTTTTATGAAATAAAACTTTTTTTTTTAGTTTAAATAATGATTTATTGATTTTCTTCATTTTCAATGTCTTCTCTTAATAAAATACTGTCGAGAAACTAAGCAAGTGGAGATATATAATTTTGATCATAGCCGGCCCATCCAAGATACCAGACAATAATGTAATACACTCTTTAACTATAGTGGTGTGAGTCCTCTGAACAAAGCTGTCTCATGTGATGACGAAATTCCTGGTATCTTCACTAACTTCTAGGTACAGTAAAAGTACCGTTCGGCTGAATATGTTGCCCATAATAAGAGCGAGCCTGTTTAATCTAAAACGCGTTCTCAGAAATTATTTAATATCAATTAAAATATTAACTCTCTAATGATTTTTTTTAACTCTCTATCTCTCTCTAACGATTCTCAAATTATAAAAAAAAAAAAATACATCTACGTCTATTTTTGCGGGAATGGGGGCCAATTTCACAAAAGTAATTAAAATCGTTGATAAATAAAACTAATTACCTACTCTCTAACGATTTTTCTTTTCTCTCTAACTCTCTCTAACGATTCTCTAACCATTAGCATTAACAAAAGTTGAGAATAATTATATCGGGGGCAAAATTCACAGAGGTGGGCTAATGTCACGCTCTCAGAAATTATTTAATATCAAATAAAATATTAACTCTCTAACGATTTTGTGTAACTCTCAATCTCTCTCTAACGATTCGCAAACGATTAAAAAAATAAAATTACGTCTAAGTCCATTTTTGCGGGAAGGGGGGCCAACTTCACACGAAAAATTAAAATTGTTGTTACATAAAAACTAATTACTCTCTAACGATTTTTCTTTTCTCTCTAACCCTCTCTAACGATTCTCTAACGATTAGCATGAACAAAAGTTCATAATAATGAAATCGTTCGGCTAAATTCACGGAGGTGATTCTAACGCACTTCGTAAACCGTCTTCAATGCGCGCGGAGCTCCGTGAAAATCTCGCCGTAGGTGAGTATTATCAAGAAACATATTATATACTCACCTACGGCGAGAGTATTATGTTCCTTGGTGAAAATGCCTGGCTGTGCGGTTAAATTCTACAAAAACCGTTCAAACACGTCAAACTCAGAACTGAATAACTTTCCCTATGTAAATATTTTTACATATTTTATTTTTAATTACAGCCGCACGGGTCCATCGATCAGGCAGGTTAAGCTACGCTTGCCGGGGTTGGTTTGTGGATGGGTGACCACCTTTGCATTACGAGACTCCTCCGTGCCTCGGAAAGCACCTTACGTTGGTCCCGGCTGTCATCGTGGATCTTTGACAGTCGTTAAGGGTCGTCAGAAGCCCGAAAGTCTGACAACCAGTCTTACCAAGTTGTATCGTATTACCCAGTTACTGGGTTGTGGAGGTCAAATAGGCAGTCGCTCTATGTAAAATACTGGTACTCAGCTGCATACGGTTATACTGGAAGCCTGCGGATCCCAACATACCTAGATGGGAAAAGACTAGACAGTTTGATTGAAGTGCCTGTAGGTAATGAAAACAGATTTAGTTCCCTTGGGAGCATCTCATAATCCTTACTTCCCTAATTCCTCACTAATATTATAAATGCGAAAGTAACTCTGTCTGTATGTCTGTCGGTCGCGCTTTCACGCCAAAACTAGTGAACCGATTTAAATTAAATTTGGTTCACAGATAGTCTAGAGCCTGAGAAAGGACATAGGCTACTTTTTACCCAACTGCCCCAGAAGGAGGGTTATGTTTTTATCGACATAACATGCGTGCGAAGCCGCGGGCGGAAGCTAGTCATAAATAATATGCTGTTTATGAATTTCTCCCTTAGAAGTCTTCAGGTTTAACAAAAATAGTCACAACGAAATAACCGGTTTCTCATTTTTTTCATAACAAACATAACCGTTTTTTAATCGTTTACGTAACGTAGGTAGGTACTAATACGTCAAATTCGGAATAGCATTTTCACTAAATTAAAACTCAGTGCCATCTTAGTGCTGTCAAACTAAAATATAGTTTAGGTGGATGCGCTAGGGTAGCCCGCGAAATTCAAATTTTCTTACGTTTTTTTCAATTTGCCAGTCAGTATCAGGTTGTATGTTGATCTAAACATTATTATCGGTCGTAACAAATATGGATTTACAGAATTATTAACATTACAATCAGCAATACGACTCTCTAAGTTCATGTAAGTGCATTGAATGACAATTTCATGAAATTTTAATTTCAAGCACTTGCGATTGAGCAAAGCGACCGTTCCGCTCAGTTATTAAAGAGACACCGGCGTTGCAGGCTACGCTACGCACAGATTTGAAATTCGAACGCGCTACGCACACATTTGAACTTTAAACGCTTTGATGTGCGCTCGAAAAACCGACTCCGAATGGAAAAGTTGATATAAATGATCAAACTTTGATGAAATACCCAAACACCCCTGCCACACATGTGTTCAAACATGTGATCAAATATTGCTGCTATGTCTGGCGCCGGCATTAAGCTAGTCCCTAACTGCACGTTAAAAACTAAAAAAAAAATCAAGTAATAAAAACTAAAACCCAACTACGACTTAAAAGGTATAAACAAGACACCACAGACAGACAAATTAAAAATCCGGAGTCACACGTGTTAGGGCATAAATCGAACAGATTACGTGTGACTCCGGATTTTTAATTTGTCTGTCTGTGGTGTCTTGTTTATACCTTTTAAGTCGTAGTTGGGTTTTAGTTTTTATTACTTACTTGATTTTTTTTTAATTCTTTTGGGGTTATAATATATATATTTTTGAAATGTGCTCATTAAGCCCTTTCATTTGATACCCAACATGGTACGATTAAACCATTTTTTTTTTAAGTTCCTCACTTTATGTCCTCTAGAGGGCGCCATTTTTAATTTAATGTGACTTCACATAGCCTATAACCAGCGGACAATTACGACGCTTCTAACGATACCTCATTTGTCGAATTGTGATAAGTGGTTTGGAAGATAGGAGGGAACAGATGAACATACATACATACATACATACCGGTTAAAATCATAACCCTCCTTTTTTCTTCGCCGTAGTCCGGTAATAAATTGTGCTAAACAAATCTTGTTGACAGATTAAATAACACACAAAATATTTGACAGGGAAGGCTGCGTCTTTTTATTACCATTGATTTTTAGTAATTATTGTCACACAGCTGGATCTGATTCTCTTGCAGTGGGCCGCGCTTGCGATCGCGGCGGCACAGATATTAGCGGCGGGTAACACGGCAACGGTGATCTCGCGGGCAACACGGCACCGGCACCAGCACCGGTGACCTCGGCCGGCAGCACGGTGCGCTGTCGGACCGGACAGACCGCAACTGGGGACGCAACAGTTCTATGAATTCAAACAGAGTCAGCAGTAGCATGTAGAGGAAAGCGAGCCATGCGGAGTTAATAAGCAGGTCATGTGTGAACTGAGGGTCGGGTATGACGATGACGGCAGGCCTGCGCGCCATGCAGTTAACACGTGTGGCGGGAGGCGCGCGCGCGCAGGTAGCGCCGTCCCCAGTACAGCAGCGAGTGCACGAGCAGGATGCACGAGTACAGGATCAACACGCGGAACACGGCGCATGCGGCAACGGCCCCTGTGTCCACGGCCTCTATGCGGGTCCGCCCCATGCCCGGCCACAGCCGCCGCAGTCCTGTTTTTATCCGCAAACGCGATTATTGCCTGCACTTCATTGTTCCCCGGTGTGGGGTTGTATCACAGAGTATATTATATGGTTGTACTAAAGTGCGTTGTATGGTTTTATTGTTGGATTATGTGTGAGTATATGTTCCTTGACGCACGGATGACGTCTTCGGTTCGATCAAGGAACATAAACTCAGTTCGTTTTAGAGTGTATTATCTATAGGTTCAAAACTTACTGTCATACCAAAGAGTCATTGTCATACTTTGTATGGTTTCAGATTTGTTTCAGATTCCCAATCTATTACTATTGTAATTGTATAATGTACCTACTCTATGGTTTCAGATGTAATAGTAATTAAACAAATTATTTATAAAAAACCCGACTGCAAAAACATATAGGTACTTAGCTACTTAACTGAAAAACAAAAACCAAGCATTGAACCTTTTTTTGGTACCTACTTAAGGTAAACAAATAAAATTTTGGAGGCATAAAGGCTAGTACAAACTGGCGCGATATCGCGGGCGCGACAGGCAGTGCTACCCTTGTCGCGACCCCGATATCGCGCCTGTTTGTGGGACCCTTAGCTGTAGTCAATGACTATATAGCCTCTTCTCTTTGGCTGTAGTAGTCTCAAGCCACGACATCTGATTATTTAATGTCAAGAGCTATAAAGTTATATCTGGTATTAGGTAAGTACGTATTATTTTTACCATCAATCGTTATAGAATAAAGTCGAATGAAAAAAATGTCGCTGCCTTACGCGTAAAATAATTTAAAAGTATGAAAACTGTCAATGTTCAAATAAGTACTGTAGTTACTATCAAGCCTTAATCCACGATTTATATTTAATGTTTAGCAAATAAGAAGCAATGATATTTTAAAGAGGGAAATATGAAGTTTCATTCAACGTTACAATAATCGATTGGATTGGAAGTTATGCAAGAAAAAAAAAACAACCGACTTCCAAATAAAACACTAAATAGGGAAAAATAACTTTAATTTCGGTCGGAATAAGTCGGTGTCTTTGCTTTTCAATTTTCGTTTTTTGCCATCGACTTCAGAAATAAAAGTAATTTTTCACTTTTTTTGTGTTTTTTTTGGAAGTCGGTTGTTGTTTTTTTTTTGTAAAAAGTTTTTATTTTTCACTTTTTACTTGTGGAAACTACCCCACACAAATTCGTATACCGTTATCTGCTATGTAAATAAAGACTTAGATATCGTCTACATACGCAAAGTGGGAAAAATATGTTATTATTGAAGCTACCTCAAAAACTACGCAAGCAAAATTAATAAAATTTATATGGGACCACCTCTGTAGCATGAATCCAGATGAACATAATCCATGACCAATCAATAAAATATAAGAACCAATAAATCCCCAATAATTTATAACTTAACTATAATTCCTCTTATAACAATTCTTATAATTATGAGCAACAGAAGAATAGGCAATTAATGAATCAAGAATTGTATCAAATGAAATATTTAAGCCTTTATTTAATTTTTTTTAAATATTTTTTTTTAAATTAAATAAATGGAGCGGTTAATTATAATCATAATCACTCAATTTATTTATTTTTAATAATATATCTTGATTCCAACAACTTCTTCTTCTTCTTCCGCCTAGCCTTTTCCCAACTATGTTGGGGTCGGCTTCCAGTCTAACCGGATGCAGCTGAATACCAGTATTTTACATGGAGCGACTGCCTATCTGACCTCCAACAACAAATATTAAAATTAAAATAATTCATATATTTATAATTATCATTTGTTTTTATAGTTTAATAAAAATATTGACCTACCAAACAAAAAAGAATCATCAAAATCGATTCATAATTGGCGGAGTAATCGCGAGTCCAGAACAAATTCGTGCGCCACCTGTACAAGAAACTGTATGGGGTATACCCATTTTAACCTTTGATGTACCACACTCTATTCGTACTGGTATGGTGGGGTACAATCAACTAGGGGTGCGACGGGAATTTGCGCTGGTGTCGTACGTGGTGAAACTGCTCCGAGGCATTGAGCACAATCCGAGAGTGCTGCAGCGGTTGCACTTGTACGTACCCGACCGCTATGTGTGGAGGCGAAGGCCCCCGCCACTGCTGGTCGTACCATCAGCCAGGACCAACTTGCTGGCCAAAACTCCTCTTACTCAAGCAGTTCGCACCATCAATGAAATTCAGGTCAAAATTGATATATTTACATGTCACTGGGGTGAATTCGCAAAAGTACTATTATTTATGTTATGTTATAAACTATGATCTTAATTTTAATTATGTATACATTCCTTGGCTATCGCATTAGGCTACGACCTGTAATGGTAGTTTTTAAGGCATTTAAATAAAAATAAATAAATAAATAAATAAATAAACATACAGACAAAACAAAAAAAAACATACGGACGAATTGAGAACCTCCTCCTTTTTGAAGAAGTCGGTTAAAAAACGCATTTCATTTCATAATCCTTACATATTTTAAAACAAAGTCCTCCGCCGCGTCTGTCTGTCTGTTTGTTCGCGATAAACTCAAAAACTACTGCAGTGGTTCTCGAGGAAGGTTTTAGTATATAATAACAGACATCTACGCGGGCAAAGCCGCGGGCATCAGCTAGTCCTACAAAGATTCCTTCGTCGACGGAATTGCAATTGCGACACAGTGTGAGGAAACTTCAACTTGTCACCCGACGGCGAGCCGGGTGAGGTCGTGAACTTAAAAACCTCGTACTTTAAGTAGGTAAAAAGAAAAGAAAAGAAAGAAAGAAAATAAATTTATTTGACCCAGGTAAGGCACACAATATTTATAGAAAAAAACAAAGAACATAAAAAAAAGTATTTTGCGCCTCACGGCTGCGCCAAACAGGCCCAGTTCAGCATGAATGCCAGACAACTAGTGCCTGACGCTGGTTTTCAACTGGACCTTATGTTACGAGGACGTCTTACAGATGTAAATCAGTTTTATAGTGTGTGTAGATATTTAAATAAAAAACAAAAATAAAAAAATGGATATGTGTAGCAAATAATAATAATAACTCTGTAGGAGATGTATGTGTTTCGTGTGTCTTCTCTTCGTGGTGTGAGGTTATCTTCAGGGTACACAATTAAACGGTCCAGACACTTCAACAACAGTTTATTCTCACCACTAATATTAACAATAACAGGCACAAGCAGATAGATATATTGCATAGACGATAGTTAGCGTTATAGCTTAAAGCGGAAGGATTAGGTTCGCGCAGCAAGCGAGCATGCGTCTGCCGTGAGGATACGAGACGGACTGCCGAGCGCGGGCGCGCGCGTCGCTGCGCCGGCGATGTTTCTAGACTTCCTTTGTCTCGGTGAGTAACGGGATTTGGTGTGCGCTTTACTCGCTACGACACGATGAAGACGCGATGACACTCGACGACTCGACGGCACGGCTATGCAGTACTGGTAAGTTTGGTATACTATTATGTTATGTGTTATTGTGCATGTTTAATGTTTGTATTATGTGTATTTAGTATGTAAAGTATTTTATAGTACTTAGATATAAATATATACCTATATATATATTCTAATACACATTTGTGATATATATTATAAGTATATATTATTTATTTGGTTAATGTAATGTTATTATAATAATATATTGTGGCTATGCCACATGACTCCCCCCTTGAGACCATCCTAGGATGGGCGATAATAGTCAGGGAATCTCACTCTTCTTCCCGAGCGAGTAATTCTTACTTCTTCATCTTTGCTTACAGGTTTTGGAGTTTGATTTTCAAATGTAGGAGGTGTATTTTCGGGTGGACGAGACTCTGGACGAGTATCTGGTGTAAGTATATAGGCTGGTTTTAACCTCTCTATTGATACTGTCTGTTCTTTTCCTTTAACTAGTAGCTTAAAGACTTTTGTGCCTCGTTCCAGGACTAGGTATGGTCCAGTGTATGCCGGCTGAAGGGATCCTCTCACGGTGTCATCTCGGACGTAAACGTGAGTAGCAGAAGGTAAGTTTCGGTACACGAAGATGTTACGTCTGCTGTGTCTTGCGGCTGGCTGAGGGCGGATATTGTTCATAATGGAACGCAGTCGTGCTGAGTATTCGGTGAGGTCGCTGGTCGTATTTTGGTCGGCGATTACCTGCATAAACTCTCCGGGCAGTCTAAGGGTTTCGCCGTAGAGGAGTTCGGCGGGTGACGCTTGTATGTCCTCTTTGAAGGCGCTTCTCATTCCTAGCAGTACTAGCGGTAAGCTTTCCGTCCATTTCAGACTTCCATGGCAAATTATTGCTGCCTTGAGTTGTCTGTGCATCCGTTCCACCATTCCGTTGCTTGCAGGGTGATACGCGGTGGTTCTATTGCGTTGAAATCCGGCAAGTTCTGAGAGCTGTTTCATCAGTGCGGACTCGAACTGCTTTCCGCGATCTGTCACGACTTCTGTAGGGCAACCGTAACGTGATATCCAGTTGCTAACGAGAGCTTTGGCGACTGTTTCAGCGGTTATGTCTTGCAAGGGGATTGCCTCGGGCCATCTAGTGAATCTGTCCACGGCGGTGAGACAATAACGGTAGCCATCCGAAAGGGGTAAAGGCCCAACGATATCGATGTGCACGTAGGTAAATCTGCCGTTTGGTAGCTTGAAGGTGCCCATCGGTGGAGTTACGTGCCGAGTGACCTTTGAGCGTTGACATGCGTGGCAGAGTTTGGTCCAATCGCGACAATCTTTATTTACTCCTGGCCATACGTAACGCTGAGCCACTAATTTTGCAGAGGCTGTAGCGCCAGGATGGCTAAGCGAGTGCAGGCTGCCGTAGACTTGCTTTCTGAACTCTTTAGGTACATAAGGTCGTGGGTTTGGCGTGCTGTCGTCGCAGTAAAGTTCCAGTTTTGTTCCAGGTATAGTTACCTTGACAAGTTTAAGCGAAGTTCCACTTTCCAAGAGTTGCTTCAGTTCTGGGTCGTTAGCCTGTGAGATAGCCAAGTTCTTCGACTGTACAGGTTGTACTATTTCCTCTATTCTTGAGAGTGTATCGGCGACTATGTTATCCTTTCCCGATATGTGTCGGATATCTGTTGTGAATTGAGCTATGTAATCTAAATGCCGAAACTGGCGTGGTGAGCACTTTTCTTTGTGACTTTGAAATGCGAAGCAGATTGGCTTGTGGTCTGTAAATACTGTGAAGTGCCTTGCTTCTACCAGGTGTCGGAAATGTTTTATTGATTCGTAAATCGCAAGAAGTTCTCGGTCGTACGGCGAATACTTCTTTTGTGATGGGCTCAATTTCCGGCTAAAGAAGGCGAGAGGTTGCCATTCCCCGTCTTTCTGCTGCTGTAGAACTCCACCGATTGCGACGTCTGATGCATCCGTGACTATCGCTAGTTTAGCGTCCATGTCTGGGTGCGCTAGGAGAGCTGATTGGCATAGACTCTTCTTGCAGTCTTCAAATGCTTGGAGTGCTTCTCCAGTGATGTTTATGGGATGGTTGCCTTTTATGGATCCGGTAAGTAGGCCATGCAACGGAGTTTGAGTTGAGGCAGCATCTTTTATAAAGCGACGATAGAAATTTATCATCCCCAGGAATCTCCTGAGTTCTCGAACGGTTTTCGGGGTGGGGTAGTCCTTTATGACTTGGATCTTACTATCCAGTGGTTTGATACCTGCGCAAGATACGCTACAGCCGAGGAAAGTTACTTCTTCTGCCCCAAAAACACATTTGGAAGTGTTTATGACCATTCCATATTCTTTTAATCGCTCGAAAAGGAGGCGTAATTGACGGAAATGGGTCTCCTCGTCGGGGGAGGATATCAAAAAATCGTCTAAGTACGTGTAGCAAAAGTGTAGGTCACGAGTCATTTCGTCCACAAATCTTTGAAACGTTTGTCCTGCGTTGCTTAGGCCAAACGTCATATAAGGGAACTCGAACATTCCAAAGGGCGTAGTTATGGCCGTTTTGGGGATATCCTCGGGATTAACCGGTATTTGGTTATACGCCTTTATCAAATCGATTTTTGAGAATATTTGGCAGCCAGCTATGTTCTGAGTGAAGTCCTGGATGTGCCGAATAGGGTATCGGTCGGGTATCGTTCGTGCGTTCAACATCCTGTAATCGCCGCATGGTCGCCATCCGTTGTCCTTTTTTGCAGCGAGATGAAGGGGCGACGACCATGGGCTCTCTGACGGTCGTGCTGTCCCTATTCTTAGCATTTCTTCGAACTCCTGTTTTGCGATCTTCAGTTTGTCAGGGGCAAGCCTTCTTGGAGTGCTATATACGGGCGGTCCGGCGGTCGTTCTTATGTGGTGTACCGTATTGTGACGAATGATCCGATGTGTACCTGCTGGCCGAGTGATTTCTGGAAACTCTCGCAGAAGGTTCAAGTACTTAGACTCGCCTGTTATCGTTTTGACTGAAGTTATGGCATCAGATGTTGGAACTGGATTTGCGCATGCTGACAGGCTGGTCTTGTTGTCGATTAGGCGTTTGTTACGGCAGTCTACGATTAAGTCGTAGTACGATAAAAAATCGACTCCGATGATAGCCTTGGTGACGTCAGCTATTATGAATTTCCACGAAAATGCACGTCGAAGGCCTAAGTCAAGTTCCATTTGTTGGTCACCGTATATGGCGATTGGTGTTCCGTTCGCTGCGAAAACGTTGTGTTCGGTTGTGCGTGGTCGTCTTTGTTTCAGGGCGGAGCGGGGAAAAACGCAGATGTCGCTCCCAGTGTCGACTAAAAACTGCATTTTTGTCCTTCTGTCCGTTATGAATAAGCGACCCGTATTAGGAATATGGCAGTCATGTGTCGCTACTGATGATTGCCTTTGGCTTTTCCCGACCCTGATTGATAATCACAAGGTTTCAGGCATCTTCGAGCCTTGTCTCCATATCTGTGGTGGAAAATACACGTAGGGTACTTCCTGTAATTTGACTGGGAACGCGTGTTGCTTGTTCCCCGTTGGCTTCTACTCTTCGACCGGGATCTAGAATCTCTTGTTGAGAGAGCCTGCACTTGACGACTGAGCTGTGCAATCTCCTTTGACAATTTCTCGATAATTGAATTAGGAACTGTGTCTGTGGCGGCCACTTGTGGCGCGGGTGGTACGAGGTCGTGCACTTTATCAGCCAGGTCTGCGAGTGCTGACAGTGACGACTCCGGCTGCGATGCTACGACTATTTGTATGTTGCCCGGTAAGCGGCTAGTCCACACAGTCTTTATAAAATCATCCGGTATGCTCGGGCCCGCTAGATGTTGCAGGTGTCGAAGAAATGCGGATGGTCGCCTGTCTCCTAATTCCTCATGCATCAGCAACTGTGTTAGTTCTTTTTCGCGCGATGCGGATAACCTTTTAATTAGTTCGCTTTTCAACTTTTCATATTTACCTTTAGCTGGAGGATTAATTAAAATATCTTTCACCTCTGCTGCGTAACGATTTTCAAGTTGAGCACTGACGTAATTATATTTGGTGTCGTCGTCTTTGACACCTGAGAGTGCGAAACTGCCTTCTATTTGCGCAAACCAGACTGCAGGTTCCTCCGGCCAAAACGGTGGAAGTCGTACCCCGACACGACAAATGTCGGAAGGTATAAATGTCCTTTCTTTGGAATGTGACCTGCTATCGTCACTTTGTCCGTCGGATGACTTGCCATCTGTAGGCATTTTTAAATCTGGTTTTCACTAGCTTACGGTTTTTTATGCTGCTCCGTGCTGTGTCCAAGGTTCGGGGTCACCAATGTAGGAGATGTATGTGTTTCGTGTGTCTTCTCTTCGTGGTGTGAGGTTATCTTCAGGGTACACAATTAAACGGTCCAGACACTTCAACAACAGTTTATTCTCACCACTAATATTAACAATAACAGGCACAAGCAGATAGATATATTGCATAGACGATAGTTAGCGTTATAGCTTAAAGCGGAAGGATTAGGTTCGCGCAGCAAGCGAGCATGCGTCTGCCGTGAGGATACGAGACGGACTGCCGAGCGCGGGCGCGCGCGTCGCTGCGCCGGCGATGTTTCTAGACTTCCTTTGTCTCGGTGAGTAACGGGATTTGGTGTGCGCTTTACTCGCTACGACACGATGAAGACGCGATGACACTCGACGACTCGACGGCACGGCTATGCAGTACTGGTAAGTTTGGTATACTATTATGTTATGTGTTATTGTGCATGTTTAATGTTTGTATTATGTGTATTTAGTATGTAAAGTATTTTATAGTACTTAGATATAAATATATACCTATATATATATTCTAATACACATTTGTGATATATATTATAAGTATATATTATTTATTTGGTTAATGTAATGTTATTATAATAATATATTGTGGCTATGCCACAACTCGATTAGATATTTTATAAAAATAATTAGGTATAGATAGGTAGATGGATATTTAAGAAAAGAAGCAGAGTGATATTATGGTTGCACAAGAAACAATGGACTGTCGTCAGTAAATAATAGGTATACCATACTTATAACAAAGAAATATTGATATTAACCATGTCTAGCTTCCGTTGCGCATTATGAGGTACTGCCGTAGGCGTCTCCTAAATGTGTCGATCGTGCTAATTGATCGAATAGGTGGTGGCAGGTTATTCCACACTTTGGAAGCCGCATAACGGAAGCTACCTCTAAAAGCGGCTGTACTATGCGACCGAGTTGAGAGTTGCTGCGAGCATTGCCTTCGCCCACATTCTCGTTTACTCGCTATCCAACTCAACTTGTTGTAAAGGTAGTCCGGTTTCTGGTATTTAACTACACCGAACAGAAGGCAAGCCAAGTGAAGTTTGCGTCTGGACTTCATTTTTAAAGTGAAATGCTCGTTTAAGAAAGGAGTTACATGGCTTCTGCGAGGAATATTGTAACAAAACCGAGCACAAGCGTTTTGTACCCTTTGGATGAGGCGGTCTGTACGAGCTAATAGGCGCGGGCCGTACACTGTGTCAGCGAAGTTCAACCTCGATAGAACCAGGGTTTCCACAAGCTGTTCTCGCTGTTTGTAAATTCTCTGTTTGCAATTTTGCGATGTTTGTAAAAAAATATAAAAAAAACAGACTTTTGCTAAAAAAAAATATATTTTTGGTAAAAAAAAATGTTTATTTTTAATTGAGGGTACTTTTTTTCCACAATTTTCATTTTATGAGGAAGCCTTTGTTGTTTGTTTCATCGCGATAGATTGAATGATCTATAGCGATGAAACAAACAACAAGTAGGTAGTGAACAAAATTTTAATATTTTCCGTCGATATTCCCTCATTTCGGTATGTGCACATTATAAAGGCACAATGTACACTCAAATTATAAATGTCTTTGTTATCTCGTGATATATCCCATAGTCTGAAGTCAGCTTTGGTATTGTGTGAATTTGTGTGAGGCTGCGACTGCTGCGAGCGCCGGCCGCGCGCCTGTGCTCGCCGGCCAAGGGGCTCCCGCTTATAGGAAGAGCGTTGTAATAAATCATCCGTAATATTAGTAATATGACGTTGTTTATTATTATGACGTCACAAGTTTACGGTAAGCCAGCATGCAACTATTCTCATGTGTTCGGAATCTTTTAATACGCACCAGCATCATGGTTCGACAGTCGAGTCCTAACTATCCTAACTTGATGATATTATAATTATGGGAGTGATATGAAGATTCGAATGACACTGTTTCGACCCTCGCTATTTCGAAAAAATCGCGAGTGGTACGCCAGTTCGAAAACACATTGGATCGAAAACCGCTATATCGAATGACGCTATCGCGAACACGCTGATACGAAATACTTTTGGAATGGTACGCTAGTACAGAGTAAGTACTTATCTAAATCCAGTGTTGCGTTAATTTGACTAGGAATCGAACTCACGACCCCGATGAGACACAGTAAGCCTCGTCTTTGGATTGGGTTAGGAGTTAGGAGTCCTTCTCGCTCTGACCACTCGCTGCTTGAGTTCAACAAAAACATAAATGATTTTCTGACGCAGTTCAACAGCAGTCTCGGAGGAGCTCGTGGCTTAGTAACAGCCGTACGGGTCGATCCATCAGGTTTAAGCTATGGTTGCCAGGGTTAGTCTGTGGATGGGTGATCATCCTACTATATAATAAGTACCATATATACTATATTTAATATACAGTATGTTATCTAACGAAGCAATAGTATAGCGTCTATACCTACATGCTAAAAAAATATTACCATTAAAAAAATAGTTTTTTATTTTTTATAGTAAAATATTCACAACAAATATTAATTTGATACGTAAAAGAAACACTGTACACGCACACTTGTCACACTTGTCTTTCCACGTTGAAATACAAGTGTGCGTGTACAGAGTGTGTGTTCTACGTATCAATTGAGTTTTTTTTGTGAACATTTAACTAATAACATAAAAATAAAAAAACAGGGGTTACATTTTTTTAGCATTATTGACGCTATACTATTGCGGGTTAACGAGACCGCCCTTTATTTATTTATTTTATTATTTATGTACACACAGTAAAATACAAAATAGATACGACATAGTTAAAATATGAGTACAAAGGTACTGCTTATGGTTCCCTATCCATTTGCATAAAATTTTAAGACCTAATATAACTTAGCATAATTTTGTTTGGCATAATTATATTTCCGCATAATATAAATACGCATAACAGCTTACGCATAATTTTTTTAAGCATAATTTCACCAATCATAATAGTGCATAAGCATAACATTCAAAAGCATAAATATATTTACGCATAATGACATTAAAACATAATTTTTAAAGGCATAAGAAATACGCATAATAATTAACTGCAACAGAATAGATACACGTTAATAGATTCTAGTCGTTTCTGGCACTTCGCCGGCCGCTGCCGCGGCACCGCTCGCTTCGCTCGCTCGGCTCGTGCGTAGGGGGTCACAGTTCTAACCTAACCTAACCTAAACTACCAAACATTATTTTTGTAATAAATACGTAAAAACAACTTAACTTTGTTTCGAATATTTTTTAATGCCTGAACACTATTATGCTAATAGTCATTAGGCCTACTAACGTTATGCTAATCATTTTTATGCCAAAACAAATTAGTCTTTAAGATGATTATGCCAACACAAAATGTATGTCTAAAAAAATTATGCCAAAGTATTATTATGCCAAAACAAATTGTGCCAAAATCGTTATGCCGAAGTATATTAGGACAAAGAACATTATGCGAAAAGAAGGGATCCCATACTTACACATATACGCAAGAAAATTAACACATACTTAAATAAATACATAAAGCTTAAATATATAAACATAAATACACTATTGGTACCTATACAGGTACACGTCTCACGGCGGATATGCCACATGGAGGGAAAGTACCTTGAATATTGTAGATGGAACATTTTACTGAAAGAAGACATTATTTGAATTTAAAAAACAATTTAAACTGCATTCATAGATATTTAAATAATTGCATGGTTGAACCGAGAATCGAACCCGTTACATGAGAAAAATAATCACCCTGTAGTTTTATCATACCGATCGAAAGGCTTCATCATTTTTTACTAAATAACATAGTGTCACAAATGGTCTTCCTTTTATTTGTAAATATCTATTAATGCAGTTTAAATTGTTTCTAACAGTCTCATAGCAAAACTATAAGGGTTCCTTGTTGACTATACGGAACCCTAAAAATAAGCTCTGGCAGTTAAGAGATTACCATTCAAGAACATGACGCGTGGATCAGCACCATCCAGCTCAACTATGTTGTAGAGAACCTAATGATGTAACACACGCGCCACCATCAGTGAGACTGACAGACTGAGACTCGGTCGGAATAGAACAGTCGTCGCCTAATCAAAATATGTAGTTCTATTGATCGACCCTTAATCTACCATACCTCTACCATCTGGCTTTAGACTGAACAATAAAGGTAGGCGTACAATAAAGGTATTTTCGTATTCGACACTGATTTTGAAACGATTAGGTTACTATGACTTCCACGACTACCACGCGTCCGGAGTCACGGTCACAGCTAGTTATACATTTGAGTATGTAGGTAAGTACGTTTTCTCTGAACAATAGCACAGATATTATAATACTACGACAATAGTAAGAATCTAGCTAAGAATACGTAAATAGGTACCTAGTACCTACGTGCACACATGCAACGGCACCATGTGGTTTTTGTGTCCGCACATCGCCGTCAGTCTAGCTTGGATCATTTCAAATCTCTAAAGAGGTGTTCAAGTGATGGCTCATTATAGACAAGGATGGAGGCAATCGAGTGGCCTTCCAGCAGGAAAAGGCTGACCGCGCGGCACGACGCGGCGGGCTGAGGGCCGCAGCGGGTCAACGACCGGCACACGCAAGCTTTTTCACGTGATACGATTAACGTCGCGAAGTAGGTCAGCAGAGCAGTGCACCGCGCGCCCCCGCGCCAGCACGCTCCGCGCATCGTGCACCGCCTAGCGCCCGCCACCACTCCGCCACCACACGCCACCACGCGCCACCACAGCGCCACCACATCGCCATGCGCCACCACGATAACATCTGCTTCTATACCTACTTATACTTACTTATCCGGACATTAACACGACAGTTCGCCCGTTTGGAGGAGCATTTCTTATAACAATAAGATACGATTTAACCTATCTGCTTCTAAAAAATCCATGTTCTCACACAGACCCTTCTGTTTGTACTGATGCAGAGGGCGCAGGGGGTTGGGGGTAATTTTTGAGTGAATAGGGGGACGTTGCAAATGACGCCCCACCGCTGATGGGGTACCTACGTTAAAGCACAAATGTTATGAACATTAGCTTAGCAGTATTTTGACTTTTTAAACAACATCACTTACTTATATTTGTCCAGTCTGTGAAGGTTTACTAAAGAACAAGGCCTGGTATGCCGTCGGATCAGCTACCATATTATACGCACAGAGGAAATAGTGCCACAATCAGCGTGCAGGGCAAACACATAGTGATCGCATGAGGCCACATGATACCTTCTTTATAATATCCTATTCGCCTCTCATGCAACGCGCTGGTGCACTGGCTGGTTTATGCATATTCCTACGCTGACGCATAATGTTTATGTGACCCAATAGTAGGCCATATCATAAATATCATCAAAGGTCACCGCTACGTAGACAGAAAGCAATACCTCAACATCAACAATATAAAACACAATAGAATTTACTGAAGAGGAAAACTTATCGATGTTCAGCAATTTCCAGCGAACGAGGGACAAGTCAAACTCAAAACTCAAACTCAAAGCATTTATTTCAATTAAACCATTTACAGGCACTTTTGAATTGTCAAGGAGTCGGTCAGTCAGAAATATGAAGCTAGTTGCCCATTCCAAAGCGTAGTAGGTACCTATGGAGAAGAACGGGCAAGAAACTCCACGGACACTCTTTTAAATCAAAATATTGTTACAAAATATTGCTTACATCATTTATGTTGAAATTATACATGTGAGAACAATGTAGAAAGCACGTTAAAAGCGTCCGCAATTATAACATAAAAACAAATCAAAAATTAAAATAAGCCATGGCAGCTAAGAGATGACCAGTCACAACTGACGGCGCCCGTTCACGAACATGACGCATGGATCAGCACCATTCAGCTCAACCATTTTGAAGGGAGCTAAATGATCCAACACACGCGCCACCATCAGCGAGACATTTGAGTGAGCATGACATTCCCAGCCGCCAGGGCACATTCAAGTCAATTAAAGACAAATTACCCGGTAAATGGCTCTATAGTACATAGTACTCACACCTGTGCTATGCAGTTATATAATACAAAGGAAATTGAGTTTATACAATGCAAAGATGGTCTTCAATCTTCAGCAGCTCCAACATTATTTTCGAATGTTAATTAGTTAGTTGTGGTTGTGGAGCAGGACCAGCATTAAGCCAAGCATTTTTATCAGAAATGTAATCCTCCAACTTATAATATGCCTGCCTGCATAGTGTGCGTTTTATACAAGTTTTAAATTTCGTCTCGTTCAGTTGAAGTATGTGGGGAGGAATTTTATTGTAACATTTTAAACAGTACCCCATGAAAGATGAGTCTACTTTTGCCAGTCTGAAACCTGGTTGTACTAATAGGTCCCTATTTCTAGTACTATAGTTATGTCTATCACCTCTTTTACTAAAAAGATGTAAATTTTTTCTTACGTGCATGATGTTTTCATAGATATATTGACAAGCTACCGTCATGATGTTAATATCCTTAAACAGTTCCCTTAAAGAATCGCGCCTGCGGAGATTATAAATGGCTCTAATCGCTCTTTTCTGCAGAATAAAGATAGACTCGATGTCTGCAGCCCGTCCCCATAGTAAAATACCGTAAGACATGATGCTATGAAAGTAACTAAAATAGACTAGCCTCGCGGTATCTACATCAGTAAATTGACGGATTTTTCTGACAGCATATGCTGCTGAACTTAGCCGTCCTGCAAGAGATGTTAAATGAGAACCCCATTGTAGCCTTGAGTCGAGCGTGATCCCCAGGAAAACAGTTTTATCGACGTGTGTGTCTAAAAGTAGTCGCTTATTTAGCTTCGAACATGTAACGCCTCGTGATGTAGTTAATGTTTTTAACACACTTAAGTCTAAAAACACTGGTGATTACTGGGGCATCTCCATTAAACTTTTAAGTAATATAATAGACATCGTAGCCCCCTATCTAGCTGTTACTTTTAATAAATGTGTTGATCTAGGAACTTTTCCTGACCTCATGAAGAGTAGTAAAGTCATACCATTATTTAAATCAGGTAATAAAAATGACGTTGGTAATTTCAGACCTATTTCTATCTTACCTGCATTTAGCAAAATATTTGAAAAATTAATCCTCAAGCAGTTGCTAAGACATTTTAATTTAAATAGCCTCCTTCATAATGAACAATATGGCTTTACAAAAGGTCGTTCGACTACAGATGCGGGTGTTGCTCTGCTGAAACACATATTTAACGCATGGGAGAACTCGCAAAATGCTATTGGGGTTTTCTGTGATCTCTCCAAAGCCTTTGATTGCGTGCACCATGACACGCTTTTGCGTAAACTACGTCATTACGGTGTGCAAAAAGAAGCTCTCAACGTTATAAATTCTTATTTACAGAATAGGTTCCAATGTGTAGATATTGATGGTGTTAAATCTTCCGGGCTACCAGTTCAGTTAGGTGTACCTCAAGGCTCTATATTGGGTCCATTCTTGTTCTTAGTTTATATCAATGACTTACCATTCTATATAAAGGGTCTCTGTGAAGTTGTACTGTTTGCAGATGATACCTCTCTTATTTTTAAAGTAGACAGGAATAGGCAAGATTTTGACGATGTTAACAGTGCACTCTCAATGGTAACGGATTGGTTTACGTCAAATAACTTAGTTCTCAATGCCAAGAAAACGAAATGTGTAAAGTTTGCCTTACCGAATGTTAGAAATCTAGGACCCAACATCGTCTTAGATAAAGAGGTGATTGAAACTGTAAACTCGGCAGTTTTTTTGGGGATAACAGTAGATGCCAAACTTCAGTGGGGCCTACATATATCGAGCCTAGCGGGGAGACTCAGTTCGGCCGCTTACGCCGTCAGGAAAGTAAGACAATACACTGACGTTGATACTGCTCGGTTAGTCTATTTTAGTTATTTTCATAGTGTTATGTCCTACGGTATTCTGCTGTGGGGCAAGGCTGCTGACATTCAAAATATATTTGTCCTTCAAAAACGAGCTGTTCGAGCAATTTACCAGCTAGGTGCCAGAGTTTCTCTGAGAGATTTTTTTAAAGATATTGGTATTCTCACGGTGGCATCACAATTCATCTTCGCCAACATCTTATATATTAGGCAAAATATACACTTATACACTAAAAACAGTGATATCCACAATGTTAACACTAGGAATAAGGACAAACTACGAGTTCCCTTTCACCGGCTTCATAAGGTTCATAACTCATTTGTTGGGCTTGGTATAACATTTTATAACAAGCTACCCTCTTCTTTGCTAGATTTGCCTTATAATGCGTTTAAAGCTAAAGTAAAATGCGACCTTTGTTCAAAGGCGTATTACTCTATTAACGACTACTTAAATGATAAGAATAGTTGGTCGCTGTGATTAACTCAAGACAATGTTTATGTTCTTTCTCCAGCATTAGCTTACCCACTGACAGGTTATATGAGTTCATATATGTATTTTTTTTTTTATTTGACTGTATAATCAATTTATTTTTAATGTTTTTCTAATTTAATTTATTATTGACATAATCTACTCATTACAATGTTTACTAAATGAGTTGTATTGCAATATGTGGTTAGCTAGCGAACTCGAAAATTGATAAATATTATTTACGTTACTTCAATGGTCCTAGTTTATCATTTATAACTTCCAGTTACATCTAAAAATAGCTATATGTAGGCGGGCACGCCCTTTGTGCCTGGAGGCTTTTATTTAGTTAATTTATGTTTACATTTACTTTTTATTTCTGCTTGAGTACATATAGTTCTCGTTTTTTTTTTTTTTTTTTGATTGGTATATTAGCGTGTGCTAGCTGACATATGGCTAATAATTAGATTTATGTTTTGTGTTGCATAATGTAAATGATTTTGCATACTTTTGTATAGAATCATTTTTTTTTTTTCTAACTGAACAGACAGCTGTGCTGCTGGGGAGTTTGTTGCGCCACTTCTTCTTCCCAGCTAAAGCACTAGGAAGTGGTGAAGGGTGGGCGTTTTTGGGGGACTGTCTTATGTAATTTTGACGTTCGAAAAGTGCTGATTCTCAGCCTAGTTTGAATAAATGACTTTTGATTTTGATTTTGATTTTGACGAATTCTAGTTTCTCTTGATTCAATATAATCACGCAATCCCTATTTTTGACGTTTGGTAAAGAAAATTTTATGCACTTAGTTTTTTTTCCATTTAATACTAAATTATTAGCAGTGAACCAATTTTGGACCTGCAGTAGGGCGTTATTTACTTCGTCAAAATTTGTAGCACGTCTATCTACCTTAAAAATTAAGGAAGTATCGTCAGCAAATAATACCATGTGTGGCTGATTTTTTAATAAATGTAGTAGATCATTAATGTACACTAAAAAGAGGAAAGGACCCAAAATAGAGCCTTGTGGAACACCCATTTTTACTTTTAAACCTAGTGAGTTGATACCGTTTATTTGAACTTGCTGTTGTCTATCATTTAAATAAGATTTTACTAAACTGAGCGCAAGTTTTCCAAGTCCGTAATGCTCAAGTTTCAAGAGTAAGGTTTCGTGATCGACGCAATCAAATGCCTTGGAGAGGTCACAAAAGATTCCTATGGCGTCTTGGGCCTCTTCCCACGCGTTAAAAATGTGTCTTAATAAGGTTACACCTGCGTCGGTCGTACAACGCCCTTTGGTGAAACCATACTGTTGGTCGTGAAGGATTTTATTTGTGTTAAAATGATTGAGCATTTGATTCAGCATTACCTTTTCAAACACCTTGCTGAAAACCGGCAGCACGGATACGGGTCTATAATTATTAGTGTCTTTACTGTCCCCGGATTTGAAAAGTGGTATTACCTTACTGTATTTCATTAAATCCGGGAAGACTCCTTGATCCACACACAAATTAAATATTAAGGCTAAGTAAGGCGCTATGGTTTCAATTATGGAGGTGCAGACTTTAATGGACATTCCCCAAAGATCCTCGGTCAGTTTGATCTTGATTTGCTTAAAAGCTTTTATTACTGTTACGGGGTTAATATGCTTAAAGTTAAATTCAATCGGGCAGGCTGAAACGTTCGCCCTTACTAAATCAAAAGAGAGCGATGGCGAGGAGTTTAAGGTTTCAGTAGTTTTAAGTGGGATACTGGTAAAGAAATGTACAAATTCTTGAGCAACTTCTTTGCTGTCGCAAATGAGACCGCCACCTGACGTCTCCAGTGTGTAATCGGAATTATGCTTTTTTTTCTTATTCGTTTCATTATTGATAATTTTCCAAACCGTCTGTATTTTATTGTCTGCTGATTTAACTTTGTTGCTAATGTATAAGGCTTTAGCTGCCCTACAAGTGCTCTTAAAAGTTCTAGAATAAGTAGCAACATACTTATTAAAAGTTTCTGTGTTAATATAAGGCTTAAGGCCATACAGCTCGAAAAGTCTTTCCCTACTTTTTCTGAGTCCTTTAGTTGCCCAATCACTAAATAAAAACTTAGAGCTGATAGTTTTAGTGTTTTTCTTAAAAGTATTATTGAACTCGGTTTGGACTACCGAAAAGAATTCTTTATACAAAAAATTTACATTGTTTATTGAAAGGTCCTGATTACTTAATTTACGAACTAAAGTGCTATTAAATTTATTTAAATTAACAGCTGTTACTGGTCTGAATTGAATCTGCACTTTTTGTATTGGTAAGTTGGACTCAAAAGTTACGGTTTGCCCACTGTGATCAGAAGGGAGATAATTAACGATGGCTTTATCTAAATAGTCGCAGCAACAAAACACATTATCAATACATGTAGCAGTAGTAGTAGTTATTCGGGTTGGATCTACAAACACATTTGACAAATTGAAGGATTTAAACAAATTTAATAATCTACTGGTATTAGAATTATTTTCTAAAATGTTAATATTAAAGTCCCCGCAGATAATTACCGATTTATTCCCAGTTGCAAGTTTTGACAAAACATCTTCCATTACTGACTCAAATATAGAGTAGTTTTGATAATTTGGGGGTCTGTAAACGCACACTATGACATGCTTGTCCAGCTCAACACAAGACAGCTCAATGCTATGTTCAACCGATAGTTCAACTATGTCTTTCCGGGTTTTTGATTTAATACAACTTTTAATTAAGATTAGTGAACCACCACGCAGCATTGATTTTCGGTTAAAACAACTGGCCACACTGTAATTCTCAAAATTAATTAACATTTCATAGTCTTTTAACCAATGCTCAGTTAAACAAATAATGTCAAACATTGTTTTTTCTAAAAACAATTCAATTTCCAATTGTTTGGAAGAAAAACCTTGAATATTTTGATGAAATAATTTCAAGGATTTCTGCTTAGCCCCTTTTGTGCAGTTAACTTTGTTAGTGCTAGAAAATACCTTTTTTTTATTAAGTGTAACTAAACTGTTATTGGTACCTTCTGTTGTCTTACAAACTAGTTTAAAGTACTAATTTGAACCACCTTGTCATTAGTACTATTACTAATTGTGGTGCTACATGACTTCGACATACTAATTATGTCTGGGTTAATATTAAAAGCTAATAGCCTAGCTATTTGACGTCTAAAACTAATGGGCAGATACACAGTATCCCTAGTCGATCTAAGCTTATCAACAAAAATGTTGGTGTCAAAAAATATAAACTTGTCACTATGGTGACTAACCAAAAAATGCATGTAATTATTCAACTTATGAATGTAGTTATTTTGCCTATTTGACAAGTGCTCAAAGTAGGGAAAAGCACACAAAATTATTTTATTACAATTCAACTTCAGTAGGTCAGTGACACTATCAGCGATATCATCTTTTTTAACATTTAAACTATTACCTATAAGTACAGTAATAATGGCATTAGGATCATATTCATTTCTAGTTATTGTAGACATTATTTGATTATAGGAAGTCTGAGGCATGCAATAGTTTAGAGAAGAATGACTCAGGTTGTTACTAAGTAATTTTCCTAACCCTTTTCCAAAACTATCAGAAAACAAAATGGAGCAGCAACAAACTTTACTACTACAAGTGCGAGATTTAGCTTCTGTCTGAACTACTTGTAATGGACCTTGTTGGGGAATCGAAACCTGAGCACTTCCTGACTGGTATGGGTCCTCTGTAGCTTCAGGTTGGTGAGTGCCAAGATTTGATTTCAGCAGGTCCACTTTGTCTGCATTAGAGTTGCACATGTCCACTAACTCATTAGCGGCAAGGATGTGCTCCTGAATTTGTTTTTCAGACCTCACATACTTAGTATAGAGTGAATGAAGTGATGCTTCTAGTACCTGAATTTCAGACTGTAAGTGTTGAGTGTCAAACTCATAAATGTTCTTACTGTCTTCTAATTTAATTTGATAATTATTTAATTTATTTACAAGAAAACCACGTTCTTTCCTTAACTTAATATTATTGGAACTGTGTTTTTGTTGTTTCCTGTATTTATTGCATTTATTTATGATTCTATTTAGCTTTGCATATTTTTTAATTTTATTTTGACTTAATTTATAACTACTATTATTATGTTTCATTAAAGAATCTTCAGTGAGGTCTATTGTTACTAAGGAGTGCTGGTTGCAATGAGTGTTTAATAATTCACTATACAAGTTATTAGATTCCTTAGCCTGAGTACATTCTTTTTGTTTCTGTAATTTAGTAATTTGTGTATTTGCATGAACTAATTCTTCTTCTAGGTCCCTAACTTTACATAAAGCCTCCTCATATATGTTACTGCAGTTGTTGAAACCATCTGTGACCACCCGCAGTTTGTCCCGTTCATCAACAACATCTAGGTATTGCTGATGTAGGATCACTAGCTCCTGTTTTAAGCCTGTGTTTTTGAAAACGACGTTCTCGACTTCCTTCTCACTTTCATCTATCTCCTGTAACAGCTGTTGACATTTACTGTTTGAAGCCGCAAGATCATGAACAGCCGTTCTCAATTTAAGCTCCAACTCCTGAGCAGCAGCCTTACGGGTCATCACAGGCATGGTTTCAGGAATTAGTACTGAAAATAGAATTAAAGGAACGGTGAGAACTACTTAGACAGACAAACAAAGGAAAGAATGCTAGAAATGACAGGAAAAAATGGGAGAAGTTAGTGTTGCTTTATAGAGAAATGAGGTAGGCTGTTTATCTAATTTAATGCAAACAGATTAGATCAGATCACAAAGGTTCACTGATTTTACGTTCTTATGATTTTACTTTTCTATAAGTGGGTAGGATGTCTAGATTAAAATAAAATAAAAAAATAGTTTTACATTAAGATAATGCAAAAAAACGCTAAACAACGTTCTTGTTGTTAAGTAATTCTAATGATCTACTAAAATTATTATGAAAAATTCACAAAAGTTTCGTTATCTTATCTAAGGAAAGGTACATAAACAAAGCGACTTGGACCCACTGCAGAGTGCCAAATCAACCAAGAATGGTTATTCTAGGGATAAATGAAGGCGTGTTACAGAGCCTAAAAGAGGACTGTGGGATAATTAAACAATATAAATAACAATACTCCCCGTTTAGATCCGCAGGTCGAACATCAGCTGTTCGTGGTAGGTTACCGGTAACGGTCGGCAACTAAACACTGTGTTTTACTATGAATATTTGATGGAAAACAATAATCCTAGTATTTAAGCAGTTATTTCACATTTAGTAATATTATTTCACCTTAATTACACTTAAAAATAATTAAAACTAATTTTTAAAATACGGAACAAAATTTTTCAAATAGACAAAGTGACATTCTATCTCAAGTTATCTCATTTAGCGTCGCTGTGGGAGGTGATCACGCTCATTAGCTCGCAACCATGTTACGATACTCGCGTCACCACTCCCGCCCCGCCGACAGCGCACCACACACACACATGCGCCACTCGAGCACACTACACACACGACACACGGCGAGTGTCTAAGACTCAAGCGTACGTAACGATGGAAAATTATTTGATTGTGGTAGCGGGCGGCGCGGGAGGCGCGGGCGGCGCGGCGTGACGTCCACAATTTATTAAATTGACACGTCATGTTGATTCAGTCACTTCGTCAGACGTGTCTACGTGAAACTGTCACTGATAACAGAACACGTCGCTTCCGAGTGGGCAGGTCCAAGGTGCGCAGTAAGTATTGAACGGAGAAAGTGTTCGTGTGACACAGACGGACTGTTACAAATGAACGCTTAGACTCACTCGTTTATTTGATCCTTAACTAGGTGTAGGGTACCTACTGATTAAAGTTTTGTGCCGCACGCCACGATACAAAGATTAATTAAAGTAGGTCGTAGGTTCGAACCCAGACAGGCGCTTTACTTTGTGTAAAGTATGCCACTGAATGTTGTGTCATGCAATGTGAACAATTTCGACCAAATCGACCAAACAAAAATCAAAATTCGAAATTCTGACCAAGATGCAAGGTTTGTAAAGTTAGGGGCTTGGCTCTACATTACATCACTCCCATAAGGAATGTATGGGAGAACATGTTTTTGCAACTGCAATGTTTTTGTCTAGCAAATAAATACGAAGAAACCAAGAAATCTTTTATTTCATCAAAAATACAGTCCTCTAAGTAATATTGCTCATCCCCATAGCAAATAGCCTACAGACTGACCAGACTGATAGGGAATATCAATGCAAAAGAACAAAATGTATCCGGTAGTTTTTGTGCTAATGCTGGAAACAGATAAACAGACAAACAGACTAAAAACTATATTTTCGGCAAATATGAATCGTTCCTAGACCTCGTAGCAATTACTTTGTTCAAAATATTCAATGTAGTTTTGACTCTGCTACGATTTTATTATATTTATGTAGGTTTATAAATGTATCCTACTAATATAAATTTGAAAGTTTGTGTGTTTGGATGTTTGTTACTCAATCACGCAAAAACAGCTGAATGGATTTGGATGATGAACTTCATTCCATTGGCCTTGATCTCAACCTTTCGAAATGTGAACTATACTTAGCGGACAGTACTGACAGACATCTGACACTTCCCAAATTTAACGCAATAGCCCCAGAAATCAGAATTATTGAAAAAAGCCCTCTTAGTCTCCTTGGGTCTCCAATCTTTGAGGATTCCTTTCTCATTTTAATTGAGGAAAAAATTCAAAATTTCAATGAAAGATTGTTCCTACCTGCATTCGGCCATATCATTAATCCGCTACTGCTGTTTCAGCCCTAAATTAACATATTGCCTTCGCGCTTCGCATTTATGGAAGCACACTAATCTTTTAGACAAAATGGACCAAATTATCCGTCATACATTAACTTTGATCCTAAATGTGGCCATGGACGATCGAGCTTGGGCACAAGCTACTCTTCAAGCGGCGAAAGTATAATAACCTTATAGGGAATTATATTATCGAGCCGTTTGGGGTTGAAACCCTAGGGCCGTGGGGTCCGAGTGCTCATAGTTTGTTTAATGAAATCTCCAAACGGCTGTTTGACACTTCCCGTGACCCAAGGGCTGGCTTTTCAGAGGCTAAGCATTGCCATTCAACGTGGCAATGTCGCCAGTCTCTTGGGTACACTACCAGCCGATAGCGATGCGGAGGAATTTTTCGACGCCATATTTTAGATATTAGTTGTTTCTTTGTATAGTTAGTTTTAATTAATATTAGTTAGGATTCCATTAGTTAAGTAATAGGTAGTTATGTTAGTGTTAAATTAAAATGATCATGTACAAAGTTGGATAATAAAATAAATTGTACTCGCTAACATTCAAGTTTCTGTGTTTACCGGTTTGGGCTGTGCCGTGTGCGAGACGTGTCTACATTAGAAGTAATGTTCATCGATATACAGCATTTAAAAAAAAACCCTGTCCGATCCGTCAGGGTGTTGTTAAGAATCATACTGAGAGTCTATGAGTCTATGTGGTTTTTTTTTGGAAAAAAGATACAACAAATCGCCGCATTTTTTCAAAGGGGAATTACATGGGGCGCGGGCGGCCCTCGTCTAGCGGGTGTCTACAAGTCATAACATAATATAACTTCTGCAGAAAACTTGCTATAATTGGGGTAATTTACTAAAAACGTGAATTTTAAATAGTAATAATAATAACTTTCTGATAAACAAATCAAGTATCTTGACTTGGCTCACGAGGTTGTCGACATGTGGGATGTGGACTCTGCGATCATTGTGCCGATAGTCGTATCAGCCAATGGCTTAATTGCCAAGAGCCTTGACCAACACCTAAGGAGGCTCTCGTTGGGCAGCTGGATTAAGGTCTTGATTCAGAAAGCTGTACTCCTGGACACGGCTCGCATTGTTAGGAGGTTCTTCTCTCTGGAGCCCTGACCGCCGGTAGCTTGGACCCTGTTCCCGATACCGGTGGGCTACTATTTTTTATATTTTTAAATGTTTTATATATTTTTTTATTCTAATATTTAAAAATATAATTTATATGTATAAAAAATGAAATAAAGAAAAAAAATAACTTTCTTATTTTCACAAAAAAAAAACTTTTTAGTAATTATATTGCGGTACGTAGGCGCCCCCTTCCGGACCGGACAGGGTTTTTATTATATGCTGTATAAACTACATAAGATCATAATATTTTTGTCTGCGGTCTACAAATGTACGATAGGCAAATATAAGCTGTCACTTGAGGCCATCCATCCATCTGTGTCAGGACCGAGCCGGCCATTAATAAGGAGCCAACACATGCGTGGGACAAACCGCCCTCGGGGAACGTCGCCTTACTCACTAACAAGTACTGAAACTGTCGAAGCAATAACATTATGTTATTTTTAGTTTAAAGATGAAACAAATAGTCCATAATGTCTGTTAGGTCCCTAGGCCGTGCGCGTGCCAAAACTTAGCTACCTAAACTAATTAGAAAGTGCTTGACTAATTAAAACAACCAGCGTCATAGTAACTATAATATCATCCAAACGTTTGTACTAAACATAATGCAACTCATTTAAAAAAAGAACATTGTCATGCACGCGGTTTTCGATATCTAACAAAGCTACGCCCGTAATTAAAAAAAAAAAAAACTTAAAGGTTATTCGAATTCGAAAATTTCGAAAAATTAAAAAAAAAAAAAAAAAATCCATTGATTTTACGTTCTATAAATGAAACCAAACCACTGGTTGCAAGGATAACGGTGTTTACCCGAACACCTTGTATTCTATAAATATCTATACCTACATAAAGGTACCTATATAATTATTATCTATAGATATACGAACGTTTTGCGTTCTGACAGAACGCAAAACTCGAGACGAATATTATTTTGACAAATGAAGGACACAAAATATTCACAAGCTTCGGATGTTGAGTATACGTGCGCCGTCACCGGAGCCGCGCGCCCTGCCGCCCTGCCGGCCGCCTCACCGCGCCTCCTCACCACCTACCTTACATACAATCTTACTAAAACTGTAACTAGGGTAGGTATTTTAACACTAGTTTTATGCCCGCGAATTTTGCTATTGAATTTCGGGTTTTTACTCAAACAAACTTGGGCACGGTATTCGGCATTCAAGGGGTTGGTTTAAAATAAATATGCTATAATCGTTCCTCAGGGTAACTAACTCCGCCCACACCTCCGCAACATTGGTTCACCGGTTTAGCCGTGTAAAAATTAATAGGTATAATTTAATTTCCATACAGAGCTAAAGCTCTGATTGAAAACTATGCAACACAGTTCATACATAACACAGCTTTGCTGATGTGTGACTTTGGCACTATTGGTGGATCCCGTCCATGTTCACGTCATCTCTCATTCTGACGCCGTGACGAGCCACTGTGTGATCATCAATGTGATAATGATTAGTTCCACTCGGATGACAACCTTGCCGCACACCAGACCTTCGCCGTCTTACCGGCAAACGGGTAAATAGGCCTTGTTAAACCCGGGTTTATAGGCATACCGATACGTAGCTAAGTCAAGAACAACGAAGGTTAGCTAATCGAATAGTCTGAGATGATTTAGTATTTAAGCATCGGATAAAAAAAACAAGTTTCAAGTTTGCATTATCAGGAAGTATGGTTCGGAGACAGTTCCACATTATGTTGTAGGACCTACTTACAAAGTGATGATTCGTTTCAACGCGTTGCATATTATCGAGTAGCGTGTACAGTGAACAATGTTAGTAGGTTCAGCCTGACGGACGCTCTACGGCAACGATTGGAGGTTGACCTCAATTCCGCGGCGTCCGCTCGCTTCCTCAAAGGAAGCCGCCTCTCGCTTGCAGCCGGGCGCCGGCGCCGCCTATCACTTAGCACACCTATTCAGTATTCTTGCTTATTACGACCTCATCTCCAATATATCTATAATTGTTACCCAGCTGACAAAACATGTGACTTTCGAGCCAAACTTAAGTTGGACGTCAAATGTGTGCAAATTAATTACTTACTTAAATATTTTAAATTACTTTGATTTTTGGCTTTGAAACTTTGACATTGCGAAACTGATCTAATTGGAATCAAGGACTTCCAAGAACGACCGTAATATTTTAATATTGTGTTCACAATTCACAATAACCATTAAACACGCTCGCCCTGCAGGTACCTACTTACTAACTACCTACTACACAAGCTCTGCTCAAGGAAATTATAATATTTCGGCTGATAAAATAATATAGGGAATTACGAAGTAAGGCGCTGATTTTATGAATGTATTCTTAGACTGCTGTTATGTGCATAATAAGTTCGCAAGAAATAAGTATTTTTAGTGCTCTGAACATAACTCAGCTAAAATTCAATCAAGTCAGTCATGGTCAGAGATAATGAAACACTGTACGATGTTATAAATGCGGGAAGAAATAATAAAATGATAATATATTGTTATTTGATCGCATCAGAGTCGGCAGCCGAGTCGCCGGCACATGTCCGCGAGTGTGGTAGACTGAGGGCGGAGGGCGGCGGCGGCGGGCGTCGATACGGCGGCGGCGCGGCGAGGGGCGGCAGTGCGAGGCGCGCGCGGCAGCCGACAGCCGCCCGCATGCACCGCGCGCACCGGCCGCGCCACGTGCCCGCCGCGCCGCGCGCCTGCCGCCTGCCGCCTGCCAGCACCGGCCAGCAGCCGCCCAGTGGCGCTGCCGCGTGCCGCCGAGCTCTCGCAGTAGTGGAGCGGCAGTGTTGCGGCACAGGCGCGCTCCCAACACGTCGCGTGTTTACACTTCGGTGACAGGCCCCGCGGGCTCTCCACCTGACACTAACAGAGTTACCGGCTTCCGAGGCACTCCCACTAATAGGTACCCATGTTACATTATTTACTCTTTACTGCTACAGTTGTGGTGTCAACCACTGGAACAATACCAGCGATATATGTGGAATGTGCTCAAACGGAACTTGTAAATTAATTTCAAGCAGAGAGCAGTGAATAACAAACCGGTGCATAAAATCATAATTTAATATGTTCCGCGTTCCAAATTAGATTTGCTTAAACAATCGTAACGATTTACCAAAATTCATGTGGTATTTTAGACACGATGAATAAAACTAAAAGTTTAGTAAAACCGGTGCTGCAGAATCTTCGTGAGAGTTGTGAGTCGTGTTCAAATAAGTAGAGATGACTATATCAGCTTTTTAGATTGAAAATGAAAATTCAACCTTGTAAAGGGAAGAAAGCAAAAACTTATGTGTTCAGAAACACTGTACAATACCAACCCGGATATAACAATGAAAAATTGACGAGCCGGCGAAAACATGAATAGATTTAAAAACACACCTGATTTATATCCTCACCAATAGCGCAATAACATATTATGTATGTATAGCGGCGTGTGCGCTGCGCTCGAGGCTGCTCCTGCTTGAGTCACATACTTCATCATCTGTAAAGCTCTGACTTTTAGCCCTGTTTCTATCTTTATACACAAAGTGTTTACTACCAGGCACTGTCATGGTATATTATAGAAGGTCTAGTTTATCCAGTGTTTTACTATGCTCTATCAGTACATTATCTTGAATTCTTGACTAACAATTACATTATTCCAATCATTCAACCAGCGTAACACGTTGTAGCCAAGCTCAAGCTGAGTTTAGCTACAGCACGTATAATCATTTACACGAAGTTTAATACTAAGTAAACATACGTATAGGTCCCCATAATCTCAGATTGCGTGAACAAATTGATATTTGGTAAGCAGCGAACTGACAATCGCTGAACCGCATTAATAATGACTTTCAGAAATTGAACGCCATCTGCACGATACTATGTAGATTCATGTCTACCCTACTAAACATTAACTTCACCCCCTTGTAACATGGGGGTAAGTATGTCACGCGGCCTCGAGTCTGGTACAATCGGCCCATCACTTGCGTCGTGTCGGCGGAGGCGCCCGCGGGACCTTAACATAACGTTATACGACCATCACTCGTGCTGCCGCCTCCACGGATTTCATTACTATAATAATTCCGCTTTACTTCGGGTAGTGTCAGGATCGTTTCATTCCAAGGGGACCATGACGGATGTAACATTTATCGGACACTGAAGGAGTCTAGCTAATTGGCTGCGAAAAATGTTCGCTCGGTGCAATGCAGGACTCACAGTCATTGTCATAGTTCTCAAGTTCACCAATAGTTTTGGGCGCTATCTGTGGTTAAATCTATTGTTAAATTGTCATAAGAAAGCAAGACTAACGTTAAACCTCGTTTTGTAATAATACTCGTATTCATTGAATATTAACAGGTTTCAGAAACGGAATTATTAAATGAGTAAATTAAGTATATTGTTTTTAGAGTGCACAGTTACGAAGAAAGAGACGGACTAATATGTAACGGGCCTCCAGGCTTCAATAACGTTAAGTACTTGATGAAGCCGCTTGTCTCATGTGCTGCACTCGCAGCCGGTTCCATATCAAACCGTAGATTAGTGACACAGTTTGCTGATGGCTAATTACGATCCTCAACAACCGCAACAAATGTATATAAACAGTAATCCTTTGTCGTGGTGCTGTGCTCGCCGGGGACTACTGCTACAGTAATCCTTTGTCGTGGTGCTGTGCTCGCCGGGGACTACTGCTACACTAATTGTTTGTCGTGGCGCTGTGCTCGCCGGGGACTACTGCTACACTAATTGTTTGTCGTGGCGCTGTGCTCGCCGGGGACTACTGCTACACTAATTGTTTGTCGTGGCACTGTGCTCGCCGGGGACTACTGCTACACTAATTGTTTGTCGTGGCACTGTGCTCGCCGGGGACTACTGCTACACTAATTGTTTGTCGTGACGCTGTGCTCGCCGGGGACTACTGCTACACTAATTGTTTGTCGTGGCACTGTGCTCGCCGGGGACTACTGCTACACTAATTGTTTGTCGTGGCCCTGTGCTCGCCGGGGACTACTGCTACACTAATTGTTTGTCGTGGCGCTGTGCTCGCCGGGGACTACTGCTACACTAATTGTTTGTCGTGACGCTGTGCTCGCCGGGGACTACTGCTACACTAATTGTTTGTCGTGGCCCTGTGCTCGCCGGGGACTACTGCTACACTAATTGTTTGTCGTGGCGCTGTGCTCGCCGGGGACTACTGCTACAGTAATTGTTTGTCGTGGCGCTGTGCCCGCCGGGGACTACTGCTACACTAATTGCTTGTCGTGGCGCTGTGCTCGCCGGGGACTACTGCTACAGTAATTGTTTGTCGTGGCGCTGTGCCTGCCGGGGACTACTGCTACAGTAATTGTTTGTCGTGGCGCTGTGCCTGCCGGGGACTACTGCTACACTAATTGTTTGTCGTGGCGCTGTGCTCGCCGGGGACTACTGCTACAGTAATTGTTTGTCGTGGCGCTGTGCCTGCCGGGGACTACTGCTACACTAATTGCTTGTCGTGGCGCTGTGCTCGCCGGGGACTACTGCTACAGTAATTGTTTGTCGTGGCGCTGTGCCTGCCGGGGACTACTGCTACAGTAATTGTTTGTCGTGGCGCTGTGCCTGCCGGGGACTACTGCTACACTAATTGCTTGTCGTGGCGCTGTGCTCGCCGGGGACTACTGCTACAGTAATTGTTTGTCGTGGCGCTGTGCCTGCCGGGGACTACTGCTACAGTAATTGTTTGTCGTGGCGCTGTGCCTGCCGGGGACTACTGCTACACTAATTGTTTGTCGTGGCGCTGTGCTCGCCGGGGACTACTGCTACAGTAATTGCTTGTCGTGGCGCTGTGCTCGCCGGGGACTACTGCTACAGTAATTGTTTGTCGTGGCGCTGTGCCTGCCGGGGACTACTGCTACAGTAATTGTTTGTCGTGGCGCTGTGCCTGCCGGGGACTACTGCTACACTAATTGTTTGTCGTGGCGCTGTGCTCGCCGGGGACTACTGCTACAGTAATTGTTTGTCGTGGCGCTGTGCCTGCCGGGGACTACTGCTACACTAATTGCTTGTCGTGGCCCTGTGCTCGCCGGGGACTGCTGCTACAGTAATTGTTTGTCGTGGCGCTGTGCCTGCCGGGGACTACTGCTACACTAATTGCTTGTCGTGGCGCTGTGCTCGCCGGGGACTACTGCTACACTATAATTAGTTACTCGTGCTTAGCTCTTGTCTTATTTTCTCTTTCAAGGATGAAAAAGACTTTAAGCAGTACTTTCAATCAATCGATATGCGGCAGGTGGGTTGCAAAAAGCTGTATCATGAAAAAGTTAATTGGCTTTTATTGCAGCCATCTTTTGTCATCCGCCTTCAACGACCCCATGGTAGTCAGTCTGCTGGCAGGTCGCCCCCCGCCAGCCGGCACGCACTCAATAGATACCGCTTCATTGTCAGTCGCCGAGGGAGGCAGAACAGCGGAAAATTGAACAAACTCCGTCTGTATACATATGTACATACACACATACTCCTCTAATATACACGTACCTACTCTTTGCAGTAATAAAAATAACTTTTATGGACGATGTCGCTTTGTTGTTTCAGTGTTGTGTATGCATGTTGTACAGGTTAGCGTCGGCACTAATACGTTTATCTTTTGTGAAGCTTTTACGGAACGTAGCTCGCCGCTCTCCGAGCGAGTTCAAAGAAAAAAAAAACAAGTCTTTTAATGTCCCGTCAGAGGAATAGTTGAGACATTCTTTTCAGTTAGTTTACCTGTCAGTTCAGAGTTCAGTAACTGGGTAAAAGTGACTCAACTAGTTACGAGATCGGTTTTCATTACTCGGATATTTAATTTTCCGCATCGACTACAAAATATAAAATGAGTCATCGTTGCGTTCATTGGTTTACTTATATTTGAATAAGATCCTCAATCCTAAAGTTTGGTTGTAGTCCTTCAAACAATGGAGCCGGTAGCTTAGAGCTCATTAAAATTTACTTAGCAATCACAGAACAGCTGGCCCGCAGCTGAGCGGAGCTGTCTCCCCGGGGTCGGGTTCTACACAACGTTTAATATCCCGTCGTGTGGTTAATACCTAAGTGGAAGGAAACTCATTTTATTAAAATTGTACTGTCGGAATTGTGTTGTTCGCCGATTCGCATCAAGGCAACAAATAACAATGCAAAGGAATAGAATAGTTATAATGTGTTCTCTGTATGTACAGTCGAAACAATTGAATTCTAACCCACCATAAGCTTATTTTCTTACAGACATTCAAATACAATTAGGTCGACATGCGCTTAAACATACATTTCCTTGGTAACGACCTTGTCATCTGCCATTTAATTACACAAACAATTATCTGTTGCACTCTCTATCTTTTTCTCTGACATTTGTTCTGAGTTATTGTTAATTCCAAAGAGTTTGTATTCAACATATGATTATTAATGCTTTATCTAAAATATTATCTATTGCAGTGATGACAAAGGTTAAAATAGCATAGATATCCTACCCGTATTGACATAGATTGCTTAATATTTAAGTCCTAAGTGCGCACTGAACTGTAAAGGACGGAAATCTTTGTTATTTTGACGGTTTCAAACGATGTATCGTCAAAGTGGGTCATGATTCACTTAGCCTTACTGTACATAGAGAAAAGTACGTACGTACATCACTTAATTCATACAATACATTAGTGTTTCTGCTCCATTACGTTTTATAGGGTCCAGTCACGACTAGACCACGTCACGAGTCCCCCGTGTGTCGGCAGCGGACAGGACCCGTCACGAGTTCCCCGTGTGTCAGCAGCGGACAGGACCCGTCACGAGTTCCCCGTGTGTCGGCAGCGGACAGGACCCGTCACGAGTTCCCCGTGTGTCGGCAGCGGACAGGACACGTCACGAGTTCCCCGTGTGTCGGCAGCGGACAGGACACGTCACGAGTTCCCCGTGTGTCGGCAGCGGACAGGACACGTCACGAGTTCCCCGTGTGTCGGCAGCGGACAGGACACGTCACGAGTTCCCCGTGTGTCGGCAGCGGACAGGACACGTCACGAGTTCCCCGTGTGTCGGCAGCGGACAGGACCCGTCACGAGTTCCCCGTGTGTCGGCAGCGGACAGGACCCGTCACGAGTTCCCCGTGTGTCGGCAGCGGACAGGACCCGTCACGAGTTCCCCGTGTGTCGGCAGCGGATAGGACACGTCACAAGTTCCCCGTGTGTCGGCAGCGGACAGGACCCGTCACGAGTTCCCCGTGTGTCGGCAGGGGACTACTAAGGGATTATTTCCGCGGATTGCATTTTTCTTTGCTGATGTCTGGTTTCCGAAGTCTTTCTGAAGTTTAAGCTAAAATCTTTGTTACTACTAATATTCTTTTTCTCATTAGATTTCCTAAAAGTATATATCTTGACTGTAATATAAAAATTACGATTTTACCATGACTAATTAATGCGATCAATATTATAATAATTAATCAGCTCTCGCGAAGACTGTGAATATCATGTGGAATTAATGTCAATTCAAATAATTATAGAAATGGAACCCATGATGAGAAATATCTCATATAAGTAGAATAATCCGAATTTAATTCATGACGGTTCTTTTGTAATAAAACCAGCGCGCGTAGCATGTCGCCAGTGCAGCACTGCAATGGTAAATTATATAACTATAACTAAAATTTCGGAAGTCGGTGTCTTTGGTTTTGTTATTTCGGTTTTTGCCGCCGACTTTTGAAATTTAAGTTATTTTTCACTCTGTAGTGTTTTTCGGCAGTCGGTCATAAAGTCGAATATAAAACCTCCTCCTTTTTGGAAGTCGGTTAAAAATACGATGTATTACTCGTCAATTAGACTTTACCGTTAAGCCTAATTGGCTTTCGAAAATGTCGAATTGATCATCATCCTCCGTGGTTTTTGGTTTTTTCGTATAATGTAATGGTGCGTAATGTAAGATAGTAGACGTAAAACAATCGTTTCTCTGCCGTCTGTGGCCGTCACTTACATCTGGCGTGGGTTCATAATGGCACGATATTATGAAACTTTTACATTATCCCGTGGTTCAGGCCAACTTTTTCAGATAGAACTTCAGGTGTAAACCCAGAACTATAAGACGTGGTCAAAGAAGAACCCACTTTCAACCAATTAAATGCAGCAAAGGAATATTAAGCATGTTTGAGTGGATGAAGCGTGTTGAAACCAAACACGCAAAAAACGACACTCCTCGTGAATCTACAATTCATTTAAAGTAATAGTAGTAGTAGTTGCTAATAAGAGAACGTTTAACCTAATCAACTGTTTCGTAGCGGGTGCTACGCAGTGCTACGGCAGGTCAATGCCTTAAACTACCTTTACGCAGAGCCTGCGGCGGCCTGAAGACTCCTACGTGTAGCAGACGTGGTACGCAAAGCCTAAGGAGGCGTACTAGCAAAACCCCATAATCGAATATTTTTAATTTGAAGAACATAAGCAAACAACAATAAAACCGGCCAAGTGCGTGTTGGACCACGCACAATGAAAGGTTCCGTAGTTGGGATGAATTTTTCCCAAGAACAAACTTAAGTTACTTAAGAACAAAACATATCCATACGTTCCAAATGCAAATGTGCGCAATATTGGGAGATTTAAAGACAAACTTCAAATAGGTTTTCCTGTGAGCTAAAAGTATAGAACTATTTTCTGTATTTTTTTCCAAATTTTAGGCTCAGGATTTCAGGGCTGTGACAGACGGACAGACAGACAGACAGACAGCCAAACAGACACACGAGTGATCATATAAGGGTTCCGTTTTTTCCTTTTGAGGTACGGAACCCTAAAAACAACCGACTTAAAAAAAAAACCTTACAATGTATTTACGTTTCTTGCCACCGACTTCCGGAATTTTAGTTATTTTTCATTTTGATGTATTTTGTTAGTTTAGTTGAAATGAAATTGTTTATTCTGTTATACCATACCGGTTACCAGAATCACAAAAAATCTGGATGGAGTCGACTTTTCCTACCTGATTATAAATTCAACTAAATTATTAGATATTGTTGTTGCTTGTCATGTTATGCGATTACGCTTTGGGTGATAATTACTTAATCAGGTCAAAACCTAGTGTTATACTTTGTCTGCCATGTTACTCTATTTTTGTTTAAAATAAATTAACGATATTATTCAAAATTATTAAGCCGACCCCAACATAGTTGGGAAAAGGCTAGGCAGATGATGATCATTCAAAATTATTCAATAAAAAACGAGCACGAACTTTCAAATTATGAACAAATTAGAATTAAAAAAAGGCCTACGGAGGTGCACCTCTATACAATGCCTAAGGTAGCGTAGCCGACCTCCACGCAAAGACAACGGAGGCGTAGCTGACCTCTACGCAAGGCCTATGAAGCCGTAGCAAACCTCTACGCAAGGTCTACGAAGCCGTAGCAGACTTCTACGCAAGGCCTACGAAGCCGTAGCAGTCCTCTACGCAAGGCTTACGAAGCCGTAGCATACCTCTACGCAAGGTCTACGAAGCCGTAGCTGACCTCTACGCAAGGTCTACGAAGCCGTAGCTGACCTCTACACAAGGTCTACGAAGCCGTAGTAGACCTACGCAAGACCTACGGAGCAGTAGCCGACCTCTACGCCAGGCCTACGAAGCCGTAGTAGACTTCTACGCAAGGTCTACGAAGCCGTAGCAGACCTCTCCGCAAGGTCTACGAAGCCGTAGCAGAACTCTACGCACAGTCTACGAAGCCGTAGCAGACCTACGCAAGACCTACGGAGCAGTAGCCGGCCTCTACGCAATGCCTACGGTACCGTATCCGACCTCAATGCAAAGACAACGGAGTCGTAGCCGACCTCTACGCAAGGCGTACGAAGCCGTAGCTGACCTTTACGCATGGCCTACGAAGCCGTAATTAGCCTCTACGCAAGACCTACGTAGGTACTTAAAAACTACTGCAGCGTAACTGACTCCTCCGGAAAGCCTACCGAGCCGTAGCAGGCCTTTCCGCAAGGCCTACGAAGCTGTAGCTGATCTCTACGCAAGACCTACGGAGACGTAGCAGACCTCCACTCAAGGCTTACGGAGCCGTAGCCGCCGTCTACGGAAGACCTACAGAGGCGTAGTGGCCCGGTCCACTAGAGTGTCGGGCCGCAGTGTTTAAGATGACGACGCGCGGCAGTGTAAAGGTTCTCCACGAAAGATTCAATAAGCAGTTTCGCTTTCGCACTAGTATCACCACATCGCCCGGGCGCACGGCTCCACCCGCGCCCCTTTCGCGCGGGATGTTGTCAAGCGACCCTAGTTGAGTACGATATTAAGGTTTCTTTAATTATTTCTATAATAACATCAAAACAAGACGGCGCGGTTCTTGAGAATCTCATTTATTTAATTAAATAGCAAATCCACATAATAGCACTTGGACTTATATTTTTTACCTGACTACGGCGAAGAAAAAAGGAGGGTTATGATTTTGACTGGTATTATGTATGTTCATCTGTTCTATAACGTATCTTCTAAACCACTCATCAAAAATTTGACAAATGAGGTATCGATCGAAGCGTCTATGTCGTCCGCTGGTTATAGGCTATATAAAACCCAACTACGACTTAAAAGGTATAAACAAGACACCACAGACAGACAAATTAAAAATCCGGAGTCACACGTGTTAGGGCATAAATCGAACAGATTACGTGTGACTCCGGATTTTTAATTTGTCTGTCTGTGGTGTCTTGTTTATACCTTTTAAGTCGTAGTTGGGTTTTAGTTTTTATTACTTGATTTTTTTATTACTTGATTTTTTTTGTTTAATAAATATTAAAACATTCCTTTTGGAACACTGTGGAAGACCGATTTTGATACCATTATAATTTGACGGCAGGAGTGAACCAGTACCTTGTAAGCTATAAACTGCAAGTATCTAAATGTGTTGTCAGTGGTCGTAAGAAATCCATTCCGAGATCCCAAAGCGTCCCTTTAGTGGAACGTAACATCGTGTGCTAAGTGCTGCAGCACATCGTCTCGCCCGAACAGTGTGGGTGCTCAGTGAACGCTTACAGATGTTACAAGAAACATGTCTCATATCATTGTATCACATGTATTGTGTAGTCCCACCAGTGACCAAAGTATACTAAACTCAAATAAATTATAAAAGATACAGAAAGTAGACGTAACTATGTAGATATATATAATTTAATAAATTCCTAAAAAATTGATTGCTTTGTTATGTCCGCTCAACTGTTGATTGGCCCTTTAAAGGCCGATTAGAATTCGAATTCATGTTTCTTTTTAGTGACAGTTGGAGGTTTAATGTCTACGCGTAAAGTGCACGTAGTAGGCTTGATACAAAACCTTTGCCTTTACCCTTTTAACCTTTAAAACAAAACAAAAGTGCATTATAAGCAATTTATATGACTTTTGTACTGTAATGTCCGCTTTTAAACGTGCGCCGCCGCAGTTAGTACACAACCTGCCAGTCACATCAGCTGGAGCTGCATCAATGTCCATCAGAATGTGCATCAACATTGGTCACAGTGTACCAAACGAGATGAGGGGATCGTGGCGGCACCTCTGTGGCCGTTAAATGGTACGTCCAAACTTAAGACAACAGTAAGCACAGAGTTTGGGTTACATGTTGCAACTATAATAACCTCATCTTCTGCATGCGCGTACTGTAGCGGGCGGGCCGGGCGGTGCAAGCTGCATCCAAGTATAGCCGTATCCTGTATCTGCGAAATTAAAACTAAATATTTTTTTAATAACATTTTACTTCCATGGATTACTTAAAGTAACGCCTTATTCCACAACTTAACAACTCAACACCAAGTTTCAATGGTTGACACTCCGCCGTGAGTGGGCCTGGCGCACAGAGCTATCTAAACGTGTAAGTAGCGATATAATAAGTCGGCAGTCGCATTAGATAGGTCGCTAAGCACGTATAAGCCTAGCATCAAGCTCAGCTGCATCTGAGACACTAGAAGCTTAGCCTGACGTACTTAGAAACTGTTTATGTTAAAACCATCACACAACTTGCACATCTAAGCGCCTAAAGTCGTAACATCGCTAACTTGTAAAGAGCCGGCCAACTTCTTTTCGCCGACGCGTTAAGAACGACTTGGCGGCGGTTAATGCCGTGATAACACTATTTCTGCCGACTTTACTTGTTTGTTTGTCAAACTTGCCTCACCTTCACTCGGTCATTTACCGATGCCACTTAACTGTACTATTTCTAATTCAGAATACTTATTGATTGGGTAGATATTGCGCCATCTTGTTTTTTTTATTTCTGATCTCCAAAGTTAAGAGAAGAGGGGGTATATCGCTAAAGAATTGAGAGCTTTTAACTATGTTGTGAATCAAATAGCCGACGAAAATTTAATCGATTCTTACTAAACTAACAGACATTTAATTTAAATTTTTTGCTAATTTGTATTTAACATGCGTATTTTTAGTTATCTAGGAAGTTAAATCGTTTCTTAATGCTTTAAACTAAAATTCAATTTGTAAGGAAAATAAACAACAAAAAGCCAATTATTTTTAAAAGAGTAACCATGGAGTTTCTTGCCGGCTCTTCTTCATAGGAAATGACCTATTGGAACCGTGCACCTAGCTTCTGACGTTTCATAAGTGCCCATGTAGGTTTATGTAAAATAAAATATTTTGATTTGATTTGATTTGAACAGCTTTCATTCATTTGTGCCCAGAAGGTGGCCACGTTACTCGCAGCATTAACAGCTTTCATTAATTGTCCCCAGTAGGTGGCCACGTTACTCGCAGCATTAACAGCTTTCATTCATTTGTCCCAGTAGGTGGTCACGTTACACGCAGCATTAACAGCTGTCATTCATTTGTGCCCAGTAGCTGTAGATGGTCACGTTACACGCAGCATTAACAGCTTTCATTCGTTGCTGCTCATTTACCACAGCCTCTTTCCGGTTGAGCATATTTTCTAAGAGATAAATCCGATCCCTGTTTATCATAAATGCATGCGACTAGCACTTTCGGCCCTAGTTTGTGACAGAACGACGAAGATAATCCTTAGAATTACTGAGACATGAGATATTTATTAATCCTGGATATCCTGCGTTTTAAACATGAGAGTTGCGTTTTCGTTAAAGTCCGATAAATTGTGATAAGCAGACCCCTGTCGTGTGGATGATAAGACCGTAATCTGCGGCCGGTGGGTTCGAATATATCCGTACAATATGTCTGCCTAACCAGTAACTCAGAGTAAGTCTTGACAGTTTATTTAACGTTATCTTCTACCGCTTATTAACCTAAAACTTATCATCCGTCTGCAGAAGATTTCTGTTGCAAATTGAGCTATTTTTTGGAATTTTTGAGTGCCTGAATTGCGTGGGTCAGTGACCCCGTTTAAAAATAGTAGGTATACCAAAGCATATTAATTTCTAAAACAAGTAAGATTAATCGTCCGTTATTCTTAAATTCGCACCTGAATGTTCTCAGAAGCACTCCGTTGTTAGTTAGTTACGCATTCATCCAAATCACGCGATCTGTGTAAATTACGATCCATTGTTGTGTAGCGTCAGTGAATCTCGGCTACTAATACAGCGCGTTACTTCCCGCGGGCGTCGTATGGGGTGACAGGGGGGCGGGCGGGGGTGTGGGGCATCTTCCACCTGTTCACGGATATATCGCTCCGGAACGTTCAAGCGATCCCTGAAGGGGTACAGAGGATTACGTACAGTCACAGTTCACCTGTAAAAGTAAGTCGATAGATAACACTTTTTCCGACCTAAAATGTAAGACCTTACGCCCGGCAGGTCCCGCAGGCTATGCTCCAACCACTATATCAACAAGGTGGTCCACCGCGTACGTACCAGTCGACAGTCGGGAAAGGGTTATGTAATGAATGTTTTCGTCATAAGATGGATTGCCTGTAGCTGTAGTAAGCTAAATAAGTAAGTGCTATGGGTGAGTTTACCAAAATAGTTTGTAACTCAGTCGTGGCTCTACCGGCGCTGGGTTTAATAAGCGACCCGACAGGTCTGCCCTTGCTAATGTTCTACGGAGACCCACAACGGATATTTAAATTATGCTCATATAAAAAAACAACCAGACCAATAAGGGTGTATTGAGACATTTCTAGTATTTAGTATTAAAATGTAGGTATTGTACCTAACACTAGGTACTTATAATATTACAAGTTCTGAGTTTGACGCCGATAAAAAAATCGGCGGCGGCGGCGGCGGCGGCGCGGCGTGGCTGTTATTACTATTACCGTCAGCGTAGCCACGCCACTCGGCGGTACACACCTCTCTAGTACCTACACACGGCTACACATCAAGCTATTCATTTTCCGCCTTACTGATAAACGCTGTATAGCGCCTGTATAGTTACACAAAGCTTTGTCTTCTTATTTCAAAAGTCAAATTTTTTTGAAAGAAGAAGACAAAGCGTTGTGTAACTATACAGGCGCTATACAACGTTTATTAGTAAGGCGGTTTCAGTATAAGCTGATCTCGCATTATAAAGAATTTCCGTACAATGCGAGGTCAGCTGATACCGGAACTGTACTGCTTGATGTGTAGCCGTGTGTACCTATAACCAAACTTTTGGGTTTTATTATGATGTCAGATCTAATCTGATTCAGGGAGCAATGAATCCGTATGTTTTCAATACAGTAACATGTCTGATGAAGTGCTACTTATGTAATTTATTTATACATGTAGGTATTTGTGTTGTGCTCGGCAGTCGGCTCCAGTAGGCGTGAGCTCAGGGAGACGAGTATTTTTTATATTACCTATATCATGTTCATATTTCGAAGCAGTTTTGTATCGAAAAGGAAATTATATTTCGATAGATATGTATTAGATTTCTAGACCGCGAGCGAGCGAGCGATAGGAATTCAGAAAATTAAAATTTTTTTTCGACATCTCTAATCTCTAAAATGTCAAAGCAAAAAATTTGGGATTCCAATACTAACCCTTACCCTAACTTAATACTATAAATCCGAAAGTTTGTATGTTTGTTTGTTACGCCTTCGCGCTAAAATGGCAGAACGGATTTCGATGAAATTTGACACATGGGTACACATGGAGATGGATAGGCTACTTTTCATCCTGGATCGCAGACGAAGTCGCGGGCAACTTTCTGCAAACAGCTACTTTCTTTATAAAAATGACGACATTGTAAGTCCCCAGCGACAGTAAACCGCCTATATTTTCCAGCGAAACTAATCAATTTTTATTTTTCCCCGCCCTTAGCGTCAACAGTAATGTATTTTGTACAGGGATTTAATTTTGAAGCGCGCAGCCTCTTCGAGATACATTGCGTAATAATAATGGGCTCCCCTTCCCCCACTTGTAGGGCAGCCATCACCTCGCCGTGATAGCTTTACGTGCTACAACAAGTTTATAATTGGTTTTATGAGTGTGTAACTTAACGTTAAATTGCATTGTAACATCACTCACATACTTATCATCTTACAAAATAACTATAGGTAGGTTAGAGACTGTCAAATCCTTATATTGCTGATTTAAGTGGAAAACTTGCGTAAGTTGAGCTACATTATATTTCTCAGCCATGTCTGTGGAGCGCGCGCCTGTCGGCAAAGTTTTCACTCGAACTTTGCGAATGTACGCTCAAGTGTGTGATCGGTTGTTCGAGCAGCCCGGCTTTTAATATAAATTTGCACACTGCGCAGGAATGTTTCGTAAATGAACTAGGTACAAGAAGACTAGCTTTTAGGAACAGTTATGAATCCGAAATATGGCTTTTTTTTTAGTTCGTTGCGTAGCGATAATTATAGGTAAATAGTTAGATGTGTTTACCCCGTGCGCACGCGACCAGTAGATACTTAGACAAAGACAATAAGTTGAAAATAGCTTGACAATGGTGCCGATTCTCTTGTCAGAAATTCTCTAAACTAAACTAAAAATCACTAAAATTTCGTTTATTCCTGTCAAACGACGATTTCCTATTCTGCAAATAGACTAAAGTGACACAACTTAACTATAATTTAGTTTGACAGCACTAAGATGGCGCTGAGTTTTAATTTAGTGAAAATGCTATTCTGAATTTGAAAAAATCACGCTGTAGCTGGGTACGCTTCAAATTAAGTTTGAAGCGTACCCAGCTACAGCGTGATTTTTTAAGAGAGGGAAATCATAAGACGTTCGCGGTCGACTGGAGCCGACAGGCTTGACTGCGGCGCGTGAGGACGTCCGGACGTGTCATCAAGTGTGCGTTCCACGCTACACGGTACACGCTGCTCGGACCGGCGCGGTGCGGCGGCGGCTGCGGCCGCAGCGGCGCGGGCGCGAGCGTGTCGCAGTTTCGCACGGACGTGCTCGCGGGAATCGCTGAATTAACAGCTGACAAAATGTAAAAGCGTTGTAGGGCCGCTCACGTCAGCACATTCAGTTTTCCCGGATTATTTTGGGGCGGTTTGCGTGACGACCGAGTAGAGCTGAGACCGTCCACGCTGAATATTAAGTTAGTTAGGGGTTTGGAAATACCAGCGACCATTTAGCCTGTGTGACACAATAGTATCGTTTTATGTACAACGGCTTAACGGTCCCTCTTTTTAGGGTTCCGCATGCACACGTATTTTCCGAAATTCTAATGAATGGCTTGGCTAAGGGAGAGGTTAACGAACCTATAGCTCAAATGACATCGGAGACGCTACGTCACTCGGGTCTGATAACACTCAAACGAGGTTGTAACCTGCAAGGTGATTCATTCATGCTTCACGCATATATGGAACACACAAGCGACATTTTTGTTAACGAACCATACGCCATGGTAATACCCACGATTTCACCCAACAACAATATCATTAACACCTCCGTTCGTAACTCGTCTTTGCACATTGAAACGCACGAAGAGTCCTTCAAGAAGATTGATTCTGAACTGCGCTCGATTAGAGAACAATCGAAACTAGAAACCCTATCTCCTCATGACGTTCATCACTACATCGCGATCTATGTGGTAATTATTATTAGCATTGCACTGTTTGTGACATCGATGTACTATTGGCGAAAGAAGACAACCAATAGACAGGGGGAGGGTCCTCAAGATGCGAGAAGCAGAGGAAGACGAGAAGAAGAAGATGACATCGAGGACGGGTACAGCAAGGTCAACAAACGGGAATCAAAAGTGCATAGTGAAGTGAATACGGTGACAAGGGTAAACCCCTCCTCTAATGAAGTGAAATTTGACACTGAGAGACATAGTGACGTGTGCTAATTAAGTGTGACATTCTATTTATGGATTGTAGTTTACAGTTTTACATATTATATGATTCTAGTTTACATTTTTACATATTATAATTATGAGTTAGTTTACATTTTTACATTTTTTTATTGTACTTGTTTTGCAGTTAGTTACGGTCACCATTCCTTGTGGTGGCAATATGTACGGTGTAGTACATGGTTTTTAAATATGTATTTTTATGCAATAAGTTAGTTAGCAGGCTCGCGTATATCTACCTTGATCGCGACCTACATTTGGAATTGCATTGTCATACGGCGGAGCCTAGATGATACATTTTTGTACATAATTTAGTTAGTGTTCAATTAGACGTGGTTTGAATCGGACAACTTGCATTTTTATTTAGATTCATGCCCGTTGAGCATTCATTGACATTCCTTGACATTTTCTGCATACTTACATTTTGCATTTGCATTGACTTCATGTTTGGTTAACACACCCAACATAAGTTTTTTTTTGGTTCCGTTCCGTAGTCAACAAGGAACTCTTATAGTTTCGTCATGTCCGTCTGTCTGTCTGTCCGCAGTTGTAAGATGTAATTTGGTATGGGTATACACATAAATCACGCCGACAAAGTGGTAAAATAAAACAAGGAAAAAACATTTTTTAAGGGTGCTTCGCCTACACTTTACGTGGTGATTTTTTTTTTCTCGTCAGTCCCACCCATGGTGTGGGGTCTCGTTGGAAAGGTCGTTTAAACACACGATTTATGCCCTAACACGTGTGACTTACCTTTTTAATCGTAGTTGGATTTTAGTTTTGATTACTTTAATATTTTAACTTTTATAATTAATATGCGAAATCATCATTAACTATAATTTTTGTAAACACATTGACATTGATGAATACAGGGTATTAGTGTAAACACCGTTATCCTTGAAATCAGTGATTTGGTTTCATTTATAGAAAGTAAAATCAATGGAAAAACTCTTTTTTTAAAGAAAATCTACATTTTTCCACAAGAATATTTCACACTACACGCAAGGGCAACGAACTTGCGTCTCAAGGCTCAACACGGCGGCCGGTGGTTGGCGGGGGCGGGTGGGGCGCGCGCCACGTTACATGACCGGCCGTCAGCTGTTTCGCAGCTCTCTCGAACGCGTATCCATGAGTATCGGGACAGTGACGGATATTTACTTTTTAAAATCTTTTAATGAAAATAAGGTTTTTTTTTGTTGTTACTGGGTCATTTATTTTTATATTTAAGTCAACTACCCACTACTACAGTCGGTTTGAATGACAACGGTGTTTACCCTTGCATACTGTATACTATCCGCCTTACTAATAAACGTTGTATAGCTCCTGTATAGTTACACAATGCTTTGTCTTCTTCTGTCAAAAGTCAAATAACTTTTGAAAGAAGAAGACAAAGCGTTGTGTAACTATACAGGCGCTATGCAACGTTTATTAGTAAGGCGGTTAATGTATACTGGGAGACTTTAGCACCCCATAAAGCCTAGGCAAAAATTCATGGGATTCGAGAAAACCCAATTTTATATATTTTTTTTAATTTCCCAGAATTAATCACTAAATACCTACCTATCATTTTTCTGTAAATTCTCAAATGGCCTTCACTGCTATCCCATTAAATATACATACTACTTTAGCAAATCTTTTGACTAACAATGTTTCTAAAAAAAAAAAACAGCTAAACGTTAAAGGAAAAAGTTTAGGTACTACTTTTTCGTTCAAATTAGAAGACATCTGCATTTAAGCAGCTACCCAAAAAGGTACAAAAGTAAAAAAACATTTAGAGGTGCCGATGACACAGTCGATAACGCTGGCAAACGCCGAATTTGTAAATTGTTGAAATACATATTTAAAAATTATGTAATTATCGTATTAATTAACTGGTTTCAAATCAAGTCAAATCAAAATATTTTCGTTCACATAAACCTACATGGGCACTTATGAAACGTCAGAAGCTAGGTGCACGGTTCCAATTGCTCATTTTATGGAGAATAATTAGTTTTTACAATATTTTCGAATTACAGTGTTAATAGGTAGGTATGGGAGGCTAGAAGAGGATCTAGCGCGTCGGTCTGTGGACCCAAGCCCATCGAACTGCTCGCATAACGGACAGTCCTCTATGCAGAGCGTGCTTGAGGCTGAGGAAATTGTCGCGCACGTGCTCTTTGAATGCACGGACGTCACCCAGATCTTACACGGGGGTTCTGTACAGCCCAGGAGATCTAGTTACCTTCTGAAGGGAGGTGGGCTGGTTGAAATAACCACCAACGGCCGTTATGGCCCACGCGCAACCGTTCACCTTGAGGACTTAATGCGGAAACCAAATTCCTAACATAGAACATAGGTATGGGAGGATTGGGAGCTAGGACAGTGTAGGCCTTTCAACAAGTACCAGGTAAGTACTTAACAATTTAGAAAATGTTCAACAAATCTACAGTCCACTAAGCCTACATCGTTCTCACATTCACAAGATAGAAAATAATCTAAGTTTTGTAACCGACTTTGGCAACTTGTTATAAAAGCGGATACTGTTTATAAGAAATGACTTACTATAGTTTTAGTTAATATAAAGGGTACCTATCACAATTTCTTATGTATTTATATACGTGTATTATTTAATATTATGGAAATCAAACATACAAAAAAAAATGCCATCCCCCAGTACTTTCTAATCTCCTAGCATCACCAGTGAGGCACCCACGTCGTCATGAGGTCACAAGTCGCGAACCGGCTTTTGAGTTTTTACCATGACTCACGGTCTACTAGCTTGTCTGAGGTTTCACCCGCATAAGTCTCGCTCCCGTGGGAATATCGGGATAAAAGTATCCTACGACGCAACCTAGGTCTTGGTCTCTAGTCTCTACCCAAGCAGACACAGCGCACGTGAAAAATGGGCACAAAGGAAAGCGCTAGCGGAACTGGAACACCACGTGAACTATGTAGGAATGCCTGCCGTGACGTTCGTAGGTAATGTCTTTGTTTCGATAGGCCAACAGATAGGCATCGAACACATTTCGAAGTAATAGCTATAGACTAGTAAGATACATGTAGGTTATAGCTTAGACGAGATGGGACCGCCGCCGCCGGTCCGCCGCGCGCCGCCCGTTAGGAGACGATAAAAATGTTAACCCTTGTGAACGTGATTTGGAAAGGCCGGATTTTGAGTAAAGTAATTGAGGGATTTGAGGCTTTTTTTTGTTTGAATGAGTGCACCCATACTACCGTACCTAACTACAGGCTGTGCTTGCGCACACACTCGTATCGGTTTCAACTGAAAGAGAGCACTTGAAACCAAACGAAACGTACCTACGAGTTTACAGAAATTTAGGAAATATTTTTTGTCAGAAGGAATAGAAATTATTGCAACACTTTATTTTTGCGTAGTCGCGTGTAATGTTTATGTGATTCTAAAAGCTGGTTGAGTTAGTTGTCGTTGGAAATGTTCTCTATAGTTACATAGGTACGCTGTTCATAAACCTATTTTTACCCGACTACGGCGAAGAAAAAGGAGGGTTATGATTTTGACCGGTAGTATGTATGTATGTATGTATGTATGTTCATCTGTTCCCTCCTATCTTCCAAACCACTTATCACAATTTGACAAATGAGGTATCGTTAGAAGCGTCGTGATTGTCCGCTGGTTATAGGCTATGTGACGTCACATTAAATTAAAAATGGCGCCCTCTAGAGGAAATAAAGTCAGGAACTAATAAAAAAATATTGTTTAATCGTACTATGTTGGGTATCTAATGAAAGGGCTTAATGAGCACATTTCAAAAATATATATATTATTACCCCAAAATAATTTAAAAAAAAATTAAGTAATAAAAACTAAAACCCAACTACGACTGAAAAGGTATAAACAAGACACGACAGACAGACAAATTAAAATTCCGGAGTCACACGTAATCTGTTCGATTTATGCCCTAACACGTGTGACTCCGGATTTTTAATTTGTCTGTCTGTGGTGCCTTGTTTATATCTTTTAAGTCGTAGTTGGGTTTTAGTTTTTGTTACTTGATTTTTTTTATTACTTCATTTTTTTTTCATAGCTAAACATTCAAATGTCCTACGAAGTACATAAATTTATATTGTGTAGGTACATTCATAATTTATGATTATGGTGTATGTTTTAGTAAAAAATATGTGTAAACAAACGTCAATGAAGCCAGATACCCAGAGAACTGTGCGATGACGGTGTTCAGTCAGTAGACCGTATACACAGAGTGCAAAATTAAACCGTAACTTTTACGACACGGCAACGTATCCTACCCATCTGTACACAAAAATATTTTACGATGCAATAACAATAAATATGGAGCTTTGAACTCGTGTCCGATCAGTTTGCAGATCGGACGCGAGTAGCGACCAACGAGCGGCGTGAGTAGCGTGAGCAGCAGTGAGCGCGCGACGCGCTCTCGGCGGCACGCGGCACGCTGGAGGCGCTGCGCCGCCACTCGCGGCAGATCGCCGCGCGCCGCGACCGCCGCGTGCAGGTGAGCGCCCCCTGGTGTCCGGCGCACGCACTCGTTCTTGTGCACTCACACCTAGCTCTGTTTCAGTTCACGGAGCGGACGAAGGATGGCGCGCGCGGCGGCGACGGCGCCGGTGAGTACGCGCGGCGCGGCGCCCTGCGAGTGCGCGCTCGCAGTCCGCCGCCCGCCCTCGCTAAATATAACCCCGTCCGCATTGCAACGCGGTGACTCGTCGCGCAGGCCGCTCTCGCCAGCGGGCAGCGCGGGCGAGGCTCGCGGCGGCTGCGCGGCTGCGCGGCCGCCGCTGACGATAGTGTGTGTGCGCAGAGAGCGGCGGCTCGGAGATGTCGGGCGGCAGCGGCGGCGGCGGCGACGCGCGGCGCCCTTCCACCTGCCGCGTGGAGCTGGGCGCGCTGCTGGCGCCGGAGCCGCGCCCGCTAGACAACAAGGTCAAGGTATGCCGCCGACATACCTGCACCAGGTCCTCGCAGAACCTGTGCTCGCGCCTGCTCTATCTCTTTACTCGCGTAATAGTCGTTATCATCATAATCTAGCGGTTAGGTATAGCTAGTGTGCTTTTCTTCCAGAAGAGGCAGGGCTCCCCGCGGTATGCATACAAGGTGTGCAGGTGCACCTGAGTTACGTATGGCATGATGTATTATTAGCTTAAGCGGTTGCAGTAGGTACGGCATATCTACGTAGCGAACATAATTGCTTCAGTACTTTTTCGTTTTCAGGTCAGCATGGAAGTTATAGAAATCGCGTCAGTACCTATATTGCTACATGTATGAATGTGTTTCATCTGACAGGCAGCAGATTGTTTTTTTTTATTTTTGGACCAGTAGCCATGTCCGTCCATGGATATGTAAATTACCTATGTATCTGCTTTGTTTGTTTATCTTTCCATTTAGCTATAAAGTCAATAGAGAGAGAAGACGGATGATAGCTGGTGATGTAGTAACGCAAGCTGTCGGTACTTAGGCATAATTGTAATATTTTAAGTAGATATTAGGATCCGATATACCTACTTAGTAAGTATTAGTAAGGTATGCTTCAGTGGGTCTTGTGGTGGTGTCGCTTCAGTGGGAAGTGTGGTGGGGTGTCGCATCAGTGGGTCGTGTGGTGGTGTCGCTTCATGCAGTAGATACTACACTCGTTAATCGTCTCGTGCTGTTCCTTACTACTACGTAAAGGACATCATTCATTAGAGAGTAGGTAAGCACTCTACTTGAATAGACAGATTCGTACAAAGTCGGAGGCCAGAGTGCTTACATGGCACACTTCAGTATTCTAATTTAACTCATCAAAGTAAACTTAATCTAACTTAAGTAGTAACATCGATGCTAGAGCTTTCAAGTAAAATGTTCGGTAAGTAATTGATTTTTTTTTCTACTACTGGCTACTTTAAACCTTTTAAGCGTGTATACAAGAGAATATAGCTTTATTTACGCAGCTTTGGTCATTTACGAATGTAAGGATTTTCTCCCATACATAGGTACGAAAATGTGTAGGTATAGTGTTCCAGTTTACTGTGTATTCAGGAACATTATATTTTATGGTTATTATAAGTACTGATATAGTTATTTATCGATTAATTTTAATTAAACGGTTAAAAACCAATTACAAACGGATAAAGACACATAGGTATACTTACATGAAAAGAAAATAGAAAATTATAAAGTTGAGGTTAAAACAAAATAATAACAACTCTTTCATGATCATTTCACAGTAGGTAGGTACCAACTTCTGACAGCTTCTGTAGCTAGGTATACTTATAATTTGATTTCTGGGATAACGGAGCATGTACGTATAACTACGAATGTCTCATGCATGATTCTATCAGGCCCCGGTGGCTGCCAGAATGTCGCATGCATGATTCTATCAGGCCCCGGTGGCTGCCAGAATGTCTCATGCATGATTCTATCAGGCCCCGGTGGCTGCCAGAATGTCTCATGCATGATTCTATCAGGCCCCGGTGGCTGCCAGAATATCTCATGCATGATTCTATGAGGCCTCGGTGGCTGCCAGAATGTCTCATGCATGATTCTATTAGGCCCCGGTGGCTGCCAGAATGTCTCATGCATGATTCTATCAGGACCCGGTGGCTGCCAGAATGTCTCATGCATGATTCTATGAGGCCTCGGTGGCTGCCAGAATGTCTCATGCATGATTCTATCAGGCCCCGGTGGCTGCCAGAATGTCTCATGCATGATTCTATCAGGCCCCGGTGGCTGCCAGAATGTCTCATGCATGATTCTATCAGGCCCCGGTGGCTGCCAGAATGTCTCATGCATGATTCTATCAGGCCCCGGTGGCTGCCAGAATATCTCATGCATGATTCTATGAGGCCTCGGTGGCTGCCAGAATGTCTCATGCATGATTCTATTAGGCCCCGGTGGCTGCCAGAATGTCTCATGCATGATTCTATCAGGACCCGGTGGCTGCCAGAATGTCTCATGCATGATTCTATGAGGCCTCGGTGGCTGCCAGAATGTCTCATGCATGATTCTATTAGGCCCCGGTGGCTGCCAGAATGTCTCATGCATGATTCTATCAGGACCCGGTGGCTGCCAGAATGTTTCATGCATGATTCTATCAGGCCTTTTGGGAGCCGGGAGGCCGGTGAGGCAGCTGTGATAACTACTTGTCAGTTACCTACCTTCCATCTTAAATGTTGCTCTTATAATTTAATTTATGCCCCACTTGCTGGAGTGTCCAACTAACTGGGCTCATGCAATATCATCGACACGAAAAGAAGAAGTTTAATTTACTTATAATCCGTTAGTATAAGGTATAGGTGATGCGTTCACAAAAAAATCAATCTGATATATATATAGGTAGGTACTTAGCTATTTTAGGAAGAAAGCTTCGTTTTGTACATAACGAAACTTAGTAGCTTTCTTCCTAAAATGTACCAAAAAATTACAAAAGAATTAAACTGCCGAGTAAAGTAGAACTTAATTTCTGCTCCATTTGAAGGTGAAGTATGAATATCTTTTGACATGCAAATGAGGTTATTTAGAATGTTACCAATCTTCCGGTTGCCTCCCACCACAGGATACCTATACCTACTTTAGTAAAGTTGATTCAAAACAGACGCTCTGAAAGTATTTAGCGTATATTTTGTTATTAGTATTTCTCTTTCTTTGTACATGTACTTCAGCAAAGAGGAAAGTATCATGGGAATTGCTGTGTTTACGATTATTATACCTTTTCTACTTCAGCTTTCTCTTTTGTTTTCTCAAAGAGACTTTTAACTCTCTTTTAAAAACCTCTAGTTTTTCCGGTTGAAGTGGCGACCCTAATCATGGAATTTGTCACCCTCTAAAGGTTGGCTCCGCGAGTCGGGATCGGGACACACCGACCCAGGGTATCTCCATGAGGACAGAGTAGGTTACAGTGTGTTGTTTCGCAAACTCTTATTTTCAGTGTCGCTCATTCGGGTACTTGTCGTGAATTCAATCTGTGGGCCCTCCACACTTTCGCAAGTTGTTTGTTCGCACCTCATTTGAAATCTTATCACGTCTGAAAGTTTAGCAATAACGTCTCGATACCACGGTAAGAGCGGTTGACTACGAGTGTACACGTAGGTACACACATTACGATGTACCTATTGATTTCTTAATGTCTTTTGAGCTGCTTAGTAGATGTTGTCGGACAGTTGATTTGCAAGTGCGGTACGAGCGCCTCGCCTATCAATGAAACAATAAAAACGTTTTATTTAAGTATTTCGCAGCGGAGCTCTCGTCCGCCTCGGAATTAGAGTTCAATAGCGTATTTACAATAGTGAGGGACGAGCGCCGGACCGGCACTCCGGTGACAGCGTCCGTTCCGGTAATGGGAGGTCGGTTGTAAAACGTCGCCGACTTTTACGAACGATAAAGCCGTTTGGGAGTGAAGATAGCGTAGGTTAGCAAGCGGCGCCGTGCGGCGAGGTGCGCCGCCTCCCGCCTCCACCCCGCGACCCATTTGCATAATGAGTGGCAGCGCTCACGTGCTGCGCCCTCGCCCAGCGCGGCGCCCTTGCCCCGGCCGGCGCCCGGCGCCCGGAGCCCCGCCAGTCAGCGTGCACACTCCACGTGCGCCTGCCTCACTGACAGCGCTATCCTATCGTTATTTCGCTATGATGCTACGTGCCCCCGATAAAATGTGCAATGTTGCTCTCGAGCGTATTCCGTTAGCATTGGACACGTAATACAACAACATAAGCTGCGGGTTTTATTTCACACTAGCTTTTCCCCGCGTGTAGGCCGGATCCCGTAGGAAACACCGGAACAATATCCTAACCTAATAACCCAGATTATAGTCTACCCGTGTGCCAAACATACAAAGCCGTTCAGCCGTGGCATACAGACGGACAGAGCTACTTTCGCTTGTTTCGCACATTATTAATATACACCTTAGCGGCGCGCCATCAGCCATCAGTACTTTTAATATGTTGTTCAGGACACCTTTCCCTTCCACTGTGGCAAAATTGCCTTTTACACGGATTATTTCCATAATTTGTTTTTTTTTTACGTTGGATGGGCTAGCACCTCCCTACTGGCTACAAAGAGACTAGAAGAAGCTGGTTCCAGCGCGTCTCTGCGTGCGATATCAGTGCCTACCTGCCATCGAGCTGATCCCTTGATCGAAATCGAGGCGAGTTAGCAGGCTTCATTCTAGAAGAACTCGTCGATGTCGAATGTACTACCAATCGCATATCCATATAACAACATACTTTACGAGCGATACCCGACTCATTTCATTAGCTTTATCTATTCGAAGAATTCCCAGGGCGGGATCGATGAAATTATTTATTTCGCTTTGGATATTACGATCACGAATACACAAGGTGCGGTATACATAGGTACGGTACAACGTGAACAATTTATTGCCCTTAGTTAGGTTCGGTCACCGTCTACAAAAGCTCGTAACTTGATTTCCTTAACAACGTATAAACTGTATTATTGAACGGCGTTGGCAAGTATACCTATGTAGCACCAACCCACTAGGTCTTGCGACGTGAACCATGCACGTGGCGTTTTATACAGTAAGACAGTATCAGCAGCTAACGTTTCATAAATCATCAGTAGGTACCTTAATTAAAATATATTTGTTACGTGTGGTTGTTTATGATATTCGCTGTCATCTGTAGCGCCACAGTATACATGGTATGACGGAGGAGGAGAACGTGGTGCGGCCGCACCAGGAGATGGCCGTGCTGTCGCTGGAGGAGAAGAAGTTCCTGCTGGGCGTGGAGCGTGGCGACGTAGCGGGCACGCGGCGCGTGCTGCAGCGCGCGCGCGACACCGGTCATATCAACGTGGACTGCGTGGACCCGCTAGGCCGCAGCGCGCTGCTCATGGCCATCGACAACGAGAACCTGGAGATGGTGGAGCTGCTGCTGGAGTTCGGTGTGGAGACGCGTGACGCGCTGCTGCACGCCATCTCCGAGGAGTTTGTGGAGGCAGTTGAGGCGCTGCTAGACCACGAGGAGCAGACCAAGAAGCCCGGCGAGCCCAACGTAAGCAGCTTATCTTTGGATGCCGCGTCCATCGCTGCCGTCTCATGCTTAGTAAGTGACGTCGTCGCTATGTTACAGAGTTGGGAGGCGCTACCACCTGAGACGGCGACGTTCACGGCGGATATCACGCCTCTGATCCTGGCGGCGCACCGCGACAGCTATGAAATCATCAAGTTGCTCCTGGACCGCGGCGCCAACCTGCCGGTGCCGCACGACGTGCGATGCGGCTGCGACGAGTGCGTGCGCTCGCGCCGGGAGGACTCGCTGCGCCACTCGCGCTCGCGCATCAACGCGTACCGCGCGCTCGCCTCGCCGTCACTTATCGCGCTATCGTCCAAAGACCCCATCTTGACGGCGTTCGAGCTGTCCTGGGAGTTGCGGCGACTGTCCGCGCTCGAACACGAGTTTAAGACTGAGTACCAGGAGCTGCGCGCGCAGTGCCAGGAGTTCGCGACGGCACTGCTGGACCACACGCGCACCTCACATGAGCTGCAAGTGCTACTCAACCACGAGACGGGCTCACCCCAGGTGCCGCTGCCGGAACCCGGCGCGCCGGAGAGAATGCGCCTGTCCAGACTTAAGCTTGCTATAAAGCTAAGGCAAAAAAAGGTAAAATCAGCTCAATGTCCGCCATACGTGCGAAGTACTGCATCGTAATTAATGACCTGCTATTTATTGTGTGTTCTAGTTCGTAGCGCACCCGAACGTACAGCAGCTGCTGGCGTCCATCTGGTACGAGAGCGTGCCGGGCTTCCGGCGCAAGAACATGCTGCTCCAGGCGGCGGAGATGGTGCGCATCGGCGCCATGTTCCCGCTGTACTCGCTCGCCTATATCGTGGCGCCGCATTCGTCCGCCGGACGCACTCTTAGGAAGCCGTTCATCAAGTTCCTGTGTCACTCGGCGAGCTACTTCATGTTCCTATGTGAGTAACGATACTTAGTCGTTCAGGTTCAAGGAATTTTCCTACTCTTTGCTACTGACCTCTGTATGTACCTAACTCCACCCAGCGCATGCTCCGTGACGTCAGTCACACGCTGCTATAAGTGTCAGCAGTATGGACACGCTGCAAAGTCATGTCGACAGACATCTTACACCTGCGGCCACTGTGGTGATCAAGGGCACTCGATCAAAGAATGTCCGAAGAAGGCAAATGAATCAAAATGCGCTACTTGTTCGCATTTTAAAAAGCCAGACAAACACTTAACAGGTGCTACTGACTGCCCGGCGAAAATAATGGCTGAGAAAAGATACATAAATTCTATTGATTATGGAGGCGCCTAAGAGCGCCGTTTATAAGTTATTTTTTTTAGACCAAAAGGTCTAAGTAAAAACTTATCTTTATTTTATTTTAATTTTTCGCTTTCTATTCTTTTATTTCATATGATAGACACGCTAATTAATGACTTAAGATAATTTCTCTGTATCCGAGTCTAAAGTTTGTGAAGCAGAACAATGCAAACAATATCTTTCCGACTATGAAACTCCGTTAACCATACTAACACAAAATATTCGTAGCATATTTAAGAATTTTGACAGTTTTTGCACTTTTCAACAGCGGTTAAACATGAATTGTGACAAAATTGTTTTGACCGAATGTTGTGTCATTCTGTCTGTGTAATTGATTATCGCTAAATATTTTGATAATATAATTATGTTTAATGATTTATAAAATAGATAGTTTTCAAGGTATTTAAGAGGATTGATGAAAATTGGGCATTTACTTGTAGTTCTGCTGATCCTGGCGTCGCAGCGCATCGAGACGGCGGCGGGCGGGCTGCTGTGGGACACGCCGCCGCACGGCGAGCCGGTGTCGCGCCGCGGCGCGCCGCCCTCGCTGGTCGAGTGGCTCATCCTCGCCTGGGTTAGCGGTCTGTACTGCAACTTTAACAACGAATTTTGCGAATTAAAAACCTTTTTTACAAAAGTTAATAATAATAAAATATATTATAATTATTCCAGTATTCAAATTGGCAAAATCTTAGAATTACAAGCATTACATAAATACATGCGCATTACATAAATAATTCACTGGTGTTTATCGGAGAAAGTCTCAGAGAGCCTCCCATCCGGGCACAAGTTACCGTGGTCTACCAGGAAAACTTTAAATAGACTTCGTACCCAAGTAGGCCGCAGCAAGGACAACCTCCACAAGCGTTCGCCAACGGCCTCAGATCTCCGGTGTATATGCGGCGCCTCTCCACAAACAATGACTCACCCATCTTGCAGGGCATGCCCTGTCACCTGCACACGTGAGCTAGAAGTTGTCTGAGTGTACCTACATTATTGCAGGTTTAATCTGGAGCGAGGTGAAGCAGCTATGGGATATGGGGCTGCGGGAGTACGTGCATGACATGTGGAACGTAATAGACTTCGTCACCAACTCGCTGTACGTCGCGACCGTCGCGCTGCGGATCGTCTCACATTTTCAGGTAAAACTCTGTAGGAGAAACATCATTTAGACATATCTCGTTACTTATGTGAATATTATGGACAATGCTTTGCTTTTTATTTATCTTTCCCTTATTTCGAGTCAGGTGCGTCGAGAGATGTCGGCAGGTCGTCAGTGGAACCAGCCGCGAGAGAAGTGGGACGCGTGGGACCCCATGTTGCTGTCCGAGGGGCTGTTCTCTGCTGCCAACATCTTCAGCAGCCTCAAGCTGGTGTACATCTTCAGCGTCAACCCACACCTGGGTCCGCTGCAAGTCTCGCTCAGCAGGATGGTGCTCGACATTCTCAAGTTCTTCGTCCTAGATATACTAGTTATCTTTGCATTTTCATGTGGTATGTGTTCTAGCTTCTAAAATATCAAGGACGGTTCCTGGAACTGTTAGACTGTTAACATCGTGATATGCCGCGACAGGTCTCAACCAGCTGCTGTGGTACTACGCTGACATGGAGAAGAAGCGCTGCACGACCGGCACGTCGCTCACCGCTAACGGCACCTTCCCTGACCCCGACGCCTGCATCGTGTGGCGACGATTTGCCAAGTGAGGATCAGCGGGCCCAAAACGGCCACATTAACAATTCCTCTATAAGCAATTCATTTCCTGAATTTCCAGCTGTCATTAGCAATTCCTCTTATTTGACACAAAAGCAAGCCATGTGTGGAGCATTTTAACAAACTCCATAGAAAACTGTCGAACAGATTAATTATTTCGTAATATGAATCGCACGCAGATCATATTATGAATTTAATGTCAGTTTGTGACATTTAACGATGATTCATAATATTTTCCTAATATTTCCTATTATGATTCTGCCAAAGTGACTGTTTTAAGCCCCTCATCGATTTTCCTATTTTCTTGGTTTAGTTACAGACTTTTCGAGCGCATGATCCCTGAGAAACGCTCTTTAAATTCAACAAAAGAGAGACTGTTATCTACAGAGTCCACTAAATAAGTAAAAGTTTTTTATGATATAAGTGCGGAAAGTAGGTGATTTCCGACGAGAGCGGCATCAGCCGACACGAGTCGAAAATCATCTTACGCATGTGTATCATACAATACGTTTTACTAAGCATTGTGCGAGGAAATAAAATTAATACTTATATTGATCAAATCTAAATCTAGAGTAGGTAATGAATAACGTGTTTAATGAAGGTATTAGTTTGATTGCTAAGGAACTTCGTTCCTGACGCGGGCGGTCGCCCCCCGCCAGCCCCTTCTCGCGTATGATTTTAAACAAGAACAACGTCGGCCTGACGACGGTGATAAAATTAAAAAAAAAACTCAATATTAAAAGCACTAGTGCGAAAAAGTGACACTTTCCGCACAATTTGGTTGCTTTGAAAACGCTCTTTTCGAGCACATGCATTGTAAACACTATTTATTTAGGTCGGCAAAAGGATGGCGAAATTATTTCAACTGTACCTACCTGAATAGGTAATTTGTTGTCTTTCGTATTCTTATTTTCGGAATAAACTGAACTAGTTGTTACGATGTTATCATAAACTACTAGTCAGCCTAGTACATCGTATTCTCGTCCCGTCATTTACGGCGCTTGTAATACACGCCGCTTGGCTTCCAGCCATATAGTTATTATTCTCATGATCTCTTTCATGATGGTTCCAGATTATGTCCCAGACCACTGAATTGGCTCAGAAAGAGGGCTATTTGCATAAACTATTCCTTTTCCTGATCGAAATAAAAATATTTCACTTAAAACTAAATTGGGCGCTTATGAAACGTCAGAAGCTAGGTGCACGGTTCCAATTAGTGGTTTCCTATGGAGAAGAGCCGGCAAGAAACTCCACAGTTAGGTACCTACTCTTTTAAAAATAATTGGCTTTTAAAATATTTTCAAATTACAGTGTTAGTGGACATCCATGCCAAGCCGGGGCAGGCAGCTAGTATAACAATAATAAGAACATTGGACTTGTTTATTTGTAATGTTCAGTGACTGATGTAAACAAAATACTTAAGTAAATAGGTAATGATAATCGAGACCAGAATATTTTATTGGCTACTTGTTGACTGTGTCGCAGTTTGTTCGAGACGATGCAGACGCTGTTCTGGGCGGCCTTCGGGCTGGTGGACCTGGACTCGTTCGAGCTGGACGGCATCAAAATCTTCACGCGCTTCTGGGGCATGTTGATGTTCGGCACGTACGCCGTCATCAACGTCATCGTGCTGCTCAACCTGCTTATCGCTATGATGAACCACTCCTACCAGCTGATCTCCGTAAGATATGCGTACCTACCTTTACTGTTGGTCGGAAGGCTTCTCGCCCACGTGGGGAGTCCCTGTTGGATTTACTAACCATCACGATTCTTCAAGTCTGAGCTTAACTTTGAGATTACTCAAGGTGAAAAGTTTGCAGTTACCGGATCTAAATGTGAGATTTGACCGCATCATTTATATTACCTTAAAAAAAAAAAGTTGTAGTGTAGTGGTAGCTTTCGTTTAAATGCGAAAGTGATCGACGTTATTTTAATATCTATAATCTAAAGTCACAGTTCGAGTGTACGTACGTAACGTGTGCAGGAGCGCGCGGACGTGGAGTGGAAGTTCGCTCGCAGCAAGCTGTGGATCAGCTACTTCGAGGAGGGCGGCACGGCGCCGCCGCCCTTCAACGTGCTGCCGTCGCCCAAGAGCGCGCTGTACGCGTGGCGCTGGCTGCAGCGCCGCCTGTGCGGCCACGCGCGCGCCAAGCGCGAGCACATGCGCACCATCAGAGTACGACACTTATTACACTGCAAAACGTTTTCTTAAAAAATCTGACATAACATCATTTTCCTTTTAACATAAATGATTTTTTTTCGCACGGGGTCCGGCGGCGGTCCGGCCCGCGAGCTGCCTGTTGTAAAAGCTCAATGAAATGATAAAATTTGTTGGAGTGCGTGTTTTGTTTCCTTTGTTGTTTGTTAGTAAGAAAAAAATGATGTGCTAAAAAATGTTCTGAAAATCGATGAAGTAACTAATCATCAATTTTCCGAACTTTTTTTTCACATTGCATTTTGTGTTTATCTATGTCAACATCATCATTATTTCAGCCAAAATAAATCCACCACTGACCGGACGCTAGCTATGACTGTAGTGTAGTTAGGACTGTTATTACTTTATTAATTATATATTTTCATTGTTTGCAGAGGAAAGCCAAACAAGCAAATGAACGGGATTTCCGTTACCAGGTTTGTCGACCAATACTACTTAAATTTCAAATCTTTCACCTATCTAAATACAAATAAATTCTCGGGTCCGCACGACCACATACGGTAATTAGTTGCACACTAACTTGTTGGGGTTCAGTATTTGAATATCACTGCTTTCTTTCGTATCTGTCTGTTTCCATGAAAACATCTGATTGTGCATAATTCAGAAAGTGATTCCTACCTGTCAGGCTATAATGCGCAACCTGGTGCGTCGCTACGTGACGGTGCAGCAGCGGCGCGCGGAGTGCGGCGGCGTCACGGAGGACGACGTCAACGAGATCAAGCAGGACGTCAGCGCCTTCCGCTGCGAGCTGGTGGAGATCCTGCGCAACTCCGGCATGAACACCTCCACCGTGAACGCTGGAGCGCCTGGTACTACTCAACTACATAATATCAGTCTTTTTTAACGTTTTTCATTGCCTTGTTGGTCTAGTGGTCGCAAGCGCTACTACTGAGCATGAGGTCCTGGGTTCGATTCCCGGGCCAGGCAATGCGTTATTGGGTTTTCTATCTGGAATTTCTCAGTAGCAGCCCGAAGTCTGGTTTTTCTGGCAATAGGCTCTACCTAATTACATGGGACTTAAACTTATCTGGCGAAATGTGGGTGTACAGGTACGTACCTACACCTCTGCCTCACCCTTCGTGGAATACAGGCGCGATGTTATATTATGGAACTTTTTTCAGTATTTACAATTTAGTGACTCTTTTTCTCCACGCACACAAATGATCGCCGTGATTAATATCCAGTGTCCTCTGCAGGAGGCGGGGGCGGCAAGAAAAACCGTCAGAAGGAACGGCGCCTCTTGAAAGGGTTTAACTTCGCGCCGGGCGGGTCGCTGGCGCCGGTGGACGAGTTCTTCGCGTCGCTGCACCACGAGCACGGCGGCGCGCACGGCGCGGCGCACCACGCGTCGCTGTCGGCGCTGCTGGGCGGGCGCCTGCGCACGTCGCAGTCCAGCCTGTCCGACGCGCCGGGCGGGCCGGCCGCGCGCCGCAAGCCCGCCTCGCACAAGCGGCGCTGGGGCACCATCATCGAGGCCGCCCGCGCCGCGCGCGTCTCGCGCCTCATTGGCCGCTCAAGGTCAGAAGATTCCGTCTGCGATCATGCGCGACAGTCGCCCAGGTAATAAGTTGCATTTGTTCCCACCGATATTGCCTACCCTTCGAAAGGAAGGAACCTTTTTCTTTTCGATTACTTTTTGTTCGGCTTCCATTTCATTTCGGTCGAAAGTCTCGACGTCAGATACTAAAGCTCAATCCGGCCGGTTTTTATTTAGTGCCAGCGAACGTTCGGACTCCGGCAGCGATTCGCAGCGGAGCCCGGAGCGGACCACCCGCAGCGGTCCGCTGCACCCGCTGACAGCGCTGGCGGCGCTCAAGCGAAAGCGGAAGAAATTCTCGGACTCACGGCGCGCAGGGGCCGAGGCGCGCGCGGCGGCCGGGCCCGAGGCGCTGCAGCGCGCCAGCTCGGTCCCGGCGCGCCCGCCCCCGCCGCCCGCCCCGCCGCGCGCGCCGGCGCCGCCGCCGACCTCCGTGTCGCCGTCCACGACGGCGGAGAGCGTGGCGGGGCGCGGCGGCAGTCGGGAGCCGCTGCTGGCCAGCCTGGACGACGACGCGCACAAGGTGGGCCGAGACGCGCGCGATGCGCTCGACGAGCCCGCTGGGGCTAGCGCCGCAGCGGACGGTGCTGAGACGCGTGTGGACGATTCTCAGGAGGCGTGCGGGCGCTGCGGGTACGAGGCGGGCGGCGCGGGCGAGGCGGGCGCGGGCGCGGACGAGGGCGCGCCGTGCGGGCGCTGCGCGGCGCTGGCGCGGCTCGCGGGCGTGACGCCGCTGCACGGCCACGCGCCGCACCACTCGGCCGGCTGGCTCTAGTGCTGGCGCCTCTAGTCCGACCCCTGCCGGCTGTTTGACGAAGCATAATCGTCCGTTCCAGAACAGCACAAATACGTTCGGTTGCCGCGGCCACAGCACAATTCCTTGCTAGTCGCACTATGCTGAAGTTACATTTCTTAGTTAAATGCGAGACGCAAGTTAATTGATCATTCGGTGTTTATGAACACAGTGAATCAAATGCGTAGTAGGCCGCACTCCACTAGTCACACCAGCTACCACGTAATGGTGCGGTTAAACGGCGCGTAAATAGCGCGAGCCCACACCGTCGCCGTCGTCATCCGTGTAGACGCGGCTCGCACCTTCCCACAAGCGATGATGGCTCGTGCGAACTTTGCTGAGCCGCGCCGAGTCAGGCTGTTTCACGCGCCGTTTAACCGTACCTTAATAATACCTACCTACTTATTACTTACAGTGAGTCAACGTTCATATCTATTAGGTACATACCTTCAAACTTTTAGCTTTCATGCATTCAGTTACTTGTACTGTCAGTAACGAAAAAGAAAGATGGGTTTTTGCTATCATATTTATAGAATTATTTTTCTTTTTTTTTTGAAAAATAAACGAACCCAGCATCAGCGTATTGAATAATTTTATGTAAAATTCACATTGTTTAAATATAATTTTGTTGCTGATTGTAGGTAAGTACCTAGATCACGATTGATTGGCAACTTATGAATTTACAGGAATGTTCAGTCTTCCATACATTCTGACTAATACACAATTAAGTCTCCAAATCAAATTATGTTACCATTTATAGCATTACAATAATTGTATAAATCTATGATAAATATTGCAGCACAGGGTGCAGTCACATGAATGAAATGTATGTTGTGCAGCTGCTTTGTTCCAGCTCCGGCCATTCAAGTTGAGTAACCTCCCCCAGATAGCCTGCGTTGACTGACTGTAACCAGAGTAAAAGAGAGAAACGAGCCATATTTTATTGCAATAAGTTGCTGCAATATATTCATGTAAAGGCCGACCGCCTCGGCTACAAATTTATGGTGTATCTTTTCATACACGATTTTTTTTAAGGGGTCAATGTAGGTACTCATCATTAGTAACAACTTTCAATATGGGACCAACCATGAAATCGCGAAAAAAACATCAGCTTCCCTACATTTTGACGAGCTATGTGAACATAAAGGGAATGATATGAAGATTCGAAAGACATAGTTTCGGAGCACGCTAGTTCGCAAAAAATTGCGAGTGGTACGCCAGTTCGAAAACACATTGAATCGAAAAAGTAAAAAATGCTGCCAGATACGCCCATTGCAGTCACACATTGGAGTAAAATATGCTCGTGTAAAAGCGCCATTAGATAATAGATAAATAGACTGTGGTAAATAAAACTGTTCATACAGTAGGTACCTGCTTACCTACTTATAATAACATTATGTACCTACACAACGTTATTACTTATCAATATTTAGATAAATCTTCCTTTATTAATAGATAATATACTTAACGAAGACATATTTTATCAAACACCAACTAGTTAAGTAGCTACAAAAATATTTTAAAGTACCTACAGATAAGTATTTATTGTATTTACATTTGTAAGAAATTATTTTATATACGTTTTAAGATAAAATTACCTAAAGTAAGTACTGACAGTGGGTTGACTTACGCATAATAGGGTTAAATGTTGGACACCAAAGGAAATACCGTTATAAGGATTTCAATAATACGTTTATTATCCTTTTATTTATATACGAGTAGGTATTGGAAGGTGTGTTTTACTAATATACTTCTCTGTGGGCGTTTGAATCCCACTTTTGATGACAGAAGGGGTCTAAAGTCAAGAAAAAGAGACGTCTACACTATTGGACTTTGACTTTGACTACGAACTATATAATCAGAACACTAGCAAAGCTATAGCTTTGCCTACATTTGACCAGTGGCGTGTGCTTTCTTTATACTTGATTAACCTCTATCGCCTCACGCGGAACGCGGGCTGTATAAAATAGTTCATAGTGTAAAGATGTTCCGTTATATTTATACTTTAGACCCCTTCTGTCAAATGTTGCTTACGATGTATTATGTCCAAGCTGGTTACTATAGTCTCGGCTAAACGAATTAGCACAGGATAATTATGTAATTTATATGATACGCAATAACGCAAGTAGCGATAGAATACGACGTTCGTATGTTTCACGAACGAGGAACCGTTGACGCCCAAAAAAAAAGTCAACCTCCTGTATTTGTAAGTTATTTATGGTAAGGTATCTACTAATAGCCAATAAGTTACTAAATATAATCATAATGTGTTCCAGAAAGTTTTCCAATTAAGTTACTCGATCGGCGCACAGTGAAATAGTGGTACTATTACTAAGTAAGGACGAACAATATAAAACAGGGATTTTAAATGAAACAAGTTATACCTACTTACCTAAATATCCGATGCCGGTATGAAATACCTACCCCTGATCTTTTATAAGACACGTTAGGATAAGTAGACAGTAGGCGAATAGTTTTTATTAAACTGGCGACGCAATATTAATTAAACTTGGATGATATAAGATCCAGCATCCACAGCATCTCGACGAGCTCCAGAGTCGTATATGAAAGTTTCGTTTTATTTGAGTAGGTAGTTACATAAAAACAGGAAATAGTAATTAATAATTTACATAAAAAAGCAAACAGGAATATGAATTGTGAATGCGATGCCGCGAGTGTATGTTTGCCAGTATATTGCACGCAGAAAGACGAGCACGTCACCACCTTACATTGAATTACAGTACCTACCTACCTAGGCAGTTAAACAATTTGTATCCGAAGATCAAACAAGTTTTTACCTGCAACTGTTAGGGCCAAAACATAGCTCCAATCCGCATTTATTAACAATAGACATTCGTAATATAGCATACCAATATAATTAATCATAAATTGATTACAAATAAAAATGTCTACTGCTACAAGATGTTTTGGCGCTTGAATGACGTCCCGTCGACAGTGGGCCCCGCCGTTCTGTTGATAAACATTTGTAGTGCAATAAATAATGTTTTGCGAAATGTATAAAAAAAACAAGATGATGGCGCGGCGGTGTCAGTTCCGGTCACGCATCAAAAGATGCTTTTACTTACGATTTTACTCGTGTTTTTATTTCGGGTTTGCCCGACTAGTTTCGAACTCGTGCGGGCCTCAATAGTGCGACTCGCGCCGCGAGATGAGCACATCATAACTCAGCACATGGATTGAATATGCTTACAAAAACTGATCAAATGCCTTGACATGGCTTTTATTTTCTGTATTAACGATATACGTATTCAAGTATGCGTGTAGACACAACATATATAATGACTTGCTCGTCGGTCTGCCCGCCATCCCCGGCGTGGTCGCCACATATCGTCCTCACGCCTGCTATGTGTATCATTGTTTATCTTATAGTTCATTGAGTGCTGGCTACGCCCCCGCGGCCACTGGCGATTGGCCAGCACGACCAGAGGCCTTCACACGCGTTTTGTTGTTCGCCGCGGCCCGGTCGCACGGCCATACGGCCGCGCCGGCACATAATCGATTATATTTTGTAAAGAATTGTTATTTATTTATACATTATATTTGTATATAACGGTGCGAAGTTTAATAAAATAAGCACTATTCATTGAGCTGTTTCATTTCTTTCAACAATGCTGTCTACCTACTTCGCAGCTGACTTGCTTGCCTGTCTCGGTGCTCTATCATGGTGACTACTCAGCATGGGTGCTGGGATCGTTCCCCGGGTCAGGCAAGGTGTCATTGAGATTTTTATTGGGAATTTAATTTTTTTAAACATAACAAAAAAAGTTACGACCTACGATCCGAACGGGCGGCTTATTGGTTGATTCGCACGAATATACTCGCCCGAAAGCGGCGAATCGACACTCTTAAATAATATTATTTTTTCGGTTTTCTTTTACTTTTTCGTAACTTTACTCCATAAAATTTCAATGACACGTAAAAAAAATATTTTTACGGCTTTTCCTTATTTAAAAATGTAAGTAAGTACCTACTTTTTTCCCCATAAAATTCAAAATGTGCCAATTGCCCAATGCTCATTTCCGGAGTTGTCAATTCACCCCCAAATAAATTAACGTCGTGCGAATCCTCTCAAGAAAAGACCGGCCAAGTGCGTGTCGAACCACGCACAATGAAGGGTTCCGTAGTTGGAATGAATTTATCCCAAGAACATGTAAGTTGGTCGATCATTACATTACTCGGTAACTTGTAGAGCCTACATAACTGTGACAGTTTTCCTTTTTAATTTCGTTATATATACTATAGTCCACAGGTTTAGGTAGTTAAAAAAGGGTAAACAAAAAAAAACCACGTGGCTCATAGATGCTAAACCTTTTATTTCAAATGTTAAAATCATATTATATAGTCACATATTAAAAGGCTCTATTCTGAATCTGAATCTGATGCGTTCAGTGGTATCATCAATTATTTTGTCTAATTTAAACATTTTCTGTACTTCTTTTAGCGCTTTCAACAAAGGCGTCTGGTGAACCGACTAAACGTAATACCTGCGACTTCAGTTGCTAAACTACGTCACAGTTGTACTCTTCAATTTAGCGAAGTTATCTAATTCGTTGTATTTTCTAAAAGGTTTGGGGAACCTGTCTTTTTGGGTTCTTTACAATAGACAGATTACAAAATATTATATCATTTTCATTATAGTAGGGGAGGCAATGATGCTAAATGGGGATTTACTCGAGCGTCGTGGGGACCTATTGGATTGTGAATATTAGATGCTAAAAAGAAAAAAAGGTTATGTGAAGTATACCGTTTCACTGGTGGGGGGAGCGTCTATGGTAGGGGAGCCCTAGCGGGGATTTCGGGAGTTACTCGAGCGCGGCAGAATAATATACGGGGGGCAACCTTGTACCTTGTGAAGTACTCCCACCATACCTGAGCCCTGTACATAGGGGCAAACGCCTAGGGCAGCCGATCAGATTAGTAAAAAAAAATCGATCGTTAGAAAAACTCGAGTGCGTCAGATTAAGGTAAGGTAAGTTGGTTACATGCAGAAAAGTGTGCATTTCAATAATCTGACAATTTAAGCGTGAAATAAGGAAATGGGAGAGTTTTTACTAATCTGATCGACTGTCCTAGGCGTTTGCCCCTATGTACAGGGCTCAGGTATGGTGGGAGTACTTCACAAGGTACAAGGTTGCCCCCCGTATGTTATTCTGCTGCGCTCGAGTAACTCCCGAAATCCCCGCTTGGGTTCCCCTACCATTAAATCTAACAAAAAAAATGTGCACAAGCAGTTAAATCTACGAAGAGTAAATGATAAAGTTTAACATACTATAATAAAAGAGGAAACTATCCTGTGATCGAAAATAAATGTAATTTTGTTATAACGTATTTTTAAACAAGAAAGTGTCTACTTTAAAAAACCCTTATTACGATTTGTTTACCTTTTTTAACTACCTAAACCTTTCGAGTATAGGTACTGCCGTGTTTTTTTTTTGACTTATCAAAACCAACTATTTCGCTGGCGGGGGGCTCAACAAAAATTAGCACTTTAAAGCTTAATATTTCGAAAACGGATCTCTGCATCCAACGACGCCCCACAGCATGCATGGGTATAACGGGAGAAAAAAAAACATCACGTAATGTATGTACGGGGACCACTTTGTCGGCGCGATTTATATGTATACCAAATTACAACTTTTTAGTACTAATAGAGTCTCTGAGCTAAACCGCGGACAGATGGACATGGCGAAACTATAAGGGTTCCTTGTTCACCTATAAAATAATATTATTTAAAAGTGTCGATGCGCCAGTTTCGGGCGAGTAAATTCGTGCGAATCAACCAATAAGCCGAATGGGCAGAAACTCAGGTTTTAAGCGTAGTTCTTTATCATTAGCACTTGTTTATCTGAAAAACTATGTTTAAGAACAGTTAATAAATAAAAAACTTTGATATATTATCAGTACAGTAGATTTTTTTATTACAGATACGTTAACTATTACAATTAATATTACTATAAGGTAATCTAAGGCCTCGGTCTACTTAGCAAAAGATCGAAGAACGGCGAGCTGCGCGAATCAAAGTGCAGCTACCGACTGTTCTAATGAATACGTCATTAAAGGCCTATTCAGATATTAGCAATGTCGCTGTCGGTCTTGGTGGTGATACTGGTCCGCCTTCTGGTTAGTTCACTTTGGACCAGTATCGCTACCGAGATCGACAACGGTATCGCTTAATCTGAATAGGCCTTTAGGCGAAAGTGCCAGGCCACCCCGCGAAATTCCATTTTGCAGGTCAGTATTATATTAGGTTATAGGTATATTGATCAAAATATGATTCGCGAATCAATTTCAAAGTATTATTAATAATATATTAATATTTCATGAAATCATGACATTTGAGGCCAATTTTGAATTGAGAGAGTTGTATTGATGGTCCTAAAGATTAATTTTGTATAATATACATGTTTCTTAAGGTCGCAAATCATATTTAGATCAACATACAACCCGACACTGACCTGCAAATTTGCCCCCCCATCCCCCTAAAGGTCTTCTGACGTGCGGGAGGCACGCGTGCGACGTGCGGGAGGCACGCGTGCGACTGGCGGGAGGCACGCGTGCGACTGGCGGGAGGCACACGTGCGACGGGCGGGAGACACGCGACGCGCCCGGCGCGCTCACTCAGACGGCGGCCAGGTCGAGCGGCGTGTAGTCGCTGGCGGCGGGGCGGCGCACGGCCAGCGCGACGCGCCCGGCGCGCTCACTCAGACGGCGGCCAGGTCGAGCGGCGTGTAGTCGCTGGCGGCGGGGCGGCGCACGGCCAGCGCGACGCGCCCGGCGCGCTCACTCAGACGGCGGCCAGGTCGAGCGGCGTGTAGTCGCTGGCGGCGGGGCGGCGCACGGCCAGCGCGACGCGCCCGGCGCGCTCGCTCAGCAGCACGCTGCACCCGCGGCCCAGCGCGCCGCGCTCGGCCGCGAGCGCGATCTGGTTCACCACGCGCCGCTCCACCTCGTGCTTGATGGAGCGCGCGCCGTAGTGCACGTCGTATCTGAACACGGGCACGTACTTATCGTCTAAATTTATTTTAAATAACCGGCCAAGTGCGCATCGCACACGAAGGTTTTTTTTTTTAGATTATTTTTACCGACTTTAGGTGTAGGCTAAGGGAGGGCGTCGGTATGTTTTTCTCGTCTGTCCCATGGTGTGGGGTGTCGTTGGAAAGGTTGTTCAAAAATTTTGAGAGTCTGTGAAAACCATTTTTGGATTCAAGGATCCGTTTGCGAAATATTACGCATGCAAGAGCGAGCTTACCGAGCTCAGGACTTAGGGCACCCCGACTTGGATACGTTAGGTTCGAAGGGGTACCATATAACTAATTTATTCGCCATTGACCTTCGAGACATTTAACATTGATCTTGAAAATATGCCTCCTGTGAACTGCCATTTCATCTCTCTTCCCTTCCACCTCCCTCTACATTTCATTTACCAACATTTTTATGAGATGTGTCATATTAAAAAAGCGTTTAAAAAATAAAAATGTATCTCCGGCGGAGAAAGGCTAAGGCTGCATTTCCACCAGAGATGTGCGATGGAAATGTGTCGTGCGAGGATGTCTAGCTGTGCTGTAAAAATGTGTGGGGGTTTCCACCAAAGCTGTGCGATGAAAATGTGCCTACGAGAATGTGTAGCGATAGCTGTGAAAATGTGTGGTGCGAGGATGGATGGACTAGCTGGTACAGTATGCGCAAACCTCGCAACACATCCTTCTCAACACACATTCCTCGTACACATCCCTCGCACACCTCTCTCGCTTGTTTTGTATGCGCAAAAATCTAACTCCGCTGAGCCGTTTTCACCAGAGCTGTGCTGACCGAGGCGAGGTAAATGAAGCGATTCTATTGGTTCTTTACAAACACATCCTCGCACATCTCTGGTGGAAACGCAGCCTTAGGTTTAGTGGCGGCTAAACGGCACCGTAAAGTTGTAAGTATTTTCATAGGAATTAAAATTGCAGCCTTTTGTAGGGTGGTACAGGATACAGGGTTTTTTAAAGATTTAGTCATTTAAGGCTATGGAGAAGGTGATTCGGTATGACGCCTGTTGAGGAGAGGACTTCCACGTAAACGTTTTGTTGGCGCCATGTATTGTTATTATATTAATTGAAGCTAAAGTAATCAGAACTTAAATTCATGGAATTTAAGGATTTTGATAAATTCTTGCCATATTTTCCTCTATTTACCTGATTTAAAAAAAAATAGGGGGATCAAAAGATTTCGGTGAACAAAGGCAGCGCCGCGCGAAATTATATCTTGTACGCTCCTTTCAACTTTTATGTTAATTATTAAATAATTAATGATAAGTGGTCGAGTGTCCTGTCGCTCTGTCTGCTGAACCTTAATCGTCACCAACATTATCTATAACATGAGTTAGGTACAGTAGTCGGTCCATGCATTGCTAATAAAGGCTATTTGAAATTGATATAGTTACCCGTCGGCGAGCGCGCCCAGCACGCCGCCCTCCCAGCGCAGCTCCACGGCGTGGCGCGCGCTGGCCTTCTCGGCCCAGTGCACCAGCTCCAGGTGCACCAGCGTCAGCAGCTCCTGGCGCGAGAACGGCAGGAAGTACACGATCTCGTTGATGCGGCCCAGGAACTCGTCGCGCCCGAAGTGCCTCTTGAGGATCGGCCGCACCACGCTGTCCTTGAAGTTACGAGACACCTCCAGCGACTCCTCTTGTTCTTGAGGCCCGTCGTGGCAGTTTCCATCGTGATCCGCTAGTAAAAAAAACGACTTTTACCGACACGTGATAACTAATTATTTAGAACTAGCAACACCCGGACTCGCTTCGCAAGGGTAGCAGTAAGTACTTATTTACAGTGCACCTACCTACCCACCTACTATGATTTATTTTCATGATTTTTTCCGATGTTCTAATACTTATTCTGCTATTCGGGCGGAGCCTAATCCAATAAAGATTATAAAAACCGGTCCAGCCATTCTTGAGTTATAAATGGTGTTATTAACCCAATTTTGTTTTAAAGTTAAAGAAGATAGATATTGATCAATATCGGCCGAGTACCTTTCTGCTCGACGGGCGCGGCGGGCGCGAGGCGTGCCCGCTGGCCGGCGCGCGCCTCGGCCTCGCGCCGCAGCCGCAGCCCGTACTGCGCGATCTCGTCCGCCGCCAAGTTCGACGTCATCACGAAGATAGCGTTCTTGCACTCGATCAGCTTGCCTTTGCCGTCCGTCAGCCGACCCTGGGACGAATACCGGGTCACAAATCTCACGACAACCGTGTGCTACTTTGACACGTGGATCGGTCATTACCTCGTCGAAGAGCTGCAGCAGCACGGTGAGCACGTCGGGGTGCGCCTTGTCCACCTCGTCGAACAGCACGACGGCGTCGGCGCGGCGGGCCAGCGCGCGCGTGAGCTGGCCGCCCTCCTCGTGGCCCACGTAGCCGGGCGGCGCGCCGATCAGCTTGGCCACCTCGTGCTTCTCCTGGTACTCCGACATGTCCAGGCGGATGAAGGCGGCGGGGTCGTCGCGGTGCATATACCGCGCCAGCTGCTTCGCCAGCTCCGTCTTGCCGATGCCGGAGCTGCCGAGGAACAGGAACACGAGCGGGTGCTCGTCGTCCGCCCAGCCGTTCTCCTTGCGGCGCACGGCGGCGGCCACGGTCTCCACGGCGGCCTGCTGGCCCACGATGTACTGCTTGAGGCGCTGCTCCAGCGGGAAGCGGCGCCGCTCCTCGGCGGCGGCGGCGGCCGCGGCCTCCTCCCAGACGCGCGTGTGCTGCACGATGAGCTCGCGCGCGGGCGACGGGTCGCGCGCGTAGTGCAGCGCGCGCCGGCCCGCGTGGTCGCGCGCCGTGGGGTCGGCGCCGGCCTCCAGCAGCGCGCGCGCGGCGCCGGCCGAGTCGGCCAGCGCCGCGTAGTGCAGCGCCGTCCAGCCCAGGAACGAGGCGCGCGCGTTCATGGTGCCGCAGAACTCGTCCTCGCGGCGCTGCAGCACCTCGAGCGGGTGCAGGCCGGCGGCGGCGGCGGCCAGCGAGGCGCCGGAGTAGCGCTCCTGCAGGTCGGGGCGCGCGCCCAGGCGCAGCAGCTCGTGCACGGCGCCGGCCTGGTCGTTGGCCGCGGCCACCATGAGCGCGGTCCAGCCCAGCGCGTGGCGCCAGTCGACGGCGCCGGCGCCGCCACCGTCCGCCTCTCGTTCGCTTTTTCCGCTCGAAACTGCCGCCTCCACTTGCCTGAAAGAACCTCACATATTACGCACACACATGAAGTCGACCTTTGTGCAAATGCAAAAAGAGGCTAAAAACTTCAAGAAATAGATAAAACTGTTACAAACTTACTGGATTGACAAACTGTTAAATAAGCAGTTTGGCAGACTTTAGGTATATTATTGTTAATACTTTTTAAATAAATAAATAAACAATAAGTACTTATGTATGTACTTATTTTGAAAAAGGCTAATGACTGACATTAGTCATAGAAGGTACAGTTAGTAGGTTAGGAAATTCAACAGGTCACATACAGGTCATACAGGAACATAGCTGGATGGTGCTGATCCACGTGTCATGCTCGTGAACAGGTGCTGTCAGTTGAGACAGGCCATCTCTTATAGCCAGGGCTTATTTTTAATATTATATTTGATATTTTTTTACATTGTTCTCACATATAGAAACAACGAGAATATTGTACCCAGGATTGTTTTGTAAGGACGTAATCACTAAAATGTGATATTATTAATTTAAATTAATTTTCTTTTTAATATTAAACTAATATTTATAAATTATGACGTAACTAGGTACGTAATATAAATTTCTATTTACTTAATGATTTTAAAGCATGCTACTTTTCATCATATTTTATTAAATTGCTGTTCCTGGCCTGCCTAGTTACAATGTTCACATGGATGCTCCATGTGAACGTTGTAATTACTATCTTAAGATCTTGTACACACATGTGATATGCAATAAACATTTGAATTTGATTTTGTTATATCTCTAAGTATTTAAAAGAGTGTCCATGAAGTTTGTTGCCCGTTCTTCTCCATCGAGATCTACATTTTGGAATGGGCAACTACCTTCAACTTTCTGACCAACTTTTTGACAATTCAAAAGTGCCTGTAAATGGTTTAATTGAAAAAAATGCTTTGAGTTTGACATTGAACAAAAAAAAAACACTGGCACAGAACCCTAATAGGAATACTCACCGCCGCAATTCTTGTACATTTCCAAGTTGGGCAGCTTTAAAGAATCTTTTCTCTGAAACAATAAGACAGGTAGTAAGCAGCTGATTCTGGGACAGCATGGGTACAACTTAGTGTACAATAAATTTAATAATTGCAGGTTATCGTCAACTAATGGATAGAATTTCTAGTGTGAAAATGGAATGCTTTTGGTCACAACAATAAGTCGAAAACTCTTCTAAATGAATTTCCAAGAGTGATTAAAGTTAAACTTTGATGCCTACAATTCTGTTTTTTTTTTTATTGTACAAAACAATATTTTATACAGCCACATTAATGTGGGTTGGTTTAACTGGGATTTGTGTTTCAAAATTCAAGTTTGTGATGTTATTTATGCTTTGGTATATGGACATTATTTTAATTAGTTTTTAATTAGTATAGTATTTTATTAATTATTATTAGTAAGTATGTTGGTTTAAAGATGTGTGGATTTTGTTCTGATCATTAAAGACACTTTTAAACAATGCTTTTAAATGCCATTTTTTGGAGGAATTGAGTAGCTTGTATTTCAGCAGGTGGCTTTCATCTGTGTCTACTGGGGTCTCTGGGGCAGGTCTATATCCACTTGTTGCCCTCATGTCAGTGATGTTTGATGTTGATGAAGTGAGCAAATTTTCATGTACCTATGGATGATCTACAGCTTTCTCTAATGGTCAAGTCTTGAGAACAACAATGTAAGTAGTTGTTATAGTATATGCACCATTAAAGACATGATCAGCTGCCAGTAGCGCAAGTGCCAGTGTGCCAGCACCGAGCACTCTCGTGCACCCTCGCCGGTAGTCGCCCCCCGGCTCGCTGTTATTGTCTGCCGAATGCACCTGCCGAGCCAGCACGCCTGTTAGCCGCGCCGACTGCTTTATCGCGAACGCACACCGTTTATAGATACATCTAGCAGATCGTAATGTTGACATTGTTTTCTTGAATTCACTCGATCTGTCTTACAAGTAACCGTCAAATTAAATTCTTCTGTGTATTTTGTGCAAGGAACGGAATATAATTTAAAATGCGATTTATCCACATTATTACTGATTTTTTTTTTAGTTTTTTTAGCTCGCCAGAGCTGTCATTTTGATTTTCTAGTGTTCTAATCCATACAAAAGTACTCTGTGCTCAAAGTGAATTTTATAAATAGGTTATGAATACGACTCTGTGGTTCTGTGTTCCACAAGTTTTCATAGAATTTATGTCTGACATTATTGCAGGCCAGCGTTGCCAATGCCTATTACCAGATTCCCCAAAATACCCAAATTTGGGGAGACCAAAATCCTGATTCCCTACAAAATCCCCTCAAAATTATTTCATAAAACAAACTCAATTCTATACAAAAAGTCAACAATACTTATGAATAACAAAGTAAAAAAAACACAGTTGTAAAAAGATTATATATACATTAATAATAGGATAAAAAAAATATTCTTTGTCTCGCCCGCCGCTATATTGTAGCGGGGGTTTCCCCCGAAGATTTATTGAAATTGATGTAATGTTGCCATAAAAAATACAAATTTAGACTGGAACTTACTGGAGGTTCCAGATCCCAGTATGTAGCAGAATTAATAATTTTTGTAATGTAATATTGGTTTGACTTGGTAAAATGTTAAAATCCCCACACAATCCCCGCATGGTGCTTCTCCCCACAAAATCCCCAATCGTTTTGAAATTCCCCACAGTTTGGGGAAATCCCCCACAAATTGGCAACGCTGTTTAACTATCTACCGTACGCGTAGGCTTGTAGAAAATATCGATATATCGATACATCGATATTTTTGTTCAATATATCGATATTTTTTGGAGATAGAGTTTGGCCGACGAAAGCTGACCACGAATTATTATCTGCTGAACATTTTACTTCACTTCTAAGTAACATTAGTACATGTCTTATTATTATTTAAATATGAAATACGGATGTAAGTATCGCATAATATGTCTGGTCCGCGAAATTCAAATTTTCTTACGTTTTTTGCAATTTGCAGGTCAGTATCAGGTTGTATGTTGATCTAAATATTATTAGCGCTCGTAACAAATATGGATTTACTGTTTACAGAATTATAAACATTAAAATCAGCAATACAACTCTCTAAGCTCACGTAAGTGTATTGAATGACTATTTCATGAAATCAAGACATTTGGCACTTTCAACAACTTAGAGAGTTGTATTGCTGACTCTATCTATTATTTCGGTATATCGATAAAAATATCAAGTATCGAAAATGTATCAAGTACGATATATTATTTCCAATAGAAATACCGTTATCACCACTGACTAAAACCGCTGAAATTGAAATTCAGAGCCGTAAAAAGTAGACGTACAAAATTTGTTTTATCGATACGATTTCTATTGTTAAATGCGTTATTCAGCTTGTCAGCGAAGCTTGTCAATGTCAGTTCCCTGAGCATGTCCCTGAGCTTTTCTTTTCTTCAGCCTTGTGTCAAAGTCAGAATAAAATAAATGAAATGAAATCTTTGTCTTTGGTTGTAACTTGAAAGTTATTTTTGCCAAAATACACGTCCTCAAATCTCTTCGTAATTAAATATAATTAATTAAAACAGATTCCGTTGTTGACGTGCTATATTTTTTCGTTATTAGTGATTTGAAATAATGAAACAGGAAAAGTCAGTAGCAAGTTAGCACTGGCAAAATCAGCGGCAAAATGGCAACACCAAATACGACTTCATCAATCTGACTGAATTTCTGTGTGTGAAGATTCCTGAATTTCATGCACGCGGCTAATAAATTCGAAATGAAAATATTGTTTGTTAATATTTTTAGACTTTGCTGATGTTGAGTTAGACTTGCTGTCTAAGTCCAGCGCCTATTATTATGTACCTTGGTGGACAAGGTATTATTTTTACCAATTCCGCTGCTGTTGGAATATGTTGACACTATAAAGTGTTTGTTTGGGAAAAGCGTAATATTGCTGGTGGAAAGATGGCTTTGGGCGGCTCGACGTATTTGAAAAGCGCTACAATGTTGGAGCAATTGTTGGAGGAAATAAACTTTCAAAGGACCAAGGAGATGCGTCAGCTGATGAAAGATGGTGAGTGACAGATTTTGTATTTTACCTGTATCTTTATTTATATTTACTAGCACAAAAGAATACTGTAAGGTATCTTCCTTTTCGGTACCTATAATAAAACTTCCTTCAAGTAGATCTAAAATTCATCCCTGCATAATAATTATTGTGGCTTTCAAACATTCAACGATACACTTGGCTGATAGTGTATACTCCAATTCTTACAACTCCGCCTCTAAGACGATCCACTGACAGCTGTGTCAGTTACTGTGCCACTCAATTAAAGACTGTAGTCCTCCACTTTCCGTATCCAGTCTACCTGTAATAATAATTAATCAATAAGGAAATACAAATTAGTTTATCATCACATTTCTTTGTCTGTTATTAAAAACATTGTTGACTTGCATGCTAGTGTCCCTTTTCTACTAGTCTCTGCCTGAAAATCTTTGTTGCACATCTGACCTGACTATATTTAATAATCTAATCTAATATGAATTGTAACATCAAATCAATTTTAACTCTTATAGACCAAACCTATAACCTATTATAGACCAAATATTTTTTTCATATTCGGATAGCTAATGTCCTAAAGCAGTGCCATTCAGTCAAGAATGTCAATTAAAAATCTAGCAAAAAAATATAATATACAATAAAAAATCCGCGAAATTTTGCAGGCTAGCTCTACTAGTAAATGTTCAAAGTAGTAGTACTCAAATAGTATTTATTTAATAAAATAAATCAATTGATTATTGTATGTGAACTATATGAATTCTAATAGAATAACTAGTAGTACCTGAACCAGCGAGCAGCACTAGCTAATCTGTCACAACATGTGCTGCTGAGTCAAGTAGCACCAGACACTGCACTTACACTGGAATCCTAACAGCTTGTGCATCAATAAAATTAGTCCTATGTAAAAACAACGAAAACTGATTAATTTAATTCTTTCATTATTTAACTTGGGATTTATTTTCTATTTCTTAGAGATTCATCTTTACTCTCAAGTAGCACAGGTGTAAACTTTGTGAATTATTAAAAAAATAAATTAAAAAAACAGAAGATAAAAAAGAAGTTAAGTAATCTGTTATTAATTATATAACAATGCGAAAATTAATACACTGGCAGTTAATAAAAGGGGTTGATGATGAATATCCCTGTAACTTGCAAATTAATATTACATAAATTAACTAACCATATAATACATAGAATTTTAATATTGTTGTGTGAAATAAAACTTTATGATCTGCAACATAATTTGAAAAAGTTAAAATTTTAAAAACTTCAATAACCGGTTGTTTTACTTTTGCTTGTTTTCTCACTTTTGTTTTTAATCTATCAACTCAAAATTAATGATAAAAGGCGCTCATTGTCGTCTTTCACCATCATTATTGAATTACTGTGTTGTCGCTAACACGAGAAGAATGTACACGTATTGTCAGTGTTTTGTTCACTTCTTTAATGTTAGAAGAAGGCAGAAGTCAGAGAAGGACAGCAAGAACCATAGGCATGTCACAAGAAGACCAGGAACTGTCAGACCAGATACTACGGCTCGAGAGGATAGAATTATTGTTACGGCCATGCTCCGAAATTGGCACCTCACGGCAGTTGATGTAACAAATTAACTTGGAGGGATCCGTAGAGATGACGTTAGCGAGCGGACTGTAAGGCGGCGGCGGCTCCTTGAAGATAATTTGACCCCACATAAACCGCAAATGGTCCAAAACTTGAAACGTAACATTGGGTAGCAAGATTATGTTACCCTCGCGAAAACGTACACTGTTTCTGCAGAGTCAGTCTCTTGCCCATTCTTCGTCTTCCCACATGACATGTCTTGCACATGACGGGAGGCGAAGATTCTACCAACGGCCAAGGGAAGTTATATTCCAGATTGTTTTGAGGAACAAGTGCTTTTCGGCGGTGGATCTGTTATGGTTTGGGCTGGAATCTCTTCAGGGAGTCGCACGGATGGAAAATGGTACGCTAACTAGTGCAAGATATGAAGAAGAAATTCCTAATGAGCATGTCGGCCATAAGAATGAATTAATATGGGTAAAAATTCAATATTCATGCATGACAACGCCAGGCCACATACAGCTCAAATTGTAAATGAATATTTTCAGGACGTTGTTGGCATCAATCGCATGGACTGGCCCGCGAGAAGCACGGGCCTGAATCCAATTGAACACGCTTGGGACGAGCTTGGGGGCATGCCCAATCGCCTGGCAGCTGTGAGACGAGCCCGTGGAGGCAATACAAACTATTAATTTTGTAAAAGTTCGTTTTTTAGGGTTCCGTACCCAAAGGGTAAAACGGGACCCTATTACTAAGGCTCCATTATCCGTGATCCGTCCGTCCGTCTGTCACCAGGCTGTATCTTATGAACCGTGATAGTTAGACAGTTGTAATTTTCACAGATGATGTATTTCAGATGCCGCTATAATAACAAATACAAAAAAAATATATATATCTAAGGGGGCTCACATACAACAAACGTGATTTTTTTGCCGTTTTTATAGATAATGGTACGGAACCATTCGTGCGCAAATCTGACTCGCACTTGGCCGGTTTTTTTGTTGTAAGTATGTGACCAACCATTATTTTTCAACGTAAAAGTTATCGATGTTTTGTTTTACATAACCAACAGTTGGTGTTGTTTTATTAACTGGTAAATTGTCTACAGTATACAGTTTAATTCATGCCACTAGCTCTATTATTTTACGAGTAATTTTAGTATTTCGTACCGACCCGTAATATTTGACCGCGAGTGTAGTTCCAGCAGTACATTTATTGCTACAACCTTAGAATAATTATTCTCAGGCTACAACAATGCATATAATATGTCATCTGTTTGCTTACATTTAGCAGTCATTATTAGAAATTCATAAAAGCATGCGAACCCCGCTACAATCATACACTGCCGTCAATATCGTTCATGTCGCAAGATGATGTGAATTAGACACATGTTGCTCTAAACTAATACACAGGCTCCATCAAATAATATTTAAAAAACTTTTTACAAAAAAAAAAACAACCGACTTTTCACTTTTTAGTTGTGGTACCTACCACACGCAATATTCGAATACCACTACCTGCTATGTAATAATAACATAACAGTGACGGAGAAAAATAATTATATCGTCTACATAGACAAAGTGGAAAAAAAAACGTAATTATTGAAGCTAACTCTAAAACTACGCAAGCAAAGTTAATAAAATTTATATGGGACCACCTCGGGAGTATACCCTTTCGAACTAAAAGGATTTTTTAAAATCGTTTCACAATTGGCGGAAAATCGCTGAACATACACAAAAAAAAACACATAGAGACGAACATAGAACCTCCTCCTTTTTGAAGAAGTCGGTTAAAAACAATGATGGATCGTCCCGTGCGGCTGTATTACTTAGCCACGAGCTTCTCCACTTTATCCCATAGAGGTGATTTTTTATTCAAGCCACTGTGAGTAGATTCTGACCTATGGTTTCTAGCAAAGATATAAATATGTCTAGATAGACATTAGACAGTCAAAGCTTCGAACTAGGCGAAAAATATAGCGTCCAACTGTTGGCCTTAGTCTGTCAGTTTACCTGAATATTACTCAAAGTGTTGTAGTTTATTATTATATTATAACTGCTGTGTAAAGGCCTACCTCCACTCTTTCCATTTATCTTGGATGATTGCTGTTGTGGTTCAATTTCAGTAACCTAACCCCAAAGATTTGAATTTTGCGTGCCTAGAATCCAGTCTTAATTCGGTTTGGAGGGAACGCAGTAAGTACCTATAGGTACTTATTGTTTTTTCCTGGTCCATAGTTTTGAACCGCAAACGCAATGCGTCGCTGACATGCATCCATGCGTCGCGCGTCGCTGACAAATGCGTGTGGACTTGTCAAAGACCATGTTTTTGTCACTTCTATGTGAGAATGGACATTGGACAGGATCAGATGATCGTCCGCTCCCATAACATATCGGCGTCCGTAGCTTGGAATCTATTCCTCATGTTGTTAGATATTTGTCAGTGATATTTTATTAGATACTAGCTGTGCCCTATGTCATCTAACGACAAAATAAATAGCAAAAACCTAGTTTTTAGTGGTCCTTGTGAACTTCGAACAATACCTAAGTACTGCATAATACAGTCCTTTGCAAAAAAAACGGGCATCTTACAGTCATTGGCTTTTCTATGGATAATATTTTTTTTTTACAATGTTCTTAGCATAAATGACTAGTAATTTCTTATTATCAATGAGAATTATATTTTTTTGGCTACACCCCTTTTCCGGCAGCGCTATAATTTTACTAGCTCTTATTGCTTTTTCTGCCATTACAATCGACACAAAGATATCTGTTTTAAGTCACACAAAATAAGGCTGGATTATGCGACAAACATAAATTATTCTACTAAAAATAACTAGAAGTTAGTTTTAGTTGCCTGTTATTTGCCCTTTTAACCGCAAACCCGCGAAAAGAATAAGAATAGAATAAGTAAAAAGTCACAAACTGAAAAAGGGATTATTATTGGACAGGAGTGTATACAAAAACCGGCCAAGTGCGAGACCGACTCGCGAACTAAGGGTTCCGTACCATTATCTATAAAAACGGCAAAAAAAACATCACGTTTGTTGTATGGGAGTCCCCCTTAAATATTTGTTTTATTTTAATTACATTATTTATTTATTTTTAAAGTGAATTTGTAACTAAATATTCTGTGAATATTTCATGCTTGCCGTTTTCATTATCTAGCAAAACTGAGCAAAAAAATCACGTTTGTTGTATGGGAGCCCCCTTAAATCCTGTAATGATAGTGATGATGAGTTACTAAATAAATAAATAAATAAATAATAAATAAATTTTATTCTGTTTTTTAGTATTTGTTGTTATAGTGGCAACAGAATAACAGATATACATCATCTGTGAAAATTTCAACTGTCTAGCTGTCACGGTTCATGAGATACAGCCTGGTGACAGACGGACAGACAGAGAGACAGCGGAGCCTTAGTAATAGGGTCCCGTTTTACCCTTTGGGTTCGGAACCCTAAAAAACGCCTATGGGTGAAAAATATTGTAAAATGAATAAAGACACACTAAATATTTGAATAGTCAAGTCACTCGTCGTTTCGTTACCAGTGGTCGTTCAACCGTGGCCCAAATGCGATCCAACCGACCATTTAGTTAGGGGCCAGGGGAATACGATGACTCATGGTAATAACATAACATCACACTTGGTTACCGAAGGGGGCTGCGGCAGACGTGTAGTACCACACATTTCGCCAATTTTGTTTCTAGTTTGTGAGTCTATCTATTGCCATTGGAAAACCCAGTAACACTGCTCGACCTGGGTATCGAACATAGGACCTATTTCTCATTACCGCGACCTCTAGACCAAAGAAGCATAACTAATTAATTAATCATCAATTAAGATTGTGTTGTGACTCGTGCGTGACAAGGTCTTTAGCTAATCTAAAAGGCCACTTATTATATTAAACTAGCTGATGCCCGCGGCTTCGCCCGCGTTATTATATACTAAAACCTTCCTAGAGAACCACTCTATCCATTGGTGAAAACAGCAAGAAAATCGGTGCATTAGTTTTTGAGTTTATCGCGAACAGGCAGACATACAGACGCGGCGGAGGACTTTGTTTTATAATATGTAGTGATGATAAGGAGTATTTAGGTACTAATTGGAGAGTAGGTAGGTACTGATAACAACGTGGCGAAATCTATAGGATACATATTATAAATAAAAGTCGCTTTTCGTGTTTGTCTGTATGTCCGCGTTGTTCTTCTAAACCACGAAACAGATTTTGATGAGGTTTCCACCATCGGCATCGTTTAGAGATTTTATTCCGGAAGGTTTATGTATATGGTACGTTAATATAAAGTAACCTAAAAGTAACTCGGAAATCTCGAGGTTTTGTCAAGTCGTAAAACCGCACAAAGCAGGAGCTGGTCGCTAGTAAAATAATAAAATACCTACTAATCTCTGCTTGGGCCTGGTTTTCCATGTTAAGGTTTATCAGAACGAGATGTTGTGTGGCGAAAAGACTCAGTAGGAGGCTAGGAGGCTACTATTTCCGCCATACCAAAGGAGTACCATCATCATCGTGACAATAGACGTGCACTGCTGGACGTAGGCCTCCTCCAGCATTGGCCACAACATCGCATTACTAAAACTGCCAACTGTTACTGGACTTGTTCTTAGTCGGGCTACTGGATTTTGGAGTCCTGTTGACGATATCAATTTATACACCAAAGAGTGCTGTTATTTTTGAACCTTCAGGATGTTGATGTTCCTAACATAGACAAAACTGTTCTAGACTCGGCAGAGAGATGGTGTCAGGCGTATTCAGGAGAGAAGTTACGAATATTCCATGCGTGACACTGACAGCACATGGCATATTACGAGCCATAATTGTAGCCAGAGTACTTTTTTAAAATAGATTGTGGCCAAATAAATTATGTCACACATTTCCGTTTAATTTTCTACAATCTACAAAATATAATATTACCTCCGGTTGAGTCCGGCCATGTTGTGATGATACCGGCTGGATGCATCAAATGTTTACTTTATCATAATACACTTCTCATCAGAAAAATCGAAACACCTTGCAAGTTTATGTTTTGTAAGGATTATCGGAAAAATGTGTATATTTAGGAATATATGTCAAATGTCGTTTAATAGTGAATAATATGAGGTTTTCAAATCCTAATGTTAATGTTCTAAATTCAAATTAAATTTTCATAGGTTTCGTTTTTTTTATAACAAGTTATTTTTACCCTGTATGGAGTATGAAGGAAATTGATAAAACAACACAAGTAAATAAAAAAAAATCTAAGAAATGTTTATTTAATAACTTGTATTCCCTCCCCGAGCTCTTATTACTGCTTCCATACGGTTCTTCATCGATCGGATGAGAGTCACGATCAAATGTTGTGGCATTCCATTCCATTCCTCTTGGATTGCATTTTGCAGCTGGCTAAGAGTTTCTGGGGCAGGATCTCTTGCACGAATTCGTCTCTTTAATTCATCCCATAGATGTTCAATCGGATTCATGTCCCGGCTTCTTGCTGGCCATTCCATAATGGAGATACTGACTTCGGTAACATAATCTCGTACGACCCTCGCGGTGTGAGCCCTAGCATTGTCGTGCATGAATATGAAACCGTTGCCAATAAAATGTGCATAGGGCATCACGTGAGGCTCAAGACACTGTTCGATGTACCGATGACTGTTTAGTGCAGGCAGACGTGGCCCAGACAGAAAGACAAGCTCTGTCTTACCGTCGCCGCTGATTCCTCCCCAAACCGTCCACGAACCGCCACCATAGCTGACCCTTTCTTCAATGCAGCATTGTGCGAAGCATTCTCCATCTCTTCTGTAGACCTTGTTCCTTCCGTCGTTACCATACAGCATAATTTCACACTCATCAGAAAAGAGGACTTTGTTCCATTGGAGGTATGACCAATTTAGGTGCTCACGTGCAAAGTTAAGCCGCGCTCTTCGATGGTCAGCAGGGTCAGGTTAATTTCGGCCCATTTGCTGGCTTGTGCGGTACCAGTCCACGTTCCTTCAACCTCCTTCTAATTGTAGAGTCACTTACAGCCACCCTACCACAGATATTATAATACTACGTACAGATACCCAATCCCATACAAAGAAATGACACCACCCTAAGTCTGGCTATTCAGCTGGCTATTTTTCGTTCTCCATTTTCTTAACAGATGGCAGCATCAGCGACTCACTAAATGCCAGAGACTGTAGTTTTTTTAACGCCATCTAGGAGTCTTGCCTAGATATTACACAAGACTCCTAGATGTTTTTCTTCCTTTTTTACGTTTTTTCTTCCTAGATGTTCAATTTTTATATTTCTACGTAAAGTACTAGATTTAAAAAAAAATTGTTTGATTTTCCTTAATGAAACGACATAAGCGCAAGTTTAAAATGACCCTGTCATCACTTGAGTAAAACGCCATCTAGAGCAAAGAGCTCTCATCAAATGATGGCTACTTTATCATTCTAAGGGTTCGAATTGAAGTAAACGGCTTAATTTAAGTTTTTTGTTGAAAATACGAGATTTATGAGTGTAAATACATAAATCAGCATTAAACAAAGATGTTTTGATTTTTTACTAATATTACTATAGCCAAAATTTGCCGTAATAACGCTTTTTAGTGATTGTTAATTTCATAATTGTTACATTATGCTGCCATCTATGATTTTTTTTCAAGACTAATTATAATTTGTTCGAGTTGGGACCCCATGCCTCAGACAAAATTTGCCGTATAACGCTTTGTAGTGATTGTTAATTTCATAAATTGTTACTTATGCTGCCATCTATGATTTTTTTTCAAGACTAATTATAATTTGTTCGAGTTGAGACCCCATGACCCTACGTACAACATGAAGCTGCTGCTGCAGTTGAAAAGCATTAAGGCGTCGATTTCGTAAAGAAGTTGTTGCAATAAATCGATCATCTTGATCAGAAGTGACCCGATTCCTATCAGATCCTGAACGGCGCGTAAACAAACCAGTCTCCCGATAGCGTTTGTAGACTCTATGAACAGACGACAGGCTTAGATGCAATCTTTCAGCCACAACACGCTGACTAAGTCCAGAATCCAGCAATGCCACCACTTGGGCGGCTTCTGCGGGCGAAGTATTCATATGTTTTAGAAAAAAGACGTCCCACAGTCACAGTACACACATAGTATACAGAACACAGAACAAAAAGTTTTAAGATAAGCGCTAATTTTTAGTTTTCAAAGGTGAAATGTACTCCAACTCTAAACACACATTTGTCTCAAAACAGTGAATCATTTCATTTATAGGATAAACAAATGAAATTCAAATTTGGAATTTTGAATTTTCGCTTATCACTGTAATGTCCAAACTGCCAGCTATACAATCATGTGATTTTACTCATGGAATGGAAACTTTTTTGTGTTAAATTAGGACAGAAACCATAAAAACGGAAGTGTTTCGATTTTTCTGATGAGAAGTGTATTTTGATCATTCGTAATAATTCGTTCTGTCTGGCGACTGCGCGCAATGTCTGAAATTTCAGTTTTCCTGTAGAAAAGTTGCAATAAAATACCTAGCCTGTACTGAGTTTTCCGCATGCGGTTTCACTTCAGAACCTATCCTCAGCGGGGTCAACCCCTCCCAAACGATAATTCTGGATCCGCCACTGACTCAAGACTTTCCTCACAAAATTATTCGTATTCCTCCTCATCACATGCCTGAACGTCTTTACGTACCGCCTTACAGTAGTCAGTCCATAGTGAAATATTTGGTATTCAAAACCAATCCAAAACAAAAACCAGTCAATATGAAGCTACATGACATGGTGGATGGTGGTACCTTGTCATGTGGCTTCATTTTGATTAGTAAACCAAGATCATCCTACTTGGATTTATTTTAAAGTAAAATAGCATTCAAGGTTAATTATGAGCATTTGAATTCGAATGATTGCTTACACGATAAGTGCCTACATTGAGATCAAGGTAATGACGAAGTAGGAACGGGTTGTCTATTTGTAGAAGGAAGTATACTCGGTCTAAGAAAAAACATTTAATTAACTTTACAACAGCATTGGTATAAACAGTTGCATGTTCCGTACATTACATTTTTCACAATATATTTTAAACAGGGAACACGTTAAATCTCGGAATGTGGCATTCAACAATTTATTTGAACTCTTGAATAGCCTCAGTTAACTTGGAAGTGACTACAATATAATTATTACAAACCAGTCGGACAGAGTATGTTGTCTCTTTTTGACTGAATCATTAATAGGTGTGGTTTACATTCGATCGTGAAACAATACATAATATCATATAAGTAGGTAACCAGCTGTAACTATAGGTATATAATTATATACACAGCATTCCATCAATTTTTTTTTATGCGGCATTTCTTTTACAATAAATATTTACAAGATACAAAACAAGAACATCATACGAATATACAATATATTATGTACATATTATTGTAATAGTATTCTAAACTTCTGCAAAAAATATGCATCAACTAAAAATGCATTGTTCGGGTATAAAATTAATAACTTACACGAATGCGATGTGCACACAGAAGCAGAATATACAGTTGACGATGAAGAGATTCACCATGACATGACACGTGACGGCTGTACTCATTGTTTATCTCATATAAGACAAGTACGCCTGCATTATTGCATGTGAAACAGTGTAACATACTTCTCTAGGAGCAATTATTTTCCGTAATATCGAAATTAATCATAATTATAATATTAACTTGTAGTTACTTATACTTGTAAACTTGATCACACCTATTTAAGGAACCGAATTAGCTTTAACGTCATGGATGATTTATTGTGTCCCAGGAATGCTTCTGAGTAGAACTTAACTATTAACATACCTACTTGATATTCATTACAACTCACAAATAGTATTTATTTATTTTCCACATAATTATTCGTAGGTACATATCTTGTTCAAGTACATTATGTTTAATTGTTCTTTAATTCTATTTATTTATCTGTCACCAAATTTGATAAAAAGTGATGAGATGATAAAATTGTTTAATGCAGATGGTGACTTTAAAGATAACAGTTTCACATTAATGATGACAAAATTATTAAAAAGTAGGCAAATTGAACTGCGGTGGATTTCAGTATGGTAACATTTTGAAGGCACTTTGCAATTTACATGAGTGGACATTACAAGAGCCAGTTGCAACAGTCGCGTCAGTTCCACTCGTCTCTACTAAACACTCATAAATCTCTTTCTACAAATGATGTGTGCAACATAATTGGAGTTTTCAACAATGTTTCAGATTGTGGTTTCGTAGTCCTACAAGGTACGACATACTGGACAGATTTGTTTGTGCGCCACTTTCTGTTCCAAGAGGAGCAATCGATCGACTGCGACGACCTGCTGTTCTTTGTTAGAAAGCGTCACGTGAAGGGCTCCTCGCGCTACCTGCCCAAGTATGAGGTAAGTCTTCACTGCTCCCACTGAGCTCAGATGTCAGTAGCGTTCTGTAGTACACTCCGACAGTGTTCGACACCCGGCAGTGTGACTCACTTTAACTACGTAAGCAATCACTGTGACATTATTAGCATTCTTATCAAATCAGTATCAGTTATTACAATTTTGATTTTTTGTTATCAATTACGATAGCTTATCGGATGGGAATCAAGTGATTTAATATCAGCTACGCGTCATTTTACACTCTCATGTGAACTTTCACAAGCCGCCAGACATCTGATGAACACAAATTAAATATTCGAACTAAATCATATTTAAGTATTTAAGTGATTGCAGCCAGGAGCCATGTCTCAAATGGAATATATTTAACATGATCGTGAACATGCAACGGTTACCACTTAAGTTTAAACTGAATTTTGCTAACAACTTGATAAACTAAAAAACGTATCAACAGCTTGTGTCCTAATGTAAACATATCACTCGTGACCACTGATACACAGGTTTTTGTTTTCACTATTCTTGTTTACAGGACAAAAATATTTCTAGATCTCAAAATGTATCTTTCTAAATCTCAAAATGGAATCATATCTCTTAAATAGTTTGTTTTAGAGTGTGGAATGTTATTCTGAGTTAATGTCGGTGCCACCTGGTAGTTGTAGTCACTTCATTTCATTTGATTCCTAATTTAGCACCATTTTTGATGAATATATTACAAACTTTAGATGGTAATATTTTGGAATACAAAAATTATGCATTAACAACAGTTTAGTATGTACTTTATTTTAAACAATATAAAAATATTATTTCTTATAGTAGGCTGCTGGTACAACAACTACATGTACTTATATCGAGTGTCGCGCCACACTCGGCGTCACGTGCGTACATTCGTTCGTCTCCAACTATACATTAATCACAGTATATTTTTTTCTAATAAATACTTAGTAAGTTTTAACTTTGATTCGAGGTTGTTCAATAACCACTTATGAACTATACAATTTACAAAAACAAAAATTCTATCAACAGTTGAGAGTACATAATTGATCGATTATTGTTCTTTGTCAAATAAAACCAAATCTTACAATTATATTCAACAATAAAAGCATACAAGGTTGTCACTTTCTATAGAACAGTTTGCGATAGTTGTGAGGAAATAAATATTATGCTCACTTGGCGAATTATCACATTTCACACGCAGCGGTCGCCCAAAGTTCACTTGGTTCGCGCGATCGTTCAGCACAGCCGAATAATATAGAACACGTGGGGGGCGCGCGGCACGCCTCGTGCTGTGGCGCTGCCGCTGACACTGACCGCTCTGGCCTGCTGCGCCTGTTCGCAGACCGACGTCGAGGTGTTCCGCAAGGATTCCAAGAAACTGCCCATCGGAGACCCAGAGATCGACTGGGAGGAAACGGTGTACCTTAATCTGATTGTGCATCAGTTCGACTACACGCTAACGCTGGCCATCTGCACGCGGACCAGCCCCAAGGAGCTGCAGGTCCTCAAGCGGCACTCGCAAAAGGTGAGCGTCATACGCGTTCCGGCGGCGGCAGCGTCGCGCGTGCGCGTCACTAGCTGAGCCGACTGAAGAGCTTGGTACGCGGCCACGGCAGCGGCCAGTCGTAGCGCCTCGGCACCGGCCCACGCACGTTGCGCTCCAGGTACGTGAATAGCCAGTACCACCACTCGCGCTGGATCATGTAGTGGTTGTAGCCGTTGCCGCTGCGGTGCGGCGTCACCAGCAGCGAGTGGAACGTCCAGAACAACCTGGTGGTCACGTAGTACGCGATCACCACGTCCACCGTGTAGTGGCCGTGCGCCAGCAGCACGAACGACACGCCGAGCAGCGCCGAGCCCCACATGGCCCAGTGCATCGGCCATAGCTTCTTCGGCGAGTACTCCGCTACGATGAGGTAACTTAACACGAGGACCATCGTGTGTCCCGAGTATATGTAGTCGCCGCAATACGTGTGTTTGCCATTTATCGACAATCCGAAGCCGGATATTAAGTAGAACATTCTCTTGATGACTAGTAGCGGCGTAGTGTTGTTGCTCTTGGGACTGCAGTAGTATGTGGTGCTGGACACCGGAAGCACAGTTACAAACATGGTAACCGACCGATACAGGTACAGCAGGCCGATGATGCAGAACAAACGCCGGGCGACGATGAACCGGTGCTTATGGAACACGACCACCAACATGGCGACCGTCGTCGATATCATGATGAGGTACTCGGACACGGCGAGGCCCCAGTCTCTTGCGGCAACGTTGTCTAGTATTATATCGTTAAGCGGTGGCGTAGTGTTTCTGTCGGGCAGTCGTTCGTGTACTAATGACAGCGACATCATGTTCACACAGACGCATAGGAATAGGAAGAAGAATGATATAATAGTTTTCCATATTTCTTTGGGGTATCTCTCCTCGCGGACGGCGCCGGGCGGGATCTCCACGATGAAGTCGCCGGCGTGCGTGCGCTGCGGCGAGTGCTCCTGGTCGGGGTCGGACTCGTCCGTGGTGGGCTGCGGCGCGTCCGTTTTCACGGTGCGCGCCAGCAGCGGCTGTCGCTGCATGAGCTCGGCTTGGCTTGGCATGTTCCCGTTGTGTCGCCGGTCGTTCTGTTGTCGCGCCGCGTTGTTATTTAGGTCATTCCGTTTGAGGCGCGACTCGAAGTTGATCCCTTTGATCTCGTCGTGTGCGGTGTGCGCCGCTATGTCCACATCGCAGAGCGGCGGCGTAGCAGGCGGAGAGGGCGAGGGCGGCGGCGAGGGCGCGCGCGGCACCAGCGCTAGCTGCTTGTGCGGCAGCTCATTGGCGAGATACACGCGCACCGACTCGACCAGCGGCTCCGCGTAGTTGATCTGCTTTGGCGGCGAGGGCTCCTTGTCTGGGGAGCGCGATGAGATCGTCATCCAATCACCATTCGGCTGGATCGAACCTGGAATATAGAGAAAAAGCGTGTTAGTTGTATACCAACGTGTTCTCTTCCGGAATCATTAGCTGAAAAGAGAATAATTCTACTCTTCCATAAAAATATTCATTAAAACTGAATGGAAATCCCCACTCGATGTTTACTGTACAAGGTTCCGTTAATACATTTCTTAAAAGTCATCTAACCATAATTGGTTAATTAAAATATTGTTAAACATCAACGTAACATTTATATGCGTTGTTAATAATTCTCTCTCTAAGTAGCCTCTGAATACGAGGCTTTTGGGTAATTTAAGAATGGCATTCTTTTATTTTGTTTTCTTTTTCTATCGGTTTGGTGTCATGTTTGCAGTGTCGATGCTAACCCAACTGTTATCCGGCCTGTATGGGATACAAGTCGTCGTTTTGCATCGTTGTTGTGTATATATGGCTGTTTCTAGAAGATACGTCGTAAACAAAATAACTCTGGCGGCAGAGGCACGGTTCAAAGACCGAGGGTTATGATTGCGCGACAAGGGGGCGCGGTGAGCGGCGCGACGAGCCGGCACCGGCGCCCCTCTTCGCGTATTGTCAGATGATAATAATTAGCCGCCGCTGTTTGTTGTGCTCGGCGCGGCCGCGGCGGAGCCCCGACCGTTCCGCCCCTTAACTCGCGATCATTGCGCGGCCCACCAGATTACAATTGACTATTACACGAGACAATTATAGATCGCCCCCGACGACCGATTTCTCTTTGGCCACTTGTTCCGCGAGTTGTTTTCGGTACGCGTTAGAAAGCTCGTTAATAGGGACCGTCTCCCGCTTTATTCCGACTTACCCGATCAATGTGCGAGCCGTCATTCAACGGGAACGCGGGGTCTCATCGATTGGATGTCCCGGTCCTGATATGCGCCAGAAAGAAAGCCGGAAAGCCAGTCTCGCATCCAGTAAAATCACAGGCACGTAAACGAGGTCGAAATGGAAAACGATATGCATACACACTTCACTGCACGGCTAACGGAATTTCACTCACAATAGAGCATTAAAGCTTCTACTCTTCTACGAACTTGCATTCACATAGATGTTCACTACACTGAAGCCCTTAGACGCGATAACACAAAATCATATTTTATTACATGACAGGTTTCGCCGCTGCGAGCGTGCGTGTACAGTAGCGACCGCGTACTAGAAAAGATGTAGCACTGGTTGGCTTCGGTCCGCCGGCGCTCGGGCGTCGTCGGGCAGGTTCGCGCGCACTCGGCTCAATGGAAGCAATTACGCGCGGCGGTGACGTCACAGCGAGACGTTCCAGTCCCCCACTCCGCGCGGGTGCGGGTGCACCGGGCCGCCGCGCGCCGCCCGCACAGCTAGGAGCAAACAAGCCGGCCACGGGCACGGCGCCCACCGCGCCGTGTAGCTCAATGAAATAATATGTATTATCTATCACATTTCAAGGCAACTTCAATGATTTTTTTAAACTTGATTTCTACATTATGATAGATTCCAACTCGGTTTACGGAGTTCGGCCGAAGATCTTTGAAAGAAGTGGAAAAAAATCCCCAAGTCGCATTTTTATAGAACAGTGACCTTTTTGGCACAGTGTCAATACGTGGAATTACTCAGATAATATTTTAGGACTTGATATTTACCTACAACAATAACATTGTACATCATCAAATCTGATGTAAATAAAGAGATGTTGAACTGTTGATGAAATGCAAGTTCTTAAGTCGCACATATCACTGAAACTCATGGCATGAAGGCATTCTCTCATCTGTGACTGCGAGCTCATATTGCCACTATAGTTGTTAGTTGATGGGTAGTGGAAGGTGTCGCAATGTGAAAACATTCCTAACGGCTGCGAACGGATGTTTAAGTAAGGTAGGGTTTGTAAACCGGCTGTGGACGAGTTCATGACTGAAGCGTATATGCCCTTAACCCGGGGCTATCGATGATTCTAATTTTAACATGTGTCCCTTTACATCTCACGTGATATAATTGACCGTGTAATGCTTTATTATTCAAGCCATTAGGATTTCCTTTTTACCCGACTGCCCCAGGAGGGTAATGTTTTTGTTCAGAGAATTTATCGTCAGCTGCTGCGGGCTTTCGATTAAGTAGTCTTGGATGGCAGAGATCAAACAAGGGTCACACACAGTCACAGTGCACTGTTCCATGTGAAGCTTTTTCTATTGTTGCATCAGTACAAAGTTTTCTTCCCTTCGTGAAAGTTTGTTCCCCTATTTTAAATCTAAGTAGTATATTCCATAACGGTCCACATCATTTTGTAAAATACTACAGCAATGCCTCAAAAACACGTTTTCAAAGGAATCTAATACTTAACTACGTTTAAATTCCAACGTAGCTTTTCTTCTAAGCTAATTTTAAGCCAGTACTTGACTACCGCTATCAATATCCTATAAGTACTATTAAAACAGCAATCACTGCAATCACTGCATATCACGGATACGTATCGTCTGTGCTATCTTACGGTCTGATACTATGGGGCAATTCAGTTGAACTTTTAATGGCATTTAGGGTACAAAAGAAGTGTGTTAGGGCAATATCTGGCGTCTGGTTTTTGGACAGCTGTAAACCTTTATTTAAAAAACTTCACATATTACCTTTACCCTGCATGTACATCAAAGAACTATGCATGCTAGTAAAACCAAATCCGCACTATTTTCGCTTGCAATCAGAAATCAGTCATAAAAAGGCTACTGCTAGAGATAAATATAAATACGAATTAAATGTACCTCAATGTAGATTGCAAATATTTAGGAGGAATGTATACGTTAATGCCATTCAGGTGTACAACAAGTTACCTAATTCATTTAAGGAACTTCCCATCCCTATGTTCAAGAGAAAGCTGACCAGTTGGTTATTGGATAACTGCTTCTATGATATTCGCGAATACTTGGAATATTGCAAAAATCCAAGATGATAGGAACTTAATTTTGACATTTTAAAGTAACGATTACCTAATTACATTTTATAATAATACCTACTAATTCTTGTTGGACATATTGTATATCACAATTGTCGAGAATGACAAGTGAATAGGTATTTGTACACCATATATTTTGTGGTAGAATGTAAGAACTAACAAAAATACTAACACCATACTATGTAAAACTACATTCTTACAAATAAATAAATAAAAATTAGCAATATTTGTATATAAATTACATTGTATTATGAATTATATTTGTAATCACGTTCTCGAAAATGGCTCTAACGATTGCGTTGAAAGTTGCAATATAGGGGTTTACGGGGGCGAAAAATCGATGTAGCTAGGTCTCATATCTGGGAAATTTCGTTTTCTATATTTTCACAGCCTCGGGGATGTGATACAACGTTGGTATACCTAGACGATATGTTTATCTGTTTTCACTCGAGCAGAGCTCTGTCGACCAGGCTACTTATGAGAATATTCCGGTTAATATTCTGTCAGGCATCTGGGATGACCTTGTTTTGTCGAATTCCTGAGGAAGGATAATAATAGTAAGTACCTATTAACTTAAAGTCCATTAAGTGACGAATTAAGCTGCTATAATGACGTTAATTCGTAGAAGAATTAATTAGTAATTACGACCAACCTCTATTACCTACGTAGCCATGTAATGTTTCAAATTGCAAGTAGGTAATACAGCCCATTGTGAATATTTGTGCTCCGGTACGTATGCAGAAACGTGCAATAATATACGTTTGTGGTCGGATTTGGGTCAAGGTGTTCAACGGGCGTGCTTTACCTGGACACCGGCCGGCGACACCGATCCCATCGGGTGCATGTGATCCTTTGCTAACGGTTCACAACTATTCACAAGCCCTATGGCGGGAACTAAAGTAAACAGAATGTTCGATACATATCAGTGACGTGAAGCGATGCTGCAAGGTCGTGCAGATTACAATTCACTTCCTCACCGTCGGAGCCGATAGTTTGGACTGTTTGCCACATGCCAGAGATTTTGAATAGTCCTTGTATTAGCTGCGACGTTTCATCTCACTATTGTTCGTTTGATGACAATATCTATTGTATTATGAAGACGTCTGTCGTCGCCGTCTTAAACTGGCGTTACTTTAAATAATGCTTTCATGTCTTTGAATTCTACAGTAAGTCATCAAATATTGGGTTCAATGAGAGCACAAGTGTAATGATACTCCGGTTCAGACTCCGTGCAAATGTGTGGCTTGTACGTGGCGATTCGTGGCTACTTTCTATAATCACTTTTGGCAATAAAATCATTTCTTTCTGGTAGGTAATTATTATTCTTAAATGTGAAGAATATTATACTGTTTGCGTTGTATGACGCCAGTATTTGTATCTACGATCGCTGCATACTGACAGTTGCTGTCGGCGGTATTATTCAGACGATCTTGTCTCTTGTTCATCAACATATCAAGTGACGAAAACAGATAACCAAAATATTTACTTTGTCTGAAAGTAAATTTTCTGGTTACTACAATTATTTTCGTAACATAAAACCAACTACATTATAACCCTCGGTCTTCATAGCTCTGAGTCACTCATATTTTGTCAGAAGCTCAATATTTTGTCGTGAACTATCGTTGCTCGATGCAGATATTCCGAATGCAGATTTTCACTCTCCGCCTATTACACGGTTCGTACAAGGAAACCGAAGTCGGATTACTTATGTTGTAATTTTATTTCTTTCGTTATTGTACCCAGGTATGTCGTGGTAGTAACAATGTGTACCGGTCCTTTTTTTGGTTCTGAGCTTTGTTTACTAGGGTACGGACATATATTATTGTTCCAAAGATTGCTACTGTTAATGATATTGCACATCCTATATATACCTGCAGCGTAGATTTCTTTCACATGTATCATTTTGCCAGCCATATACCTACCGTTACAGAATAGGATGTACAGTATTCCTACTATATACATATATAACAGTAATTGTAAATATATAAATTACTGCAGTTAGCTCTGACAATAGTTATCCGATGAATAGCTCTGCATTCTTTGGGATGTGCCTGCTCACCTGCTGCGGTCAACAGATATCAAAATGTAGTTAATGACATTGTAGTTGCATCATGATTAAAATAAGCTAATAAATCGACAGAGCGATAATACCGAGTACTGCGCTCTGCCATTTTATGGCGCACGGATGAAATTTTTTCGAGTTCGCTCTTGATTCTCAAAGCCTAAGTGCTTTCTATCTCAACACTTTTGACAAATGTTTACTCTATTATAACACCAGAGGCCCTAGACAAAGTGACATTCTATCAGCGATAACGATGATGGAAAAGGCAAAAATGTATATGACTGACATAAGCTATCGAAAAGCTTATGTCAATCCTGTTGAAAGTCGTTGTAGAAATACAAATCAAATCAAATCTTTATTTGTGAACATAAGTACAAAAAGATGTTATCTATACATTTTAGCTGATCTGTATGTTCGGCCAATAATCGGCATACAAATATAATATTAGTAAGCAGGTTATTTTTACTACGAAACGCATACGAAACGCATTCGAAGCGATTGTCACTTGCCTAGGCCCTCAGAATTACTGAACGAAACCTATTGATCGCACTAAAATGCTTATGAATAAACACTTATCAAAAACATAATATTCTCTTGTTGATAAAAAATGCTTATAATTTTGGAGTTCTAATGTGCTGTGTGTGCAGGTATACGCGTCACCCAGCCGGCGCAAGATGGACACGAAGGGCGAGGGCGAGGAGATGACCTACCCCCACATCTGCTTCATGGTCGACAACTTTGACGAGGTCAGTAAACACTGTTTGCTCATTACAATCGAAAATGTCCCATAAAGAATATTAATATCCGTATTCTTGCGACCAATGAGATAATAAATATCGGATTAACTCATAACGACAAACTCGATGTTCAGGTGCTCTTTCAATTAATTCAGTATCTTGTTCCCATAGTTGTGTCATATAGGTATAAGGTAGGTAACTGGAAGAGAATCTGAAGTGTTCTAGTCGCGTCCGCCTTCTATCAAGCAAGCGTCCTATCAAGGCTAGATCGAGCGACTAAAGCTAAACACAACACAGTAGTGTATTTCTACCTTTACTGTGAGCGCAACGTATGTCGAGTTGCACTCCGACAGTTTCAAGGAATAAAATCATGTAATTCAAACCACGATAGTATTGGCGGCTGCCAGTAAATGTTATACGTATTAAATTTTCTCTTAATGAAACCGAAAATACACGAGCGATTCGTCTTCGGCGAATCAGCAAACTTGTTTATGTAAGGTGTGCCTCAAGGCTAGTGGCGGCGTTTGTTGCTGTTCAGAATTCAACAACAACATCCGAACATGGCGGCGATAATTAACTCTAAACGTTACTGAGAAACAATTTGCACGTAAAAAAACAGAGGACAAGTAATGGGCTGTTAGTGCTGTTACTAAAGCAATTATGAGAATCATTAAACAATCTCCTTGTAAACATGGTCAATTCATTGGTCTGGTCCACGCAGCACGTAATAATATATTTCGGAGATAAAACGCGGTAAATTCAAATTCTTTTATTTGCAAATATAAATAATTTATATAGATATTTTACATTCATAACAATAGTCTTGGTATCAACATATTTTACCTTTCGGCATGAAGAGTACCAGGGACCGAAAACCTTCATATTACGGTACAGGTATCGAAGAATTTTGGTTGCTTCTACGACTAAGGTTACCGCTATCCGGGTAACCCAAGAAGAAGAATCAAGTTACCTCTTTTAGGTTACCATTTTATACCGGTTACACACACAGGCGATTCGCGCCCTTTGACTAATGCCGACAGCTCGTGTAAGATGAGGTAATTTTTATTTCGGTAATCTGGTTGTATTCAATTAAAGGTAACATTTAAAATATCTGTAAAACTAGTTTAAAAATAAATCTTATAGTTTATCCTGTTATACTCAGATACACTGATGATGGTATTAGGCGATGATGCTCCATTTAGATAAGTGGTTGGTTGTTTACACGGGGAGCCTTGCAAACTATACTGTTTTTAAAGGAGTTGTTATTAGGACAATTAATTTAAAATACCCATTATGTAAAATGCTCTACAATATCCATTCCAAAATCTGTAAATGAAACTCATCTTCTTTCTTTTCCCAATTTATTTATCATGTCATTTTCGTTATCCCACTTCCTTCCGGACGAATCTGATGTTTCACACAATCCATACATACATCTTTTCTTTGATCTGCCCGTTTTCCAATAGCCCACACATTCATACTTAATCTTTTCATGTCACTTGTATGCTCCTCATTTCTTCACGTGACGTGTGTTGCCAGTTACACCTAAATTAGGGACCGTTATGCAGCCTTTCTCTATATAAATTTGCTGTTCAAGTGTTACTATCTTCGACGGCTGTATTGACATTTACTACATAGTTGATAGTAGTAGAAGCAGCACGTCTTCAATAAGCAGCCGTCCTGTTCTAGTTCTCTTTATTTGCTTTAACTGCCCCGTTGGTCACGTGGTCCCAAGCGTGATTGTTGAGCGTGGGGTCCTGGATTTGATTCCCGGGTCGGGCCAAGTGTTATTGGGTTTTTCCATTAGGGATTTCTTAATAACAGCCCGGAGTTTGGAAGTTGGCGGTGTGATACCCCCGTGCCTCAGAAAGCACGACAATCCATTGGTCCTGCGCATGATCTCTATCCGGTCGTGTAGGATTGCCATCCCATCGGACTATGAGAGTGGAGAAGGAGAAAGTGCAACTGTGTTTACGCATACACTTGTGCTCTATAATATCTGAGTCGCCGAAGGATAGTCTCCATTGATATTGGCCGCCATGGCCGAAATACGGTCTGGAGGACTATATATTTGCTCTCAGTGGCTATGGTACGTTGTGTAGTGGTGTGTATTGTACTCATGTAGTCGGCTGTTGGATTGTCATCTGTGCCTCAATTCTGTCTGTCGATATAATTAGACTTGGCGCTGCATTCGTTCAGCGACTTGGTAAACGGCCGTCCTTTGTCTCTGGATCTTCGTCATCTGTCTTCATCATGTCGCTGTCATCAACGGTATCTTCAACAAGAACGTATTTAAGACTACACGAGTCTAATGCGTAGTACTGATCTGATGCAATTTGGTGTTGTTTTATTTTGTCACCTCAATTAAAGCCATGACATTAAACTCTGAATGTCAAAACGTTTTCTTAAAATACAAAAAAATAGAAACGCTGTCGTGACTCGTGACTCTTATGTACCTACACTTGTTAAACTACGATTTGTATGCACAAAACCTGTTTCAGTTATTTCTGCGCTGAAATGTTCGAGCTAGTCAAGTTGATGACATTAGCGTGTTATTACACAATTAGCGATTAGCAGCCGACTGACTGGTGATTATGTGCTGATTTTAGATGTCCATTGATTTCCTTTTTTTACCTAATTGAATCGTTATCGGAGCTTGTTTTATTTACAAAATGGCCTCCTCATTGGAATGTATGTGTTCTTGATTCGACGCGGCTGCTGTTGCAATGCGATGAAGTGATACGCCTACAACGTCTCCAAGCACCGGTTTCATGACGTTACTAGTGACGTGATTGGGTACTATAACTCATACCTGTTTTACACTGCGTAGATCGATATCGACTCTTGGCTGAGCAAAGTTTCAACAGACCGAGACAAGATCAGCAACAGACTCGTTTCGTCAAATATTTCTAGACGAAATCGATTTATAGCCAATTAATATGCTGTTTTTTGGTAATCAAAATGTCATTCTAGAGATTATACTTCGTTGCATCCAGATTAAGTGTCGTTATGCAAGCCAATAAAATAAACATTAGTACAGCTACGAACGTTATGAAACCACAGCAAAATGCACTTGCAAAAGTTTCATAATATCAGTTTAATTGTTACATTATTAATTTCGTAACATGTGTTATTGCATAATGCTTTGGAATCGGGACAGCTAAACCATTAGTAAGGTTAAGGGTCATTGTTGAACAAATTAAATTGGTACCTACCGGCTGGCACTAATTCTGGAAAGGGAGCATTCGGTGAATTGCATGCCCATTATGACCTCTTTAAATGACTAGCTTCTATCCAGATTATTCACGAAATAGCCAATTCCGTAGTTGACCGATATATTGTGGTATTAAATCTGACTGAGAACGGCGAAGGCGCGTGGGTGCGTTAGCGTCGCGGGCCGGCTGGCCGATCGGTCGGCCCGGTCGCGCGGTCGTATCGGCAGTGGACACCACGACCTTGCGCACGGGCACTCTCGCTCCGTTTGTTTGTTTTTGTCGCCTGTTGACCGATATGCAGTGTGAGACACAAGTGCCAACTCCGATATCGTATGTTTTGACACTTCACACATTAAAAGATAAAAATAAATAGGTAGGGTACTCCAAAAGTAGCTTCAATCATTCAAGTCATTGAATAGCACTTTATCATTGTTATCGAATTATTTTGCTTAGTGCTTTTGGGTTTTGATACAAGATAAGTAGCTTGATACCAAAACACCAGCCCTTGGGTATCCTTACTTAATGAATCCTAAATATTACTAACTAATATTATAAAATGCGAAAGTGAGTTTGCGCTAAAACGGCTGAACGGATTTGGATGAAATTTGGTGTGGGAATACTTTGAACTTTGGAGAAGGACATAGGCATTTTTTTCGACATACCAAGCGGACGAAGCCGCAGATATTATAAAACATAGTAACTCACCGCGCCTGTCTATCTGTCTGAACACGATAAACTCAAAATCTACACTGGATTTTCATACGGTTTTCACTTTTCACCAATTGACGGAGTGATTCATGAGGAAGGTTTAGGTGTATTATTCATTAAAGTTTTTTTGTGTAAATTGGCTGAAATATGATGATGATATTTGAAGATGTCAGAGATCATGCTGACTGGGAGCTTTACTAGCGTGCGCCGCGTAAACTGTAAGAGATACTTACATAAAATTAATGTTCTACAGGATTGTATATCAAAAAGTCCGCGATAGGATATTTTGTCTGTCTTCTAAGGATGATCCACAGCAACAATTTATAACTTTCAGAATTTGATAAAAACTTCATCCAGGTGCAACGCTATAGGACAGGGAGTCCTCGGCTATTAGGTATGCGATGATCGCGCATCGCTTAAATATGTTCTCGTGGGATATTTTTCGTCATCCATCGAACAGAACTAAATAAAAAAAATCAAGTAATAAAAACTAAAAACCCAATTACGACAAGGTATAAACAAGACACCACAGACAGACAAATTAAAAATCCGGAGTCACACGTGTTAGTGTTATCGAACAGATTACGTGTGACTCTGGATTTTTAATTTAACCTTTTAAGTTGTAGTTGGGTTTTAGTTTTTATTAAGTACCTACTTGATTTTTTTTTAAATTATTTTGGGTTTATAATATATATATTTTTGAAATGTGCTCATTAAGCCCTTTCATTTGATATCCAACATGGTATGATTAAACCATATTTTTTGTTTAGTTCCTCACTTTATGTCATCTAGAGGGCGCCATTTTTAATTTATTGTGACCTCATTTGTCAAATTGTGATAAGTGGTTTGGAAGATAGGAGGGAACAGATGAACATACATACATACATACATACATACCGGTCAAAATCATAACCCTCCTTTTTTCTTCGCCGTAGTCGGGTAAAAACTGAAAACAGTTTTTCAGTTTCCTCGCTATAGATCCACTAAATTATATATGTATTTCGAGGAGAATTCGTATATCGTGTTAGTTCAAATTACGTAATGTTGTAGTTTATTTCTGGAAATAGGCAATGAGTTTTCGCGGCTTCTCACCGTGACACAGTTTGCAATTTGTTATTAAATAAAAAAGTAACAAGAATTTTCCGATAATCCAATTTTCAACTTTATTAAGTACCCATCCTATATATCTATGTATTTGCCTACCAACGACACGAGTGCTGTGATAAGGAACACTTGTTCTCACTTCAGTTTCAATGGGAAACTCAACCATGCGCGCTACAGTACCTACGGTTCTCAATGACAGGTAAATTACTTTAATGAATGGCCAGTTTTGAGGGGTTCCATACACTTTATGTCAACCACATAAAGCCCATTGTTGCGAAATTCGAATAGGTAAACGACGGTTCGGGTTTATTGAACGAATAAATTGGACCAATATAAAACTTTTGATGATGAGCAATAAATTCAATGAATGTTTATAGCACCTATTGAATTGATTCATTCATTAAGCAACTGAACTACTGTTGATGCTGTTATACTCTCATCGTTTAGTCATTGGCCGGAGCCCTACACGTTTCCGTACCGTCGGTCGGTGACAATACGGCCACTTAAGCTTGGCAGTTCCGTACTTCGCGCAGAGGAATGCGCAGTTATATTTTTTATGCTGCGGCTACACTTCGCGTTATCGCGAACTTTTCACACAACACTTTTCACGTAACACTTTCTCTCTCTCGCTCACCCCTCGATTACTCGCTGAGCAACAGAGAGCGCACGAAGAAAAGTTCGCGATAACGCGAAGTGAAGCCGTAGCATTAGGAACCAAATGGTGACATTGGCGCGAGTGTGAGTGAGAGCAAATGCGCGAAAGTTATATGCACGTATGTTCAGACCTGCCAAGTTATAACGGCCATATTGTACGTATGTATGAGCAGCTTTCTTCCATTAGCTAATGCTTAAACCAAGTGTCTAAATTGGTTTCGTTTTCTCTAACTCTTGCTGAAAAGATTCATTAAAAAATTATCGGATGACGTTTTGTGGAAGTCATTAAAAGCTGTAGTGCGGATCGCGTCCCTGAACTGTGTTACATCTAGTCCATTGTAATTTTACAACATTGTTACGAGATGTAATATTATGGGCAATAAAAGTCACTCGTCTGTCTGTGTCCCACCCATGGCGTGGCGCGTGGTCGGCCATTCAAGGTCCATGTATTGGATCACACTGGCTTATTGCTTACCGGTATATCGGGTGTAAAAAGACACTTAACGAAGCCGAAAGCCACTTGTTATTCCCATCATTGTGATCATTTTTTTGTTCTGGACCATACCTGGGAACCTTCTGGTTACGGAGATATTGAAGGTCAAAGTTCCAACTTTTTCAGAGATTGTATACAGAAAGCAAGTTTTAAATGTTCTAAATTAATTTTGAATACCCCCACAAACCCTGAACTGTTGCATGCACCCATAAACACAATACTTTACGTGCGTTACGTTGCGCACTACCGTAAACAGCGATTTTTCACACCAAAAATAAAAGTTGTTTCCCAGTAATTATTTTTATGCTATGTTACTTAATTTGATGTACAGAATGCGTAGCTGACGGCTATGTGATGGGTCTTTTTACACCCTGTATTTATCAAATTCATTTTGTCATTGTTGCCCTTGTTCATTTATGCCCAAATATCCAGTTCAGTTCAGGTTCCTTGATGGCATGATAATGAAAGTACTTAGGTACATGATGATGCTTATCTTAATGCCTTTAAAATATAACATTAGAAACAAGTTCCTGGTAGAAGATTGCATCAAAACGACAAAATCAATAATACGAATGAGTGAATTATTTTCAGTTTTAGTATCAGCTAATCAAACAGTCTGTAGTTAATAGGTCAGCGTGCATGTAGGTATGTGTCGTAGGTTCTCTCATATAATTGACGCGCCACACTGCCCTACTTCCGAGTCACACGAGCGTTATACAAAGGCTAAACTAAAGGTCTCGTCGGTTTTCTTACAAACCCAATGTATTTATTCATTTTATTTATGTAAGCTTTCCAGCAAGTTTGACTGCAGTAGAATGAGTCACAAAAGACATGTCTTTTGCCAAATGAAGCATCATCATTCAAGACCAAAAAGATAGCGTAACAATTTAAGAAAAAAATGAACGAGAGTGACGTCGATTAGTTACAGTTTATGTATTTTATATAACAACTTAAATAATATCAGTAGGTACATTGTCTCCTATGATGATGCAAAGACTATAATACCAAACAAAAAAAGAATCATCAAAATCGATTCATAATTGGCGGAGTAATCGGGTAACATACAAACAAAAAAAAAAAAAAAATACATACAGACGAATTGAGAACCTCCTCCTTTTTGAAGAAGTCGGTTAAAAAGGAGCGAATGGAGAAAATAAATTCCCGCTCGATAAAGAGTGTCTATCTATGTAGGCAATAGTAGGCATAGGAGAGTATTGCAGTATTGCTAGTGACATCGCATTCTGTTCCATCCGAGAGCGAAGGTGTGTTGGCTGGAGCCGACTATCGCTCACTGGCACATTCGCTTGCCGCTTGGAAAGGCTCCAGGTGGCCCAATTGCATTGTGTTCCTATCAGATTCTGGCTACAGCGCTTACGTACCTTGTTTACTAGTCTACATTTACGTAGTATATATTGAGAGCAGTTACTTTTTATCTGAGTAAAGAGTTGCTCTCAATAACACACTATTTGGCATGAGACAACACTTTTCGATGATAGCAAGTTTTAGTTTCTGCTACTTAGGTATGGGTGTGTCTTGAAAATGTTAGCATATACTTTATCAAATGAATCAATATCATCTTATACAATCATTTCTGTGATCGTGTCACTGAACTAAATTGGCGCATTATGCCGATGAAGTAGGTAATCGTGGTGGCAGTTTTCCCGAGCGGACTTAAAAACAACATTGATCAAAGTCAAAGTCAAAGTCAAAGATTTATTTGCAAACTAAGTGTACATTTTGGTGTTCGTTTATAATATAGGTACTTACAACTTAGCGGCCTTTTCCAGGCATCGCAAATTTGAGGGTTATTTAAAAATTTAATACAACTATGCTATTGACACGATTTTACATTAATAATTTCAATAATTTAGTATTACTCATTCAAATAATAATATATGCACATTTTAATAATTCAATAATAACATATTTTATTTAGAATAGGAAGTCATCTAGTTGGTGGTCTAAGTGTGTGTAATGTCTGTGTACGAGAATGTGTGTGTGGTAGTTTATTCATTTATTTTTGGTTTAAAAATTCATCAATTGAATAGTAGCATTTTTTTTGTAGGTAGGTTTTTAATTTATTGTTAAATGGAGCAAGCCTGGTTTCCTTTTTTATCTATTGAGGCATATTGATTCATGTATTCACAGAAGAGCCGTCACGTTACCGATGCGTACACAGATCATATTTATCACACGCAAGTCGTCTGTTTACTGCGGCGGTGAATCATACAGTGACGTCACCGCAAAATCTTGGACGATATCGCCACGATATTTGCAGTTATATGCATCATAAAGTATACAGGCCATGTACTCAAATTGAAAGTACCAACCAAGTTACAGCGTTCCCACACGATCGCGACTATGCTGCATCAAGAGTATTCAAGAGCCATAGCACGGTAGAAGCCTCGTGTGCCACGTTATTGACATCACAAACAGATGGACTATCAATATTTTACCGACGAAAATGTTTGGCACTTTTGGCGCGACATATTTAGTAAGTATTGAAAACGGACAGTGTGTGCAGTGTATAGGCGGTTTTGGCGTGTATTGTATTGATTTGGCGTAAACCTGTGTGCAACAATCACGACCGCGTTGCTCCGGACTGCGGAGCGAGCCAGCCGAGTGCCGACCGGTAATTAAATCCGGTGCACCGCGGGGCCGCTATCGATCAACATTTTGTCTTATTATGGAACTGTACCGTGACTCCATGAGCCTAACGTCACCTATGTGTGTTTGGACTCATACTGCGTTATGCATAATATTAATAGTGCAAGGATTGCGATAACACAAAATGCAAACCAGTCACTTTCTTTGTTGTTCGTATCTTTCCGGTTTCGCTTGTGTTAGCAAATAGAATATAATAAAACGGCAGGCCATCGATATAACGACACACATTTACTATTCTCGATATAGCCGTTAATGGTGATAAAATCGTTTTATGTATAATACGGTAGTGAACTATCTCGTAAACATGTAAGGTGCTTTATACCGGCAAGCACGCGAAGGAGACGACCGAGTAAGACATGCAATCACGGTACGACTATATCAAAATTCAATCTCCTAACGAACAATTTCATATAGACTTGCAAGTAGGTAGACTTGAAGAAATCGATTAACTTTTCCTCAATCAATTTAAATAAAATGTCGTGAACAGACCACAAACAGGAAAAAATCAGGAAAAAGTTGAACTTCCTTCTAGCATAATTAGAGGCAGGAGTGAGCGCAGGCGCAGTCCTTGAATGGCGGCCAGATAGACCGGCCCTCGGTGCACATGCACTGGCGCACGGTGTTGAGTTACGTTCTCACGGCTTGGACCCACAACTTGCATAGCTAAAAGCCTTCACTGCATATGAGTACAACTTAGTGGCTACGGAACAGATCTTACTAGCTATTAGATTAGATACAAATAATATAATTATGTATGTATTTGTATAAATAAATAATAATATACATACATATAATAATATACATAAGTACACATATTATTATTTATTAATTTATTTATTATGTAAGTAGGTACATGTAGGCACATGTAGGTATATGTAGGTAAGTATACAATAGTTAATATGTATGTGAATTATAATAATACTGTAAAACCTATTTTTACCCGACTACGGCGAAGCAAAAAGGAGGGTTATGCTATTGACCGGTTTGTATTTCTGTAAGTACCTTACCTATGTATGTAGGGTATGTTCATTTGTTCCCTCATCTACACTAATATTATAAAGAGGAAAGATTTGTATTTTTGTGTGTATGTTTGTAATGAATAAACTCAAAAACTACTGCACCGATTTCAAATTCTTTCACCATTAGAAAACTACATTCACCCTAAGTAACATAGGTTTATAAAGATTACACGCGGGCGAAGCCGCTGGCGGCAGCTAGTAACTTATAAACTAATCATCATAATTTGTCAAATGAGGTATCGTTGGAAGCGTCTTGATCGTGTCGTGACGTCACATTTAATTGAATATGGCGCCCTCTAGAGCACTTATAGTTATGAACGATTTATTTTTATTATGCCATGTTGGGTATCAAATGAAACGGCTAAAGTAGCACATTTAAAAAATATTTATAACCACAATTTAAAAAAAAATTAAGTAACGTTATTTATAATACTACAACCCAACTACAGCAAAAAAGTATAAACATCACAGACAAATTAAAAATCCAGAGTCCACGACTAGCTCCTGCTTCGCAAGGACTTGACAAAACATCGATATTTCTTAGTTAAGTAACTTTAATACTAACTACTATACACATAAACCTTCCGGAATAAATTCTCTAAACGATGGTGAAAACCTCATCAAAACCTGTTGCGTGGTTTAGCAGAACAACGCGGAATACCTACAGACAAACACGAAAAGCGACTTTATAATAATGTAGGTATAGACGTAAAAAAAAAACCAGTCCGATCCGTGAGGGTTCTTAAATATTGTATAAGGATACGATAGGATATGCACACGGTTAGGCTATCGATACACTGTCGAAGTGTCTGTACCTATTATGTTTAGCGTCCACGTGTGAGGCTTGCCAGCAAGTATCCCACCTATTTCTCTTATAGGTATGTAAGTGCACAAAAGCCGACAGCTCGCAACAGCATCATGTTGCATGCAACCTCCCAGAGATAATACAATAAATCTCGCACACAATGAACAGAGCGAGTGAATAGCTCCAGTTGATGCACATTCTAGCTCTGTTAGTAGATTATAAAGTCGGCATTCAACTGTTATCTCAGTTACATTCATTTGCCTATTTAGCTGTGAATAAGGCTTTGTGGTCGGAAGCATGTGATGGCAATCTGTTACTGGCTCGAATCAATTGACAATATTATGATATTTAATTGAGTATAAACAAAATGATAGTTCTATGAAGCACCAAGCGATTTGGAAGCGAACACATGAATCGATTCGATGTCTCGAAGGTTTTGGAATTTTAGAAACTAGTTTTGAATAATTTTTTCGTCTTGAGTATGAACAGTTTCATTATCAGTCATGTTTATTATGGTCATGCGAGTTATCTGGCGACCTATATGTAGCTCATTGATAGTCATGCGAAAGAAATTGTTGATCAACTGCGAAGATGTCTATCATGGGAGGAATCATCATGGACTTTGGAGCGGCGCGGCGGCGACACCTAATTGCGTATTTATTTCAAATAGTTAACGTAATTGTGTTTAATTATCGGTATTCATTCGTAAACAACGGACATAATATCTATATGACTACTGGGACCAGGTGACTCACTATATCTACCACTTCTACCAGGAAGTTGACAATGTCAGAAATATAGCTGTTGACAGTTCAACAAGCAATTGATTATACATTTGTTTCAAACCGATTCCAATTCTGATTGATCGTGTATTATGTAATGAGGGTGCTGGTACCAAAGTATTTTTACTAGGGATCACGACATAACTATGGGAAGTTCAATTAACGTTAGGTATTTCAATAAATACCCACAATGTATTAATTCTACATGCTTCAGTACAAAAAATAGCCTCATATCGGTATAATATGCTCATCAACAGGCGTAGCATGAGCACCGTTTTGTCGACGGAAGAGTAGACAAAAATGACGTTTCCTGTAGACAGTAGACAGTACGAGACGGCAGCAAAATAGAAAGAGTCAACTGCATTTTTTACGAAATTCACTCTTTTACATAATTCGACTCAGAATTCTTTGTTTTATCATAGGATTTATCGGTTGTCAGTGTGATTTTGACAGTAAGGATAGAAAACTTTCTTCCGAAATAGCCTACGTATAAAAAGACTTAGACAAAGATCGTTAGAAATGTAAGACAAAATGACACGATTGTAGAAAGATTTCTACGGTGGATGTCAAAAATGAAGAAACGAACTGTCACTTTGTATAGAAAAAGCTATGTCTATTATTCGTAGAGATAGAAAGCGCCATGCTACGCCTGCTGCTGGTTTCAGAACTGAGTTTTAATTGAAGATGACTAATTTTCTAATTTTATGCACATGGACGGAAGTATTTTAATGTACTTACTTATTAATAGCTCGTGGTACATGGTGTAGAATATTAGCGGGTGTGACCACGAGTCCGGACTCCAGAAAAATCATTGCTGTTAGTCACACTGGTGTTACACCCTGGTGTGACAACGAGTCCGCCACCTTTTATTTCATATTAAGTTTAGTCTTATTATTTTCTTTCTTATGGCTGATTTTATCAAAGTCAGATATATTTTATCCGTGGAATAAAATTGTCGTCTGACAGTTTTTGTATGGAAAACCTGTCAAAAATTCAACATTTATTCTCAGGATAAGACTTATACTCGGTGTAAAAGTTTGGTAAAATTCGCCCTTAGTATATTAAGCTTCCTGACTATAAATTGCATGTCTTGCGTTGTATTTACGTCAACGTGGCTTCAACTGACTTAGGTATTATTAACAATGTTTTATTTGATTCAAAACAAGTAAACGTTGCCAGCTCGTTATAATCAGCACAGTTTATGTTGCGATCATTCTGTCGGGATTACCTTCATAATTATAATCGTGTCAGTATCGCGGCTGTTCACGCGCTAAGCCGAGATGAAAACAACAGTATCTGTAGTTAGCGACTCATTCTATTGTCACATTGTATGAAAATTGAGTAAAACTGAAGGAGCGCGTCAAGGTGAGGCCGGTCATTGTGTGTGTTCGTCAGTATGGCGCGGCTTTTGTACATTATTTGCAATTTTAGTAAACGCTAAGTACCTGCATTATACGATACCTTGACACTGTGTCAGGTGCGAATTACTTATAAATAATACCTACTTGAACGCGAACTTAATAACACTTACGTAACGTGTTTCTAAGTGGTAAACATAGCATGTTAAAGTACTGATTATTGATGATGTAAGTACCTATTTATCTGGACTTTATTTCCGACCTCTGATTTCCCATTCACTCATGAGTACTCATGACTCCAAATAAATCACATTTATTGCCTACTAGCTTTTTCCCGCGGCTTCGCCCGCGTTGATGTCTGATATCGTCTCACAGGAATGTACTACTAGTATTATAATATCTGTGGTACTACTTAAGATATGCTGGGTTTCCTATACAAACTTTTATCCTGTATGTCACCACAAGGATTATTTTTGAAACAAAAAGTAGCCCATGTCGAAATCCGTTCAGTAGTTTAGGCGTGAAAATGTAACATACAGACAGACAGAGTTACTTTCGAATTTATAATATTATAGTATGGATATTAGTATGGTATGTATAACTAAGTACTTGGGAAATATCTAGTTACACATAACAAATATGGAAATCTGTGATGATGACATCATGGCGGCTCGATATAGTTTAAATGAGTAACGTTTCAAGTATTTGTGTGGTACGTTACAGAGTGTTTATGGGGATTAGCATATTTAAATTAAATTAAAGGGCTTAGCTGACGATATCTCATTAGAGTTAACTACACTTGCGTGTTCTCTGTTCACTCTTGCTTTGTTACAATGTTATTTGGTACTTAAACTTGTAGACAAGGAACAACGTTACTTAGAAGATAGTGTATGCTCTGTTTCTGTCTTAGACTGTTTGTTATTTGTGGGAAAATATGTTCAGTTAATTAATGTTTGTATTAATTAGAATAGCTATTGAGAGGATCACGTGTTTCCGCTCATGGAGTGGCACAGGTTTGACATTCACACGAGCGTTATCGCCGGATCAGTGTTAATTAGGTACCTAATCTGCCTCTTCTTTAGTTATCTGTACCTAATATACTCGTGTATTCGTGTTTGACGCTTAATTTACTAACGCGATCATGATCGCTAAGTTTTCTTTGCCACACGTTCGGTATCACGATTAATCTTCCAAAGAAATGAGCTCTTTTCTGTTTTATTAGGTTAGGTGTTGAATAAACATGTTTCATATGATGTGTGTCAAAACGTGAATACCAGTGTACGGAAAATCATAGAATTCTGTTATGAACAAATAGTCCAACTAGACTATTATCCTCACTTGATTAGTTTGTGAATAGCAAGTAGAAGTTTCGTCCTACCAACATCCTCACAATACATGATGTCATATTGTTATTTTACTTTGGAGGAATGTTTCTTCATACTTTGATTTTCAAGGCAACCTCGTGCCGATGCTAAGCGACTTGCAATAAAGATAAGTATCAGACACACAAAGTTAGAATCAGGCTTTCAATCCACTGGATGTTTGTACGATAACAAAACTGGTTAATATTTGTGGCTCTTTGATCTCTATCCACGAGCTACAGCTAGTGTACTAAGTGGGCACGGATGGACAAAGACAAAGTCAAATTCAAATTATTTATTTCAATTAGGCACATAAAAGGTAATTTCAACATTTACAAGAAAATAGAATTGATTCTAATGCCTGTTAATAAGGGTATAAGATAAGAATATCCCGCCCCCTTCTCTCTTGTCGCTTGTATGGAGAAGAACGTGCAAGAAGCTTCATTCTAACTTTAACATCTTTGGTAGATACTGTACCCGCCCCCTTTGTTTTTGATCGAATGCATGGTAATATGCTTTGTGTTTTCGTGCAGGTGTTCTGCGACATAGTGGTGCGCGACGGCGAGATGGTATGCGTGGAGCTGGTGGCGCGCGGCCGGGGCTGCGCCGCGCAGGCCGTCATCTTCCTCGGCTCCATCCGCTACGACATCCTCACCAGGGTCTACGACTCCAGGGTAAGCTTCACTTTGTACAAGAGTATGACAATCTTGGCTATTTAGCTACTTGTAGCTTATAGTGTGTTCTCTCAATATTGGATAACCAACTTCAGCATCTGCCTAGCCATGTTGAACTACGTTACACTGGAATCCCAATCTAACCAATTGGATTCCAATCTAACCGGATGCAGCTGATTACCAGTATTTTACATGGAGAGACTTGCTATCTGAGCTCCATAACTCAGCTACTGGGTATCACGATGCTTCTGTGTTATTATCACCAGATTTTATGTCTATTTAAGATGTCATTCTTTAGTTTACTGTTTCCGACTCTCTATTTTGGCGAGTAACTGGTGAAACCTTGCTAAACCGTGTGTATCACTCCATTAACACAATTGTCGTGACGATGACTTTCGTTTGTTATCATGTAAGCTTAGCTTTAACGGTTCACAAGCGGCGCGCGGTGTGAATTGAATCATCATCAGCCTATAGCAGTCCACGGTCATCGGTTCTACGGCTAATATGGCCGGCCCATTGCCACTTCAGCTTGCTTATTCTGAGAGCTATGTTGACAAGTGTGGTTCTCTGCCAGATCACCTCGTTCTGGATTCGATCCGTTAGAGAGATTCTACTCTAAGCATAACCCGTACCGTGAGTGCACGGTACGGTTGGTCCATAAATTCAAAGTTCCAAGTAAATAAAAAAAAGACCATAAATTCAAGTCCACGTTTCGGCACCGTAAGTCATAACAGGCAGGAGTCAGGACGTAGTGATTGACCTTCCGTCTTTCGGCTCTGTGGAATAGTACGTGACGAGAAGACTCGACGAAGCTTACCAACGCTGCCCAGCCCAGCTGAATTCTTGTGTTAGTCTTTCTCTTAAAGTTGTTTTTACCAAACTGCAGAGTTTGCCCGAGGTAAAGTATTCTTGAACAACCTCGAGAGCCGCCAGTAATCGGTCCCGGAGTGATGTGTTCGTTAAACATTCATTGTCCAAGTTCATCTGGAAACCAATGCGTATAGAAGAATCAATTAGGCTGTCCAGCATCTGCTGCAATTCATGCAGCGATTCAGCCAGTATAAAGATGTCATCTGCAAATCTAATGTGAGATTTACTCGCCGTTGATGATAATGCCACGCCCCTCCCAGTTCAGCGTCTTATCACATCCTCCAATGCATTACAGAAAAAATTTCGGGGAAATTAGGTCCGCTAGTTTCACCCCTCGAGTATGTTCAGTTCGCTGATCCTGAGTTTGGACTGTCATTGCCGCGTTTTCATAAAAACATCTCAGCACTTGGCTGTATCGCCAATCGAATTGGCATCGCTGCAGACTCCAAAACAGACCAGGTCTCGATAGAGTCAAAAACCTCATCTCATAGTTCACAAACGCCAGACATAGGGGCCGATTATACTCTTCGGATTTCTATATAATTTGTCCACAGCATTTAGAATTTAAATAATATCTACTGAGATTATTTTAATTCTGAATGCTCTGCATTAATCAGGTGGTGCCCACACTGCCCACATAGGTATGTATATAATATAACTCGTTTTAAAATAATATTTTAAAACGAGTTTATCAGGTTCCCGTTTTTGTGGGTTAGTGTGGAGCTCGCTTCCTAAATACCGTGGTCGGAGGGCGCAAGTCCACCGCAACAAGTGTCATAGCGACGGCCGGTAATTGCCGGATACGGGCTGTTTAGTGCGGCTCCCGGCTGTCCGGCCGGCTGCTCCCGTTCCCGGCTCAACGCCACGTCAACTCCCGTGCCCGCCACGTCGACGATGTGGTTTGATTTGCACGTTGAAACACTGGATTACCAGCTGAATCGAGCTTTATCGAGCACATCAAATTCGTCGGATTCGACGAGGTTCACAAGCAGCTTAAATCATGACATCAGATATGTTGAAGGGTCTCGAACAACCGGTAAAGAAGAAATGTCGATAAACGCTCCCATGACGAGTGCCACGAGAGCCTCTTTGTACTTGTGACAATGGCGTCGCGCCCCGGGGGTGCGACTGAGCCGTGAGAGCTCACACTCGGCGTCACTGAGTGAGCAGCCTTATTGTACCGCTCTCATAATACGACTGTTTAGCGAGTGCATTGTTTTATTGACAAAAACAAACTAGACAGCTTTTAAATCTGTCCGAATAACCCACCATGCCAGCCGCGGCGAGCAGACTAATGTAGGTGTTGAGTCCAAGTACTTAATCATTACATAAATTTTTATCTCATTTAAGCTCACGTTTGACCACTATCACTGATGACTATCACCTGATGGTAAGTGTAGATGGCCGCTAATCATTACCATCTCTTCATTTCCAAATTCACTATAATAGTTATTTATTGTAATGTAAAAAATTTATTTGTTATCGAGAGATATCAGCAATACCGCTTCCAATTAATGTTTTAATCCAAAAAAAAATAATCTCGGGGGTATCCAGAAATCATAATACTGTTATCATGATTGATAATATTAACCTTGTTTTGTAAGTACACGAATACTTACGATACCATTATCAATATAAATACCTCGTGGGAGCGACTCGGGCGGATCTGAACTGAAAGATAGATGATAAAGAAATGCTTGGGGTGCTAGCCAGTTTTATCGCACTAGTACAAAAATATGAAAACAAAACTCTATGCTTACTGATTATTCTGGCATAGCACTTGGTGCGAAATGAATGTATGCTGAACAGAGGTATGGGGAATGAAATACCTACGCCTGTAGTTATTGATGTGTTTCGTGATTGTGCAGTAATAGTAGGAATAGGAACGCCATGATTACCCGCAATGAGCATGATTAATGCAAATTAATGAGAGCAGCTGTTTGTGTGCATGAGCCGTGTATCATACAGCGCATTTTTAATTCGTATTGACCTCCTTAGTATAAAAGTGTAAGTTTATTTCTAAGGTCAGTAAATGATGCCCGCGTGGTAGATTACGGCCAATGAGAGGGAGTTGGCCGTAATCTACACTTTTTAACCGATTTCTAATAGGAGGAGGTTCTCAATTCGACTGTTTTTACCCGAGTGCCCTAGAAGGAGGGTTTTTCGAGAGTATGTATGTCTGTATGTATGTATGTCTATTTCTTTGGCACGCTCTGTAGTCTAAACAGCTTGCAAAGGGCTCCCTTTTTTCTATCTTGTACGATCTCTGGACATTAAGCCCTGCAAACATTATCAGATCGTCACACTACCTTACCGTGGTCTACCTCGGCGGCGATTTTTCTCATTATAAGACAGAAATCAGTCTGTAAAATACTTTCTGCCTTGTGCAACAACAAGGAAAGTTAGTATAAATATAAACTAAGACCATAAAGCGAATGAGAAACTAAATGGTATCGTAGGGCAGACTGTAATGGAACGGTTTCTATTAACTGCGTGTTAACTAGTAGTGAGCCAGTGTCGCGTAGGGCTTCACAAGTCTCTGCTAACTACATAATAAACACTAGGCTGCTAAACGTTGTAGTCAGTCAGATACTTGTCCCATCCGCAAGAAGCTCATGACCGCTGGGCTCTCAAGACAACTCTCAGTATTGTTTCTATTTGAAGGTTTCTTTTTATAGTGCTTAATGCTATGTTATTATTTCAATTTGGGCTAAAGGTTACCAAACTTACGGTTGCGTCTATGAACTTGTACAATTTGTTGCCATGGTAACTAGAGACCCAAATATCCAGAGGGATATTTGGGCCTCTATCCGGAGACCGCCCGTACGATAGCTGTTATCTGTCTGATTTGAAGTAATCGTCCCGGATTCATTGCTGGTGACGTCATCCTTATCGTGTCACTGCCACAGACCACTCACTGACCATTCTGCCGCTTTTAGATCAAACCAAGGCGACGGACCAAAGCATGTTTGAGTCGGTGGATACCAGTAAATATTCGCGACGTGGACGGCGTGGACCCCATATTAATAATATTGTAAATAATTATGCCAGTTTAAATTAATACATGACGTTAGTTGTTTTTAAGCTCGTCGTATAATATATTTAGGTACTTCTGTAGCTTCAACTTGAATGTTTATTGAAGCGGATCTGAGCAGGATTGTTATTTGACTTAGGCATGACATGTGTGTAGGTTATCTTAAAATGTATAATATTCTGTGGTATTATCGTCTGTGTCTTGTGAATGTATGAATGTTATGATCTTATCTTTATGATGTTCGTGTTCTTTTGGTCTTTTTTGCTCAAAAGCAAATCCAAATATAGATAAGATGAAGACGGACCGGTCTTCATCTTATCTATATTTGGAATGATGAGTTGATATAATTGTGAGAGCGAAGCAACATGATGACTCGATGACTGATTTTATAGAACGTCAGCGCCTCTGTGAATCAATTTAATTGAATGACAATCTTAGATTTATAATCTAATCAATCTTAGACTTATAATCTAAGATGACAATATAGGTTCAAATAAACCTAGCTATTGTATACCTCCTCAAAGTAACATAAATTGGGCGTTTTCATTGTTCAACAAGGTTTACAATTTACATAAAAAAGCCAGATCCTTTTTAGGGTTCCGTAGTAAACAAGGAACCCTTATAGTTTCGCCATGTTTTATTTCTTTATACCTACTCAGATACTTCAAGAACATAATCTTATGAGTAAATAAACAGTTTATCTTTGCGGTTATTTCGTTTTGTACAGATTATGGTCGTTATCGCTAAATTTACAATACAAAGCGATTAGGATTTTTGCGAGAATAATCAGTGTGAGGTCGTGGATCTTTCGTCAAGGAAACCTTACAAGTTGACGCGGTCGGAAGTAGATATCTACCTACCACTGCCAACTGCCGGCGACCTTGAGTCTAGGAACAAGTCCTTTACGTAAAAAAAACACACACACACATACATACGGACTTTTGCGTAATGAAAAATTAATGTTCTTACCAGCCAGCGCAGCGGTTTTTGTGATATCAAAATACAATTTGCGCGACACGTAGATCGTATCGCAGATTTTTTTAAATCGGAATTGCCACACAACATAATTCTGTAAACAAAGAAACTCAATTCTAGTCTAGTCCTTCATTCAAATGCCATAAAACCAAGCTATAAAACACGAATGAATGCTGACAAGATGTGTGATGTGATGATGTCTGAAAAGCCAACTGTATAGATAATTGGCTCATTGTTTAATTCCAGGCAGATAAAAGAACTGATAAGCATCTTTTGGAATTATCCATAAGGTTGCCGTTACATACCCAAACACTGTTTTAGCGTGTCATAAGTTTCCGTACGAACTGTAGGTATAGTAATTACCAAAGCACGTGAGAAATAAATAAAATAGTTTTTAGTTACAAGTCGGAATGCCAGACAATCAACTCAGTTTAAATTAATTAATCAATTCGTGAATGAGTGTTGTTGTTATTTCGATGTGTGCTGACTCAACCCGAGTTAAACTAACCTGTTGAGCCAAGTGAACAACCTTCCTCGTTTCCTAGCGTGGAAGGCTTGGGGCTTGGGGATCAGTAGTTCAGTTGCCGTACGTTCGGAATGAGTAATGTGATGTGCTACAAGGTCGTAGTTTCAGCTCTTATTATTCAGAAACTTTTTGATTGATTCACCCTGTGACCTTGCTAGTCTGAAATCCGTTCAATAGTTGCTGGGCTCATTATGAGCACCTTATTTGTGATTTCGTCAACAAAAAGGTGATAACCTATACGTACTTGGCAGTCATTTGCTTTCCATAAAAAGACGTGGATTTGTTTGCACCTCGACAAATCCAAAAAATGGCGGATTTGTGATAAGTGCTGCAGACGTGAACAATGTGAACATGTTAAGCGCTAAATACTGGCATTTCATGTCACCCAACTTTAACGTAACCTAACTTTCAACAGGAAGATGTAGATGTAACATCAACTCATCACCTACTCAGTCTCACTTAATAATTAGTCATATAAAATTCTTCACACTTACGTAGGTACGAATAACACTGACGTAACTGCTTAGTGCTTATAATGATTCCAATACATTATTATTACATATTTTCAAGCTGGTTATAATGAATATTTGGAATACAGAGATTTTAAATAATTTTTTTACCTAGCAATAGAAACTTATTCAATTTTCAAAATAGTCCAAATACTTATTACTTTCGGCGTTGTATGTTATCTAGTAGATATGGATGTTGTCTAGTAGTACTAAGCCACCAAATAATGCTTCCGAATCTATATTTGGCAGTACTTATTGAATTCGGAAGCGCTGAAGATAAAGGTCTTATTTTGCTTATACCTATTTTACTATTACATATATTATCCAGTGCTATTATGATTACCTATAGATATTGTCAATTGGTAATAATACACAGTTTTTATAGATCAGTTAATAGTTTTTTGATAGTTATTTATCCCTTCATTGATAACATTGCAATAACAGCTATAGTAAATTAACAGTCAGTAAGCAAATGGTTATAAATTCACCGTACACTTAGCAGACGAATTAGTGATAAGGAACTGCCATTAACATGGCCACTTCAATATAACGTCTCTTGAAATCGATGTTCAAATGTTTTACTTTCCGTTAAGAATTCGAAAAGTACCTAGGTACTCATAAAGATCCTGACATCTATATTTTCACTGTATCTCAGTAAAATCCGTCTAGGTTCCCTTCGTGCTGAGGGTTCAGTTTACGAGGTGGGTTTATGGGTCGTCGCCGCCGCCTGGCGCGCCGCAGCGACGTCACTGGGCGCCGGCCTTGGGCCCACAGCCCACAGCCGAGGCATACATCTCACATAAGCTCACATAACACCCGCCATTATCACTGCACGCGTACCGGGACTCGCGTGATGTGAATGGACAAATAGAACCCGGTTTTGGCTGAGACTACCCAAACAGTGACGTTATCTTGTAGGTACTCCTAAATAGGATTACATTACTTCTGCCAGCTATTCGACTTGTCGCAGGAATTGTCGCAATTTGCGTGCTATGTAGACCGTTACGGCCATTTAGGAGCGGAAGGGTCTCCTTTCGCGTCGGTGTCGGTGGACGTGTGACGCGCCACGCACCGTCAGTCACTGTGTCACCGGGGCTAGCTGTTCATTGACGAACACGTCGCGTCACGGCGGCGTGACATCAGGTACTTCGCAATACATTACGTTAGCTATCAGCATTCATTAAAATCAGGTGACGGAGGTACAATGTTTTGTACTAACGTTCCACTCAATCTATTTTATTAACGTCATCAAAGTGTTAGTCGGCAGTTCCAAAGAATTCTTTGTCCTTGTGAAAAATTTCAGGAAATACATTACAAAACCATTATGAGTTGTCCTTCAATGTGCCTGTGCCGGGGTGTGTCGGTATATTAACAAGGCCTGATTAATAGCAGACTAATTGATCGGTGTCTGTGGCGAGCAAACAGGCTGGCAGGCTGTGCCGTCACGCCAGAGCAGCGCCGCACACGCGCACCCGCGGTCCCGTTCAACTTGGAGTTACTACGACACCCCCGGGCTAGGGCTGCCCTAACTAACAGTAAGGTACATCCGCACTATACAACGTGTAACAGAATAAGCGCAAGACCTGAAAGTAGTTTGCTCAGAATCGGCTTCTGAATCGATTTCCATCATTATTTATATGTGTTAATTTTCTAATTAAAAAAAAATTTCTTTAACTGAAATTAGAACCACCGCGTCTTACCAAGGTAATAAGATATTTTATTTAAGGAAATTTAAGCCTTATCTCAAAGGAATAAAGCCTATTCAAATGCATAAACAAATTTTTAATACGCTCATAGCTATCCTATGTTTCATGTTTAGTCAGGAAGTCTATTTTGTAAAAATAAACTAGGTGTCGTTTAATTAAATTAAATTACAGATATTATTTTAGTCTTATAATTTAATATTCTAATTGGGGTGTATGAGCTCTTGCGTTTATTCCGTTACAGGTTGTATACTAGGTTAGTTCCAGTCATATCGGTGACTCTCAGCAGCGGCACATGGGGAAGTAGATTAGCTGTTTGAATGACAAGACGTTCGCTCAGTAAAGTAAAAAAATCCATGATTGAAGTTACTGAAATCAGAAATGAAGACGTATAAAACAATAAACTGTGCCTAATCGGCTACGATTGTTATCGTTAGTGTAGCTATTGCATTTAATAACTCAATTTTCGAGTAGTAGGTATTAAAACGTTACATCACACAATAAACCGCGTTTCATGTAAAGTAATTGTTTGAATTCCTCGTTCAATTTTACAATTCGTATGTGGCTATTTTCGGCCATTAATTTGTAACCCCAGCCCTCTTTCGAGAGGGTGTCACGTACCACTCAAGGGCGCCTGCGAGGGTTGACTCCTGGCGCTGACACCATGACATCAGTGCACACGTCGCGCCGACACGCGTGATCTCATCACCCAGCCTCCCCTGTGACTGTAACGCGTAGCTACGCAACCAGTGTCCCCCCCCCATTGCCAAAAACTCGCGCGATGACGTCACGCCTGTCTTCCGGTAAGGAAGGTTTAGGGTAAAGCAGAGGTGTTTTAGTACCCCACATTTTTTTTATTACATAACTTAAACATAACTGGCGAGATATGGGTGTAAAACTTACTAATTGTAACTTCAGTCTTTCATTTAACTCGATAGGTAGTCATTTAACTCGACAGTTGTTGCGGCCCAATTGTACAGAATTTTCTACCTCGATAACTTGTTAATTAGTACAATATTCGTTGGCGACGCAGTGTCGCGAGCTTGCGAAGCCTCTCGTGTACCCCAGTTCAATCTGCGGCCGGTCGCTCCCTCGTTGTTAATGTTCACAACAGCTGTATAAGACTACGTGCCGCCAATCAATCGATAAACAGTCGACCGGAGAAAAAACCCATCAGAGTGCGTCTACTACAACTAGGCCATCCGTTCGTCATCAGTAGCTGACACTTTGCTTCCGGTCTTCACGTTCTACGCTTAAGGTATAACCGCTTGATATATTAATTGACACTTGAGTATTTACATCTCATACTTATGTTTAAGTAGACCCAATGGCCCAATAAGTGGGTTCAAGTTCAAGTGCCTCATTGACTACTGTCTTGTGACTGTGTTGCTACCAATACTTGCCGACTGTAAGTAGATTGGAGGTTGTGTAAAAAATAGAACAATCATTATCTAGAGGACCCTGAAGTTTGTAGGTGACGGGCGAAAACTCGTTTCTTACTTTCTTATCATTGCCCCTCATTGCTACAGTGCAGTACACGCAGTTATACTTGTCTTGATCTATTTAAATGGCGGTAGTTACTTTCTTTTGTACGTGTTTCTACATAAATCATGAGTTGCAAGTCGGAGTCGCAACAATAGTGTTGGCAGCTCGGTGTGCGGTCGACAACCGCCGTCTCTAGGGCACTATGACTCATGTCTACGTTGTTTCTTTAGTGACTGCTCACTGAAGGGCAAAGTCCGCAGTTCATGTCCCGACCTAACCTTTTTTGTTAACCCAGTTATTTTTATTATTCATCGCTAATGAGCTTTTGATACTGTAGCTCGACTTATGAATCGCTCGTTAGACCAGGTACTCCCGAATCTGCTGCTTATCCCATACTTGTCGAAGTGACTCATGGTTTTCCCTCTTGTGAGTTCACAGGAATGTTATTATGTTTTGTAAAATTAAAGATTACTCAGGTGTTTCTGGAAGCTTTATTTTCGGCTTAACCAGTTGTTGTTCTAATCATATAAATACTCCATAATGATCATGTCGTGGTATTTCGATTGATTGCAAATTGTTACGTATGCAAACTAATACTAACTATTTTACTATAACTATTTTTCAGGATTTACAATTCAATGATGACAACGATTGCTAACTTTGACAGAAAATAATTTTTCAATTGTGTCGCATTCCCTTTTACCTATTTATCAATTCTAAATGCCTAAATGAGTTGATCTTGTTGCGTTTCTTTTAATAGTGGAGTAGGAAAAAGCCGCGGTGAGTAGTGACCGGGCCTCCGCCCACAGACGTGATTCAGTGAATATTTAACCGGTTTATCATACGACACTACCACTACGAACAACAGTACATTGAAAACTTGTCCACGAGCTTAGGAATTTCTCCTCATCTCTTTTTGAGTGCCTACTTATTAAAGAAAGATGTATTCGTGAGACAGCCTACAGCTTTGCCTATTGAACAATTAGCTAAAGTATGGGCTGTAGTCCCGAAATTAAAAGTAATTTTTGACAATAATTTCACTTCGCGAGCACCCATCATCCAAGGAAAAGGAAACGCGCCACTGCAGTGGTGTAGAGATCGTTTAAACGAAGTATCTGTATTATAGCAGCAAAAATGCACTGTGTATCAACATCACGAAAGTAATCGAACGTTAACTCTGATTTACTTCTTTATAATAACTTGTGACTCACTCAATGTGTTTCGTGACTTCACATGAACGGATTAACGTTAAAACAATGGCGTATTGTCCAATGTTATCAAACATTTGTTGTTAAAGTGCCCATCATCTGAGCTATGATGAGCAGTCGCAGCAGTCCTGCGGGCGGCGCGTGCCGTCTGTTTATAAAACACGCGTGTTCAGTCGGCTCTGTTTACTACGTCTAAAAATAAACAATTACGAAGTTCCCATAACACCGTGCACCGGCTGGTTAGTTCCCGCTGCGACAAAGCCCATTGTTACAGCTCGGTAAATAGTCGGCTGCTATGCTTCGAATGAATGTACGTGGGTTTTTCCCTTTTTAATGAAAAGTGAATGGTTGTGTTACGTGAGAACTGAGAGTCGATGTAAGCTATCGTTTATCAAACAAAACATTTGCTAACAATAACACAAGAGAGAACATCGTTCTGCACTACACTAACAATAACAACCATAGTGTCTACCAACAATTCCTAGCATGAACGTTCAACTGTGTAATTATTGGGAAAGGTTACCTGTATCCTCTAAGTTAAGAAATTTACTTCAAGACAACTCTTTGGTTATGTTGTCATCATCCACCAATAGCACACAGCAATATACCGGCAAGTATCAACCATTCCGGTCTGGTTTGCTTCTTTTTCTTCCAATTTTGGATTGTCGGTATACGGTTGTTGCCTATTGGATGTCCTTTAACCATCTCATTTGAGGTTTAGCCTCCCGTATTTTGGGGTCTTACAGTTTTCTTGCAAAAAGAGTCTCGCCCGATGAGTATAAACGCCACAATATAACAATTTTCCTGTAAACTTTTCCAGCAAACATCTCTCTCAACAAAAGTGGCACAGCGCATGTCGTTCGGTCTGCTGGGCGGCAAGGCGGCGGCGCGCTGCGAGTTCGTGCGCATGAAGGGGCCCAGCGGCAAGGGCCACGCGGAGATGGCTGTCTCGCGGCCCCACGCCGCCGGCCTGGATACGCCCACTTCCGAGCCCGGCATGTCGGCTACTGACATGTGGGACAGCGACTGGGATGACGATCCTGAGGAGATGCTCATGTATAGGCATCAGGTAGGATGCCATAAACTTCATTATTGGTATCCCAATTTATTTGGTATCTGTGCAGCTTGTCTTTTTCGTATATACGAGTACGTTATATCCAAACTAATATTATAAATGCGAAAGTAACTCTGTCTGTCTGTCTGTCTGTCTTTCTTTCTGTCTGTCTGTCTGTCTTTGCTTCACGCCTAAACTACTGAACCGATTTGTGTGAAATTTGGTACAGACATAGTTTGGAACTTGAGAAAGGACATAGGATAGTTTTTATTACAAAAAATAAAATTTATTCCGGACATACAGCGCCATCTATTGGTCAAGAGTCGGCATCAATTCAGTACTGAAAATTCATCGGAAAAATGTAAATAAATAGTAAAAAGGTATGAAAAATATAATATAATACAACTTTTAGTACATAGAAAATGCTCTAACGGAGTATAGATAATTCTATTAGTACTATTATGTCGAGTTGGTGATCGCGCAATGGTGTCGATCGTTACACGAGTTCGGTTCATGTTATTGTTTTAATTCACGGAAAAAAGTAAATAAATAGTAAAAAGGTATGAAAAAAATAATATCAATATAATAAAACTTTTAGTACAAAGAAAATGCCCGAACGGAGTATAGATAAATAATCCGAGTTGTCACTATGCTCGATAGATGGCGTTGGGATCGAAATAGATCGCGCTATGGTTTCGTTACACGCATTTGGTTGGGTATCGGCCGAGCGCCGAGTAGAATTGTAGATTGATCGTTTCGTAAATATAAAATTGGATCCGTTCATTATTGAAGAGATCCCGCGTGATCGGGAACCATGCGGGTAAAACCAAAAATCTGTCGGAAGTCACTATTCCACGCGAACGAAGTCGCGGGCAAAAACTAGTAATAGACATAAATTATACCACGCTCAAAGTTTCACTTTATTAGCAATAAGCTGCAATTGCCGAACATTCCCGTCCTGGCGGTGGCATTATCATTTTTTACGAACGAAAACCGCTTACGAGCATTCTTGGATTCCGTCCATCATCATCGTGCAGTACATAACTAACATGCCCCGGCAATGTTCCAGCGCCGGCTGAGCGACCCGAGCGCCAACCTCAACAACTTCGTGCGCGGCGGCTGGCGCACGCGCGACGCGCGCGACAAGAGTCGCTCGGAGAACGAGGGGCTGGACGCGCTGGGCGGCGTGGCCGAGGTGGAGGCCGGGGACCTGCGCGACGGTAAGGCACTCGACCACTACTTTACCCGGGAAAATCGCCCTTTATTGCTACGTAATAAAGGCGCTATCAAAATCATGGAATGCGATTAACTGTACAGTTGTACACGATACACAAGGGCCCGTTACAATGTTGATGAAGCTTTTACGAAACACATAATGGGCGCTTTGAAGTGATTAAGTGACTCCGCTTGCGCCATCTAGCGGACGATTTAAGAAATTCAATTCAATTCAATTTATTCAGGAACAATTCACATTGTGTTTGAAATCATACATAAATAAGAAAAAAAAAAAGAAAAACACGGTCATTAAAGCTATAAAACTAACAAATTCATAATTACAATAAAATATATAAAATAACAAAAAATAAAAAATAAAACTCAATAACATTACAAATTAAACATTCAATACAATTTAAAATTCACAAATATTACATGTCATCGTCTATAGAATACAGACATTTCTCCAATAGGAACGCTTTGAGTCTTGAATTAAATGAGCTCTTATAAATTAAAGTTTTTAAGTCCAATGGCAAGCTGTTAAATATCCGCACTGCTTGATATTGAGGACTATGTTCAACAATCTTAAGTTGGGGTCTTATTTTGCTTTCAAAATCTTTCCTGCGTGTACTTTCCCTCAACTGTCTCTCCTCATCTGTTTCATAATTATGGAGGTATTTTTTAAAATTCACTAATAGTACTAACACATAGAGGCTGGGCACAGTAAGAATTTTTTAAATTTATAAAGTGTGGCCGACAGCTCTCCATTTGTGATATCCGGACCATGGTCCGTATGGCTCTCTTTTGAAGTACAAAAGCTCTCTGGCAGTTATATTTAAAACTATTCCCCCAAAACTGAACACTATATCTCAACCTTGATTCTATCAGAGCGTAGTATACCATTTTAAGGTGTTTTATGTCTATTTCATCCCTAAGACTGCGTAAGCCATAACACGCAGAAGAAATATACAAATCAATGGCTTGCAATTCTTTTCCAATTTAAATATTTGTCAATGTATACCCCTAGAAACTTTACCTCATTTACTATGTCAATTTTAACTTCGTTAAGTGCGATCGTCATGTTGTCTTTGTTGCGAGCATGTTGTGCTAAATAACATTATTTTGGTTTTTTCCGAGTTCACTATGAGCTTATTACTTTCAAACCAAGAATTAAAAACTGTCAACACTGCATTAACCTTAGCGGAAAGCTCCTGTATGTCGCTAGCTTCAACTATTGCGTTGGTGTCATCTGCAAAAACTGTCAGCTGTGTGTCGGGAAAAATTGAATTAATATAATTGATTAAATTCACACTATTGTCTACATTTCTTTTTCATTTCTCCTTTCGCAGGTCTGCTGGAAGAAATTTCTTAAGAAATAAGCAGTACCTTTGTACTCATATTTTAATTATGTCGTATCTTTTTGTATTTTACTGTGTGTACATAAATAATAAAATAAATAAATAAATAAATCATTTGTAAATAATATAAACAAAATAGGCCCCAAAATCGATCCTTGGGGTACACCCGCAGCTATATCTCGCATAGAAGATTGATTGAAATAACTACAAGAAGTTTACCAAACTGAATTCGGTGGAGAAAATGATTTATTTTCATGACTATTGTAATAAAACCTGTCACTGCCTACACAACTACTACAGAAAGTAAATAAAATAAATTATTTATTAATTATTTTATTTTATAGTGAAAGAAAATAAATTATTTTTATTTGTATTTGTACTGCCTTGTATTATAGCAGTGCTCTCTGTTAGGACGGTGTTACATAACTCGCTAATTATTCACGCATATAACCGTAGTGAACCAGCCCGTACTCTGAATACATACACGTTTCATTGGAATTCCTTCGATGTCAATGAGGACCTTTAATGGAAATGATTGTACAAATTAATCTGACATTGCGTCGCGTTGTAAGTTCTCGGTCAATGGTTCGTCCACTTGATCCACATTGAGCCCATACTAATAAATAACACGCACTCTCACACTTAAGTATATTATTTTGTTATTTCAATGTATTTTTCAGTGGATGCACGCGACATGAGTGTTTATTATGAATGTTTCTAAAACTGCTTGATTGTGTGTTTGTTGTACTGCTGTCACTAGTTGTTGTTGAGCTCATAAGTCATAGCATGGCTGTAGTCGCTTGTGGCACGTGGTGGTGCGGGGCGTGTCGCGTAGTGTCGCTCGGGGCGAGCAGTAGGCGCAGTGGGGCGCGTAGTGTGTGGACGTACCGCGGGTAGACGCGTAGGGCGTTTGTGCGCTTCACACGGCTCACACGACTTGTTTGGTGGCATTTTTAAGTACGGACACCGTCTGCTTTGTATTTCATATGAAGTGTGGACACACTCTCGTATGAAGTACAGGATGATCGGTGACGTGGGTAAAAACGACGCGAAACGTGAGCGTAGACCCGGCGAGGTGCCAAAGGTAGTGTTGTGTACGCGGGTGTGTTGTGTGTAGGTAGAGGGCGCGGGGGGTGCGGGGAGGGGCGGGGCAGGCGCGCCAGCCACGCGACAGCAGGGCGCCGGCCGCGCGCCGGGCCGGGCCCGGGCGGGGCCGAGTGCGACGCCAGCTCGCCGTGCGCGCCCGGCGACAGCGCGGCCATGCGCGAGCTGTGCGGGCGCGCGGCCTCGGACGTGTCCACGCCGGCGTGCCTGGAGACCGTGTGCCCGCGCCGGGCGCCGGCGCCGGGCCTGCCGGATGCACCGGCGCCGGGCCGGCCGGACGCGCCGGCGCCGGGCCGGCCGGACGCGCCGGCGCCGGGCCGGCCGGACGCGCCGGACACGCGGCCGCCGCGCCGCACCACGCCGGACGGCACCGCCGTGTACTACTGGTGCGACGTGCCGCGCCAGGACCTGTCCGGTACTCCGCGCACACCACACACTCACACTAGTCCCTCCCCCTACGACTGTGCGCATTGGGATAAAACATAACTCTGCTATGGTACGCTAGGGACCTCTGATGCATCCATCGTTTGATATAAGAGCGGCCACGCGCCGTGCCCGCCGTGCGTCGCACTCTGTAGTGTCGGCGCCTGCGACACTACTTCAGGTCGCCACATCGCCACATTCGCCACTACACCCAACGATCCGTCCACATGACTAGACGCGATCCTCATCTTGAATGCTCATACTCGCCTTACATAACTTACATCCGCCTTCGTACCGCAAAATTTTACCTTTTTTGTTAAAATTACTTAAAAAATTAACGCACTCATAGATATTAGTACAACGACATCACATCACAGTATCACCAAGTGATTCTTCGTGAAACTTTTTAGACACAGATGATAACAAATGTATTATAGTTCACAATAATGTCCGTTTGTCTATGCGTTCCCGCGCAGAGCTGGACGACGGCGCGTACAACCCGCTGTGGGCCACGCGCGGCTTCTCGCAGACGTTCCACCTGTGGAAGGAAGGCAAGCGTCAGCAGTCCGCGCCGCTCAACGCGTACCTCACCTACGTCACGCTGCCCTGGTGGACCATCGCCAAAGGTCAGCATATCACATGTCCCTATCACAGTCCGCGCCGCTCAACGCGTACCTCACCTACGTCACGCTGCCCTGGTGGACCATCGCCAAAGGTCAGCATATCACATGTCCCTATCACAGTCCGCGCCGCTCAACGCGTACCTCACCTACGTCACGCTGCCCTGGTGGACCATCGCCAAAGGTCAGCATATCACATGTCCCTATCACAGTCCGCGCCGCTCAACGCGTACCTCACCTACGTCACGCTGCCCTGGTGGACCATCGCCAAAGGTCAGCATATCACATGCCCCTATCACAGTCCGCGCCGCTCAACGCGTACCTCACCTACGTCACGCTGCCCTGGTGGACCATCGCCAAAGTTCAGCATATCACATGTCCCTATCACAGTCCGCGCCGCTCAACGCGTACCTCACCTACGTCACGCTGCCCTGGTGGACCATCGCCAAAGGTCAGCATATCACATGTCCCTATCACACCTCACTACAATGTACCTACTCGCACTAAACTTGCGACAATCTAAGAAGCCCGTTTTGACATTTCTCATTATACGTGCCGCAATAACTTTGTATGAACGTCTACGTAAGAGATCGAAAAATCAAATTCATAATCCTAATTAATTACTATGTTATCCATACACTATAACAATGAGTATCATTCCAAAGCACCAAGTTTAACTTTATATTGAAAAAATGCACTCAAAAACACGAAATAATCGTTTATGTATATACTGACAGGACGTTATTACCATGTCATGTCTTTGGGTTCGTTGCTATGGCAACAGCAGTGTTGTGGAGATTTTAACCCATTTATTGACGATTGATCGATGTTCTGAAAAATCGATACTTTTACAAACATTACATACTAGAAAAGAGAATAAAATATGATCACATAAAATATCAAAAGAAAGCCAAACATAATATATATGTGACACATATATATTATGTTTGGCTTTCTTTTGATATTTAATATGTTATTAAAGGAAATGGTTGAAATTACACGATAACACCAAAATCACATAATAGCCGAGTCAGAAAATATAACATTGTTATATTTACATTGTTATATTTTCTGACTCTTAAACATGTCCAAAAGAGGAGGGCCAATCTTCGCAGGGTGTTGGGTAGCAGCTGGATGAGAGTTGCCGAGAATCGAGCTGAATGCCATGCAATTGGAGAGGTCCAGTAGTAGACTGCTGTTGATGATGATGATGATAATGACGTGTAATAAAAGGATATGCCTCGAGAATCAGTTTAAATTAATGTAGATAAATTGTCGATTACAAACTCTAAGTATGATTAATCGATAAGTCTCGAGAATCGGTTTTTAAAACAACCGATTTTTTTTCCCCGTCACTACTAACAGTATTTTGATAGGTGTCAAAGTTGGCTTCTTAGATTGTCGCGAGATTAGTTATCGTCACACTAACATAATTGTACGGCCATCTGACAGTGTGCTACCCAAATAAATATGGTCCTTTGAAAGAAAGATATATCGTTATCTTAAAGTAACTAAACCTTATCAATCTTGAATTTCGATTCAAATGTGACAGAATACGGGTCGACGGGTAGTATTAACTTTGCACACTTGTTGTGGTTGAATGTACAGAAATTGTAAAATACATCATACTACATTCTTACAAATAAATAAATTCAGATTCTAAAGCATAGCTTTAATCACAGCGCCATCATAGTCCGCATGTCGAAAGATACGCTATTCAATATGTGGTAACCTTCCAGACATCCTGGACCATCGCGAGGAGCCGGTGCTGACGTTCTGAGCGACTGACGACGACCATGTTTTGTACTCGTATACTGTAACGTAGATAACACGCCCTCACGGACCGAGTGCTGCATACGAGACAGCGAACTAACGCACAAACAACCGAACCCTGCCCATAAACATGTTGTTCCATTTATTTATAAGTCACATTATGTACCAACTATGTAGTCGACCTCGTAAATTGCTTCTCCGACAACAATTTCCAGTAAATTAAACTCAGTAAGTCAAAAAAGTTACGTACGTAAGTACGGCTTTTGATATATAGCTCTAAATTATCAAACTGAACTTGCCGCCTGATAATACTTCCACTTGCAAGCTATTTGCGTGTAGATCGACCCGACGCAGGGACAAGATACTCCACGTTTGTTGTCGATGTGTGAACAGAGTTATAGGCCCAACTCCAGCCACCAATGTTAACAATAATTATTAAGCCTGTATCACAGTCCACCGGTGGATTTTGCTATAGGAGTCTTCCTTAAAGAGGGATTTAACAAGCTAGGCGTAGGACATTAACGTTTGAAGCCTAAATCAATTTTCTGACTAGGGCTTCCACAGTACAACCGTGAATGAACTGTACTAGTGCCACAACTATATTAATACATAACCAATACTTCCAAGTTGAGTGTATCCTGTAATACTGTGTGTGTGACGTGAGGGTGTGGCCAATGCCTTATACTCGCGGCGTGTCATTATGAATATTTCGGTGTCGTGTGTCGTGATCATCTCGTACTAACGTAGGCTTGCGCTCTTCACCTGTGATCATTTAAGTTACAAACATATTATTTATCTTTACTCTACTAATTATAATAATTAGTTTAGCTTATCGAGTTCTAAATAAAACTCCGAAAGTAAAAATAATGTACAATCAAGTCTTTTATAATCTTCGTCAGTTTTCAAATTATATCCTTTAACAAGTCAAGACATGAAGCTGTGCAGACTATTTATTGCATATAAAACTATCTACACTAAATAGGAAAGATTTGTAAAATTCTTTCACCATTAGAAAGCTACATTCACCCTGAGTGACATAGGCTATAATTTATAAAGATTACACGCGGGCGAAGCCGCTGGCGGCAGCTAGTATTTAATAACTTGATAACAAACATCAAAATAGCATACAACTTTGACATGTCCAGTTGACATCAACTTTAAACCTTTTTAATAGACTGGTAATTTTATTAAATTTAAATAAAGTAAAAAAAATTGTCTGTCTGTGTCCCATTTTTAATTCGGTCTGACATGTAAAGGAGATGGCTCAGTGACATTCTGCGATATTGACATTACGGCGCAATATTTAATACTGAGTCGGTAAAGCAGTTTCTATCGCGCAATGAGTAGACAAAAATAGCCCTTAAGCCTACATTTTGCATTTTATTTTAAAATGTTGAGTCCAACACACGTCAAGATTTGATCAGTTAATAATGACATAGATTGAACAGCCACGTGTATGCTTAGGTATATTTGAATAAATGACCACCAAAGTAACGTTTACGTTTTAAATATTTGCTGATAAAATAATAAGTGATACCGCGCTCTACACATAAACGCACCTTGTGTACGTAGTACTGAGCTTTTACTCGAGCAGACTATTGATTCTAGCATCTTCTACATGCCGATCATGGTACATAATGTATAAGAAAGAAGAAGAAAGAAAATACATTATGTCGTCATTTGTAAAGTTTGACACGTTTATCGTAAATCTATCGAGTTTATGTACGTCGTTTCTTGAACAATGTGTACTCTTATTTTATCTACGAATGTGGATATCAAGCATGTACTGAAAAGCTGCATCGATTTGGAGGACCACAAACAAAATCGGCTATGTTGTATTTTATTTATATGAACTTATCTGATCACAGGTACAAATCATCTCATTTAAAATATTGCAGTTTTCGTTGTTAGTTTTTTTTCTAATGTATAACGATCGACGATATTGTGAGCGACTGTCACGTCAGTTCGCAATACATATCACACTGTTTCGCTTCGCTATGCTATGAACACTGTTCCTATTATTGAAATAGCATTTATTACAACAACAGGAATATTTTAATGAGATTAGCATATTGTTTGTAGTTCAAGACTATTCCTATACACACGATGTTTTGATAAAATACGTATCTTATTGTGATTTATGATCAGTGTGCATACGCCTAATATGAGAGGTTTTAAAAGGTGAGTGATACAAACTATTATTTAGTAAGATTTGTGTTGTGTATGTAATAAATGATAGTTGCGATATATGTGTAACATTCCAGTTAGGTAGGCCAACAAATTGTCTCATACTCAACATAATTCCTGTATTTATAATTATTATTATTGTACGGTCAGCAACGAAATGTTTGTTTTGCAAGTTTTACCAAACATCTAAATTAAAAGTTACAGCTAAGCGTTGAACTGTAACAGGTTTTTTTTAAATTCAGTTATTTAATAAATTCTTGTGATGATTTAAGAATCTGAAGTATACATCGACTTTCGTTACTGACTGTACAATTATTGGTACTAAACTATTATTATTACTACTACTTCCTACTACACTGTAGTAATATGGCATATTGTACGAGTTTGGTAATATTTTCCTGTATCTACAAACGGATAGACCAGAAATAAAAAGATTGATCTCTTATTTACAATGATACCATGGTTTTCCGTGGCCGTGTTTTAGATTTTAATTTAAAATTAAGTTATTAGTGTTAGAGTTATGTTAGTTATTATTTGTTTATGAACAAGTAATTTATTTGATTATTTTGTGGACATTTTTTCTCAACAATAACGATAAGTGCGAGGAGAATACTCTAGTCATCATTTTATTTGCTGTAGATAGTGCCATCCACGAAGACGCCCCACTCCGCTCCGCACTAAAGTACAGCATACAGTACAGTCATCGCGGAGTGGGGCGCGTCTTCGTGGATGGCACTGTCTGTAGTCACCACTTAGGATTATAATTTATTTATGAATAGGCTTCAGCCACATTGTTAAATAATTTGAATCATGTTGAAGCAACTTTAACAAGTCTGTATTTATTTGCAAAAGCTTTAATAATAATAAAAAAAATCAATATCGCACATCTTCAGACATCTTAGCGCTGTTCGTAATATAAGAAGTTACAACAACAGTGCTTCGATGGACAACATTAGTTTGATTTAACTAAACAATGGAGATTAAAGAAAAATGACATTATTTTTATAATAGCAAGATATATTACCATGTTTATCGAATTAGTTGAACATATTTTTATAACAAACATCACATACCGACAAGTGAATAGTTTACTTGAATTAATTAATCTACTTTTGTAAGTAATAATACAGGATTTGAAACAAATGTCGGATGATAAACTTCTAACCTATGAGCATGTTATATACAAAGTTGTGTTAGTGTGAAATATCATATTTTTGTATTAAAAAGTTATAAGTCATTATAACATTATGTCTTAAGCCTTAATTAGTGAGAAGTGTCATCATTTTAGCCACAACTGTGGGTCGTGTACGGCGCTGCGGGCAATGGTCACATCGTTCTGTTTTCCTAGACTTGAATGGTGCAAAATGTAGTTAAACCGTCTTGCAACTAGTTCCGTACACGAGCATTATTGTGGAACCATAATATTATATTTATCAGATATGTTTTGAAGTAACGAGTCTAGTCAAGATATACTTAAAACGTGCATAGTTTAATATTTGTATGATATGACTGAATTAAATAATTGCAACAGCAGTTTTTTGTTTCGCTCTTTCCCTTCAGTCTTGCGGCACGTGTATTCGAGTGCGTCTGCGCAGTTCTGTGATCTGGGTTAATGACGATGCAGCTGTAATCTTAATGTCGTCACGGGATTTAAAATATTCGAGGTAATTTTACAAACACTTTGGCGTATGTAACAGTGTTCCAAATATTATTGGAAGTGGAACATATTTTTATTGTTTACAGATGTTTGTATACCAATGGCTACATTGCACTTTGAGTTATTTTACCATGCTGTTATTGTTTAGTTACAGTTTCCTAACTACAACGCTGCTCATTCACACAGAGTGGTCCCTGCGCTCGCGGCAGTTGACGGACAGAGTTTGACGCCATTATAATCAGAGGCTTAAAAAGATAGACGACACAAAGAGTCTACACTGTGACTGCTATCTAATCTTTGCGGTCAGAGTAACGGGAGACCTATGACCGTTATCAATATTAGGTGCTGAAATGTTCTGATAAACAACTAGAATTTAACGACCTGCAGATGGCCAGATCGAATACACCCAAAATGAAGATGAGGAGGTGCAAGCAATACCAACCTCGTTCTCAAGAGGGTGTCCACTAACAGCGCTGTCGATGAACATGTGCTCTATACATCAAGAAATTTTACCTGCAACAAAAGAAATAAATATTTTTATTGTAAATCAATCGAAAGTAATTTTTTGAAGACTGCTGTTGTGGAAAGCGAAAGGCTCGAATCCTTGTTATAATATGTTAACGCACTTGCTAAGTGAGAAAATACCTAGATATCTGAACACGAAAAATACGCAAAACTCTATCTGACCTGTCAGTACGAGTAGGTGTGGCTGCTCACCCTATATCTAAACGTATGCTCACCCTATATCTAAACGTATGCTCACCCTATATCTAAACGTATGCTCACCCTATATCTAAACGTATGCTCACCCTATATCTAAAGGTACGCTCACCCTATATCTAAAGGTATGCTCACCCTGTATCTAAAGGCATCTTGCAATAGGTAGGTAGAGAACATTATTTGAAGACTAAACTATGACTAACTGGGATTCGTATTAAATCTAGAGTTCAGCATCTATAATAGTAACTTGTACTGTTTATCTCATCAAGTTTAGTGTCCTCTATGGTAATTTCATCACAAGATGAATCATTTGATTATATCTGTAGGATGTACCAAAGTAAGATTTGTTAAACCGACTTCCTTGAGTAAGTCGATGATCGCTAACTACTATCTCTTGAAGACATTACGTCCCGTAGTATAAGATGGTTGAAAAATGGTGCGAGTAATGATGGTACCGTAGACACTAGTTTTACAACTTCCTCAGCCTTGGTTCGTCGACCCTTCGAAAAGTACGATCCTAATTTAAAGACCTCGTCGTGCCGGAGGAAGCGTTCAATTAATTATGTAAGACAATAATAGGGTGTGCGTAATCTGAGTGCTGCAAGCGTGGAGTGGGCGCGAAGGTATGCGCACGCGCGGGTAATGAGCGGCGGCCGGAAGACGTCACTTGTCGCGCGGAGATGCCGCCGCTGTCCGCGCCTCACCGCACAGAGGTAACTGCACCGCAGTACTGAGACACTCCACACTTCCTACATCACTCGCCCACTGCACACACATACCGAACTTCTTTTCAACAGGGTCCAACGGGTTAGTAGACCCATGACTCTTGACCACCACAGTGTAAATGAGGGTGACGTATGAGCGCACCAGGTGGAGAATGTGGGTAGTTAAGCGTCGGTGAAATTCGTAATCAGTGATTGCAGGCACTCTCACTGCCTACCGCAGACACTTCGCCAGTGACCAGCGCAACTCCTGGTGCAACCACCGATGGTGAAGCGCCTGTACCTACGGCTCAGAGTTTGTAACTTGCCCTTCTTACACTAACAGTGCTAAGTGTGATGTAAAGAGTTATATTATACTACCGCGCAGGAAGAGACTGTTCATTTTAAAGTGCGGAAAGTGAGACAATAGCCGCGATATCCGGTTGAAGTTTCATTCTGCGAGACTGTCAAGTAAGTGAATTATTTCAATTCTTCTTTCTGTCCCTGCCCCTGTACCAATTAATAGATAAGTAGATTTTGGAGATGGTTCTGCATAATTATTAGAATTAACAGAATGAGTCTAGTAGGTGTAAGTAGGTATGCACCCCTATTTACAGAAGTTACGGGTAAGTACGCCCTGCCTCAACATCGGACCTTGACCGATGTTGAGGCAGGACAGAGGCGTGCCCACTACATCATTAGGACTAACTTAACCTAACAGTGAATTTGGCTGTGGAAAATCTTTTGTTGTAGGAAATTTATAGCGATTGGCGACGTTGGTGAAGCGAAGTTGACCAGCTCTTAAACTGATAGCGTGACTAGAGCGTGACGTATTAATAACTGACCTAGTTTCCAGTAGTCTGCAGGAATATCGGTCAGTTATTATCACGCACTTTACTTCTTTAGGGTTTTTCCACGTACCTATTTGCAGTTTCTGTCATTAGTATTTATAAGACTTATGTATTACCAACCTACCCAACTATTCCTATATGCATGCTTGATGTTTTGAACGGTTAAACCATACCTTACAAACATTGATGATGAAAGAGGGTATCTATATCGATGGTAGGTACTACTCGTACCTACCTAAAGGTACCCCTAATAGTTGTCTATATATAGGTTGAGTCGCGGCCACACTGATAAACACTCATAAAATTGCTGCTACTTGCGACTTTAAGAAGGATATGATGCGGTTTCGGGCTTTCTGTAAGAATGAAGTCACAGCAATTTTATAATAAATTGTTATAGTTTATGAAAAATTTGTGTTTCGTAAACATATGTACTTAATAAATATGGCACGATTTGAGGCGAGGGGTCAGAGATGTGACCCTTTATCTGCGACGCCGGCGGCGCGCGATACCACCGCACTCTGCTGCCGACGCACGCGCTAGCTGGTGAGCTCGTCGTCCTTAGCTAACGGAATATTCTAGCAATAAATACCTATCTGTGTTCCAATAGTAATGTAGCACAAATATTACATATAAACGTATCTCTACTTCAATAATCTGCGTTATTGGAAACTTCATCAGCGAAAAGCATCTTTTCATAGGTTTACTTTGTTTGAAATCATAGTTACACGTTCATTTCCGTTTCCTGACTTTCAAGTAAGAATAAAATATGTTTTCTTCAGTAGGGTAAGATGTGGCGGCTGTGTGTGATATTACTGGTGGCTGCGCGGGCGCAGGCCTGCGAGCTGGCTCCCGGCGGGGGCGCGGGGCCCAAGGCGCCCGGGGACAATTTTTACCGGCTCATCGTCAACGGAGAAATAGAGCGGTATGCGCCCGGGGAGAGATACGTCGGTTAGTATACCTTTAAACCTCCGCATGTTTATTATACTATACCAGAATAAGGAAGTAATTAGAATATTTCTCGAGCACAACATCTAACTACGCCAAAAGTCAGTAATCACGCCTAAATTATAAAATTTAATATACTTATTCCGCAAGCGTTTATCTCTTTACTCACGACAGTCATTTCCGCGAATAAAAACAGCGAGGTCAAAATGAGCAATAATTATCTTATAGCTGTAGAGCACAAAATAACATGTCGGATTATTAGTTGAGTATATCTGCAGATGTCTTGGAGAACTATTCGCATGCTCAGTTTAATCTATGTGTGTGTCGGCAGATCTATAATGTCAGCAGAACATTATAGGTCCCTTCAACAAAGTGGTGATCTTGTTACTCATTGTCAATTGTGCAAAGCGCATGAAATGTTAAGATATCACATCACATGACACTTCATGGACTCATTTAAGTAGGTATAATTATATTATGATATTATATCTATACTATATGATATATATATGTGTAATGAAGTTTGGAAATAAAATTACTATTACTATAATTACTATTACTATTACTATTGATAACTGATCCCGGATGACTGAAATGAAATGAAATGAAATGAAATGAAATGAAATTGTTTATTCTGTAAATAGGATATTGGAATCACTTTTACACGTCATATTAAAAAGTTGTAAAAATAAGCTAGATGAGGTCGGCGTTTCCTATCTGACTACTCTGAGAAGAAAGGCCGAAACAAACTCAGAGGTCACCGTCTCCTTTAAAGTCCAGACATAATCTTGGTCAGGCCATATGAGGACCATGTAGATTAGAGTCTGAAATGGTCTTTTGAGGAAAGAACCACACAGATTTGAGTGGACCTGTCCAGTCAGTGCAAGCATTTGTCAGTAATAGTGGAGCTCAACTCAGAACTTAAGGAGCTCAACGACTCGACGAACAATACCAAAGAAAGGATATTTGGGTAGGTCGCATAAAGTTCTCAAATTGCCAGACCTTCGCTAAAACTAACAGAACGAAAAATAAATATCCACATAGTCCTCACATTCACAATAAAACAATACTTTACAAGTAATCATCATGTCATTTTTTATATAATATTCAATAATGTCAATTTGTATATTTTTGATATTGAAATACTCGGAAAATCTTATCACTTATGTGCCTACTATACACCTAGGTCAGTAAACTGTAGTACACATGTACAGGATGTGTGCCTGTGCGTTACAGCTTGGTTTCTCAAAGAAGCTGTTTCTTCGATCAGAATTCAACTATTTCAAGATCACCTGAGTTATATAAGAAAGAGAGAATTATTTGGATTCAAATAATAGATTCACTGTCTTTGAAAAAGCTGCAAACTTTATTTGCTTTAATTTTAAAAAGTTGTAAGTTGTTGTAAACTTAAAACTTTTAATTTTATACTTTGCGGCTGTGTGGAAAACAAAAATAGCCACCTAGCCTAGCGTTGAAGACACAATATTTAAACAAAAATTCCAACAATCTTCCTTTCAGTGACTCTGGTCGGCTCCCGCACCCACGACGTGGTGCAGCAGTTCACCAGGTTCCAGATGAAGCTGGACCCGCTGGACCCCGCCGCCCCGCGCGTGCCCAGCAAGCAGGGCCAGTTCCAGCTGTTCGCCGACACGCTCACCAAGTTTGACGAGGAGTGCACCAACTCCGTCATCGAGTCCGATGACCTGCCCAAGACTGAGGTGCAGGTCATGTGGAAGGCTCCTCCGACTGGATCTGGATGTGTGCTGCTCAAGTAAGTTACGGTTAAAGATATCAAATCAAAAAAAGAGATCAAATGAAGAACAGATCCACTTAAAGAAAAAACATAAATAGGTTTAAAAAATAATATGTTATGAAGTTATGACTTATGAAGTTATGACGTAGGTATGCTTTGCATGTTTGTATAAAAACCTCAGTTTTCTAAATTCTAGCCAGCGACAACCTACATGATTGATGAGAATTATTTATTTTGAAAAGATGCCCAGGATTACAAGATTGAGAAATTGTTACGATATTTTATTTCTCAAGTGAATATTAAGAAAATATGTTTGACCCATAGCTTATGGTTCACAGGGCAATGGTTTACGAAAACGAAAGCCGCTGGTTCGCTGAGGATGGCCAGTTGACAAAGCGCGTGTGTGAGGACACTTCGCTCCAGACCAGCGACTGTTGCGCCTGCGATGACGCCAAATACAAGGTGATCTACAATGCGTTTACTTATAAAATGGCCATGAATTTTGTCTAATAAATGAATATTGTAAGATAAAATAAAGCTAACAAAAATATTTTGGTTTACTTGCCTCTAATATTGGCACATTACAAGTTTCTATGTTTTTTTTTTCAAGATGGTGTTCGAAGGTCTGTGGTCTCCACAAACGCACCCGAAAGACTTTCCGGTGCAGGCGATGTGGCTGACGCACTTCTCTGACGTCATCGGAGCCACGCACCCCAAGAACTTCAAGTTCTGGGGCGAAGGCGAGATCGCTACTGATGGATTTAGGTAATTCATTGTCATGGAACTACAAAAACTCTCCTTCATTAGCTCTGCCGATGGTAGTGGGTGACATTTTTATTTTCAGACACGAAATGACATCGTATATCTAAATTGTGTTCACATTTAGTTGCTTCTAATGTAATTTTATGATTTTTTATGAATTTTCAAGAAAAAAACCTTTATTGCTTGCATCTTAAGTTTAGTTTTCCCTACAACTTGGATGTTATAATGAAATCAACAGTACATAATAATTATAGTCATTCTGAAATCAACTTCATTTACACTAGGATAGAGTTTATATTTGTGTCGCGTTCCTCAGATCCTTAGCGGAGTGGGGTTCAGTAGGGCTCCTAGAGCGCGAGCTCCGGCAGCAGGGCTCCCGCCTGCGCTCCGTGGTGAAGGCGCCGGGCCTGTGGCACCCGCGCGTCAACGGGAACACCTCCGCCGCCTTCACCGCCGACAGGAAGAGGCACTTCCTCTCACTCGCGTCTATGTTTGGTACGATAACGGTTCCTTTTCTTAAAAACCTAACTACACTATTTTTTTTTAATAATAATAAATTGATTATTAATTTTTTCACCCATAAAAATATGAAAAAGAAAACCTGTTTCAGTGTGTATGCAGCAGGTCTAGTAGACTAATAAAACAATTGAACACTATTTGTCTGGAATTAGTTGCTAAATAATTTAATGGGAATTTAAACTTGAATGAACTAGGAAGTCCCCTTTTACATAGGTATTATGAATTATAATACTAGCTTTTGCCCGTGCCTTCGTCTCGGTAAAGGTAGAAAATTAGATTGTAGAAAGGGGCGTGAAAAGTTAACAGACAGAGTTACTTTCGCATTTGTATTTTTTGTTTTACTATATAGACCTTGCTGTTCCCATTCTTCGGCAAAGGCGTCCCTCCACCCCTTCCATGTTTCGCGATCCGGCGCATCCTTTTTCTAGTATTGTCGGACCCGATCCAGCTCGTCCCGCCATCTCCCACGTGGTGGGCCGCGACCCCACCTCACTGTCGTAGGGCACCGCAGTTCTATGCTATATGAACCCGCAGCTTATCACCAGATAAACTGTGGGCCAGTCCCATTTAATGTATAATATATATAAAAATATTCTGCTCTCAAAACGATGAAACTGAACATCATGAGGAAACCGGAATGTCCTAGAATCAAAAATTCGATGAAACGAGATATCTACCAACCCGCACTGGGCCCGCGTGGTAGATCACAGACCTGCCCTCTCGAAGAGATAAAAAATATAATATTTATGATATGGACGACACATACAGATCCCAGTTTACCACCCATATTGTTCTGAGTTTCCCGTCTCGTGGTTGCAGGTCCGTCTCCGGACTGGGTGGTGGGCGTGAGTGGCCTCAACCTGTGCCAGACGGACTGCACGTGGGCCGAGCACAAGGTGCTGGACCTGTTCCCCTACGACGCTGGCACCGACAACGGCATCTCTTACATGGTGAGCATACCGTCATGTCGACACGTTGTAATAGAACAGGCAGTCAGGTAAATCACTAGTTAAGCACATTGGCACAGTGTTATAGACATAACTGTCAAAGAATGAACCTGAAATATGAATTAACAAAAATGTTTGCTGCAAATAAACGATTTTTTTTTTCTATAACAATTTATGTCCTGGTTTTACCTACAGCTCGGTCGCATAAGCGATTTTCATAGTGACCTATCTTAATTTATTTGTCGTCTAAGCATATTTATCCCGTTATAAAATAGTAGATTTACCCATAGAGAGAACTTCCTATATCTATGGTACAACCCCAATGAGTTGGTCTAAAATTTTAATCGCTGTCAACCTGTTAACTTTTATTATGGCGCAATTTCATTGGTCGTTAACTCGTGGGGAACGATTGCGGTATACGGAGAACCTTCACTGCACGTTTGGCAGTTGCTTTGCATTTTCATTGGGTGTGAGTCTGCAGTTCTGCACGCATTTTACCGACTGATGAATTTCATTCGTCGGAACGCCAGCTACGTGGATTCCCCGCAGACGGTGTACCGGCCGCGTTATCGACCCCGGCTGCGGGGAGACCCCGCATGCTGTATATCGACTGAGTTGTCGACAAATGAAAATCAGCCATTATTAATGTCCCATGTACATGTGTTGGGGTTCTCATTTTAAGTAAATAAATAGCTCTTTCCCCAACCAGAACCATCTCAGATGACTTCTCGAATCGATTATATGAACATTGTTTTCATTGGTTTAGATCTTTTCGTATTTCTTATATTTAATTGTAAAAATGCTATTGGCACTTCCAGTCACCAAACTCAGAAACCAATCCCCGCGAGAAGATGTACCGCATCACGCCCATGTACCCCGAGGACCCGCGCGCGCCCTTCTACGCGCCCGGCGCCGCGCGCGTGTCGCCCATGGCGCGCCTGCACCTCACGCGGGACAAGCTCGTCTCCAGGTCCTGCGACGAGGAGCTGCTGCTGCAGCAGGTGCTCGAGGAGGATGAGAACACGGAGACTGATAATAGACGTGAGTGCAGAGAATAATAAATAGTTAGCCGGTCTGTGACGAGGGCTGACGGAAACTGGACGCGCTCCATATTTGTTTAATGTTCTTAATTACCCCCAATTTATCGTATCTATGATGACCAGCTATTGATTGAAATAAAGTCATGAATTCATAAACAAATAAAGTTAAGAAAGCTTATTCAAGTTAGTCTGTCAATCTACAACATATCTGGTGCTACTTGTTGGTCAACTAGCCAACAACCCACTACAGCACATGCGACTACCGCTGTACGCGCTGGATAGGATTGCAGGCGGGAAAGTAACTTGAAATTTCAAAGTTGAAAGAATACCAATTATAGTTATTGCTAAAATTATTTTACTTGACAACAAACTAAAGGTAGTAATATTACATGAGAGTAGTGGTGGTCCAGTGGCAACGGCCGCGACTTACGAGTTGTACGTCATAGGTTCGAACCCAGGCGAACCCCGACAGGAGTTTTATTTTGTGGAAATTATTTCATCACCACTACTGTCAAAACGGTGAATCAAAACGTCGTGAGGAAACCGGCAACTTGCATTGGGCCCGCGTGGCCCGAGTTACAATCCGCTCCCTCTCACCAAGAGGAGGCTTGTGTCCCAGCTGTAGGAACATTATAAGCTGGTTATGCTAATACCATTTGTTTTTTTTTTTACCACTTTTGTTCCTATTCCGGGGTTTTAACCCCGAGTTTTTGCCCGTTAAACCCGGTTGTCTGTTCTTGTTGCGAATTATGTACATAAGATACTGGGATTCGTTTTTCCAGTAGTAAGACATCCTTATATGATTATGTGCAGCCTATATTTTTCTAATATAGTTACCAACTAATCAGTCACTATCTCCAGCGGAGTGCGCGGTGTCCGAGTGGAGCAGCTGGTCGCAGTGCTCCGTGAGCTGCGGCAAGGGCCTGCGCATGCGCACGCGCGAGTACCGCGCGCCGCAGAAGGCGCAGATGTTCGCGTGCGCGCGGCAGCTCGTGTCCAAGGAGATGTGCGCGGCCGCCGTGCCCGAGTGCGAGTGAGTATTGACGAGCTGTGTACACGATGGGATCGGCAACAATGACGAACTTCTATACAAAACTTTAATATTCTTTGGAGGGCCGTAATTTAAAAAATCCTTCCTTGGTGCTTGCTCCCAATTTCATACTTCTAGGACCCAGCGGTGTAGGCTGTGCGTTATGTGTCAGTGAGTGGATGAAAGAATTTAAGATTTTTATTAAGTAGATTATGTACTTAGGCCCACTTGCGCCGCAAATCGCTAAATGTATTTAGCGCTAAGAAACGTATTTAAAATATCATTCTGTTTCTATCTTCAAACAATTGACATTTACAAAAAAAATATTATTTGGACAAAATGTTGCTTGTTTAATAATCTGACAAAAATCAGGATTTTAATAGCAAAAAGATTTTTTTGAGTTATCTCCGTGAGTTGTTTCAATCGTGTCAAATTAGTCGTATCTAGACACGCGGCCGCGTGTCCAACCAAGTTCAAGAAAAGAACTGGCGACGCAGCAGCCGTGTGTTATATTACACGAACCATTTGGAGCTACTTTTCACCCCTCAATAACTCAAAATCTATTTAACATACACACATAAAACTTGGTTTATTTATTAATACCCTCTAGATTAACTAGAACCCAAAATTTCATATATAAAGCTCAAACGGTTGATGAGATATCAACGTCTAAAAATCGTAATTTTTATCACTGACTGGCTTATTACCTATAGATCAAAAACCTAACCCACTTCCTGATGACCTAGAAAGTTGAAATTTGGTGTCCAGCTTGGTAATTGAGTGTATACAAAGGAAAAAAAATCAGAAATAAGTTTTTTTTTAAGTTTAAAAAAAAATCAAGTAATCGATTTTAACATTAATTTTGCGCCTTTCGAAATTATAATAGCAAAAATATTTTGTTTTGTAGGAGAATTGGTTCCATTATGAAAGGTCGCTTTTGTCGCATTTGCGCCTTTCGAAATTATAATAGCAAAAATATTTTCTTTTGTAGGAGAATTGGTTCCATTATGAAAGGTCGCTTTTATCGTTTTGTATATAGGTACCAGATTATTTTGTATAACTTAGACAACCAATAATTAATAATAATTGTTAATCATTGGCTGTTTAAGTTTTCCGCGAGGCGGGCAAGAGGAGGGCGGCGCGTCCGGGGTCACGGGGATTTAAGTGTTTGGAAATATAGTCATAGTCCGTATCTTGAGGTGACATTTAGGCTTCCTGTACATGATGTCGGAGCCGCACCAGAGCCGGACCACAAGACGAAAAAAATTGCGGCGCGGCGCCTCCCTTGCTAATATGTTACCGGTAATCTGTATAATGCAGGTATTCTTTACAATACCTAGGCAATGTATAGAATACATTTTCCGCAGTAGCTAGAAGCCCATAAATAAAAAAAAATATAAAAATTTGTACTTATACCGATACGTTACGTATGTTTTTGAGTGTGACAAAGCGGATAGTGAGCTCAAAATGTAAATGCAAAATAGTGCCTGCGAAAATTAATTAATTAAAGGATACGTGGGGAAGGAACCGACGGGTTCCATGTGAACTTTGTAACTATCATTTTAAGAGTTTGTACACACATGAGATATGCAATAAAGATTTGGATTCAATTGAATTGAACTTGTTCCTGACGGAGTTTCCACGACGGCACACGTTTTTTTATAGAACTTCGACAACCAATATTAACACAAACTACAACGCCGGGCTCAGCGATCTGACATCATTGCGGATAAGTGTAACTAATTAAGTTACAAAAGAAATACATTCTACGACAATCTTGCTACTTATATTTGAAAATAGATTTTACGGATCACTTTTAGTTGACGAATAATAATAATTTATTTACAAAAAGTAATGATATCCAATCAAAAACATAAATGTGAAATGGGAGCCAAATTCAAAGTGTGGTTATCGACTTCGCCGACAAAAGAATTGAGATCTAAATGGGTGCCAAGTTCTATAGATAATCCTGAAATTTATAAAGAACATACAACATTCTAAAATAAATTTCAAACCAAATTTCTTGTTTTTTTTCTGTTATAAGAATGTTTGCTATTTAAAATTTCATTAGCCAAGTAAATTTTGCGTTGTGTAAATAATTCGACTATTCAATGAAGTTATATTTTTTGCGTGCGGTACGTTGCGCGTTGCCATAAATATCAGAAATAAGTCGTTTTCCAGCAAGAATTTTTGCTCAATGTTACTTTTACTATTTTTGTTGGTTTTTGTGAATAACGACTATGTGATGGATCTTGTCAGACCCTGTATAAGTAATAGTTTCCTCCCTTTCCACTCTCAGAGGCGACAGCGCGGCTCCGGACGATGCAGACAACAACGCGACGCCCATCGAGGACAACGACGGCGTCTGCAAGACCTCGGAGTGGGGGCCCTGGAGTGAGTGCTCCGTGACGTGCGGCGTGGGCGTCAGCACCAGGAGGAGGCACTTCATCAACCACATGGGCATCAAGAAGTGCCCGCTCGTGCAGACTGGTACGTGATCGGAGTTTGTTCTTTCGGCGTGCATGTTGTGTTATTATAGCCCTTACTGCTTATGATTATGCTTGACTTCAGACAAGGGAGGAAGTTATGCATTCGGAGAGTTTTTTTTTAATTTGCGTACACCGATTTTTTTATTCAGTTGAAGCTTAGCTTAGCTTCATAATATGACCAGATCGGTGTCTGAAGTATTAAGATTATCTTTTTCGCGCCAGACATGTGAAGGCATTCTGCGTGCTTTCACACGTCTTTACACTTTCTTTCTAAGGCGCGGGACATACACGCGTGGACATACACATACATATTTTATACAAAACGTGTAGGAGCGACGATACGCACCCCGCCCGCGCCTCGCCCGCGCCTCGCCCGCACCTCGTCCGTGCCTCTCGCCTCTTGTGTATGTCCCACACCTAAAGGAGCGATCCTTTAGAAACAAGATCACTCCACTAGCGCTATTGTGTATTTAAGTCTCAATGCTGAACTAGTTTCACAAACAACGTACCTTGCTATGAAACCCTTCTTATTCCGCTTATTAGTTCACACAATTCCCGCTAGATGTCGTTACACGTTCCTAACCATGGTCTAGTGCCGTACTAATACTTCGCTTCTTTCACAGAGGAGAACCGCAAATGCATGGAGCCACAATGTACCGAGCAAGAAACGGAAATATCGGACCCGTCGTGCCCCACGACCGAGTGGGCGGCCTGGTCGCCGTGCTCGGCCTCGTGCGGGCGCGGCGTGCGGTTCCGCATGCGGCTGCTGCTGGTGCCGGCCGACCGCCAGCAGGACTGCAGTGCCAAGGTCGAGCTCATGCAGCAGCGCGCCTGCCAGGAGCGGGAGAGCTGTGCCATCGATATGCTGACTGCTAAGCGTGAGTTTTAGTCCTAAATAATGGTTAAATAATGGTTTAAGACAATTTTTCAAAAACAGAATTCAATTTTGTTTACGTAGAATGAGAAACACTAGTTGAATACAAATAAACGTTCTTTGGAACGAGTATCGACACGGTATGATTGAAGTTACAGGTGGGTACAATAAGTATTGTTAGTCATTCACTCAACATTATGTTGCTGAAATAAACTATACTAAAAGACATCAAAGGGTTTAATATTTCTACTTGAAATAGTTAATTTGCAAACAAATATAGACACATTACTTCGCTACGTAATATAGACTCATAGTTTCATATGAGTCTATATTACGTAGCGAATTAATGTTTCTATTACAGTTGCTCTTGAAAGAATAATTTGATATAAAAGAAATAAAAAAATAAAAAGTTTGGAAGAAATAAAAAAAATTATATGTTTGTAGTTCGAAAGTTTTTGTAAATTTTAAATATTCAAATCAGCACTTTTTGAACGACAAAAGTTAGAAAATGTCTGAAACGGCCGACCGTTACCTGCCACCGTCTAGTATTCTAGCTGGAAGGAAGCAGCTTGAGTTTTTCACCGCAACCTAATAATAATCTGATTTATGCAGGTCTTTCCTAATGGTTGACAGCATTATTATGATAAATAACCAAAGGAACCGCATTTATGTGGAACGTAAACTATTCGTAACTCGTAAAACATATTTGTAAATATGTATACGTGTCGCCTTATCTCAGCGATACTCGTCGGCGCCCACGCAGATACATAACAATGACCCGCGTGCGACTGACGAGCCGCCGACATTTGTTTAACTACAGAGAGAGACATAGTGCGATAGTAACACATTTAACTGATTGCTTTGTACTTGAGAGCGCACCTCGCAAGGCTACGTTGTGTAACGCTAAAATGCTACCAACTGGCTGCGATTATGATAATGATGTGGCACATCTAACTGGCGATACCTATGTCTGATTGACCACGGAACGAAATGAGAGATTCTAAGAAAGTAGCAACCATACATATTGGTGATAAAAAATCAGTGTGAAATAAACAATCCCTAGCGTAAGCGATGTGCAATAATCAATGGTTTTCATAATTTAATTATTGCTATGTTTAGCGAAAACAGACACAGTTCCCAGTACAGGGATATTAATGAAAACTGAATTCTGGACGCAAATAAAAATGTAATGTATATCGGCACAAGGTTATCTCTCCGTGAGTTATTGCTTATCATAAAAATAGTACATGAATGTTAATAAATTCGCACTCAAGGGCTGGACCGGCCTTTACGTCTGTGTAGGATGAATGAAGAGTATAAATCTATAGCTTAAATTAAACAAAGACATAATGGTTTTGAGATAAATGACGACTGCAAAATATCTGCTATTCAATCATCACAGATAATTCTGCAACAAAACTGAATCTTGATAACAGCTGTTTCAATCAGCTGTTATCAGTAAGTAAGAAACATAGTATACTAAGACGTGGCTAAAACAATAATGAGTTAAAGTAAAGTAAATATGAACAGCTCAAGTAAATATGAAAACTGCGAAATAAAACAGGCGTCGACAGAATAGATTCATCTGTTCAATGGCGTTCATAAACTACAATCTAAACGTTTTAAATTAGACAAGAATCTTTTTCTATCAGTTCCCGTCCCGCAGGTATCTGCATGGAGGAGGCGGACCCGGGCCCGTGCCGCGGCCTGTACCAGCGCTGGACCTTCATGGCGCAGAAGGGCATGTGCGTGCCCTTCGCGTACGGCGGCTGTCGCGGGAACCAGAACAACTTCATCACGCAGGACGACTGCACCAGCACCTGCAGTGTTATACTAGGTGAGCGCACTGTCTGCTAGTTCATCACGCAGGACGACTGCACCAGCACCTGCAGTGTTATACTAGGTGAGCGCACTGTCTGCTAGTTCATCACGCAGGACGACTGCACCAGCACCTGCAGTGTTATACTAGGTGAGCGCACTGTCTGCTAGTTCATCACGCAGGACGACTGCACCAGCACCTGCAGTGTTATACTAGGTGAGCGCACTGTCTGCTAGTTCATCACGCAGGACGACTGCACCAGCACCTGCAGTGTTATACTAGGTGCGCGCACTGTCTGCTAGTTCATCACGCAGGACGACTGCACCAGCACCTGCAGTGTTATACTAGGTGCGCGCACTGTCTGCTAGTTCATCACGCAGGACGACTGCACCAGCACCTGCAGTGTTATACTAGGTGCGCGCACTGTCTGCTAGTTCATCACGCAGGACGACTGCACCAGCACCTGCAGTGTTATACTAGGTGCGCGCACTGTCTGCTAGTTCATCACGCAGGACGACTGCACCAGCACCTGCAGTGTTATACTAGGTGCGCGCACTGTCTGCTAGTTCATCACGCAGGACGACTGCACCAGCACCTGCAGTGTTATACTAGGTGCGCGCACTGTCTGCTAGTTCATCACGCAGGACGACTGCACCAGCACCTGCAGTGTTATACTAGGTGCGCGCACTGTCTGCTAGTTCATCACGCAGGACGACTGCACCAGCACCTGCAGTGTTATACTAGGTGCGCGCACTGTCTGCTAGTTCATCACGCAGGACGACTGCACCAGCACCTGCAGTGTTATACTAGGTGCGCGCACTGTCTGCTAGTTCATCACGCAGGACGACTGCACCAGCACCTGCAGTGTTATACTAGGTGCGCGCACTGTCTGCTAGTTCATCACGCAGGACGACTGCACCAGCACCTGCAGTGTTATACTAGGTGCGCGCACTGTCTGCTAGTTCATCACGCAGGACGACTGCACCAGCACCTGCAGTGTTATACTAGGTGCGCGCACTGTCTGCTAGTTCATCACGCAGGACGACTGCACCAGCACCTGCAGTGTTATACTAGGTGCGCGCACTGTCTGCTAGTGCCACCCAGTTCACTGTGTAATCAGACCCCAGTAAAAGGATTTGATGACCCTGACGAGTTTTTGAATCGAGGCCGATGACGCAGAATCGAAACCGTTTTGCACCAATCCGAGTTTATACAATTACATATTTCATATTCGGACACATTACAAATATCAAAACGTGGTTGGTCATTTGATATTACATCCTGCACTTTGTCATGGCAGATTAACACTAATTGGATTATAAAATCGTTGCCTCTGATCCATTAGCTTAATTTATATAGATACATGACACGTGTTTCATTTGTTCTATAGAAAAATATTATCATACAATATTATGACAGTGATCTGTGTGTTTAAGTTAATTTTATTCAGTGTGGTTTACACCATCGTGCCTTTACAAGAAAACCAGCTGAATCTATAGCTAAACGTGGGTTTAATAGTGAATCTCTGATGTATTTATCATATTCAATAACGCACTAGAATTCCAACAATCCTACGCTAACTCCATACGGACTAGCCCGAACGCGGCTAATTCGTATAATTAGCGCGACCCACTCCATCACCCTATTTGTATGAAACAGAAATATGTGGTGACAATGATTAATTCCTTCGCGGAGTCCGATGGCGGACAAAAATATTGGACAGTGTGCCAGTGTGTCGCGACCGTGGCTAATACACCATGAACACGTAATAGCGCAGTCAGTTGATGGGTATCCACGGATCTGACGTCATCCCCGGCTGTCCCCCTGTGACGTCACTGTCATAGACTAGGTACGTCATGATGTGACAGTTGTTTGGATTGACATTTTCGGCTCACTCGCGCTCGCGTCCCTACCCCTAGCAATATAGTCAATTTCGTTCTCGCTTGAAATCATTCAGCCTTGAGCCAGTCAAGTTTTGTAAGTAGTTCCGTAGCTTGCGAGTTTTCGTGTAACTACGTCAAATTGCTTTCATGTCGCAAGCTGTATTACCTAAACCCTATCATTAGTGGGCAGAATATCGTACATTAGGCATGATTTGAAAAGCTCGCCACATATTGAGGTAGCGGTGTCAGTGTGCCCGTTACAATGTGGCTGCAATGTTCGGTGTCCGTGGACAAACGTCTTTGTTTGAAGAAAAATATGACACAAAGTCAAATTGACATTTATCTGTTGAATGAACGGTATTCGGCAACAATTTAGACGCTAACGGAGAGTGCTTACAGACTAGCAAACTTTTAATTTGCTTATGTTTATTTAAGTGTTTAACTTCGGCTATTTAACGATCAAAATCATGTCCACATGTGTGTCATGTTAACGACCATTAGCATAACATACGACGCTAAGGAGCAGAACAAAAAAAAACATTTAGCTTATGCAGAAGTAGGTCCAAGATGAAGACCTATCCCCGTCCTCCGTTCTACTAGAAGTAGGATCAAACGTCATTCCACAAAAATTAAGACCTTAGCTGTACACTTATCTGGCAAACTTTTACTTTTCTTCTGTTAATTAACGTGGTTAACAACCTGGTCTGACAACCAGTCTTACCAAGCGGTATCGTATTACCCAGTTACTGGGATGTGGAGTTCAGATAGGCAGTCGCTCTCTATGTAAAATCCTGGTGTTCAGCTGCATCCGGTTAGACTGGAAGCCGACCCCAACATTGTTGGGAAAAGGCTAGGCGGATGAATTAACGTGTTTAACTTCAGGTATTTACAAATCAACAACATTAGGCTTCCTGTGGCGCCGGAGCCGCAACGGTGCTGGACCGCATGATGTGAAAGCTAAAGCGATCCGGCTTAGCTTAACAGAAGTAGGTCTGAGAAGAAGAGCTATCCTATGTTGAAGAAGCAGGGTTTATTCGATTTAACCAACCTTTTTCGATCAAACCTCTGACAAAAGTCCCAAATCAAACTCAGTTACGTAACTGAAGCATTAAGATAACGTTTTATTAATCCAATCAACATCTTAGCTAATATCGGTTGTGAATGATGACATTTATGTCCCCGGCGTCACAGCTGCGCTGGCGCCGCGCCAGGCGTGACTCAGTTGCCAGGTGGTTCCCTCTCCAGCGCATTACATCGACACCACGAGATCTGCTGACACCCCTTGTTTTGCGGTCGTTAACTCGCCACTTTATTCCACACTTTCCAACTCCGGAAGATTGGCATTCATAATAATGCATATTTGTATGGCAAACGATCTGGCAGTCATCGTATATCAGTTCTGTGTATGAAGCTGTCGGATTATTATAATTAATTGTAATTTACGATCGCAGTGGGTGGCATTTTAAGAGCAATTGAGCTGCTAAGATCAGAATGATTTAAAACACGACTCATACGTCTTTATAGTTTCAGAGCTCCAACAAAGATATAAAGTGCAAGCATAAAGAACGGATTTAAAAATGAATCTTTGCTTTAAAACGTTTTCGCTTGTAAACATAGAAACAAACCGTCAAACGCGAGTCAACAAAGCGAACACGGCGAGCGACGCGCGAGTATGTACGTAAGACGGATTTACGAGTGACGGGCACAAGGCTGCCCGCTTGATTAGGTGTCTCAAATCTGTGTGTCTACTACCTACACGCGTGACCCCGGTAATCTGTGTGTAGCACCCCCAGACGATGACGTCAGGAACACGTCACCTCCTGACGAGTGACGTCACACACCGGGAACAACTTCGAATCCGAACTGTTTACGATGCTCGTAAAAGAATACATCTTTAAAGATAAATTCTTTGTTTCGTGTGATTGTTCGGTCGGTTGTAGTGTGGGTGACATGACAGCCATGTTAATTTAGGACATTATGTCATTGTAGAGCAGAAAAAATATGGCAGACTGGTCCCATTTGTCACGGTTTCGTGTGAAAACAACAATGTTTATTTTAGAATAATAGGTAAAAAGTGTTGTATAATCCCTAAACTTAGTAGCAACGAAATCTATTCATACATTGATTTCAATGTCACATACTAAGTAGCCAAATTATTAATTTTGTAATTATGAATTTCTTAATTGTCATTTTGCAAGAGGCGAGTCGTAATATCTACGTACTTATAAATCAAAGTAGCTTTTCCGTCTGTGTGACCGCTTAGCTTCTAAACTGCACGATGGGTTTTCTTATTAAACTTAAATATTTAAAAAAAGAAATCTCGATGTTGTGTCAACTCGTAAAACCGCGCGAAGCAGCGCCTGGTCGCTAGTACCTTTTTTTTTTTTTTTGGTTGGGAAATCATCATATGACTTCTCCCGCTCTGGGCGGAGCGGAAGGGCGTGTCAGACTCTTACTGACTAAAACCCACCCGTGTTCCTTCAGTTGCCTGTTGCCAGGGTCCCGGCATCCCTTTCGGACTATTCCGCAACCCTGCAGGGGTCGCTAGTACCTAAAGTAATAAAACCAATAAGACACAACTACGGCTACTTCATGTGCGTCTATTGGCGGAAAGGGAACGAATGATAATGTTGTTTTCCTTTATACGATAGCGTGTCGAAGACAACTGCGGTAATAACATTGTGTTAATAATAACAAGTCATGTTTAAAGCTACACGTTGAGTTTGTTGAGCGACATCGTTCATGGTATTGATCATGTGCTACATTTCGTAGTGTCCAAAACTCAAAAAAACCATCATGTCAGATCACCAAAATATTAGCCAAGAGCGAGTCATATTCGCGCTATGAGGGGTCTACTAGCTTTTTCTTTGCAACAGCTTTAAGTTACTGAGATAGAGCCACAACAAAGTGACCACCAGACGGACAAACAGAGAACCAAACTTATTTACCTACTACTTGTAGATCATCAAAAATGTACGTGTTACTAATACCATACATTAGTCAAGTTAATAGAACCAAAACAATTTTCCGACGGTGTCGCGACAACGGAGACTACATAATTTTCCTGGACATCCGTGCTACTGATTGCATGTTTTTCATGTTTTTGAAGGGTAACGACTTAGCAACCGTTTCTCACACATTTGCTAACAATTGTAGTAAATAATGTTCTCCATTGTTAGTAAATAATAATAGCAGACATAACAATACAGACTCAACGATACATTTATCATTTCGGACGCACTAATGTGGAAATAACTAGCCATATATTGTCGCTTGTACCGTTAGTAACACTAAGTGACTAATCATAATAAAAAACGTCACCAATTGAAGTGATAAAAACAGTATAAATTATTATTGGCGCCTAGAATGGCACAGCGGCTGAGCGATTGGTTTCTTCCGGTCATCAGTTCGATTCACGAACGAGAAAATGTTTGTTTTGTTTATTTGGATGTTTGATGAAATGCCTGAAACTATCATGTTTCAGGCATTTTCTTTTCAGATTTCAAAAAGTAAATTGACTTCACAATCATCATTTTCACTTAAGAGGCCGTTACCCATCCAGCTTGTTCCAACCGTAACAGGTCACTGGAACTCTAAGTGTGTATAGACACTACTGTTGTCCTCAGGAGGAGGAGCCCCGCCGGCCGGTCTACCACCACAGTTGAGCCAGCCGTCATCGGCCCTCAACAACAACGTGCCCGTGTCCAATAGCGTTAATGGTGAGTTTACAGTTTCATTTCTACAAGATATTGTTGGTTTCATTCATGTTTCCCTCCAAAAGACCCCGCCAGGGAAGTTCGCATCACATTGAAGATATTTTGTAGTTTAGAGCGAGCTAATGATCTTCCATTAAATACTTATTTATCTAGATATTTGTGCACCATGCATTCGCGTGTATGATTGTTTTGAATCTCCGACATTGAAAAGGTCAACATATTATAAAAATAAAATTCAATTGCATTTTCCAAAATGAACGCAATAAGTAGTCGAAGTAATTTTTTGCCAACAATGAACAATGCGACATTAGCGAAACGTAGAATACTATTGTATTGTGAGTTCCAACCTCATGCTAGTCTAGGCACGTAGACGCAGATGTGTCTGAACTTGAGCACTCTCGCGCTGCACAAACACCTCCATATAGATAAAAAGACATTATTTACAAGAGCCGGCCGCGTGTGACATGGTTATTAGGGTTCCGTACCCAAAGGGTAAAACGGGACCCTATTACTAAGGCTCCGCTGTCTGTCTGTCTGTCCGTCTGTCACCAGGCTGTATCTCATGAACCGTGACAGCTAGACAGTTGAAATTTTCACAGATGATGTATATCTGTTGCCGCTATAACAACAAATACTAAAAAACAGAATAAAATAAATATTTAAGGGGCCCATATACAACAAACGTGATTTTTTTGCTAGTTTTTGCTCGATATTGAAAACGGCAAAAGGTAGACGCTGAAATATTCACAGAATATTTAGTTACGTATTCACTTTAAAAATAAATAATTAAATTAAAATAAAACAAATATTTAAGTGGGCGCTCCCATACAACAAACGTGATTTTTTGCCGTTTTTATAGATAATGCTACGGAATCCTTCGTGCGCGAGTCGCGGTTTTTTATTTTTACGTTATCGCGACTATTGGCGATGCCAGTTCATTTGGTTATTGGGCGATAATGGAGTGGCCTTAGAGGAGATTCGATGTGTTTCTGAAAGCTTGGAAAATAGGATCTTATAATATCGCATTGTCATGACTTCTATCAGATTTTCTAGTGAGGTGTGAACTTGTGAGTTATCAAACGTTAGGTCTCCGAGGAGGGGAGGACATAAGCGTTCGTATTTATTTATAATCCCACCCACAACTGTGTGGGTCAAGGTCTGGTCGGCGACTATTTTTATCTTCAGTTATCTTACGCAGGCACGTCTAAACTTGAAGGAGGTCTTGAAAGGGTGGGCTTTAGAGACAAGACATGTCTATTGTACTCTTTAGCAAGTGACGGTTTTTAGCCCATTTTAGATAATGAGATTTGATTAGGGTTTTCACGTGTTTTTGGTACGATTGCGGTGCGGCTGAGTTTAATTCATTGTATTAGGGCGCGACCAAATTGAGAGCTATTAACTAACGAGTAGCTATTTAATAGGCTAAGAAGATCTACGAGCTTAGAGCGATATGGCAGTACAATAGCTATAGCTCTCAAATTGACCGCGAATTTAAGCATTATTTATGTATTTGTTTGTATCTATTCAAAAACAAGTGAGTATCCATGTCCAGGACCAACTCTGGCGCAGCCTGGTGACTGCCAGGTGAGCGCATGGGGCGAGTGGAGCAAGTGCTCCGTGACCTGCGGCACCGGCTACCAGGAGCGCACCAGGACCGTGCTGGTAAGCATACATTAGACACGTAATACAGTTCGCTACTGTGGATTGAGTTGAAAAGGTTCGCTTCGACTCTTACCATATGCTGCAGATCATCTGTGTGTTACAGGAAAAATAAACTAGCATTTGAATCCCGCTACGCAATTCCTAGAGCTTTGTGATATCTTAGAGTTATAACTGGTGACTTCTTGTTTGTAAATGCTTTTTTTAACTAGGTATTATTCGTATAATATGACCAAGCGAGATCGACGGCTTTACGCCTGAAGCAAGGTGCTTTTTATTTTGATGAACCATCCTTGGACGGATCTCGAGAAAATGGTATAAAGGGACGTAAAATACACGTCGTTGTATGTCGTATGGTATAATTGAAGAGCTTCTAGTGTTCAGTAGTACGTGTGAGAGCCGCGCTGCCGGCACGTCTCGCGTGAAGTGTACAGACTACCTCATCAGGTTCAAGAGTCTCCGACACTGCAAGTAACGCACTTTTTAATATAAATATCTGCATCAGATACTTTATGTTAACTTTGTGCCAACCTACACTGACGGTGATACTGCTCAGTTAGTTTCGTCAGTTATTTTCATAGCGTTATGTCCTACGGTATTCTGCTGTGGGGCAAAGCTGCTGATATTCAAAATATATTTGTCCTTAAAAAACGAACTGTACGAGCAATTTGCCAGAGTTTCTCCGAGAGTTTTTTTTTATATTTCTTTCTCACGGTTTCACAATTCATCTTCGCCAACATCGTAAGTATATAAGACAAAATATACACTTATACACTAAAAATAGTGATATTCACAATGTTAACACTACGGCCTCAACAATTCATAATCATAATTATAATTCTTGCTTGAGCAACCAGATAAACTTTTATTAGTTCGATTTACCTTTTTTACAGTGGTATTCAAAATATAATTTGTATCCTGATATACCCGGATAGTGTTCGGGTAGTATCAGAATTATCTGTATAGTAAAATGGGGCGGATAATTGCATGCCGCAGCCTTGCCTATTCGCGCGGCTCTCAGGTCTCAGCCAGGCAAAAAAATTGCCATAGCAATAAATAGACTCGCAACCGGCAAACCATAGGTTCTACTAATCCATACTAGTATTGTTTATAGCAATATTATGAATGCAAAAGTCACTCTGTCTGTCTGTTACTTTTCACGCCATGACTTGTGTTAGTTCATAGGGTATTTTTTATCCCGATAGTACGTTCCACTTTCCGAGGAATAATTTCCGATCTCCACGCGGGCGAAGTCGCGGGAAAAAGCTAAGTAGTTAAATATAAACCTTTGCACTAGAATTATGTTCTTGAAGTCTCGAATTAACTACACTGTAACCGAATGTCTGAAGAATAAGTGGATAATACTATAACATTTTAAAAGGACTACGCTCAAATTATAGGTAATTTAGAAATACTCAGTTCGAACAATAAGCCTTCTACAGCGAGTAATGCAAGTGATTATGAAGGCGAGTGTATACAACATTGATGGTGTTTGTAAAGATACCGTCGCGTCGGTGCAGGCGGTGGACGAACGCCGGAGCAATCGATATTCCCGCATCGCTGTAGGTATAGGGCCACCATTTTATTCGGTAAAAAGTTACTAGAGTAGAATTTTATGCTATGTACGTTTTGATTGAAAATAATTCTATAATCCCGAAAATAATCAATTGTCTTCGGCTCTACATTATTTCTAAAAGTTGTTCAAGTTTAACGTAACTTATATCTTGGCTTACAAAATGTTACAAAGTTTCAACCCTAGCCTAGGACGGGCGGGCCGCCCTTCGCACGTGACGCGCCACGTTCGGTCAAATCGTGCCATTTACCGATAATTATTGCACCTTCATTACTGACGAGGACATACCGTACACGTAGTAGGTACCACCTAGGTACACGGAGCACGTAGACCGTAGCTACGTCGTGAGAAACAACAGCTTACCTGCGGAGAAAGAGAACACATAATAAATATAATGAGAAAAAGAAATGTGCTTAGTATTATAGTCATCAGTATCTACTGAAATATGAATGTTTATTAATGTTTTATTAGCTTTTGAAATGCCATTGTTAAAGTGTATGTTTAAATTATGTAAATGTCTGTTATAATAATATGGTTAGGTTACTAATTATACGTTTTAATAGTAAAGGTATGATTTGTCTACGATACGTTACTGGGAACGCACAGGAGAGGTGTTGGAGGAGGAGTTGGGACAGTGATACTTGTGACGATGCTACGCCTAGAACGTATCGAGTCTTTTTGTACTTATTTCTGTTTTTATTACCAACTAGCTGACCCGACAGACATTATTCTGTTCAACAATAATCCCATATAAAATGGACGTTCAGTTTTTCCCGAATTTATAAAGTTTCCGAAAGTTTTTCCAATTTGTCTATTCATTATAACCTAATTCGAACATTTTAAAACAAAAAAAGCCAAATCTATCCAGCCAATGTCAAGCAATACGCTTACGGCTTGCCAAAAGTATTAAATTTATATTTAAATAGAATTAGTTCATTTAAAATTTTGACATTGTATTGGCAGGTTTATGGAATAGCAAATCTGTAGATCACGCAGCGACTAAATAAAATAATGAATCATGATACGAACTCCATAGCAATGACCTTACAAATTAAGATTTATTCAGTGCATTAACGAACAGAAGTTCAAGAGTCCAATCGGTTTGGTACTAATCAAATGAACATCTAATTCAATGAATTGGTCTGGAAGGTCTGATTGCTTCAATCAATCACGCCTGAAATAACTCGAGCAGTATGTAATGTATGACAGCGGCATTTTTATGAGCGTTACATTTAACGCTCATAAAAATGCCGCCGCATGCTGACACCATTGTGTCAGATGATGTCAATTGCGGGTCGCAGTCTGTGCAGTGTTAATTGGAGCGAGTGTGCGGCGCGCCTTATCGTGCGGTAGGTCAAGGCCACGAAGAAACAGTGGGACGAATTAGCGGAGAAAATTGTCGTTCGCTCGAAATGTTATGATTTTCAATATGTTCCTCGTGTGATATATAGCCAAACGAGTTTCAGTATAGTTTGAAATAGAAAACTCTTATTTATTTACGTTAAAAATTTCATTAGACTAGATAACATTCATTAGTGTTTTCTGAACACTATCTTTAGCACGTTACAATACAACATCAATGTGATGGCTGATGAATGTGATGATAGACTGCAAGACGGAAATCAGAACAGACATTGTTGTTACTACAGCTGCTGGCGCCGTCCGTCAGTCTCGCCGCTATTTACTAGAGAAACATTGCAACAAAACAGATATGTGATAAATTAATATTAAAGTACACACGAACGTTTAAATAAATAGCTTCACTTCGTATCATTCACAGAAATAAATCGCCTCCTCGTGTACATACACACAGACACACAAATTGTACAAAATTAAATGTTACCGCGTGTGTATTTATTTGTATAACGTCATGAAATCGTAGTTTCACGGAAAACATTATGAGAGTACTTACAATGTGTACATTAATCTTTTGGAACTGATTTAAATAGAATATATGATTGTGCCGTCAACGAAAGAGTTAGGAGGCGAACATGTTCACTGGTTATGGATGTAACAATGACTTATTAACAGTTAGAAAAGTATTGAGTATTGAGTGATGTTTAACAGTTTAAACTTGGATGTAAGACAGTCATGCACAACATGTAAGACAGCACGTCATGCACAGGGTTTACAATATTTTTTTTGTTATAGTTGCATACTAATAGTTCTGTTGATTGACAGAACTACTAACATAACGGAGTAACGGACGGAAAACAATCAGGTATTTGGTTTATATCAACGTGTCGTCTTCTGCTGACTTTACTGAGATGACATCGATCTTGGTACTGCTTGGGACAATTCTGTTATAACATCCGGTTCCCTCCACCCTACTCCATAATAAGTGATGCGATGGTGACACGTGGTAATGTGTTGTTGATGTCCACAGGTGCAGCCGGCTCCGGGGGGCGCGGCGTGTCCGCGCTCGATGGCCCGGCGCAGGCGCTGCTACAGGAAGTGTTAACTTTAGTCTAACCGATATTACCCTTAACATAGGAGGCTCGCACACACTCGCCCAGGTGTCTAGGATTGCTGGCAAACCCAGTTGGCTATAATTGGGTCTGTTTCATGCAAAGAATAACCTTATATCATATACCCATACTATCCTATTGGTAATAGTTAAATCGAGTGGGAAAACCGTTCCGACAACTTTCCCGTTAACGCAATTTTAGTTTAATTTTCAACGACTCTCCAGTGTGTACGGGCCTTTACACTTACTTAACATATTATTATGCATTTTCCAGCATTTAACATTGTCAACGTTTTGTATTGTACGCACCATACCAAAGCCTTAGTAAATAAATAAATAAATGCTTGCAAGAATACTGGCTTTCATTATGATGTGAATCGCAGGAAAATCGATCGGAGGGATTTTGAAGGTTGTAAACCTGTGTAAGCCAAACTGTTATTAAAGTAGTTCTATTATTAAGTTAATGGAGTTGATGGTAGCGTCGTTTGTTTATTTTCATTCGATGCAAACGATACAGTAGGCAACAGAACAGAAGGTATAATATTATATATATATATATATATATATATATATATATATTTGAAACTCGATCGAAGCTTTGACAATCTACTAACGTCGCCAATATCTAACACAGTCAGTCATTAGTTAAGACTTTCGGGTATATGAATCGTATTCGTGTGCCAAGAGATGACGGACGGCCTAGCGCTTAGCTCTACGAAGCACTATTGCGTCACTTTAAACGTAAATGTTATGGAAAATCAATGCAGTTTACACAGTTTGCGCGCGTGACCGACATACAGACAGAGTCTCAGAGTCAGACACATCGCTCACCAACACACGTCGAATCGTCCACCAACTCACAACGACCAGCAGTGTTTGGTGTAACTCCGGCACAGTTTATAAGCACTGTGCTAACCGCGGAACTACTACCTACAGTAGGTAGACGTCATTGCATAAATCTTACCTGGATGTTGTCCTTTGCAAATGTATTTTCGAGTTGTAGGTATTTGCGAATATTTGATTAATGACGATGCTCGAGTGCCTCACTTTTTGCTTGTATGTATATGTAGGTACCTACTTAAGTTATTTAAGTAACCTAGGTTTTTAATGTGGTGGTTTACAAGTTGAGTAACTTATTTGAGTGCATATAACAACAACAACATATAACGACACAACGAAAGCTTTAAAAGTCATGCTATGACATACGATAAAGGGAAATGTAGGAAAACGACTGCTGAACTGAACAACGCAGCGGGCGGCGATGACACGGCGCAATGGGTGTAGGTACAAGGAGCTCTAACATACACGAGTGAATGGAAAAGTCCTGAATGACCTGTTCGTCCTTAGTATGTATGGCTAAACAATTAAACCCACAATCAGAGCGATTGATTAAATTATGGCAATTAACATGCAGGTCCAGCTGCTAATAGCTAACACAACCACGGGCACTTCCTCATTCATCATTGATTCACTGACCGACATCAGCGTAACGCTGACTCAGCCGACAGACGCCGGGGTCAGTGCCAGGGGACCCACTCCTCAATTGTTTTAATATTCACTATTTAGGTACATTGGCATGTCCTGATTATGTAGAAAAAATATAGTGGACAAGCAGTAGGTACGTGATAAATTAATACCATAATATGCATGTCGGAAATCAGAATTTTATTTATAGACGTTTGATATTATGTTGTATATACCACACTATATATGCAGAAAATAGAAAAAAATATGGCGTGATAAATGAAAGTTATTTACTTATAAATATAAAAATAATAATTACGCATGTTGAGCATGCAGTAATTCTACACAAATGTTTATTTGTACAAGAATTTGCGTGATTGTTGAATACAAACTTGTACAATTTATTCAATTATAAACGTGCTCGTACACGGAATGTGCACATTATAATAGCCGTTAATATCCGTCGGAGGAACCAGAGAGCATAGATTACCAGCTATCGTTTATGTTCGTAACGCCATGTAATACGCAGCTTCCGGTCATCACGCGATGATTTAACAATCCATGCGACCATGATGACAAAATTACTTTGTTTTAGGTAGGTACTGAAATACGCAATACACAAAACCGAAATTATTACTGTTATATGTAGGTACCTAATTATTTTGGTATTCAGAAACTCTTTGTAGAAAAAGATATTATTTTTGTTTGAAAATATAAATTCAAGGTAATAATTTCCGCAATTTATTCTTATTGTTTAGTTATTCAAAGCGCGGCACTAATAGTTGGCGATTTTTCAACAATAATGGCCATAATCATTTTCCGTTGCTTTTGTCTCTGTCAATACAGTACTATGAGCAGTTTATGAGTTATTTATTTTACATTATAATGTGTCTTCTCATCATCCTATTTAAGCAGCTACCTAAGTAGGTACAGTAAGTACCTTACCTACAATAAGTGCCCGGTTTTGTTTGCCACAATACAAATGACTACTATTCACTACATACTCACTAGTTAGGTATAGTTAAGTGTTATTGGGTTTTTCTATCGGGAATGTCTAAGAAGCAGTCCGGAGTCTGGATTTGTGGCCGGTTGATGGCCATAGGCTAACTGGCGAAATGTGTTTGTACTTATAGGCCTCTGCCCAACCCTCTGGAGAAACTATACATCTGCGTATACAAGGCGTGATGTTATATATTAGCGTGACATATGATAACATATAGCATTTAGAAAAGATGTGCTCAATAAATTCAATCTGCCTAGCCTTTTCCCAACTATATTGGGGTCGGCTTCCAGTCTAACCGGATGCAGCTGAATACCAGTATTTTACATGGAGCGACGGCCTATCTGACCTCCACAACCCAGTAACTGGGTAATGCGATACCACTTGGTAAGACTTTCGAGCTTCTGACGACCCGTAACGACTGTCAAAGATCAACGAATGACAGCCGGGACCAACGGCTTAACGTGCTTTCCGAGGCACGGAGGAGTCTCGATATGTAAAGATGGTCACCCATCCAAAGACCAACCCCGGCAAGCGTAGCTTAACCAGACGGATCGACCCATGCGCCTGTTCTTACTTAGGCACTAACTCCTCTCAACAAGCTCAATAAATTGTACTGAGGAAAATACAAAAAAAGAAGCAAATTATCTGCAACAAGTAGGTACTTAACTAAATTTTTCTCACCTCCCGACAGATTACATTTTGTAGCTTTACAACCTCATATTTATTATGTATCGTACAATCATAAAATCGTTAATCGACGTCGATCATAATCTCAGGAAGCCTTGCCTTCCGCCATTGAGTAACGTTTGCGAAATGTCTAGTAAAGTTGGCAACACTGGCATTACTGGCAACAGGTAACATAGTAACGAACTGTGCGAGGTCGCGCCGAGCCCGTCACGTGACCAGACACGAGGGTCAGCTGACCTGGTGCCGCACCGCTTATCTGCTCCGAGATTTAGAAAAAGAATAAGTACACTTTTTATGTATTAAGAAACACCGGCAAACCAAACATTTGGGTTGATTCGCAGTTATTAAGGTTGCGCTAGTCGACGGCTCGAACTCGTTGGTGCGCGTGGCTAATATGCATGCTATTATGTATAGTTATTATTTTTTTTTATTTTTTATTTATCTAGTTTTATTTAGTTCTATATTGATTTATTTATTTAGTGACATACATGATATACGATGATTTACAACGAAAACGAACGCGTAAAATTTCATGAACAAACCTTTGGGCGTATTGATATTATGGAAAAACTACTAGATGTATCTACTCTAAATAAAATTATTTGAACTTTTGAATAAATTATCTATCTGTACATTTTTTTTTTTTTAGTTCAAGCAGAACTAAAAAAAAAAAAATGGTTTGGAAGTAATGAGCGTTAAATAATGACAAGAGAACGTACACCGTCAAACAGGTGAGTAACCATACTAAGTTTTTATGGAAGAATGACCGACTAGCGTAATCTTAAAGACTGATGAACTGACGCATTATTAAATGTTCGTAAAAGCCCCTATAAACAAATAAAGAGAAAAAAAAAAAAAAAAATATTAAATGCACATTAAACCTTCTAAAAGTCATAGCTTATCATTATAAATTGCTAGATTCTACGCCACGTGCTACGCGTACCGTTCCAGGTGGCGTAGAACCTTGCTACATTACGCGTAGCACGTGGCGTAGTTAGAGTCTACGCCATCTGCTACGGCACGCGTAGCACGTGGCGTAGTTAGAGTCTACGCCATCTGCTACGGCACGCGTAGCACGTGGCGTAGTTAAAGTCTACGCCATCTGCTACGGTACGCGTAGCACATGGCGTAGTTAGAGTCTACGCCATCTGCTACGGCACGCGTAGCACGTGGCGTAGTTAAAGTCTACGCCATCTGCTACGGCACGCGTAGCACGTGGCGTAGTTAAAGTCTACGCCGTCTGCTACGGCACGCGTAGCACGTGGCGTAGTTAAAGTCTACGCCATCTGCTACGCCATCTGCTACGGCACGCGTAGCACGTGGCGTAGTTAAAGTCTACGCCATCTGCTACGGCACGCGTAGCACGTGGCGTAGTTAAAGTCTACGCCATCTGCTACGGTACGCGTAGCACGTGGAATAGTTTTAGTGTACGCAGGTGGCGTGCGCTACGCGCATCCGTACGCATACCTACCCTTACGAAATTCCCATAATTTTGTGTTTATTAGGGCTAGGAAAGCACAATAAAGATTTATTAAACCATAATATACTGATGATGATAAGTTTAAAGTTTAATGACAAGATGATTGCAGCAAGTGATTGACCGCTAGTAGTCTGATAATTTACTCGTGGTTACAAGTGCAGCCAATTGTGGCGACAGTTGGTCGTGGAGACAAATTGCAGGATACAGGAGTGTCTCGATACCTATCAGAAACATTGCATTATATGTTATTTACTTGTTGTGTTGTAAATGTGTACAACGTGACATGTATCTGTCAATGCACCCACGACGACGGCGGTGATTAATTGTACGAGAAATTGTTGAAAGAACAAGTTGTTGTTGTTGTTGTTAAGGTTTATATCAGTTTTTTACCCGACTACGGCGAAGAAAAAAGCAGGGTTATGATTTTGACCGGTATGTATGTATGTATGTTCATCTGTTCCCTCCTATCTTCCAAACCACTTATTACAATTTGACAAATGAGGTATCGCTAACGATACCTCATTTGTCACACGTAATCTGTTCGATTTATGCCCTAACACGTGTGACTCCGGATTTTTAATTTGTCTGTCTGTGGTGTCTTGTTTATACCTTTTAAGTCGTAGTTGGGTTTTAGTTTTTATTACTTGATTTTTTTTACTCACATGTTTCACCTGAATTATTAGCCATATTTACGCAAATAAATGATTTGGTTTGAAAGTTTAATTAAGCTGAATATAAACGCTTTTAAGCAGTCAACTGTAGATACCTACAGTATTTTATCAATCATTTTCAAAGACAGGCACGTGTCGCAAATACGAAACCAATTCAGCTTTTCCATAATTATCAACATTTGTCATACCTAAGCCCGGACCCGGTAGTGCTTAGATAAACCCCTTCTTCCTAGACCAGCATGTTATAAGTAAAGGCAGTTAACAGGCTTTGTCAACGTCTCGCGAGAGGTATTCAACAGACAGCCTGTCAGATGTGAGGCAACCATAGACACTCGGACCTGTGACTTGTGACCTGATAACGACACATAAAATGACCTTTATGTGGTGTTTAATTATTGTAAATCACAAAATATAGGTAAGTACCTACAGCTTGGCAAAAAAGAGTATGATGCGGTGACAAATGAAATTAAATATTTTACTTAAGTAATGCAGACCTATAATGTTGGCACTACTTTGCCGACAAGTGCTAGTAGGTTTTTAAGTCAGTACAAGCAGCGTTTTTAACTATTTGTTTAAATTATTTTATTCTTAACCCATTTGAAGTGACCTATATGCAGTAATGGCGCCCTAATTTTTTCCAAACTCTTTTTTGCCAAGGTATACGTTAGCAGTTCCATTTGAAAAGTATTGGGTATGATCTAAGTTCTTCGAAGCAATAATCATTTCCAAGGTAAGTATTTAGAGTGTCAATTGTTTTTAAAGTCAGAATGAAGGTCACACGGTCATACATAATATTATTATGTTTCATTTTTATGCTTTCCCTCAGATACAAAACTAATTGACATACGTCCAATTAGTTTCGCCAGGAATGTATATGGCATGTAGATTATTACGATAGGAACTTAATTTTAATAATCTAGTATTAAAATACAAAACAAGTACCTAATGTTACATGTCATTACGATCTCATATACACCCCTTTGCAAAAAAAACGGGCGGTTTTGATTTTTCTACATTATTGGTAATCATTTAGTTGTAAAGAGGTTTTAATAGCCAAACTATGTTACTGGCACTTTAGATTCTGGGTATGAAAAAAAGTTAATTTCAAATTCGAAACTTTTCCCTTTTTCCTTTTTTTGCGACTATTACTAAGTTTTTGCGGGTTTGCGGTTAAAAGGTTATCCTGGCAACTAAAACTAACTTCTCGTTATTTTTAGTAGAATAATTTATGTTTGTCGCATAATCCAGCCTTATTGTGGCCTAAAACAGATATGTTTGTGTCGATTGTAATGGCAGAAAAATCAATAAGAGCTAGTAAAATTATAGCGCTGCTGGAAGAGGGGTGTAGCCAAATAACGATGTTCTTATTGATAATAAGAAATTACTAGTAATTTATGTCATAGTAAAAATATTAATATTATCCATACAAAAGCAATGACTGTTAAGGTGCCCGTTTTTTTTGCAAAGGGGTGTAGATTGTTATTGTTATGTTATGCAGATAAAGAGATAAGAATAATTATTATGATATCCAAATTATTTACCGAGCGACTGAACACAAAAATGTCGTTCCAAGTGATATAATTTCGCGGTCGGATGCTGTGATTCCTCATTGAATATCGTTCTCTGCCTGATACCATCTGAATGACGACCTTCGTAACACAATGGAACGCGGATGTAAGCAACATTACACTAAACGCTACTTTATCTGATAAAAATATAAATACATTTTGAGGATTTCCTCTCGCACAACCGGAAAATGTTTCCTACCTTGCTGCAGTACTTATATCAATTTATTTATTTATTTCACGATTATTATAGTTTTTTTTTTTTTTTTGCCTTGTCCATGGTTTCATAGCAGATTGCCGCTTATTAAATTTGACCGCGATTGCCCAACGTTTCATATTTACAAGGTTGAGACGAACTTCGCGCGCCAACCACGCATTTGAGTACTTGCATTCGTTTCGAGTTACCTCATTGAATATTGACTTCTTGAATCATGTGCCATTATATGAAACCTCATGATTTACTTATTTGAAGTTTCTGTAGATATCATAAATACCCATTGAAACCACGGAAGACACATTTAAGAGATATTCAGAGGTTACAGGAGCTATCCTACTGATTGAGAGACAAACAGCAAAACGACTGACTATGTCGGTAGGATATTTAACTGAGTTTTATGACAGGCAAAGCAAAGGATGTTGTCTGAAATAGGGCTTGCGTGGTTAGCTAACTCGGATTTCAGACTCCCCTATAAATAATTCCTATTATTGTTTATTTGATATCTCTGGAGGTGACACGTAAATTCCAAAATTCATTTCAATATCTTACTTATGTAATAAATGAAGTGGAAAGTCCGGTCTGGCTCGTGATATGTATTGACTTAAGCCATTTACAACTCAACACTGACACTTTATTATAGGTGATTTAGATAGCAGTTAGCATTTTTGTTGATAAGTACTTAAAATCCTTTTATTTGTTTTTTGCAGCGATGACGCTGGGGGAAAGATTTTTATGAATGTGAGATTCTGAAGTTCAAAGTTATTGCATATAATAGAACAGGATTCCAGCTTTTGGACGAGATCTAGGAAAATTTTAGAGGTTTATGACTAAGCATTTTTGGCGACTGACAGCTCCAGAAATGAATTTATTTCTTGATTTATTGATATGGTGTCGATAATGGAGCATCAAAAATGTTCACGTGCAATAGATAATTACGCGCAACCTTACTGAATTCCTGAAGCGCATCTGAAACCTGCACGTTGGAATGTGGAAACGTGTATCTGTTTATGTTCATAAATAAAATTGCAATTCCTATATCGTTAGTGTACCGAGATACTTAGAAAACATTGCGAAGTCATCCTTGAGTAGGTAACAGCTGAAATAAAAACTGCTTTTGTATTGCTTTGTATTATAAATAGTTACAACTGTCGCTATAACCTTAAAAGTTGTTAAAAACACCAGTGATCTTATAAAAGTAAGTTGTGAAGCTATAGAATCACAGTTAATACTTTGCTGGAAATCTAGAATCCGCTGTTAACTCTTGCTTAGGTACTTATTCTGTTGAGCTACATCAAGGAACTACTCAAAAGGGTGTACAGTCTGCGCTGACCTAGCTCTACTTTGAATTCCTTAGAAACACGTCTTACTTGACCGGTCCCGAGAGCGACCGGTCAAGTAAGACGTCTTTCTAAGGAACACCAGTTAACAAAACGACCACGCGACGTAAACAGAGCGTCGCGCGTCATGGCCGCGGGACGCAAGGACGCTGGTCGCCGAGTCGTCCCGCACCGCGCGTCTACGCCAGGTACGCCGCAAGCCACGCCAGACGCCCATTGACCTCCCAGTTATGAGCATCTTCCGATGTTAGCGACGTGACCCGGTTACCAATGCTGTGGTTTTATGGCTAATGCGTTATTCGTATGTTTGTGGAACGATTCATAATGAACATCTTTGTTTTATTTTAGCTAGGTTCTACTTATGTACCTAGAAATGTTGCCTGGTAGATCACTATTAGAGATAAGACAAGACCACCATTGTACCCTGAATATTAATAATATTGTAATGAGTTTTGTTAAGTTAAACCTATAAAGGATATTCTCTGTATTTACATGGTAAAACATTTTATCAAAAGTTATTTTCCGGGTTCCTATATTCTACGAGTAAGTTAAAAGCAAAGCTTACGTACTACTAAATAAACTAGTCGGTAGCTTTGATTTGGTCGTTATCATCTTATGCCACTTAAAAAGGAAATCAACGCGCACCAGAACAAAACGCTTGAAATATTTATAAAATGTCATTGTTATATTTAGTTTGTATTCAGTGAACGCACGTTGTTGCCACATTACTTATAAGGTCAAAAACAATCGATTCTCAACCAAACGTGAACCGAAATAGATGCGTGAGCGTGCTCGTTAATATTTCATAGTCCTAATATAAGAGTGATGCTTTTAACACCACTCCGATATAAATACTTACTCGATAATTCATTAATTGGTTTAATTATAATGCTTTTATTCGTCATCGGTATAATCAATGGAAGTAATTAGCATATTCTGGGCGAACGAAATACTTTTCCACGAATGTTTGGCCTTAACATTGTAGCTATGTTTGAACTTGTGGTTTATCGACATAACACAGGTGTGTTAAAATCTACAAAGCATTCTCGGAAAATATGAAATTCAACGCATGGGATTGTAAAATAAGGAAATATGTGAAGGACATAGAGCTAGACGAGTGGTCCGTTTGATGCCGCATGAATACGATTGAATTTACATTATTTTTTTGTGTTTTCCTTGTCGAATAAGATAAACATAAACTCTACTTATTCCTTTTTTAGATCTGAATGAATAAATCTCATTTATGTGTCCCATAGGTACAGCATAAATCAATCCAAACTTTCCATTTACTTCATAACTGCTACAGCTACAAACATCAGCTGTAAATAAACGAATAAAACAAAAACACAAGAGTTGGGTGCAAATGTCCGCGTTACGTTACGTCACGGCGTGTTTCCGAGCGGCGCGTACGCTGACCGTGACCGCACAGCGAAAGTGTAGGCGACCGGCCGACGGCGCCAGCGCAGCACGCCGTGCAGAGAAGGCCCACTCGTAAATATGCAGGAATACAATCGGGAAACCGGTTTGAGTTTAGCTGGAGATACCAAAATCACATCATGTGACGAAGAGTCCAGCGAGCCGCAGACCCATTTTACTGCACACACCTTTCGGGGAATACAGATGTGATCTTTCGTTATACGACGAGGAGTGAGAGTGGTTTTATTCGGCATGGGAAGATGTTCCTTCTCCTTCCTACATAAAACTCGACAGACTTACATGCTGGTCAATATTAGGGTGTTATTTGATAGGGTGTGTATCCGACAAGATTTTTTCATGGTGCAAGTCGAACCTTCTGTTCCTATATATTTATTATGCACGGGCAATACACTAACGTGCCATCGATGGACCATAGGGACCGTTACTCATTGAAAAAGAGGACTACGAATCCGAATGAGCACGAGTGAATACGTTTTATTTGTATAACAGATAGAGGCTTGGGAAGACTTTTGATATCTTTATCTAAGATGAACCATATAGAAGATAATGGTCTTTTGAAAAACCCAAACTAATGAAAATTTGAACAAGAGAGTAGGGATCAAACGCGCTGCTTATTGTACGGGAAACCGATAGTATTAAATCGCTTTCTGGGTTAGTATCCAAGATGTTTTCACGAAGATTTTAATGCAGTTATCTACTATTTTATTACCGCATTCTTTTCGAAACATGCATCAATTTTATTACCTTTCACTCCGGTGCAGCGGGCGGTGGTTAACTTCTTGCTTGCCTGCTACGTCAGACTTTTGGGAATTCAAAAATATGAATACTTCGAAACGGTTGATCCATGTATTATGGACAAGCCAGTTGCAATGCGCACCAATAAGGCGTCTGGTTTGAGTACGTACTGTAGTCTGTAAGTGAATGTGGACCGGCGCGTGCGCAGGCTCGCTTCCTTGACCCCGATAACATGTCACCGGTGCTGCACCAGCTTTATTTACTACTAGTGAAATTGCAAAGAATACATCTGCTCTATAATACTTTTGCTCATAAAAAGTATTTTTTCTTAAATAACTTGAATGCAAGTAACATACCTAGTAGTACCTATACTCGTAGTGTCTCTTCCGCATAATAAGAGGAAGGAATGTTGATGCATTTCGCATTATTTATGTAGGTAGACGCTAAAATAAAGTTTCGAGCTGAAAAATGCATCTTTCAGCCAGCTCATAGATACAGACAATTCAACACAAACAGCTCATTCTCACATCGAAAATAGTCTGTATTTCTAGATTTAAAAATAAAACGTTCGATAAATCGCTGTCGAAGTGCACACTGGTGCAATGCTAAACAAAAAAACAAGGAAAATATTAAACAAAACAGTAGACGATTACATTGTACATACTAATTAATTACTAACTACTAATTAATTACTAGCGCTCATTAGAGCCGCATCGGACCGCATTTCAATACAAAAAAGCGTTGCGACTCGCCCTAATCTGATAGAAGTTCTTGTTTGTTCTACTTGTGAAACAATAATCGAGCCCAAATTACTATCAAACATAAACTTTAATGAGGTAACGAGATGAATATTTTCAAGAACTAGAGGTGTAACCGCGCAGAAATACTATTTCTTATTTAGTACTTTCGTAACATTTCAATGCCATTGTCAGGTACGATTCGTTGGTAATTCGGATTGGCATTGCGGAGAATATTTTTTTATATATTGTGCTTAAATTACGCCATTATCGTAATTATAGGTTAATTTAAAATAAAACTTTACAATTTATTTGACTTAAATGAGCAATGTTTTTATAAGAACCTTAAAAGCATTATTTTCAGATTGAGGAAGTCGTATTTTTTTGTTTTTGTTGTTTTTGTATAACACGTCATCACAATTTAAATAAACTTAAGTTCCTTTGTGTAATGCACGAGGACAATGGTGGCAGTGATACATCTCATTATTATGTTTTTTACTATCTCCATCGCCTAGGCGTCTCTCAGTAATTTTATCTACATGTAGGTACTAGTTGCTATTTAAACTTCACAAGTTCACAACACAATTAAAACATGTGCAGTATCAATGTTTCCAAACAGTGTACCTACATTGAAGTTAGGCTCAAAAGCGTTACAAATTCTTTTTAAGTAGTTAAGGTTGATGCGCTAGGGTGGTCCGCGAAATTCAAATTTTCTTAGGTTTTTTGCAATTTGCAGGTCAGTATCAGGTTGTATGTTGATCTAAATATTATTAGCGCTCGTAACAAATATGGATTTACTGAATTATAAACATTAAAATCAGCAATACAACTCTCTAAGCTCATGAAAGTGTATTGAATGACTATTTCATGAGCTTCCTTAACCGTAAATAGTTAATAGTAGTACCATGATGATATATGTTCAACCAACCCGCCCGCGGCGGGATGACCAACGCAAACGAAACAAAAGGAGTAGGTAAGTATAACAAACCCCCATGTGAAGAAAGTGTGAGTTCATGTAGGTATATGTATTTTCACTCAATATTAATTTACAATCATACATTGTGTGTTTGCCTGTCACTCATCCGGACCCGTGTCGTCACCGTGTGACTCGCCAGGTGCCATGGCCGCTCGACCTCCACCATTATCTATCACTGATCCATTAAATCTTTAGCAAGATTACACCTCCCCCACCACTCACCATCTTGTTTGCGACCTGTCAAACGCTTCCTGACGAGTCAATCTTACAGAAGCATTACCTAATAAGTAACTGAATATTTGTACGTCATATTTTGAACGCTTTATCAAATAGATTAGCCGCAATCTTATAAGTCTTGGAACAAGATTAGTTTAGGTATCTACCTGATAATGTATCTTGTTTTGCATCGAGATTAAATTTGCATCATTTTACCCATCAAGGAAATGGATATCTGTTTCGGTTGAGTTAGAACTTGTTCCACGCAAAGTATCGAGTTAGACCAGCACCGTAATTGCGTAACACACTTTCAATCACAATCTGAATGATTTTGAGTGATATTGCTTAGTACCCATTACTTCATAAGTTCGAAAAATGTGTGCAGCTCAACAACGTAAATCACGCAATGAATGTTCTCACTGTCAAAATGAAAGCCATTGCTACTGTTCTGTGTTTTTCGCAATTACCCCGCAGTTTTCATAGAAGAAAGCGCTAGCAGATACTTAGATACTGAATACTGAGAACTGTGATACCCAGATTTAGGTTTATAATAATCAGAGAGCCATCCGTACTTAATTAGGTCACAATCACACTGCTATTATTGCAAATTATTTTGCAGAATCATCGTAAAATGGTGCTTCCACTAAGCTCTCGAAATAAAACTAAACTAGTTCATGAAAATGGGGCAAACCTACATGAAATGTGACAGTTATTTTAGCACGAAATAATTCGAATGATTACATAATTTAAGTAATGGCGGGTGCGGCCGGCTGTTTCGTAGAGAACTACATTAAATTGATCAAGCTGCGAATTAGCCGAGCACGTGGCAACATCCACCGCTAGCAACTACTTGGTCGTTCATTACTAAGATTAAAACGTTTCTTTGATGGTGGGTTACTACCGCAGAATATAAAGTTGCTTTGGATACCTAAGTACTTACTACCAAAACTTTTCCCTCCCTCCCTCTATCCTTTGGATGGATATCGCACTAACATACCTACTAATGAAAATCAATTTAAAAGTTTGACCTAGGTACTGATTAGGTATAGGTAGGTCGTCGTTCCGTGCTTGCAAATGGCAACCAAACCAGACCTTATAACAGCGATAGTTTTCCGGACCTTCAATATAAGACTGAATTTTCAGACATTTCCACGTTTAAAACCTGAAGGCTCTGGCTACATGAATCGATAGCCTTGTTTGTAACTTCAGTCAATTTTAACACCTTAAATTACTAAAGCTTGATGTTATTGTTATCGGAGCGTCGCGTGCTTGAGTTCATTCGCAGGCAGAACGCGGGCAGCCACGTGTGTTGCGTAATACATGGGTGCGTTAGGTATGTACTAGTTATAGTTATAAATATAATAGTCGTAGTATGTAAATGAGAGTGGAAACACGCGAGGCGGGTCACTGCGCCTAGGATAGGCACGATGAAATGATCAGTGGTCCGTAAGATGATGTATAAAGACAAATGACTAATTTATTGTGTTAATCACTTAGAAATGTATTCAAAACTGTAGCAAAGCGTATTTCTGTTTTGCCCGCATCTGTGCTTCGAAGTTGTCCAACGAACCTACAGCATATCGAACAGAGCGGAGAATTTCTAAATATCAGTTTTGTACCTAACAAGTTTAAAAGTTCAATGTAATGTAGGTAAGCCAAACAAAAGTTTTGAAACAAGAAAGTTTGTAACAGTCGTGTTACGCAAGTAAAACACGCTACTTAATGAAAACCGTGACCTTCACTTCTTTGAGTCAATGTTTTAGATATTTCTTGTTATGGTAACACGGACATGTTGTCTCAGCAAACTTGTTTATAAAATCCCTCAGGCGCCGCGCTTCGCTCGGTAGTGCACCCTGCACTAGGTAGGTAGGTACTTACCGAACGAAGTCATTAATTTGATTACAGTTTACGTTACACCGGTAACTGTCGGCGATTCTTTGCTGTGTTAACAGACTTCTCATAATAACTTTCTCTGAAACGCGTAATATTTTATTTGCAAAGCAGTGTAGGCTTAGCTTAAATGTGTGATTAAAGCGCAATAACTTGTCCAAACCAGAGTCCCAACATCTAAAACTGAATATAAACTAAATGGTGGTGAATACTGATGTAATTACACCAAATACGTAACGAACAGGGATTGTCACAATGTGATGGTCAAAGTTACCGGAAAAAACAGCGAACTTTGCGAACTGCGAACTTTAATTTGTTTTTCGAGAGAATGATGCCAGTGCTTTGCACTACTTATTTCACAAAAAGTCCTACTTTTCCGTGGTTCTACTGCTATTTATCATCACGTAGACTTTAATTTGATAACGCACCGTTCCCTTAAAGGCACGTTAAGAAATTGATCAAGGCACAGTCAGGCTGGTGCTAATATCTCGTCCGTAGAAGGCAGGCTGTGGTCACGAGCTGCATCCACAATCACCCACAGTGCGTGCTGATGTTAGTTAGACACATTACTTACACTTAGTAAACAAGCGCATTTTTTATAAAATAAATTAAAATTGACAATAGGCTCGCCTCCTATGGGACTTATATAAACATAACTGGCAAAATGTGGGAGTTCTATAGGTACATCTCTGCCCTTCGGGGATTACGTATATGCGTGATGATTTAAAGTTTGCTTAACTTCGGAGGTCTGAATCTGAACCTTTACAATACCTCCCCACCTTCCAAATTATGGGTGAAAAATGAAAAACATAAATACGAAGTTTTATTTTATGTCTATTGATTACTATTGAAGAAAACTAGCTTCCACCCGCGACTTCAGTCGCGTGGAAGTCGTAAGACACCACACTCTAAGTCCTAAAATAACAACCACATTTTTATAAAACTTCCATAATGAATTACGTTTAGTTTTTGTTTCTGCAGCTAAAATATGAAGAGAGTCAGGACGTAACGCATTACGGTTAAAGGATAAAGGGTTAATTGTTGGACACCAAACTGTGACCAAAGTTTGAGGATCTCAATAATATGTTTATTATCCTTATCTTTATATATTGGAAGGTGTGTTTTACTAGTATAATATATTCGTTCCCTATTCAGCCCAGTGAAGTAATCGAATAATTCGACTGTTGACATATTTATACTGGTACATTGTGTTCTCTCTCATCTCAGTCGCATTTCCTACGAAATGTATGAGATAATTTTTCTATTTCTGGCTTTTCAAGTATAAGTATACTCAAACATCAGTTGATCCAATAGTTTTTTGATCCATAAAAGAAACAGTCCAGGGGAGGCCTATGTCCTGCAGTGGAGTCTTTCGGCTAAAATAATTATGGTGATGACGATGAAGAAACAGTATCGATTGGCATCAGGTATTCAGTAACGTGGTACTTCTTTACATATGGGAGAGACCACAGCATGCACAATAAAGTTAACAACTAGGCTAGCAAAATTAAAACATTAACAGCGAGGTTACATCAAGAAAACTATACAACGTGATTTCTGTCTGATAAAGGTACCTATACATACTACCTATATATATGAAATGAAATGAAATGAAATGAAATGAAATGAAATGAAATGAAATGAAATTGTTTATTCTGTAAATAGGATATTGGAATCACTTTTACACGTCATATTAAAAAGTTGTAAAAATAAGCTAGATGAGGTCGGCGTTTCCTATCTGACTACTCTGAGAAGAAAGGCCGAAACAAACTCAGAGGTCACCGTCTCCTTTAAAGTCCAGACATAATCTTGGTCAGGCCATATGAGGACCATGTAGATTAGAGTCTGAAATGGTCTTTTGAGGAAAGAACCACACAGATTTGAGTGGACCTGTCCAGTCAGTGCAAGCATTTGTCAGTAATAGTGGAGCTCAACTCAGAACTTAAGGAGCTCAACGACTCGACGAACAATACCAAAGAAAGGACATTTGGGTAGGTCGCATAAAGTTCTCAAATTGCCAGACCTTCGCTAAAACTAACAGAACGAAAAATAAATATCCACATAGTCCTCACATTCACAATAAAACAATACTTTACAAGTAATCATCATGTCATTTTTTATATAATATTCAATAATGTCAATTTGTATATAAAACTGGTAGGTATATTTTTATGGTTTTCCATAATATTCAAAATGTCACAATGCTTAGCAGAGCGAGCAGCTCAATCCCATGCATTTTTGTCTTCTAAATAATCTGAGATTTTATAGTACCCTTTTTTACAAAGTTTGGTTTTAATACAGCTTTTAAATCGTTTAATGGGTAAGTTTCGAATGTCAATGGGAAGTTTGTTGTAAAAGCGTATACATTGACCCATGAACGAGTTGCCTACTCTGTGGAGACGAGTGCGATGTACAGCAAGATTGTGTTTATTCCTGGTATTTAAACTATGAATATCGGACATTTTCTTAAACTTTGATATGTTTTTGTGTACGTACAATAGGTTTTCAAATATATATTGTGAGGCTACAGTCAGAATATCTATTTCTCTGAATTTTTCTCGAAGGGAATCTCTTGGACCTAGGTTGTAAATGGCTCGAACAGCCCTTTTCTGTAAAACAAAGATAGCATTAATGTCCGCACAGGCTCCCCAGAGAAGAATCCCATAAGACAGAAGACTATGAAAATAACTAAAATAAACAATTCTGGCTGTATCTACGTCAGTTATCTGTCTAATTTTTTTAACGGCATAGGCGGCCGAACTAAGCCTACCTGACAATTTTTCTATGTGTGGGCCCCATTGTAATTTACCGTCAATGGTTATTCCAAGAAAAACTGTCGATTCAACGGGGTCCAACTCTATTCCATTAACTTTAACATTGTTAGATAGCTGCCTGACATTTGGCGTTGAAAATTTAATGAGTTTAGTCTTTTTTTCATTCAAGAGAAGATTATTTACATTAAACCAATGCACAACTTTAGAGAGTGCATCGTTAACTTGTTCAAAGTTGACTAACTGACGTTTGATTTTAAAAATGAGGGATGTGTCATCTGCAAATAAAACGATCTTATGATTATCCCTTATGTGGTAAGGCAAGTCATTAATATAAATGAGAAATAAGAAAGGACCTAGAATTGAACCCTGCGGAACGCCCATGGTGACCGAAGATCCTGCAGATCTCTTGCCATTAACATCGACCCTCTGAATTCTGTTGTTCAGATAAGAAGTCAGAAGGTCGAGAGCCTTGTCCCTCATACCATAGTGGTACAGTTTCCTGATGAGAGTATCATGATGTACGCAATCGAAAGCCTTGGATAAGTCGCAGAAAATGCCAAGAGCATCCTGCGACTCCTCCCAGGCCTCGAAAATGCTTTTCAGTAATTCCACGCCCGCATCTGTAGTTGAACGACCCTTTGTAAAACCAAACTGTTTGACCATATGAGATTGTAATCACTAATCCGTCTGGTAAACTAGGAGGAATTAAGGCAATTCCTCATTAGAGCAGTCATTCAGAGGCCTATGTTCATTAGGTCACGTGTCTGGCTATATTATATTGAATGATGTGACTTAGGTATTGTTAACGAAGCTTTATGATTTAGCGAAGGTCATACCTAATAGATGAGTGACATTCACGTGTTTCAATGCCCTTAATCTCCCTAAACGATAATTATCAATTCACTAATTCCCAATTAACAGAAATGATCACTCACAGCCGTATCTAGACAATTTACGTGACGTATTTACGATAATTTATGGGAGCTTTTGTATCGCGATGTAATTGACATAATGGGCCATTAATTAAGTCGTAGTTACCTCACAATATTTCAATGTTGGGGCATAATGGATGGAGTTGCGTGAAAAAACGCTGTAACTCTCCTGAAATATGAGTGCGCTAGAGGGCGCGGTCTTGACTCAGCCGGGCTTAGGACGTGCCTGCACGACACTGAACTTTGTTGGACGGTAACTAATGTTATGAAATAACTAAATATCAGGGCAGTTACTGTTACTAGGCGCTTTCTGATGGTGTTTTTTTTGGCCATATAAAAAAATAATATTGTTAGGTAGGTTACCATGGCATACTACTACCCACTGAAAAGTATCAACGTCGTTTCAAAATGCGAAAGTCTGAAAACAACATTGTACTTAGTACCTAGGGTTCAAAAGTTTTCTTAAAAAAAATAGCTTAAAATGGACTTTATTTAATTAAATAATTCTGCAAGAAGTAAGTACGCATACGACTTGTAAATGATTCGAGAGTCGCGTGCCGTCGCCATTGAACTAATTATCATCGTGTATAATGAAATGAACCACGGTTATTAACGGGACACCAGTTGACCTCCGTCTCGCGCCGCCACGCCTGGGTGTGGATGTAATGGAACCATCATAGTTATGGCCAATATATCGACCAATTACTTACGTCGAATGACGCGCGAATTATGACAAAGCATTGTATTGTTCGGATCTTGGAATTGGAAAGTCTACATAACCTAATTATAAAGTAATGATAAGTATTTGATTATTGTAATGTCACGAACACTGATATTTAGAGATGTAGATCTCGTATCGCCATATGTTACTCGTATAGTCGTATCATCATGCGAACAAGCTTATTTAATACCTACGTATGTACCTGTTCCTAGCTCTACCTATTCCAAGCGAATGATTAATGAAATGCATTGTAAGACAAAAGTAGTGAGGATAACGGAAATCACAACAAACAATCATGTTTGTGTCAGTCAACAGCTCGTGTTGTGATAAGACTATGTATACGTCGCAACGAAGCCTGCCAATCATCTGCTTCTAAGATTAATGTATTTTACTTGTTACACAACACCAGACGTTATGTCTGAAGCACTTTGTCATCATATACCGGCCAAGTGCGAGTCGGAATCGCGCACGAATATGGTACGGTACAGAACCCCCGTACCATTATCTATAAAAACGGCAAAAAATCACGCTTTTTGTATGGGAGCCCCCTTAAATATTTATTTTATTCTGTTTTTTAGTATTTGTTATTATAGCGGCAACAGAAATACATCATCTGTGAAAATTTCAACTGTCTAACAATTCATGAGATACAGCCTGCACGCGTAGCCTGACAACCATAGAAACGGGTTTTCTGCGGGTTTTGTCGACGGTAGAATAGACAAAATGACAGATTGTGATTGTTTATCTGTCATTTTGTCTATCCTTCCGTAGACAAAACTCGTTTCTATTGTGGTCATGCTAAGCGTGCTGGTGACAGACGGACGGACGGGCAGCGGAGCTTAAGATATAGGGTCCAGTTTTACCCTTTGGGTACGGAACCCTAAAAATGTTAATGAATGTAAAAATAAACGTGTTGTTCCATCTAGTGAGGATTGTTTGAAATCCAACAATGTCAAGGTTGTTGATGTATTTGTGGTAACTAAACAAACGAGGTACCTATGTTTGTGTTGTTGCGACATCGAGGATGGGTATGTTACGAGATGCAAGCGTTGACCACAGCGGTCAGTAATCAACGGCAACGTGAGCATGATTTCACAAAGCTAAAAACGCTTACGACTCAGGATTTGTTATTGTTGAGCATAAATTATACTTAACTTTATCGCAGTATTGGCACCTATTACTGTACAGGTTAATATAATGAGAGAGATAATTTAATTCAATTCAAATGTGGATGTACGTAATATACACCTCTGCCTAGCCCTTCGGGAACTACATGCATGATAAGGAAAAAAAAGAAATTATTAAAAATTTAATAATTTATATTAAATATTTTAATATAAAAAATAAAAATAAACTTTTTAAAAAAATCTGTATATAAATGTTTTTTTTATGGTTTATTAATTTTATTTTACTTATAAATTTTAGTGTTATTTTTAAATTATTTAAATAATAATTTATATTTTTAAATGTGTTATATTTTTTTTATGGTTTATTAATTTTATTTTACTTATAAATGACATGACCAGTGGGACTATGGGCGCCGGCATAGGTGTCGAAATCAATGTGCAGCAAATATTGTTTTATTTTTGCAATTGTTGTATTCTACAGTTTCCAGACAAAAAAGTTTCACGAGTCTAAAAGATCAGGAAACTGAGAAAAATAAAGATAAGTATTCACTAAATAACTCTGGTTTTCGATATGAGATGGCGCTAGGCGTTGTGGTAATCGAGTTTTTGACAATAATTGTCGCTGAGATGAGATTGCGACTTGAATTTGAACGTTTTTAGTTACGGGAATTAGGCAATCACCGCCGCCCATAGCAGGGTTTTTGCTGATGCATTGCCACCCTTTCCCCAAATAAACGCTGCTTTATTAAGTTTTGCTGGCTCACATGCAATCGAACCGCTATGTCAGACTTTATACCTGCAGTCTTGTTGTTATATAGTAGGTATTGTTCCAATGTAGTTTAAGTACATACCTGATTATTCAACCACCGGGCAAGTCTCGCTTGCAGGGGTAAGGTTAGCATTGACATAATATGCCTTTGAACCCGCCTTACGAAATATACCACAGTTTATGCATCTCATCTTAATATCCATTTAATCGAATCGTAGAGCAAAACCGAAGAATCCTTTTTATATAGCAATGGTAATCAATCAGGCTTTGAAGATAATTATCAGTTCGTAAATCAGTTCGTAAATAATAGCAATGGTCGTTAGAAATAGAACACAATAATCGCACAGTACACAACGAATACCTATGTAAACACAACGTGACGCCAAGATCAGATGGATCGGTAGGGATGGTGAATGGCGATCTGAGATCGATAAATGATACTCGATTTTTTCTCGAACCTAAAACACTAAAATCGAAATCATTTGATTGCCTCGTTGGTCGAGTGGTCCCAAGCGCTGTAGCGCTGTGCCGGGGAATCGCACCCAGGACCTCATGCTCAGCTACACCTGAGCATTAGGTCCTGGGTGCGATTCCCTGTTCAGGCAAAGTGTTATTGGGTTTGTTCATCTGGAATATCTCAGTAGCAAGTGGAGTCCGGATTTACGCCCGGTTGATGGCAATAGGCTCGCCCCCTAATGCACGAGACTTACAACACAACTGGCAAAATGAGGGTGTATAGGTACATCTCTCCCTTCAGGCATTAGAAGCGTGATGTTATGTTATGTTATTATTAATCAAACACAGTTAAAAAAATATTTTTGAATTGATATATTTTTCAAAAATATTTTTTTTGTGAATCGGTTTCATGATCTCTAATCGATTAATTGGGGATTTTATGAAAAAGATTCCTACATTGTGCCTTTGGTCCCGCCACTAATGTCAGATGCATTGTCAAAGAAATAACAGTCCTTTATACATCAAATGTCAATAAAAACCTAACCTGTAGGCGTGCAAACTTAGATTATAAAATGTAAATAAATCAAATTAATCAAAAACAAAACATGCATTATAATATATTATTCCATGTCATTTATTCTCTTGATCGAAAATAACTCGTTCTTATTTTATTTTTCCCCATACTGTTTAGCTTATTATGGTTACCGGATGATTATGGATACAATGGAACGTCAAAATCGGAAAGTACTTATAGAGTGCTTTTCATCAATAAAGTTCCTATGCCGTAATGTTGGCACTTTAACAACGGACCTATTAGGTGGCGCCGTAACGTACAAAATTCGTCATACAACAGGGGAACCAACACTAAGGCATAGGATGAAACGCACTCTAAAAGAATAGCGGAAGCAATTAAACTACTGTTTTTGCAGATATTTTAACCTTGGCTTTATTCGGTATAATTTATCCATGATAAATTAGATCTTAATTTTTAAATCATAGTGTACACTGTAATCCTGCACAAGTTCCTGAATTCGAGTGCAGGAACTGGTCATGTCCTTTTAGTGTTATTTTTAAATTATTTAAATAATAATTTATATTTATAAATGTGTTATGGGTGTGTGTTATATTTTCAGGAACAGCTTGCTAGGACATGATAGGACATAATAATGGAAGTAGGTAAAGATAAAAACTTGGAAACACTGTGTAAGGGTGCGATGGCTCCGAAGAACAATTTTCATGAAGCACTCACTGGGATTGGTTTAAAGTTAGATAGATCGTAAGTATTTGATATTTGATGTCATCATTGTTACTAACATTTATATTTAGATGGTACAAGAACGACAGGTTTTGATCACCAGTTCCAATTAGCTTCTGAAGCATACCACTAATATTTATTTACTACAATACAAACAAAGAAATTAAATTCTTTTACAATTTTCTAAAGAACATCATCTCAGTGGACACTATCATGTGTCTGCGCATGTCTGATGGACTGTACTACAAAATAAGAGAATAGTTTGTGTCAGTACACCTGTATTCTGCGATGCATTTTTGTACATTTCATAGTTTATAATTGAACTGATTAGAACTAACCTAGCTCTGGCCATTAAAGTAGTATCTTTTCTAATTATATACCGGTTATGTGTAGTTGTCTCATTATTCACTGATTCCGAGTTCTTTCAAGTTTATTTAAGTGACATGGAAACCATTGATGTTTTATTAGGATTGAGGCCAGATATGGATTTATACCAGTCTCTCGATTTATGTTCTTAGCAATTATATTATACCAGCTGGCCATTACCCATCTACTTCTTTTTGATTGAGAACGGAGTTCTTTATTATTCCTTTTTTTGTGTTATTGTGCGGAATGATTAATTTCACGAGAATTATGATGCTTGAGCTGTTGTGGAACAGAGTGAGGATGTTCAGACAATATCTGGAGAAAAATCTGTCTCGAGTATAAATTTAGGTTACGGGCTACGGGACACTGAAGATGCAAAAGAAAGCATAAGGCAGTGTCTTCGTCTTGTTTACAAGAAAATATTGCATAAATACTATGAAGAAGTCAAACATACCCAGTGAAATCTATGGTAGATGCCCTAGGTGGTATGTGGTATGGGAGTACTTAATTCTAATAATTCCTAATGTTCCTATTCTATTTTATTAATATTGATGGTAATTTGCTTCTCTCAGATAATTGTACAATCGTGTTTGCATCCGTCCTGAAAACAGTTGCAACAGTGTACGAATTGATTTCTGGCTTCCGCACAAGTGGCGGTAAGTCAGGTATCTCTGTTTTTATTGTACGCTTGTATTTGTTGGACCTTTCCCGTCATAAATTGCACATACACTTATCGTATATACCTCAGAATGGTATTGCAAGAGCTGAGCATGGCCATCATACTGCCTTGTGTGCCGGCGCTGCTGGCGAGTAGTGGCGACGCTGACTCGCGGCGAGGTCACGCGCATTAGACTCGTCATCGGAAGACATGCTTACTTGTGAAGGTAGCCGTGCACCAGTTAATATTATTACTAGCTCCTGCCCGCGGCTTCACCCGCATGGTTGTCTAAGAAAACTAAAATAAGGGTTCCAGACTCGACTTATTGGCGTCAAAGTGGATGAAGCACACATGAAACTGTTCTCCGTGACAGACCGCAAAGTTGCAATACATCGGTGACGCAACAAGTCCTTCACGCGTGACTGGTGTTGTCGGGCCCGACATGTATATCGTTCAGTGAGGACTGTCGGAAGCGGCCGGTGATCGGGCAGGCGGCGCGCCGGTCATCCGGCATCCGGCACTCCCTGTCGGTCAAGGACGCACGCTAACTGACACTGAGCTACTTTTGAAGATAATGAGAATATAGTTGCCGCGGTAGGTTAGTGTTATATGTGGGAAATTGTGTTTATAGCAGCTTAGCAGTAGGTGCTTTATGATTATAATAAATGTCTAATTCTAAGAGCTATCGTTTTTTATTTATGCCCTTTAGAGAACAACAAGTTGGCGACACTGGCGTTAAAGAAGGCTGATGTGTATTACAAATACAAACAATACACAGTCAATAGACTGAACTATTAATATACGAAGAGATGCTCATTCATGATTGTGATATATGAACGTAAACGAGGCAAAATGAGTATGTAAGGATCGTAGCAGGTTGCGTTCTGTAGTTTCTGCCTAGTGCCTACCCCCATCGGAAGAAGGCATGAGTTTATAAAATATTTATGTGTGTGTACGTAAGATATATCACTAGGATTAAGACAGTTTTGGTTATTTAGGTGACAATAAAATCACCTACTATAGGATTATTAAAGCAGCCATGAATTTTAGATTTCCAAAAAAATTGTGTGGCTTCTAAAAAGCCAGTAAGGAAAGTACCGACTGCCCCATACTCGTGGGTGTATATTTATAGATATTGAAAGATTAATTTCTGTTGTAGTTATTTATTCCTATATGATTTCATTACTGCGTTTCTATGTTAGTTACGATGAATAAATCAGAAAAAAACTCAGTATTTTGTAATACCGCACGTTAAAATCAAAACCAAAATCATATCCTTCATAAATATTGTCGCGTAACATATTGTCGAATAGTCGACCAAGCATTGTCTACTGGTGCCACAGTCATGTGTGACAGTGATTGACAAGGTCGGGGAAAACAAGCTCAAACTGACGGCTTTTCATAGTTAGACCGCGATGTGAAAATGTATTGTAACAAGTTAACAGTTTCGGGGAAAATGACTAGTTCAAACAACTATTGATTTTTATAGCCTTGTCTGTTTGAATCTGTTCGAAACTAATTTGAGAAAAAGGATTCATTAGGGTGAAGGTTTAATTTAGCTCCGTATTCTAGTCTATTATCTCATTACGCAGTTTTTGTTTCATGAAAAATTAACAAAAATATCCTATTCTTCGTACATTATGTTAATATTTCCAATCGTAACAAAAAAAAAAAAATATTGTTCCTACACAAATATTTTGTGCATCGATGCCATTATTAGTCTGGTACAATTGTAGTCCTAATAAACTGATAGATAATATAGATGGTTTCGAATGGTGACGCACAAACAATAGCAGCTACCAACTGATTACACACGCTCTAGGAGGCGTGCATGGCAGAGAACGACTTGTGTACTCCACAAACGTGCACCAGGGGGCTTAAAACGGTCACTTTAGCAGAATCATAATATGAAAATATTATGAATCATCGTAAAATGTCACAAACCGACATTTCATAAAAAATGATCATCGGACAGTTTTCTATGTAGATTCCTAAAATGGTGCACAAAATATGAATTGCTTTTATGACAAATTAAAGGAATTGCTAATGACAGCTGGGATTCAGGAAATGAACTGCTTATACAGGAATTGCTAATGTGGCCGTTTTAGGCCCCGAGAGCAGAGTTTGACAGTAGACTTCTTAAATTGACAGTTTTCAAAATTAAAACCTACGTTCTGAGAAAAGTTAAGTAAAGTTATTTTAGGAACAAGAGCGAGTTGCTTCAGTGTAGGTAATGCCGTGTCTGCTCGAGTTAAGATCATTCCAGGGACAGAATTTGTTACCGAAAGGTCCAACCTCTTTACTGTAGGTACATTTTTGTGCTAAAGATGGGTTTACACTACAAAGAACACAAACCAAGTTTCTGCATCACCCAAACAGAGTCGATAAGAAAGAAGTTACGGAGGATTTGTTCCTGTGTATAATTAATTATCTACTTGCCTACATATATATTAACTTACGGCTAGAGAAACAAAACTAAGTACGTCAATTCTTAATTAAGTATATAATTTAAGTTTTATTTTGAACAAGATCTCCTCTGACACAACTCTTACCTCTGACAATGCCTGATATATAAATGGCATAATCCTAACTTACTGTGTCTGTCTGTCTGTATGTTACCTTTTCACGCCTAAACCACTGAACGGATTTTGATATTTGGCAAGGAGCTAGATGGCATCCCGGAGAAGGACATAGGGTACTTTTTATCAACATACCACGCGGGCGAAACCGCTGGCGGAAGCTAGTATTATTATAAATGCGAAAGTGAGTTTGTATGTTTGTTACGCTTTCACGATAAAACGGCTGAACGGATTTGGATGAAATTTGGCACAGGGGTAGACCTTGACCCCGAGAAGGACATAGGCTACTTTTCATCCTGGATCGCAGACGAATTTGCGGGCAACAGCTAGTAATTAATAATCCATTGATAACGAGCAGGCAGAGGCAGAGGCAACGGTGGCAGAGGTTATTAATAAGTCATTATTGTCATTACCACAACAAGTCATTACTCCACATTCTTTAGTATTTCGTAACGATCCACTACTGTTGTAACTGTTTGTTGTTGTAACGTCATGAGAGGCATCTCACTGTTCGTTTAGTAGCTCTAACATCACATCGTGAAAGTATGTACTGATTACACGGAACCTTTCGTAAAGGTTTCCGTTATATTTGGATGCAATCCTGACCTTCATCCTTACGCCTAAGATAAAAGCGAACGCCTAGTTTGGGGGTCACAGGTCAAGCTGATTTTGTATAGGTATGTCAATCAATCTGTATCTAAAAGTCGTGAGATTGACGCAAAAACGCCTGATTCGAATAGTTAAGCACACAGATATAACCTGGATTAACACATAGGGTACCTACATTAGTCCCGGTAGCACGTTCCCGTGGGATATTCCCCGAAAGCAACGCGGGCGAAGCCGCGGACAAAAGCTAGTCATCATTAAACTCTTACGAAAGATTCTCTTGAAAATAAATATATTGAGGATGTAATATGTTCGTTTAATGTCAAGGCTGATATTGAAGACTTGTGATATCATCACTTCAGCAGGCGTAGCATGGCGCTTTCTATCTCTACGAAGAATAGACATAGCTTTTTCTATACAAAGTGACAGTTCTTTTCTTCATTTTTGACATCCACCTATCTTTGACTAGGTCTTTTTATACGTAGACTATTTCGGAAGAAAGTTTTCTATCCTTACTGTCAAAATCACACTGACAACCGATAAATCCTATGACAAAACAAAAAAAATTGAGTCGAATTATGTAAATGAGTGAATTTCGTAAAAAGTGCAGTTGACTCTATCTATTTTGCTGCCGTCTCGTACTGTCTACAGTCTACAGAAAACGTCATTTTTGTCTACTCTTCCGTCGACAAAACGGTGCTCATGCTACGCCTGCTGATACGTTGAGCAGTTGAGCTGCAAGAGTGACGTCATTGCTGCAACGAATATGCTAAGCTTAGTTTCACTGGCCTTCTGGCCTCGGAACTGCGTATTGCAATAATTTTTTGCCATGTTTTTTCTAATCAGAAATCCGACGAATATAAACTAGACTAAGATACATTTCAGATCTCTTGGGTGGTGGAAGAGTTGTAGGGATCCTTCGACCGTGGTCAAAGTCTTCAGGGATTCTAATGTCCCGTACGAAATTCTACCGTCGATATTGTCCCTTTATTTATGAAATGTATATTTGCCGTAACATTATGGGCTTGTCCAAAACAAAAAGTTTTGCAAACATGGACAAAGGTTATTTCACTCAAACCATCTCTGGTCTATAACAGTACTAAACACTCCTGTAAAGTAAGTAACCTCCAGTTTCGTGCTGCACTCCTCCGCTTCCATCCAGTTTAACTGGATCGTAAATAATTGTACCGAACTATTAACTGGTCTAGATCTAGACAAAACAGTGCGACAACGACTAGTCTAGACGGGTTAGTCAGAGTCACTTCAAAGGTAATGCGATCTGCCTCGTTCTGTGTCAATGTCAGACTAGTCAAACTGTAGGCAAACTAGTTTGACTAGTTTAAAACTTTAACCGTTTGAGAAAGTAACGTGTGGAAACGTTGATTGGATTTCAATTAAACTTTTAATGGAATGATTAACAACCGTCAATGTCAATTTGTCTCATGAATTAATTATACGTCGTGAGTACAGCTTGAGTCTTGACGAGTTTCGTTAGAAAGCTTATTTGTTGGATCATGTCACTTTCATAAAAGATTAACAAATGCAGCCTGTGCAGCCTAATCGTGATATATTATAATCTATCGTCTCTTCTAATAACTAACCGTTGGTTTCCGTCTTAAGATTTGTATAATACGGACGTCATGACCCTCATTTGAAATCCGTATTGTTACTGCAATTAAATAAAACACAAAGACACGTGTTGTCAAACATTCACTATCGTACATCGTACATATCGAAAACTGCATTGTTTACCTAAATATATCTCACAGTAGTGGTGAGGGATCAAAGTGAGCAGTTCCACGGTAAGTCGACGTAGGTCTGACGTCAGAAGTTCACACACATCGACTGTTTACTGCGTGACGGTAGTTTAATCCCCGTTTAGCGGAAAACGTGGAAACTCTGGTGTTTAGACTTCCAGTCAGAGTGATGTACATCATGCAAATTTTTACCGACCGCTACGGCGAGTGGAAATAATGATCTTAGTAAGGTGTAAGCAGCTGGTTGTAGAATAATGACCGTGACCGAGGATCAAGTTCAGCGGTAGACAGAAAAGCTAATTTCCAGTTTTTTAATCTCACGTATCGGCACCAACTTATAAGAATGGTTCACGTTGTGGACTGCTATGAGTATATTTGATGATCACGAGTGCCAATTTAAAACAAAGCGACCGTGTGGTGCTACTGCGACGCTCCTTAAGTTAATTGGTGCTGCAAGCCAAGGACGCCGTACATTCTACCCATGACTTTGTTTTGGTGTCTATGGCCTCAGGTTAGGGTCCGAGTCCAAGACATTTTGTCATTCCTGGTCGGCAACCGCGTGAGTTTACGCAGACATACCCATAGGTAAGCTTACGAGCTTACTCCTTATTTACTATAATTTACGGTGCGTAATGAAATCCTGATCCAGGATGATTATGTAAGTAGGTACATTATATAATTACTACTAAGTCAAAGAAAATGCTTTACTACATGTACTTACAATTGTTTTATTGCTTATAAAACGTCGGTTTGCAAAACATAAATTCCTCCAGCGTGCAGACTATATTGTACACTTTTACGACAAGGTATTGTGAACTTTATGATCTTTGATTTAATGATGGTATTGCTGTGTGGTGTGGAGAGCGATGATCGTGCCGCCTGGGCCACGCATGATTAAATCTGGATGCATAGCGGCCTTCGCCTGAATTGGCAGGTCGCTGATGTATTAGTGAATTTCTGGTGAGACGCCGTAAGACGCTACCTCAGGACCCGTCCACTGAAGACACGCGATTCACCACCGAAAGGTTAACGACCAGACGATCGATCTACGTTAAGTCACCTGTCTAACTCATTACCATTCAAACAAAACTTCGAGGATTACACAAATAGAAATCAAAATTATTATGCTTTTCCCCTTGAACTCACGAAACGAATAAGAGCCAGTAGACGTTTAAATAAACTACACTATTTTATGACCACTTTACATGTTCACATGTGATAGGTTAATTACTAGACGATAAAGCTTTATGTCACTACTCACTATAGCGCCAGGTGTGCCTCGTCCTCTGTCCCGGAGAGCGGCGCGTGCGCAGCCCTGACCCACATACTGTCATGCACGTGCACATGGGGCATGGGGTTACCCCACCCAGCCCCACTGGAACACCTGGACGTGGGAATTTCGTGCACTTGATTGCCGAGTGCCGTCTAATGTGTTCTCGAGGTTCTGATATATTCCACAACACTTGGAAAAGATAATGGAATCGGGATGTATAGAATATGAAGTTGAGTGAGAGCCAGTGGCTTACCTACAGTAAAATAATGAACTTTCTTAAGGGAAACATAGTTTTCGTTAATAGGACTGAAAAAAGGATAGTGGATACTATTCGATAATACGTTATAATGAATGTATGGAACCGTTTCAATGAGAAAATCCTCTGTAAGGTAAGTAAAGGTCGCTGCATGCATGCATGCTAATGATGTATTTATTGGCAACAAATCTACTAACGCAATTGCAACAGAACAATGTTGAGCTAAACGTCAAACAAATTGTTAAATCTCCTAAATCCAACATTATGTGTTGCCCTAAGTAAAATTTGTTTGACGCTATGTTTTTTGAAGAAAGTGTAATGCGAAACAATCATTAAAATAATTTCTAATAATAATAATGTCTATTTTCTGCTAAGCGTGCGCGTGCTGCGTACCTGTGCGTCTCAAAAATAAGTAACGACAGTACGTTTATGAATTACAAAACCTGCATCACTTGCGTCTCAGCACACGCTGATGTCTGTGTAGCTGCGTCGCAGCATGCGCTCACGGCCTGTCTGCCTCGTCTGCCCTGCCCCGCAAAATCTGTGCTGTGCTGTGTTGCGTCACCTGCGCCTCAGCATACGCTTAGTCTTATTTTTTTCTGTCTGTGTGACTGCGTTGTTCTTCTAAACTACGCAACGGATTTTGTCTCGGTTTTCACCATTATTTATTACAGATCGATTCAAACTTAATGGCGGCTCGGAAGTTAGCTTTTAGCTGCGCAGTACCCCACCCCTCACCCCCGCTGTCACATGAAATTGTTACTGCGCAGCGACTCGCCTCATGTTCCGAGCCGCCATTAAGTTTGAATCGAATTGTACCTAACTTTATTCCGAAAGGTGAAATTACTTTAAATTAATTTAAATTGTCAAGTCGTAAACCGTGTGAAGCAGGGGCGGGTCGCTAGTCTTATTATAAAGGACATCATAATCCAAGATGAGGGTATAATATTGTCTTTACTGTCTAGCGTCTACTTCTGCGCCCTTGAAACAACACCTGCCCCGTACGAGAGCTAAACACTAAGGTGATAGGTACTCATAAATCTAAAACCGGCTTCAAATGCATCAATAAACGCGATACATTATACTAATTCGATCTGAAGCAATATAATAAGATAAACCCACCCTAAGAGCTGTTTTGTTGAGTTTGTTTTTATCGGCAGCTGAATATACATAAATATGATTTGGACTAGCTTAGCGATAAATATGGTGGACTTTCTACAATATAAACAGGTTTCGTGTGTCTCATCAAAAGATGCGACAGACGAAAGATCTTGACGCGACTTATTAGAGTTGCAGGATACTATGCGTTACTCTGTCACGCAAATATAGCTTTACCTAAGCGTTTATATGACACGCTGGTAAAAAATTAAAAAAATCCTGGGATTGCCACTTTCTATTCATCTCTAGAGATTCCCAAAAGATACGCTGAGAAAGTCGCAAATTACATAAAAGTGATTTAATAAAAATGTTTTTGCATTTATTTGTATAGCAAGTTAGTTAGTTAGTTAGTCATTTAATTTATTACCTAGTGTTTAGTTAGTTGTATAATAATTGTCTATGCATTTCCTGTTATTAAATAGAAAAAAAAATAACAAAAGTTAAAAAAAAACAGCATTCAAACATATTTGATTAAAATACGCCATGAAAGTTCTTGAGACTGAAATTGTTTAAACTTTCAGTTATTTGTTTATGACAGAAAGCGTTTGAACTAGCCGCAGACGCGTCTACCACGTGTTATCTGCTTGTAGTTAGAAAGCCGGCTGTTTCTATAAACTGACAGATTATTATGGATTGGAGTTGCTTTCAGTTTGTGAATAGAGAATATGTTGTGAAGTTTCCACGAACTGACGACTTGGTGTGTACTTATCTACGTAATATACACCTATGCAACTTAAATCCACGTACAGACATCGCGAGGCGTGCGTCGCGAATGGTTCGTCACGCATGCCTCAACCTGAGGCAACGGTACATTGATGCATGCGTCCCGAACGACACAAGCTCAAGCTGAGCACGCAAACAACAAATAGGTAACACCCGTCCGTCAACACCGAGTACCGCACGGCTCGCACTGAGGCGGCGGCGTTCGCAACGATCGTATGACGCGAATGCTCACTGTGAGCACACACGTCCGCACAGCCCGAGGCATGCGAGACGAACAATTTGCAACGCACGCCTCGCGATGTCTGTCCACAAAAGACTATCCCTTACAAAAGATAGATATTGCTTACATCCATTGCCGTAGCAGAGGAGAGGTCCAGGTGGACCCAGCCTTCCTTAGAAGTCCCCAGATCAATCAGCTTTAGATGCGCGCTACACACACTACCTACTAGTTACAACGAACACTTCGATTTCAAGGAATAACAAAAATAATAAATAACATTATCTTCGTAAAAACCACCAGTTCCCGTAGGAGCGGGAAGCATGTTACCTGTGTGCATTAACAAAAATACCGGCGTCCGCGCTTGCGATAAATAACAGCCGAGAGTTGCGCGTGACTCACCGCGCCTAAATATTCTAGCAACGATGAAAGGTTTACAGCACGCTGCGTTTACGTACTCGTATTGTTTCATGTACTCGAACTTTTACGCCAGTCTTTCAGTTGTAGATATTTTTGACATTCGCTACATAGATCTCGCAGGAACCTCCTCACTATGCACACCTATCCAAGACTCTGCCTCGGATCCTGCGTCAGGGTCTTGACCTTGCTGTTCAGCCATAGCTTATCAGGAATTGACGATGATGCTCATTGGAGTCGTGCCAGTCATCGTCAGATAAACTGTCGACTCTATATTTCTTTTATGCTAGAGATTGGTGGACATGGTGAATACGGTTGTATTATAACGGAACATGTTACGTGTCACGTGTCACGCCTCCACGTGATCCTGAAAACTAAACTGAAGTTGGTAGCTGTCATGAGAGTGCTGAGTTTTCATCAGGATTCGGTTTAGCTGATGCAGTTAAGAATTCCAATATCAGATTAAAAGATGGGTTCAGCTGTAGTGGATTATCTCATTTTTAACCGACTTTTGACTTTTTTTTTTTGTATTCCTGTTACGCGTTTACTCCGCCAATTATTAATCTATTTTGATGATTCTTTTTTTGTTTGGTATATAAATTTTATTAACTAAACTTTATTAACTAAATTTTATTAACTAAATTTTATTAACAAACACTAAAAACTACGCAAGCAATGCGTAGTTTTTAGTGTTTGCTTGATGAAATATAGCAGTCACAATTTTACATAATATCTGCTTCTGTTAATGATTTGATTACCTACGGTCTTAACGAATAAGTAGAATAAGTCGATAATATTGATAAAAGTAGTACCTTGTCCCAATGCTTTATTAATATCGATTTGTAGGAATTGATCATTGAAGATTTCAATATTTCTTTATCAACGTTCACTATCTCCCGAGATATCGAAACGAAGAAAGATTAAGGCCCGCAAGATTACTCTTTCCTAAAGATTGCACAATAACCTACGTGTGATATTGCCTCGAGCGCAATACGTACGTAGATACGTGTGCTATCTCCAAGCGTGTCCGGAGAAAGCGGCTGACGACAGGACAGACGGAAAGATGGACGCGGGACGGTACGAGGTAGGCCTGTTTTTGTGTGATAAGATATCATTAGAGAGTTATGATGGACCAAGTGAGATGCGCGTTTGAACTGTCTTTGTTTTTACCGTGTTGATCAGGAGAGGAGATTCGATCTGATTCAGCTTGATAATTGAAACATAACCATGACCAACCTACACAGAAAAATGTTCAAATGTGTGGATGTGATTTCTTTAACCATTCAATCAAGCGAAATATTTCTAAGTAGGTCTGTAGGTAGGGTAGCGTTTTAGTTCCTAGGAAATTGAAGCTTTAACCTATATTTATATATGAAGACAGTTAATTTTTAGAAGGATTTTTTTTTCAACCTGTTTTGTCCCACTGCTGGGCAAAGGTCTCCCACACAGCTTTCTACTCTTCTCTGTGTGTTACCTTCTTAATCCAATTTCCCAGTAGGATAATTATTACAGTTTTTATTTCCAATGAAGACGAAATAATGTGTGAAACATTACAACTCACGGGACCCGGTATAGTCCACTAGACCCGGTATAGTCCACTATGGCGATCAAGATTTATTGAAAGTGAGTATCTTCGCTTAGTCAACGCATATTTTATGTGCAATTTATATTAACACATCGACTCCGATGCGTTCTATTAAAGTACTTAACAGCTTATTGTTTAGCGATGTTATTGTTATACTTATGTAACTAGCGACCCGCCCATGACCCGTCCCTGTCCCACACGGTTTTTAGCGCTTGATAAATCTGAGTTCTGACTGATTGATCAACGCAGAGCCTCTTAAACCGCTGAAGCTGAAAACATGTATCATGAAGGACTTGACTGCCTTTACTACTGAAACTGAAAACATTCCTATAAAGGAATATTATGTGAGCCATAAGGTTCACATAATATTGCAACGTAAAAAGTAATTATGACTACCACAAAATGACCACTAAAGTGTAATAAACATGTGCTGTTGTCCCTCGTCACGTACAAACATAGCTTGTATACTTAGGTACTATATCTACGTTCATAACCGCAATGAAAGCATTGCTTGAACATGTTAACCATTGCTTCATCCGGCAAACCCTACAGGGTGTCATGAATCACGTCATTATATTATTGTTTTGTCACGTAGGTACCTAGTGTAACTGCGTATCAAGTTTTCCGTTATGGTGGTGAAATTGTGAATATTATAGATAATGTGATACACGAAGACGCGCCCACTCCGCTCCGTACTAAAGTACATAATCGCGGAGTGGGGCACGTCTTCGTGGATGGCACTTTGGCACTCTATATATACCTGAAGCTAACGTTGAGGTAGGTACGTTCAGATGTTGCGTCACTTTGAGTTTAAGATTCGCAATTCCTTTTAAATATTTAACTGAATAAACTCATAATTCTAAAACAACGTAAAATGCACATGCAAAGTGCTATACAATTATGCTAGCCACCTCTGGATGAATCTATCTCGATGATGTCGGTATTTTCCCACAATGGCGACTACTTGCTGCTTGTTATTTATACTAGCTGCTAGCCGCGACTTCGTCTGCGTGCATTTGCATTTCATTATTTTTTTATTCGAATACCATCATAACATCACGCCTGGTTTCCACGAAGGGTTAGGCAGAAGCGAACGTTTGGTGTACCCACATTTCGCCAGTTATGATTTAAAATAGGGGGCGAGACTATTGCCATCTACCGGGTACATATCCAAAGCACATATCCGGGCTGCTACTGAGCAATTCCAAATGGAAAAACACACACCACACAACACTAAGACTTTTCCCGACCAGCGTGAGGTTTACAGAATCGCGCACTGGGGAATCCAACCAGGACCTCATCAGCAGTGCTTGCGGCCGCTTGCGTCCATTAGACAAACGAGGCAGTGGAATATGAAACAGGATGAAAATTCAATGTCTTTCTCAAGGTCCCGAGCTACCTATGTGTCAACTATATCGATGGTTCTGTAGTTTGGCGTGAAAAGGTAACAGTAACAGACAAAAAGACAGAGTTACCATCGCATTTATAATATCATAACCCTCCTTTGGCTTTACCGTAGTCGGTTAGTTAATGTGTGGAAGAATGTTTACATGCAGCTATACAAGCTGCATAGATGACCGGTGAACCAGACTACTGTCTTCAGTTAGAAAGCCGGTGCAGCCGAGCTGTGCGCCGCGCGCCGTCCGGCCGCCGCATGCGCAGCCGACAGCACGGCCTCGGGGAAAGCCTCTCACTTTATATAATACCTCACGTTTTTTCGTAACTAGCTGCTGTAATAATATAATATCATGTACAAGAGACGGAATGTTTTGTCCTCCTTTGAAATTGCATATTGTACCTTTAATGTTTACATTTTATTGATTACGAGTGTGTTACTGGAGGGATGTTAGATTTAAACGGATGTAGCTAGAAAGTTAGAAAACATCTCTCTTGGGCCTATTCAAAAATGTTTTGCAAGGACTTTAAACCACAAATAGTCGATTAGGGTACCGAGTAGGTACTTTATATCTAGCAAAAGTGAAACAATATCCCGTTTGTATTCGACCAGTATTGCAGTTACATGTACTGTGACTATTACACAGCATGGGGTTTACCAGACGATACCATTATTGCTATCACAACTTGTGGGAACATCGGCAGCCGGTGTTTTATATTCTCTTTCACTTTCACATAACTGCGTAAGTGCGTAGTTAAGTTATCTAAGCACAGTAAGACATCACATAAACGTCAGAACTGACTAGTCTCACAAATATCGCATTGAGGTATCAGTCAGCATAACTTATCTGTTCTAAGGTATAAATTGGAATAGGCAAACTGAAATACTGTTAGGTGCAGCAACCGAACGCGTAGCTGTCAGGCCTACGCGCTACGGGTCGTAGCATCGATTTCCAAGTGAAATAAAATATTTTGAGTAGTCTACATAGATAGTCTCCAGCAGTCAAAGTCAAAGTCAAATAATTTATTTCAAGTAGGCACATTAAAGGCACTTTTGAACGTCAAATACATAGAAATAGAACTGATTCTAGTTAGCAGATAAGTGGTAGCAGATAAGTAGATAAGTACATAGATGTGTCTGTGAGATCATATTTGTATCGACACCGAAGGCAGGCTACAAAAATGCTTTAATAAACAAATATCTACATATCGCAGTACGTTGGCAAAATCATGTGACGGTTTACAACTAATAAAAATATTTATAAACGTAAAATCCAACATAACGTTAGCAATAAAGGTGAAAATATACTATTACGAGTGAGATATGGTGAGTTGTGATAATATACTCAAACTATGTGACTCTGCAGGCGATAACGCTGCAGTCACTCACGACTTCCAATACGGTAGAAATATGTATTTATATTGCATATTATGGTAAAATAATATTCTGCGTAACAGTATGCTACTTATCTCTTTCCCAAGATTTTTCATTAATGTTCACACAGTTGTACAGAGAACATTAATGTTCACACAGTTGTACAGAGAACATTAATGTTCACACAGTTGTACAGAGAACATTAATGTTCACACAGTTGTACAGAGAATATTCTAAGGCGACCTGTCTGAGTAGATTGATTTCTCTGATTATTATTACTTACTAGGCCGTGCCCGTGGCTTCGCTTACTTGACTGTATATTCTATGGGCATTATAAATTAAGTGAATTTATAGTATAGAGTAGGTACAATGAATTCACTTAATTGATTGTGATGATGAAAACCTTGGGTGATTTTTTTAATTTAAACTATGTATAACTACTCAAATCTCGCGGTAAACACGAAGAAATCGGTCATAATGCAATATTGCTAATCCCCCATAGCAAATAGCGTGATAATATATCCTAGACCCATAAGTAATATTTGTGCATTTGAACAGAATCTATTCAGTATTTTTTCGCGCCAATCCGAAACATATGTACCTACATCCAAATAAACAGATAAAAATTCTAAAAATTATATTTTCTGCATCAAAACCACCGGCACCTCGAAGCAAATACTTTTTTTAAATAAAATAGGTATTCAATGTATTATGTATAGATTTAATAATAAATAATAAATTAATATATATAAAATAATATCTACGTTCATTCACATGGTTCATTAGTCATAATAATACATAGGCAATAATTATAAATAACTACCTTGTTTGTTACTCACAATTTTGATTGAAGTGGGAGCAAAGTCGTCTATTGTGAAAATATTATTAGGAATAACGTAAGTACTTAATTCATAATTAAGTATTTATTCATACTTTTATTAGTACAATATACACATTAAATAAATAATAAAATATCTTATCATAACTAAACCTAACTCTCTAAATTAAGTTGTCAAAAATCGTGATTAATTTTCTCCTAAAGCATTGTCTAGAATAAAATAAGTACGTCAACGAATACATACTCATTGAGTATGGAAGTAATAAAACGAAATTCGTGTGAATATGACTGTAACTTGCGTGTCACAGGTAATATTAATCCGTTCCCTGAAGAATCACAACTAAACCTATGTAATGTAACAAGTGGATGGGATAATAAACAACAGCTGTACAGACTGTTTATGTACTTCGCTTGTTTACCAACACCTGATTCCGTAGATTACAACTTTGTTTATTTAGCCATTCAGAAAACAATAGGAAAACAAAATAATGAAAATTAAAGGGGCTGCTGGGGAGTTTGTTGCGACACTTCTTATTCCCAGCTAAAGCACTAGGAAGTGGTGAAGGGTGGGCGTTTTGGGGGACTGTCTTATGTAATTTTGACGTTCAAAAAGTGCTGATTCTCAGCCTAGTTTGAATAAATGACTTTTGATTTGATTTGATTTATAGGCGACTCCTGAAACAGTTCGGCGCATTTGATTTTTGTTTTTAAAGCTGACTTTATTATACCTATATAAGTTTAATTGGAATTGTTGTTCAATGGACGATATTAGGTACGAGTATGTACACACAGATACTATTTTTAATTAAAGCTATAAAGTAGGTAATTTAAAAGTGTGATGTAATCGATGAAGTGGCTAACAAGGTCTATAGACAGCTTTAGTGTTTTCGTCGCGGAGTTACCTAATTTGTGGCCACAGTGGCACTAACAGGCTATAAGGCTCGAGGGAAGGCCAAGCCTGTCCAGTCTGTTGTATTATACCTAGGTGCAGACACATTAGGTGTATTGTATTATTTCGCATAAACAGTTGGGTTGATTCTTCGGAAATTTCAACCTCTGCTTTACTTTCAGGTGATGGAGATTTTTAGAAGATACACTTAATTAATACAAAAACTAAACAATATTTTTGTTGCTGGTTCTGCCCAGCCTTACCAGGTGTGTCATCCTTATTATAATATTATAAATGCGAAAATAGGTAACTCTGTCTTTCTGTCTGTCTGTCGCGCTTTCACGCCAAAAGTACTGAACCGATTTAAATGAAATTTGGTACACAGATAGTCTAGAGCCTGAGAAAGGACATAGGCTATTTTTTATCGACATACCACGCGGGCGAAGCCGCGGGCGGAAGCTAGTTATATAATCAACCATTTATTGCAGGCGACACAGGCCCATAGAAAAATAATATTATGTAGTAGGAACCACTAGTGAGGTAAGCCATAATATTTTAACAAATAACTGGTTAGTAACCAGTGTTCATTGTTTGTTTAGATCTTTTGTTTGCTATACATAAATGAACCCAAAAATACACCTAGAACCATCTAAATTATACGACATTGCGATGGGTCGCTTGCGAGACGCGTGGGTATAAGGCTCTTATTATTATAAGACCGAATATATGGATATATCCAAAGAACCTTCCTTCACGGTCAGCGACCGCACTCTGTGGGTGGAATATGGCATCCTAATTCTACACTGAAACTGTATTTACCTTACTGTCAGCATATTTGGCCGATACTATAAGTGTAGTAGGTAAGGTACACGTAGTTATAGATGTAGGCACACAAACCGATGGTTTCAGGTCGGCTTCAGGCTGCTTCAGAAACGTGGCGTAATGACGTTAAATGGAGCGGCCCATCGCCTTGACACCTTTACCTTTGTTAATGGCAAATATTACAGCTTACCGGTGTGAAACTTTACTATACCAAACATAGCTAGATATCCAGGGTTACCTTGAACTCTAGAGCTGTTTCGTGGACCTGTGGCACTCGTGGGCTGCAGCTGAAAATCAGCGTCAGGTGGTGACCTGATTTTGTGTTGTCCTTGTGTATGCTGACCCGAGGCCATTTCGGCATTATAAGCATCTTTTTGTTATTTATAGTTATAAGGTGTTTTTTTACCCGACTACGGCGAAGAAAAAAGGAGGGTTATGATTTTGACCGGTATGTATGTATGTATGTATGTATATATGTATGTATGTATGTTCATCTGTTCTCTCCTATCTTCCAAACCACTTTTCACAATTTGACAAATGAGGTATCGTTACAAGCGTCGTGTTTGTCCGCTGGTTATAGGCTATGTGAAGTCACATTATATTAAAAATGGCGCCCTCTAGAGGACATAAAGTGAGGAACTTAAAAAAAATATGGTTTAATCGTACCATGTTGGGTATCAAATGAAAGGGCTTAATGAGCACATTTCAAAAATATATATATTATAACCCCAAAAGAATTTAAAAAAAAATCAAGTAATAAAAACTAAAACCCAACTACGACAAGACACCACAGACAGACAAATTAAAAATCCGGAGTCACACGTAATCTGTTCGATTTATGCCCTAACACGTGTGACTCCGGATTTTTAATTTGTCTGTCTGTGGTGTCTTGTTTATAACTTTATACCTTTTAAGTCGTCGTTCTTTATGGCTGTAGCTTCTGTAATAAGTAGGTCAGTACATGTATATTTTTAAGTTCTCTTCGAGCCAAATTATCTTACTTTCTAGCATCAGTCATATTTGTAGCCGTTATGCGATTACAAGCGTAAAAGTTCAGAGTAAATTAAATATACGGCGCGGGTGCTATACTTCGTGGAAGCCAATTAGTCAATGTGCCTGTGTGAAAGGACCCTTCTAAGTTCTAACATTGATTTTTTATAAGTGAGGCAAAAATACCGGCCAAGACATTGACGGGAAACAGTTTCTTAGGAAGACAAAATAAATTAAATAATGTCCATGACCTAAGTACCTACCAAACATTATCTTCTTAATTTTTGGTTTGGACAGAACACCATCGGAGTCCAGTTACTAGCAGTGTCAGGACATCCCTAAAGTGCAGGGACCAGGGAGGTATCCTTCGATTTGCCATAATATTCAGTCATGTTAAGTTTTTAACAGCTCTACCACATTCGACTCTACTACTCGTATTTTAAATACCTATCACAATTAGGTCATATGATTTGAGAGTTCGTCAGGAGAGTACGTCAGTCCAAGAAAATGCGATGACTAAGTCCCAATTATTCCCAAATACCAACGAGTCAACTATGAGTGATAGAATATGGGGCTTTTTTTAAATATTTTTCCTCAATTTTCATAAAGGATGTTGTGATTGTGCATACTTAGTTAAATACAATTAATTGTAGTTACCTAAATTAAAATGGTTCTAAAGATAGGTACTTAATAATGAGGTTAATTTGATATTTAGTTAGGTCTATTTTCCAATTAGGGCGGTTTCCTGCAGTCTGACACACACCTTAGGTTCCCCACAGTTCAATCTCGATCATGTCTAAATTATCTGGGGATCCGTTTTACACGGACATCCGCTCACTAAACGAACTGATTTCCGTAGCCTACTACACCCCAATGGCACCTACACCTAAAGTTCTTACCTGAGTACTTATTTGCACCTTTTTTATTTTTTTGAGGGTGTGAAATCATCCAATGACTTCTCCCGCTCTGGTCGGAGCGGAAGGGCGTGTCAGACATTTACTGACTAAAACCCACCCGTGTTCCTTCAGTTGCCTGTTGCCAAGGTCCCGGTATCCCTTTCGGATCGGACTAACCCGCAACCCTGGACTTATTTGTACCTCATATAACTTTCAGTGAAGGTCACTCTTATAGCGCTATAGTGTTATCTACTTTGATTGCAGAGCACAGGTGCTGAATGATTGTTCAAAATGAAGATCCAGTTGTATGGATCGTGTTTAGTTCAGTCAGTCATTATCGTCGCTCAAATGCACCATTCATGGATGAATTTTATATCAATGGACAGCATGAAACCCGTCAATAGGCACAGAGAGTGCGTTAATTCAGTGTGATTTTTCAGTAAAATCACAAGGTTTACACGTATCAATGGACTCAAATTATTGTTGCATAATGAAGCGATTAATTTTTACGATCCAGTCACAGACTTAGCCAATAATTGTTTCGATACGATTAATGAGATATGTAACTTTATTTTTCTCAGGGCATGTAAGACAGCACAAAATTTATAAACGACAAACTCACGTGTTTATAGGATAAATTTTAGATAGGATCAGCACCATTTGAGCTCAAGATAGCAATCGAATTGGATTTTTTATATATTTTTCTGCTACACGTTAACATCGTTCACTATATTTTATCGGTGAATAGGTATTATTTGCGAACAGTTTTATATGTTTATTTATGACGGAAAATGAAAAATAATTATCGTGAAATAGCGACGAAATCAACAACAAAATATGTCAGTACCTATAACTTTAGTTTCAGGCATTTCATTTATCGCAGATAGTTAATGTTTACCAGTGGAAAACAGGTTGTTTTATTATGATAATAAACTATTATCACGGTCTATCAAACGAAGAGATACGTAAGACAAACAGTGTCAGATGACGAGATCGTACCTTTAGCATTGAGTTGGGTCTTCAGCCGGGTCAGCTCCCGCGAGCGGCTGCGACTGCGCCGGTGCGCGGCGATCCTCCGCGGCGAGCGCGCCATCTCGCTGTCCACAGCCAGGGTGAGGCGCTCAGGCGGCCGCTGTCACACGCCACTGACATAGAGCCTCCTGCACACGCATGGCATGCGCACTCACTGCACTACACTACATACAGCTGACACAGTTAACAGCCGGCACGCACCGACACACACACTGTTTGTAAACAACTTTTCGCGCGCAATCACAACTCACGACGAGACCGAGTACTTTCAAAAAACACAAAGTACTAGCTAGTTGTGGGACGATTAAAAGGAAAAGTTGCGAGAGTAGAGAAATGAACAAAGTCGATACGTAAGGTATAAGGCACGAGCGTCGCGTGGAAGGCACTGCGAGGCACTGAGTGAGCGTGTTGTGGTGCCGCGGCGACGAGCCGGCACTGCGGCGCGGCCACAGCGGCGGCGACCAGCGTGACGGCGCGCGGCACTCCGCCCGGCCCGCTGCCTCGCGGGCCACACCTGCTTGCATCACTGATAGCACGCACGCTCGCGAATCACTGTTCTTAACACAACAGTCATACTTATGTCTGTCTTTAAGACTTCAACGGTGGACAGTTCCAGTTTGTTAGTTTGAGCTACGTAGGTATTTAAGTAAGTACATAATTTGGCACACATAATATTGCACTACGACATGAATCTTCTAAGTATACAGAACGTCATATTCTACTACCAGTATTCCTGTCAACCCCTTCCGCAAGCCAGTATAGAGCAAAAGGCAAGGATGAAGTCACGACCTCTCGCTATCCATTCCGCACTTTAACCTTTGAGCTACGGCCTCCAAAAATCGAGGTCTGTAGTTTCGGTAAAGAATGCTTGTTTCCGTGGAAGTATGAAGTCATGTGTGCGGTGCGAAGTAAATTAGCAGCAGTGAACGAATGCCTTCACGAACGCAATTAGCTTATTCTTCATTTCACATTCTGTGGAATATTTGAGGGGAGCCCAAATACTAGGCTTTGTGTTACCAGTTGCCGCTTGCCAGCTCGAGGGTGTTCTACAACCAGCATGAAGCCGTGGTCGTCGGATCTAATATGGGCTTTGCTAGGATAGTGTTTAGAGCGGAGAAAAGTGGAATTTTAGAAAAGCTCTATAATGCTAGAGCTATGAACAAGAGGGGAGATTATAAGTGTAGGTCTACCTACCTTAAATTGGTGCTGCGAAAGCGGATGCAAAGAGCAAAAAGAGTTTGAGTGAGTGAGAGTTTATAAACGTTGCTTTAAAGACACAAACATTCGTGGTTAAACAGTCGCTAATCACTGCTTAGCTTTAAGCAACGCTTATGAATAAAGAGGGCTATACTTTATACTTTAATAGCTCAATGACGTGGGTTACCTTTTGATTACATTGCGTCGCCTTTAATCCATTTTCCTTTCTTCGAGATTTATAGTAGTAGATTCACCTGACCCACTTCTCGCGTATGACATGTCTGGAAGGAAAGTAATCACAGCAGGTCATTAATATTAGGCAGATAAGTTGTATTAGGTATGTCATGTGCCTCGGGACACAACTTTTCATTTAGTCGACGTGTTTTTCATACCCAGACCTTAGCAATTATTTACTTTCAATAAAAGACATTAAGAGATTGGTAGGTAGGTACATGCGACTAGGAAAATAAACGTAAGTATCTTATGCACACCTACTTATATCGCGTGCGCAGATTTCCCTCGTAGAGTAATTAAACACATTCCCGAGCGTAGTGTGTCCTATACTGTCGTTTAACCCACTTGTAACATGCATCCCCCCAAATGTTTTTTTTATGTAAATTGTTGCCAAGACGAAACCTTATGGTTCGCACTGTCAAAAAGTTATTGTAGAGCCAAGCGGCCGTACACGGACTGCTCGAGCAGTTAACGGCTGAGCGACGTACACGGACCGCTCGGGCGGTCGGCGTCGACTGCTCGAACGGTCGGTTGTTGACTGTTCGAGCTGTCGCTACCAACCGCTCGAGCAGTTGATTTTCTACCGCAGTCGAGTCATGGATTCTGACGAGGTCGGAGAGCTGTCTGACTGCTCTAGCGCAGTCAACGGCTCGGGCAGTCGGTGTATGCCTCGCGAGCGGTCGACGGCACGATGGAATTTCATTATGCAGTTGACGGCTTGAAGCGGTCGCGACTGCTCGAGCAGTCGTGTGTACGGCAGCGAATGAATGACTATAGTTCACCGCGCGGTCGCGGCTTTAAGCAGTCGGTCTCAACTGCTTGAAGCAGTCCGTGTACGGCCGCCCTTAGTCTACACGCCCTAACTTCACAAACTCTACCTACACATTAGTCAAAATATGTGGGTTGGCCGTTTCGCTACATAACGTCACATGGGCGTAAGGTGAATTTATTAATTGTTCATTACTTTTCTGTTACCTACACTAGTTATTAATTCATTCAAAATAGTCACTCAACTCATGTACGAGTAGGTAAATGCGATCGGGCCAGGGGGTAATTTACAAAAAATCCTGATATTATTTTATTATTTATATCAAGGAGAACAAGAAAATTTGTGGAAGTCTGATACAAAACATCCATCCCCTAGTTTACGGGTAAAAGTTTTATGTTGTTTGTGTACCTACTAATACTAGCTTAAATGTACAAACCGCTTTCTAGGACTTCAGAAAGTACCCTAAGAATTTTGATGATCATCAGTGACGAAATCGGGATTTTTTAGATATCAATAAAATCTAAACTATAGGGTATAGGTATAATATATTTATATATATGTTATATATACCTACTTACCTATACTTACTTACAATTAAAAGTCAAAGTATTTATTTCAATTAAACCATTTACAGGCACTTTTGATTTGTCAGAGTCGGTCAGTTAGTCAGAAAGTTGAAGCTAGTTGCCCATTCCAAAACATAGATCTCTAAAGAGAAGAACGGGCAAGAAACTCCAAGGACACTCTTTTAAATATAGATATTAAAAAATCCTGGGTAGGTAGGTACCTACCGACAATTGAAAATTTATATGTTGAATAAGTCCACTATTGACATCATATTGATCATCGAGAATTTTGATTATCTGGTATACCTAATCCAAACCCAAGTTACGAGGGTTAAAAAAACGATGAAGCGCTTCGAGAAATGGTAGGTTATTAGTGCCCTTGCGCTTCGCTTGGGTCGTGTTGGCGGGGGCAAACGGTGGCCCCAGATACAACAGTTTACCTACATTTGTGACATAAGAATGATCTATCTTCAATTCTTCGCACCCTGTTGAGTTCCCATCTGATCTCATCTCTCTCTCCCATATGGGTCATCAAGGTCACATACAGTCATTATGAAGTTTGTCACGAACATAGTTACCTAAGTAGGTACTTAGCTTACTTACATAAGTACCTACCTAATATACATACCTACTCATTCACCTATTTGCACTTCTGCTTCGTTCCCACAATGCTGAGGATTGCGATCACATACGACGCGTCTCCATGGTATGCGGTGTTTACACTGTAGACCGCTCAGTAAATGCTGCCCCAACAACATACTTGATCGGTTCTGACCATTTGCACTAAACACTTCATAATTGTAAGCAATACTAGGATTAGTGGAACTGAATGGACATTTTTCAAACTTTATGGTAAAAGTGTGGGTATGACGGTAGGTACTTCGATTTTGATAGTAAATAGTCAAACTGTCAAAGTCTATTTTCAAGGATAGGGTAGGTAAATAACAAAGCAGACATTGGCGTAATCAGAATGGTCGACGTTGCCAACATAAAAAACAAAATAGAAACATAATTTTAATAAACGCGCACTTATACCACATTTAAGATGCGGGATATACACAAGAGGCGTAGCGACGGTGTGCCGCGGCGTTGCGCCTCCTCTTTCATATTTCATACAAAATGTAGGAGCAACGAGGCGCGGGACATAGGTACGAGGAGCGGCGCAACGCCCGCGCCGCTTCGCCTAAAAGCGATAGGTGCCAGTTTCAGTAGCTTCAGAGCTACTGTTGCAATATGGAGGTTTAAGTAGTAGGTATATTTATTGACGACTATAATATCTAGTTCTTAGAGCTGGCACCAAACTAACGACGCGTGTTGGGTCAGTCTTGAGTCTTACATACCTACAATCTTACCCGCCAGTCCCAGCTGGAAGTAGGAAATATCTGAAAAAAAATATCATTCCGTGCGGGAATCGAACCCGCAATTGTTGCCAATCCACTGCATTGCATTCTTTTTGAAGTATCCCTTTGTTTTATAGAAATAATATACCGAACGATTTTGTAGCATAACGACGAGTCCACTCATAAAAGTACTGATGTGTAGCATGTGACTGCGAGTAACCAGGTATACTGAGGCTGCGCAGCAAACTAGTATATCACATTGGTACTTAAGTGATATAAAAAAAATATGGAGGGAGGAAAGTGAAGTCAAATAAAACTCATGTATAGAACGAGAACAAATTATATAATTTATATCTGTTACATCCACAAGTTAAGAACAGAGGGCGACGGAGATGTGGTGACAAGGAGCCAGCAGTGGTCTGGCTGCAGCATGCACCATGCTGCAAGAGATCACAATCCTGGTAAACCCACGTTGGTCCAAAGTTCTGGTGTTCTCAAGTTATTCTAAGGCGTGAGGACCAACATGTAAATAGATTTAAGAAAATGCCTATTGCTTTAAAAATATATACTTACATATCTGACCTATAACAATTATTTCTTTCCAGAATTTTGAATGTCTGAGTATGGAATGAAAATCACCTAATTTAAAATAGGTACTCAGGTAATTTAATAAACTTGAGAGAACTTAGAAAACGAATAAATAAATTAACAACCAATTAAGCATGAATTTTGTTTGTTTATGTAGGCATTTATTAAAATGCTTTCAAAACATTCCTTCACATTGCTTTCATTTCTTCGTAGAGATAAGAAATTACAAAAATAAATTGGAATACTAAAATAAAATAACACGCTAACTTAACCTCAGAATTCCATACATTCATTTCAGTAAGTAACAAGTGATCTCAACAATGTTGTTAAGGATAAAAATACAGTAAGGCATTTTAATGATTAACTAGTGAAATATTCTTATATAAATTAAATGTAGATCGTAGTGTTTGTATCAATCTATCACCACATCTCAAACGCCGTCGAAAGTAACCACAAGTTAAACAGTTAACAATAATAAACTGTTAAGAACATGCGCGACAATAATCAGATTGTTTTAAAATATCTCTTAGCGACCGCGGCCTTGTAAAGAGTCTGAATATGTTAACCTCATTCAGTACGTATCACAATTATTTACTTTAATTAGGTTTAAATCACTGTAACTACTCATGCAACCTGCTTGTGTTTAGCGGTTTAGGGAAGTTCCTGGCTTACTAAAATACAAGGTGTACGAGTCATAGATGACGCTATGTTTTACATAAAAATTCCTGCGTGGAACTAATTAGAACACATTTGCGTTAATCAGTAGAGTTAAGCTAATTTGATTAGCTACAGACTGGAAAATTACACATTCGAAGTAACCGGAGATTATAAGGCTTTAGTTTTCAACTCAGACATCATTTTTCAAACCAATATTTTGTCCACATTTTCTCCCTTCACTCTAACACAAGCCTCTATTGAACCAGGAATACATGAACTTAACAAGCTGCTATGATTATAATTTGTTCGAGAAACTATCAAAATTGACTGACTAGATAATAGTTAGGAATGGCAAATCAATGAATTTTGTGCCAATGGAGGTGAATAACATACCAAGTGCACATTACGCACAGAGATTCATATAGGTGCTTCAAAAGTTACAATATACGATTTATGTACTTATAAATTTCCATTTAAAAAGATTTATTTGATTTGTATATCGATTTATGCATCGAGAAACAATAAGTGGTATTTTAATTTAATTAATAAATATCTACTTATTAAGCGACATCACATTTTAGACGCATGTACATGTGTATATTAATAATTGTTTATATATGTACACTCATGTAAGCATATTATGTAAAACTGAAGACAGAACACTAACAACCGAGGTAATAAAGCGTTATTATATGTACACACTCGCTTGTACACAGTTATAGTTGTAATGCATATTGTGACACTACCTACGGAAAATAGGCCATGTATTAACTTCAACTATTGAGAAATACATAAAATAATATCGAGTACTTACAGCTTTATAAATTGTAAATTAAATAATAAATGTAAACCGTCTGGGTCTTCCAACATTCCTACACGTATACTTAAAATGTAATTATGATATAAATTGGACTTTATTTTAGTTGAACTCGGCCCGACATTTAATTCTATTTTATATGAATAAAAACATTTATAATATAATTAGTTACTTCAACCAAAAGCAACTTTATTTTTTTTGAAGTCTTATAGTGTGATCTAAAGTAAAATGTAGAAAGACCCCCAAATATAAAAAATAAACCATAATTTACATAGTTTATGTTATTTTCTTAACTATTTTAAGCTGAAACAACATTGCATATGGAATTAATAAATTATTCTTTCTTACCTACCAACAAAACAGTAACAAAGTTAGATAATAAATAGAGGACTCTAGAGCCAGTAGCCAGAGAGACTACTCGGAAGTTATATGATCAAGTCTTTTGGTAATCAAAGGCATACACTTTGTTTCGTGAGATTTCAATAATAAATAATTGAGAACGATTCCATCGCTCGCCGACATGTCCACCGACCGACACATAACACAAGAGTTCTGATGAAAGTGCGACTTACACGTTTCAGTTACAACAAAAACACAGATTTTTAAAAAGATTTTAATCTAATTTTTGGTCTAGGATTTTAAAATCATGATTCCCTGTGACCGAAAGTCGTAAAACATTCAAAATAGATAGAAAAACCGGAGATGATGTATACCATCTACAGTCATTATGCTATACTTTGTATACATAATTTTATTTATTTATATACCATAGTAATATAGACGACGTGCATGCACACAGTCTTACGTTAAGTACAGTAACACTAAACATTCATTAAAATATTTGTCATGATGTGGATCATCAATAAATAATAATATGTAACAATACTGTTCGTTTGTGACGCTAACTAAACCAACAACAGTGATATTGTTTCAGAGTGTGTGTGAGAAGAGTTTGTACGTGTGTGGGGTGTGTGGTGTGGGGCCGCGCGAGCGCAGCAGGCGGGCGAGCGGCCCGAGGGGCCCGAGGGGCCCGGGCGGCATGGGGGGCCCGGGCGGCGGCCCCGCGCTCACGAGTGGAGCGGCCTCGGCTGCCGCGTGTCGTACGCGCGGATCATGTCCGCCTGCGACACACTGCCTCCTTCTTCTTGCGAAAACGCGAACCCGTCTGTTTGCACACATACTCACAATCATTAATTTAAAAAACAAACAAAACAAAAATAATATAAATCATCAACTAATGGTGTAAAAACGGCGAAAATTAACACTTAATGATTCTATCCGAATCAGCGTGATGACACTATAAGTACAATCGTGTGATAAACACAAACTGTGTGAACTGAGAATTTAAAAGAAAATAAATCAATACCTTGATAATTCCTTCAACAGGTCTGCAGTAAATAAAGGGTGTCTCTATGTGTGTTGAACGCGTCAGCGGTGCGTGGTGTGTGCCACGGAGTGGGGAACTAATGGAGTGCTAATATGCAGCAAACTCGCGAGTTCCGCAAAAACAAATACCGGTCGCAATTTTTGACTGTATTTTTTATAGCATATTAGCATTCCATCTGTTGTTTCCATAGTGTACTTACGCGACAGTTCAAGCTCCATGGTGGCGCGCGTGGCGGAGCGGCGGGTGAACACGCTGCGAACGTTCTGCAGCAGGCGCGCCGTCTCCGTGAGGCTGCCACACAGAGCTCGCGGTGACTAATGAACTTTGCGCCCTACGCCCTACTCACCCGCCCTCGAGGGCCGGACGTATGAAACGTCGAATAGGGAACCAACATCATACTATAAATGGCTTCTGATGCTTCAGTAATCTTTAAAAAAATTCGTTCCCACATCGACGATAATTTCGCGTAACTATGGGCCAATTTTTTTTATAACCGAACATAAAATTATGAACCGTCACCAATCGATAGGAATAACACTAAGAGTTAAGAAGCGTGAGTGTCGCTGGCCACTGCTGATGGTCGCGTGATCAGCGGTGGCGTATGCAAGCGTCTGCCAAGCCATGCAAGCGACGTACCGTGGTACTTACACGTGGCGAGCCGGACGAGCGCGTGTCTCGTGTCCGCCGCGCTGCTCGGGAACAACCACCATCAGTTAGTTACACACACCCCAATACATGCCAATATACAGTTTACAGACTGTGCAGATACTCTTCTTGCTATACATGGTACCAACATTAGCACAAAATAGATAGGCACACGCACGCATAGTCACGTACGGCGATCTCAAGTCTAGTCGCACTCGCAGCACGTAGACGCGTGTCTAAGTATGCGTGCGTTTTAGTTCGTTATATGTAGCTGAACTTCTGTACCTAGTGTATTCTGTGACACTAGTTTACACGAATATATTTTATGACGTCATACGAAGGTTGTGTTTATTTACGTCCGTTTGTGGAATAAAGCAAGTCGAGTATATGTATAGCTTGCTATCTGTGTGTAGAACACGCCGCACACGAGACAGATCATTCAATAATACTTGTAAGAGAAACAATAGTAAGGTTTATTAGATAATATTGTGAGTTACTGTGAGAGGTTAGGAAAAATATTAGTACACATCATTGGAGTAGCCAAAGAGTTAAGAGATGGCGTGTGCGGCGCGTCAATTACAATAATTTTGAGAGGTTCCATCAACAATAGTCTGCATCAGTTCGAGGTCGATTGTATTTGTTTCATTTGTATACGATTATAGTGTGGCGAGGGGCGTTAAAATTATATTTGACTTGCTAACGAGACAAGACATATTGGAAGACTGCGACAGCGACACGGTCGCATTGATGAAGACAATGATACATTTCTATGTCTTATCTCAAGTGTCTTGTCACACGGTTCAGTTAGCCGGATAGAAGCTGCCAGATACACGGGAACAACGAGTGTGGGTAACTATGAAATATTTCACACGTACAATGTACCCGAATTATCCATACTTCTCGCCACCGGTTACCTGGCGCTGAATACCAGCCATTCTGACCGTGTGACAAAACAACGGCAGCTACATCGGTTAGTAATAGCACAGTAAAGTAACTAACATAAATAAATCGCATACCGAGCATTAACAGGCCCATACAAACATATCAAGCATTATTTTGGCATTACTTAGGACTACAAGATACAACACGAGGTAGGTTCAACAGTTTTATTAAACAATCATGTAAAACAACAGGGCGCGTCCCTTCTGCGATTAATTACAATACTTTGTACACGTTGCTACTGTGATGATGACGTCATAAGACAAATGGACAGTCATATTAGCGCTTATGTTAATGGTACCTAGACTGACTTGCGCAGAAACGAGTTTGTGAAATCTGATAGAAAAAAAAAACAAATCCTGGCGATTCTCAACTCGTTTCCTTTTAGGTAGAGTCACAGTAGTGTGCCAAAAAAGTGTCTACAATAATAATAAATTGTTGCGAAAATGGCCACGCCAGTATGCGCGTACGCCGAATGAGTAGCCAAAGGATTAGAACACCCACGCTTCGAAAAATACACCTGAAATAGCCAAAAAATATAGTCAACACGTTCTGCGCAAGTCAGTCTAGTTTTCAGTCACTATACATGAACATAAATCTATGTACTAAGCTGAGGTTTCGCTGCGATACACGTCAACACCTCGCCTGTATGCCTCACACGGGAAGGCGGCCACCTGTACATTGATGATGATTTGATTTAGAATATTAGAGCATGACTGGTGTATGCCAGCGTAACTTCAGTATTAAAAGTGAAAGACAAAACGAACGTAAACATGAGTGTTTCGATGAAATAATAAAGATAAATGAACATTCCGACTGGTTGGCGCCACTGAAAACTTACTTAATTTTTCACTTTATTCGAATTAATATTAAATCCACTATAAAGTGCGTCGAATAATACTTTTACGAAGGAATATTCGGTGCTTTTTTTTTGTATTGGCGAATACGAATAATCGGTGATTCTATTATACTGTTCTTTGCTTATTTACTTTGTAATTATGAGATTTTGATCACTTTCCAAAAAAATATATTCAGTTTGGACGAAAATGATGTGCAATACTGACACAAGTACATAAGACAGGTCCACAAAAAGTGTTTCATAACATGGCACAATGAGGTAACAAACACGAGATGTGACCCGTGACGCCAACCAGCAGCAGACATGACATTATAACATTTACAAGAATTAATAACAAAACTACAAAAAATAAGCAAATAAAAGTAGCGCAGGGTCTGTACAAATATTTACAAGAACTACACAATATTCTGCGGATCAGTTTATTTCATACAAATGTACATTATGTTATTATTTAACAAATTAGTCCTAACAAGAATTTTTATTGAAAATTTAACGTTTCTTCTATTTCATAAATTATAGTAAGTATCTTAAAAATACTATCAATCGTGAGGCCACATAACTGCTTAATTTCATTATGTCGTAAATATTGTTTCAATTTATTGCTTATATAATATCCAAATATCCCGCAGGTGGAAGTAAAAAACATATTTTGTACAATTTACTATACTATTCAAGTAGTTATCTAGTTTCAGAAGGAATTAATCTCTCTCTTATAAATTATGTCATAACTGTACGTGATATGTTGAATGATAATACGTACATAACAAGTGTAGAATTGAATACATCCCGGTACCTTCACACGGGTATGGCGGGTACTCTATATACCAAAGCTATATGTTCTCTCAATCTGTCACAACATGCGAGTGATTCACTCAAAATATTTACTTTCACGAAGAGATCATTATAAAATATAACACTATAATAATACATACAAAATTTCAAAGGAAGATTGTCAAACAACGTATTTTGAAGCGAGGATCAAAATGACAAGTACCGTGTACATACATCTTACTTACAATTATTGTATTGCTCAAGAAGCCAGTACTCCTAATAATTATATAAAACGTTCAAACGTGTCCAAATATAAAAAATATTGACATTTATTTATTCTACTGTCTAAATAGTACGTTGTACGTATATTGTGATGCTTCCACCTAACAAGCTCTGTGGTCTCGGGGCTAATTTGGGGCGTGGACATTACTTGCTAGAGACATTATAGTTTAATTGTAAATACATAAAAGTATTAGGAACAACAATAGGAACCGACCGACTTGGTGACGAAATACTACGATGGACGGCCACAAAATCTAGACCAGAACTAATATATTATTAAAAGTAGATAGATTTCATCTAGACATACCGCTCATAAAACATGTATACAAAATATGATTATGTTCTTTCGATATTTCATTTATTTAAATACTAGCTGAACTGACAGACGTTGTCCTGCCAAAATTTAAATCTTCAGAAAAAAGCACTTTTAGTTTTTCCCGAGTTATCCAATTTTGCGGGAAACTTTTCCACTTTCCATAAAAATCTAATTCAGACAATAACAAACATTTTGAAATAAAAAATAGCCGTTCCAGCCATTCTCAAGTGATGCGCTTACGCAACGAACAGCATTTAATTTTTATTTTATTTGTATAGAGAAGATTTAAGTAGTACAGTACTACGATTTAAGTTATGCGCCTCGGCAATCATCGTCGATCTTCAGAGATACGAGCGCGCGATGATGATTATTAGATAGATACTTAGATAGAGCTGACAATTCAATGTTTTTATTTTTATTTTGGTATAATCAAAGTAGTAAGTAGTCAAGTTTTTATACATTTAAACAAATTTAAATGTATAAAAACTGTAAAAAACTCCGACTAATCACTAACGAACTTTTTGTACCAAAGTACAAAAAGTTCGTTAGTGATTAGTCGGAATCTACATTTGTGAGTTATAATCTCATATCTTCACATCTAAATGGGCAATTAAAGGGACGACTAACAACTCTATGCACTTCGATAAACACTTTTAAAACTTTTGAGTGGCAGATGACAAAGCGCGAAAGCCGGACTTCGGTAGCTTACTTACTCGTAGTCATTTGCAAACACGAAGATTTTCGAGATGCATAACTTTAATCATAGTATTGCAATGGCTTGTGGTAGTAGTTACATTTAAAAGAATTTTTTATCAAAATTGATTTACTGAGCGCTGAGCGACTAAACTCATCTAGATAGTAAAATATTGAAGCATTATCATATCATTCGAACTACTCGCCCTGTAGTATGTTCATCCAATGCACAGAGCCTGCTCGGCGGTCGCGTCGGAGGCCGATATCTCTAGCGACCCGTACTCTGCTTCACACATACTAACACAAACACTACGGCACTCCACATCTAACAGTTTCACTAACTAGCCTTCTCAAGGAGTATCTTATTTTAATATAAATTCCTCTTTTCCAAGTGCACGTTACGTACACATATAAAACTCGTAAATTGTGGCACTAATATCTCTCCACATCACAACTACAAATACTGGAATGTTATTATAGGAATAACTTAACTACTTCAGTAAATAAATAAATAATTTGTTTAAGTATTAGTTCATAATATAGTAATACCTAGTAATTGAGTGAATACGAATTCGTTAAAGACCGTATGAGCAACACTGTGTTTCTGCCCAGCGGCATTAGATTAAATGTAATACGAATTCATAATTATTAGGATTTCGAAGATTCAACGTAGGAAGATCTAGATAAGCATACAAACTAGCGACACTGTACCCGGACGCGGAGCACTCGCGAGCGGTCACACGACTACTACTAACATTAATATAATATTTACCATCTAATAGCACTCCCTTTTCGTATTCTTATCATATACTTGACGTACGCCCACCTCGGAATGGAAAGTTTACATTAATATCTACAACAACAGTATCACATCGGCGACATCGCCGATATAAATGCGTACAAAAATAGAGGAGGAAGATCTGAGGGAGGAATCTCGGAGGCGGAGGGCGGCGAGCCGACAGCAAGCGCGGGGCGGGCGGGTGTGCGGCCCGGCGGGCTAGCGGCGCAGCGGCGTGCGCCACGCGGGTCACACCACGTGCTGGCGCCGGCGCGCGCGCACGTCGCGCTCGGCGGGCGCCACGCCGGCGCGGCGCCAGCGCAGCCCCACGGGCGAGCCGCGCGGCTTGCTGCGCCCGCCACAACACAAGTTATTGGCGCCGTACGCTCGCGCGCGACCTCCGGAGCCCGCGGCGACGAAGGGTGAGCCCGCTTCGCACGAGCGAAAAGCTCGACATACGAGTTAAGTCCGCGGCGGGAGCTCCTCCGGGCGTGATACTTTTCTGTACCGAATCCCACGGCTCTTTGGGTTTACGCGTATCTGAAATATCCCGCGCGGAGGTGCATTCTTGTCCGAGTGTACCCGGCGGTTCCGATGCTCCGTAACATAGACTAGCGGGAGGTCGTGGCGAGCGTACGAGTGGGTGCGGGGAGGGGCGATGCAAAGCAAACTAAACACGTAACATACGTACGTACGGACAGTTGCGTGCGTACTAACGCTTGTGTCGCGCGGCTGCCGGCTGATCGCCAACGTAACGTTCGGCAGGTACTGATAGTATAGCTGCTACTTATTCAAGCGTACTATGCATAACATACGATATAAAAATAACAACAAGAATTCCATAGTTTAAATACCTACTAAATTTTGCTAAACATATAAAACTACAGAAAAGTACAAAATCTAATCTAAATAGAGCTACGCTTTACGTGTCGTACATAGAAGCGTCGATATATAGGAAATCAGCCGGCAACGGAACACAAGGACGTGAATGCATAGAATAATGAAAATACGAGTGATATGATAGACGTGTAAAGCCACCAGAGTACACGGCAGAGATCGGTCACATTCAAGTACAACTGCTGCAGTAGTCGGGTGGCGTCTGAACAACAACATATACACGTGTGGAGATAAAACGGGAAACAATAGCATTTATGTAGTATCTACAGGTCTCAGCGTTCTTATAACACTTCAATTTAAGAGTTCCATCTGTGCCGTGACTCAAACTGCGTATAGGAGGTAGGTAGATACTGCATACATACCAATATTAACGAAATATATATATACACATATACAAACTGTTAAATCAATCTGAATATTAGTAGGTCAATAGTCCAGTATATGCAATCCAAAATAATGCAGACGTAGGAGCACACGAGGCAAAACACACGCATTCTGCTTGGTTACCTATCGGTTCATCTTGTTCCGACCGCAGTGCCACTTGCGGCACTTTACTAACTTTGTTGAATGCTCAGAATAAGTTACGGCGGAACAACGAGATAAATACATCTTTGGAATGATTATTGGACTGTGATTATATTCGTAATATACTTTCATTTTATTTATTTTATCACCCGGTTTATAAAAGGCAAAAATAATACAAAGTTAAGCTAACAGACTGTCCAACTCACGTCAAGTGATTTAATTAGCTATTGTTATTTCTGTCAGCCAATCACAGCAGTTGGCATGAGTTTTGTCTATTTTAGGCTCTCAGAATCTCAGATTTTAGATTGTTGGGTAAATGGAGTTGGTGTTTCTCTGTTCCAAACAAAAAAGTTACGAACATAATAATACCTCAATTTTACCAGCAATTAAAACAAGGTGTAAACCCCCAATACTTTAAAAAGGGCTAAATGTTCTATAAGAATGTCAGTCCGTGAAACGTATTCTGAACAGTATTATCTGAGATCACACACAGCTTTGAATTCAAACAAACATTTAATAAAGTCATTTATTCAAACTAGGCTGAGAATCAGCACTCGTTGAGCGTCAAAGTACCCAAAATCACGTTTCATGCCAGCCTTGTCCATAATGTTGAGCCCGTGCTTGTGAACCATCACAAAGTGACCCCAATCACCAAATACCGTGCATTTATAAATTGTGTGGTAGTTTAATAATATTGTGTGTGCTCCCAGGATATAATATAAATATTGTATAATATCATGTAGTAGGAACGCACTTGGTATGTCTTCAATAACGAAACTCAAAAATGCTCTGCCGTAATAGTACTGATACATTTTATGAGCACAGATGTTACAAAACGGTATACAAGACTATCTAAATCCCTAAACCTATCTATCTATCATCATCATCATCATCTGCCTAACCTTTTCCCAACTATGTTGGGGTCGGCTTCCAGTCTAACCGGATGCAGCTGAATACCAGTATTTTACATGGAGAATGGAGCGACTGCCTATCTGACCTCCACAACCCAGTAACTGGGTAATACGTTACCCCTTGGTTAGACTAGTTATCTATCATCATAATTATAAAAATAAATACCCAAATATGGGATGGACATGAACTTACAGGTCCCGGTCGTTAATATGGCACATCCGAGTTTTAGAAAAACACTGTCACACTATAAGTCACAGAGGCAACGCTCTTCAAAGCTGAACTAAATTGGTTGTGCCATAGTAACATCCTGTTCTGAGATGATTTTCCAAAACTCGTAGAAGCACTTATCGTTTCATTTCCTTTTGCATACTATCCTCCCTAACACACGACAGAGCATTCCCGTACCGTATAATAAGACGTATATCTCGATAGCAACACGTGTCGCTAACAAGATGGAGTACTTACGAGTGTCTCGGGTGCGTGAGGAGCGCGGTGGGATCGCGTTGCTTTATCTCGCTCTCGCGCACTGCCTCCGTCATCGACTTGAAGGCTGAGTTGTGCACGCTGCAATGAGACATACATTTTATTACAGGAAAAATTACACAAGGGAGTGAAAGGTGAACAGAGTAGGGTATTGTGAGTTTGAGTGTCCTGATGACATTGAATAATAATCTTTATTATCAGTAAATAAGGTGCTTCAAAGCACAGCAGTACACGCCCGAAGAGCCGTTTGATGTATGTACCAGCTTGCACTTTATGTCACTAGTAATACAGTGTATTATTTAATGTCTCCACAAAATACACTGTTTTGCGTTCTTAACCACGGGAGGTCTACGGCTAAGGAATAAGAAATTGGAATGGAAGCTTCGACTGTGCCCAAAATTGGACTATACTGTGAGATCTTCCGACGGTAAAGATTTTATTAACAGAAATTCCTAGAAGTCATAATCATAAGTTTATTTAGATATCGTGTTTGTAAAAAAAAACGGGATAAAAACGGTTTCTAAATAAATAAGTAAGAAAAAAATCAAAAACGGCTGACCTGCCCTTGGTACTTGAGTGCGTACTTGGTAGAGATAAGGAAGGTTCATAATTTCATATCTTGATTAGGTATAGCGCCGTGTCAGGACTATAACGAACAATCAGTATGTTAGATACGCTCCATTACCAACGACTAACCAATAAAAATAAATTTGTGAATTTAAAGTTAACTACTGTTATACGTTTTCCTCCGTCAAGATTTAAGATAATCTATAATCTAATCTACTGACTTACAGTTTAAATTAAATATCTAATCGATACACAACGCAACGTTTTTACAAAAAATAAAAAAAAACTCCAAACTGATAATCTAATGGAAAACTTACTTCGAATCAATCTGCAACTACGCCTGAAATAGTAGAATACCAAACGAAACTGCAGGATTACACGTAAGGTGCACTATCGAGACAACGGCACACTACCTAGATACGGAGATAAAGTCGGACGGTCAGTACGACGGTGAAGTTGGCTTTCAGGCTGCCCTCACAGCGGAACACGTCGGAGCGGCGCGGGCGCGCTCTCCGGCCTACCAGGCGCGCTCGCCGGCCTACCAGCACGCTCGCCGGCCTACTGGGCGCACTCGCCGGCCTACTGGGCGCGCTCGCCGGCCTACCGGGCGCGCTCGCCGGCCTACTGGGCGCGCAAGCCGGCCTACTGGGCGCGCAAGCCGGCCTTCTGGGCGCCCTCGCCGGCCTACCGGCCGCGCTCGCCGGCCTACTGGCGGGACCGCCGCCGGTTCGCCACCGACACGGACATGAAGTGCACGCGCGAGCGCAAGTCCGGCCAGCGCCGCGGCCCGCTGATCCACATGAAGGGCGTCTGCTGCAGCGCGTGCTGGCGCGCGCGCGCGCGGCGCAGCAGGCCGGGCGCGGCCAGCAGGGCGCTCCCGGCGCTCTCGACGGTGGTGCCCGTCTCGTGCCGCACGCTACACGCCGCACATCACATCTACACTAGTACTCGCGCTTTACTGCCTCTACGGAACCGGACCGAAGTCGTCCCGAAAAACTCGCATATTTCGAGTCTGACTCGCGCACCGAGGGTTCCGTACCTTGGAAGAAAAAATATTATTCCATTTTCTGTTCAATTTTTGATTTCCGGGACCGCATAAATAAAAGACAATGGGTAAATGTGTTCCGAATGCCCGCACCACTAACGAGACTTATGTATCTGAATAGTCTATTAAATAAGGTGTAGTTTTTATTTGGAGATCCATGAAAAAGCTGTCAGTAATTAAATTAGAAAGAAAAACTCCAACACAAATAAAAAGTAAAAAAAACATAATGTTTTGGCCCTTTAAGTTTAACAGCAGCTATCTTTTTTACAATAACATACACTCATTATGGCTGGGTTTAAAGCTCGTCACTTTGGCATATTCATAAGCCGTCTCCCGACGCGACGCTCTATATCCAATTCATTGAAACCATTCCAATGAGCCCTAACACGATACTTCTGCTGTAAGTTGGTGAGAGATTTGGGTATCCTGCAAATTCCAGATGCAGCAGTATCAGTTAACCACTCAGCAATGTCTGGTATACACCAGACCTTTCGTGGGTGAAGAATGGCCCCTCCTCGCTATAAAGCGTTTGAAGGCGGCTAAAAAGGCTTGCGATGTCACGTCGCTTACGTCTTCTAAATGCAAGGCCCGAGTAGCCGTGCAAACAAATGTAGCCTTTGGTAGAGTTATAACCGCGACCCTTTGTGGGTCCGATGCTAATAGGACCGGCATAGTCCACGCCACTTTTAAAGTAAGGTCGGTTAGCATTAACCCTAGCAGATGGTAACTAACCCATTAAAGGTTCTACAGGTCTAGCAGAATGACGGAGGCAAGTCACACACTTGCGTACATATTGTCTTATGACACTTTTTGCGCCTATGAGTCTCGAGAAATTTTGATGATATTAATTAGCAGAACATAGTTACCTTTAACAACCAATGGTACAGTTGGAACTTTATTCCACCCCACTCGACAAATTTTGGAGGGCTTTGGGAAGCGGGAGTAATGTCCAGCAAACACTACCACTACTAATACGTTTAATTGGGTAAGTATTTGTAGCTATACAGTTACATCATTAACGTAATATATTAACAACCAAAAGAATTAAAAAAAAAAACAAGTAATAAAAACTCCAACTACGACTTAAAAGGTATAAACAAGACACCACAGACAGACAAATTAAAAATCCGGAGTCACACGTAATCTGTTCGATTTATGCCCTTTTTTTTTTTTTTTTTGAGGGTGGGAAATCATCCAATGACTTCTCCCGCTCTGGGTGGAGCGGAAGGGCGTGTCAGACTTCTACTGACTAAAACCCACCCGTGTACCTTCAGTTGCCTGTTGCCAAGGTCCCGGTATCCCTTTCGGACTAACCCGCAACCCTGGCAGGTCGATTTATGCCCTAACATGTGTGACTCCGGATTTTTAATTTGTCTGTCTGTGGTGTCTTGTTTATACGTTTTAAGTCGTAGTTGGAGTTTTTATTACTTGTTTTTTTTTTATTCTTTTAGGGTTATCATATATATATATTTTTGAAATGTGCTCATTAAGCCCTTTCATTTGATACCCAACATGGTACGATTAAAACATATTTTTTTTTAAGTTCCTCACTTTATGTCCTCTAGAGGGCGCCATTTAATTTAATGTCACTTCACATAGCCTATAACCAGCGGACATTCACGACGCTTCTAACGATACCTCATTTGTCAAATTGTGATTAGTGGTTTGGAAGATAGGAGGGAACCACGGAATAGTTAAATAAGGTTGGAATGGTAATGTGGGCGTGGCAAGCGCGCCACAGTTATGATTCGATAATCATAACTCGACCGATTCATTCATTCACCGCGTTTTGTGCGCTTTGGACTACTGCGGAGAACAGAGCTCTGCTTTAAAATGCCGTGTTGTGCAATTATAACTTGTAAAATAAAAAGTCAGACCGCAAGTATAGAGCGAGGGGGTATATCTTTCCATCGGTAAGTCGAAAATAACATTTAATTATAATTTTATTAGTAAAAAACATAAAAATATTCTGATCACTATGAAATTCCAAACATGAACGACATTATTGCAACAAGTAAAAAAAAAATATACATTGCACGATGTGTACTCGCGTAATCAACGCAATTACTAAGTCCGCTTACAATGTACTGCATGCGTCGCGTCCTCTTCACTTCAACCATTGACGTTACGTCGTTTGCCCTGATTGGCCGTGATGCACGGTCGATAGTGAGGTGACCATGTGGTTAAATAAAATCATCGATAGAATTCTCAAATAATATAAATTTACGTTGGACAAAGATTCTTTTTGAATTATTTTAAATTTAATTAATGATAGTATATTTTTAGTTAGATGTATAATGAGCCAATTAAATATTACATTACAATTATTGAACGAATGATACAATATAGTAAATACTTGTAGATGACAGATTTACAGGGAAAAATTGAATTAATTGGCAACATTATACGAGATCATTGTACTCATTTACAAGTATTTACTATATTGTATTTAGTATTAAAATATAAGTAAAATCCAATTTTACTTACGCAATAAATTATAAATTTTAGGTTTCCTAAAGAACCTAACGCCAGGGTACAATGGATTGACGTGACAGGTAGAGGAAACTGGATGCCGACAAAGACGAGTACTATTTGCTCTATACATTTCAGTAAAGATGATTTTATCATTAAAAAATCAGGTTATAGGTACCTAAAACCAGGGGCGATCCCAAGAGAACAAATTGTGCAGATTTCTTCTTTGGTAGGTTTTGTTAAAATGTATTACTAACTTGTTGGAATTAAGTTCCGATATTTCATATTCTACTCCTATTTATTAACTCCTAAATTATGAACAGATCTGATCCCTTCATTCAAAATGTACGGATCATCAGCTTTTATTTTATTTGATTGTTCATTTTCATGAAAAATATTTCGGGTATGTATGGTATCATATAATAATTACAGTAGATTAATTATCACACTCGGGTAAATCATTATCACGCAAGCATTCAGCTCTAATATTTCAATTTTGAATTATTATTAAGTGTACCGTGCGTGACATGTTAAGACTTTTGCATTATTTTTCAGACAACTAATTCTTGCAATGCTATACTTAATAAGCCGAGTTATGATGCTATTTCCACCAGTGTGCAAAATTGCGAAGGCGCTCAGGTAACCTTATACTTATATCTTGAATTATAATCTCTCTTGTAAAGTCCGCATTTCAAAATATTTTATGCTATTTATAATTTTAGGATTTACAAGCACAGGCTTCATCTTCAATTTTGTTGACACCAAATAGATGTTTTTTTTAAAGATTAATGGTTTCACTAATATTTCACCAAAACTCATTTCACAGGTTTTCACTTGACAAACAACGATTCGTATACTATTTATTTCACAAACAACTTATTCCGCAAATGATTCATTCCTTTATTTATTTGTAGGAAAACTTAATGTCATCTTCAAATGCAAGCACTCCTAGGAAAAGAAAGCTGCAAAAGATAATTATCAACAAAGAATGTCTAATAAAGAAACAGAGATTGAAGATAAGAAAAATACAAGCACAAAACCGAAGACTGAAAAAAAAAATTAATAAAATGCAAGATGTTTTAAATGATCTTCAAGAAAAATTTTCATTGCAAGACGAAGATATATCTGTTTTAAAAAATATAAATGTTAAGGTATGTTTTGTATTGTAGGTGGCCTTATAAAAATAGCAGAGATAATAAAGATTTATTATTATAATTTTATTTACAGGTACAAGAACTGACAAATCGTATGATCGCAAAAAATACTGGTGGCGGGCCATCTAAGCAAAAATATAGTCCAGCTCTGCGTAGTTTTGCGCTAACACTTGACTATTATTCGCCAAAGGCTTATGAGTACGTACGCAAAACTTTTGATACTTGCCTCCCGAATCGCCGTACGCTCCGAAAATGGTACCAAAATATGGGAGGTGATCCTGGTTTTACTGCAGAATCCATAGAGGCGTTAAAAATAAAAGTGAAAAGCACTAAATATCCCATTATTGCAGCCCTTTCGTTGGATGAAATGGCTATACGCCGTCGTATAGAATGGGATGGAAAAAAAATACTTGGACATGTTGATATTGGCAGTGGCATCGAAGGAGACCACGTAGGAATAGCCAAAGAAGCTCTGGTATTTCTAGTGACAGGCATAAATTGTAATTTTAAGGTTCCAGTTGGATATTTCTTAGTTGACGGAATTAACGGAAGACAACGCGCAGACTTAATTATACAATGCTTGGAACTTACAGCAGAAACAGGCATAAAAATAATTTCCCTAACTTTTGATGGATGCGCTGCAAATATGGCAATGGTAGAATGCTTAAACTGTTCAATCAAAGATAAAAACATTTCTTTTCCACACCCGTCAACGAATAATCCAGTAGTTGTAGTGCTAGACCCATCACACATGATAAAATTAATCCGTAATGCTTTTCAATGCTATAACACATTTTTAGATAAAGATGGTAATACCATAGAATGGCGATTTTTGGAGCAATTAAATAACCTTCAAATGAAGGAGAGCTTTCATTTAGCGAACAAGCTTCGTTACAATCATGTTCATTTTCAAAATAATAAGATGAAAGTTAAGCTTGCAACGCAATTGTTCAGCCTAAGTGTAGCAGACGCTATAGACTTTTGTCGTGACCAATTAAATCTGCCTTCATTCAAAAATAGTGAAAGCACAACTTTTTTTTTGAGGATTATCAATAACATGTTTGACATTTTTAATTCCCGAAACACATATGAATATAGCTTCAAAAAAGCTCTAACAGAAGCCAACGCTGCAATGCTGCTTAATTATCTAGACATGGCGACGACGTACCTATCAGAGTTGAGAACAGAAGAAGGAACTCTTTTGACAAAAAGTTTACGTAAGACTGGTTTCAATGGTTTTATTGGATGTGCTGAAGCTGTTAAACATTTTTATGAAACGTTGATACGTCCTGGAGTTCTGATTTTTATGCCATTTTACAAAGTAAGCCAGGATCACCTTGAAATGCTTTTTGGTAATATTAGGTCTCATGGTGGAGGCAACAATAACCCCACGGCCCGCCAGTTTAAAGCTGCGTACAAAAAACTTTTAGTTCATATAGAGTTAAAGGCTCTCGATAGTGGAAATTGTACTGCGCTTGAACACATTTCAATTCTTGATTGTGCATCATCTCCCGTAGCACGGATTAATAGATCCATACGAAGGATTGCGATTGAAGGTGACGATGATGATGATAATAATAATAACGAAGAGGATATTAACGCATTTTTCAATACCATCTCAGATTTTAGCAATCAAATCATTACCCATATTTCAGGATACATAGCGCATATTTTAATTAAGAAAATAGATTGCGATATATGCATTGGAGCGCTATTGTCCAATAGCATAAATGAAGACCATAAATTTATAGTTGCTAAAGATAAGGGTGGTCTGTTATACCCGTCAAAAGATTTGATACAGATTTGTAAAATATCTGAATCTGTTATCAAAATTTATACGGAAAGCCTTCATAATATAAATAAAAACATGTTGGTGGCAAAAATTATGCGTCACTTTGTAGGAAGTGAAATATTTAAAAACATAATTTATCATCAAATTGGCCAATACCCTACAGCAAACCACATCACAGACCTCACCAAAGCAATTATTGAAAAATATATTAACGTAAGGTTACACTTTGTTTTGAAAAATTCGTTAACAATTGATAGCAAGCGCCAATTGCTTAATAAATACGTTTTATTCCAAGGACAGTGATTATTTGTAATTAATAAAAGTAAAATAAATATTTCTTAATATTAATTGTTGTTTAATTTTCCCCCATACATTCATCAGATAATTTATCGATAAAGAATATCGGCTTTATCAAGCACTAGCGTGCGTTTTTTGCGTGTGTGTGTCTATGCCTACGGGAGCTTAGTACTAGTGTGCGAACGAATATCTGCCCTGAGATTTATGTGTGTCTGATTTGGTTGTGTGCGAAATATTTGTAAACATAGGAGTGCGTATGTGTAGAAATTAAAATAGTGGGAGACAAGCGGTGACACTGGTCCTGATACAAAATTGGAGCTAGGGCCTTTCCAACCTTATTTAACTATTCCGTGGAGGGAACAGATGAACATACATACATACCGGTCAAAATCATAACCCTCCTTTTTCTTCGCCGTAGTCGGGTAAAAATAAACTTCCCTTCATAGTTTATTCAGGCTTAGGACTGACTGCATCGAAATGTAACTACTTACAAAATAACGTGCTTACCGTTTGACTCGAAACGAGCTATTCGGCTACATGTCCCGTAGCCAGTTATTGTAACTAGTGACGTGAAATAACGCCCATACCTAGTAACGATATCAGGTGCAGAGGTTCGTAGTGACAATAAAACCTTGAATAGAAAAGTGTTACGACGTAAACAAGGCGTTAGTTTAATGTTTTCGTTGATGAAATAATCGACTGTTTATGGTGTACTCTGCTGGCGATGTTCTGATTTTGCTACTTAACTTTTGAATAATTATTTCCTAAATCAACGAATTACGTTCCAAAAGGCTAAATCAATCTGTCAGATGTTCATCATCAGGATAGGTTACACTATTTTTATTTTATTTATTCGGGAAAATAAACAGTTATACATTAAAATCTTTAAGTTAGGTATAAATATACAAGAGTTATAAATTTATAACCTAACCTACGACATTTTCCATAAAATATTAAAAGTTATATTATATAACAGTGCGCTATTCTAAGTTGTAAAAACAGAAAAATAGTTAAGAGTGAACTTAAATAGAGACAGGCAAACAGAGAAAATGAGAAGGAGAGAAAATGAATAATTATTAAACTAACTATTATAATCTAAAATTATTTTGTAGATAAGGCCGCTAAATTTTTGAGCAGAGACAGACAAGAACTCAATGTCTGCAAATATCTTACTCTACACTATTGCACAGAATAACATTTATTTGCCTCAAATATCCTTTTAAAAATTGTCCAAATCTGAGATTCCAAACTCGTCAGATATAGGGAAAGCACACCATTTCTTCATAAGATTCATTCCAAAATCAAAGGATCACTTTATTTTTTACCCAATTTCGAAATCTGAAAGTGGACTCCTGAGGCTCTAGACAAAGTGACATTCTATCAGCGATAACGATGATGGAAAAGGTAAAAATGTATAGGACTGACATAAGCTATCGAAAAGCTAATGTCAATCCTGTTGAAACTCGTTGTAGAAATACGAAACCCTTGAGAAGCGATTATCACTTGTCTAGGCCTTCAGACCACGCGGCTCATAACTGAAACTTTTCAAATATATTTTCGGCGTTTTCTCGTCAGGCCGCACCTACTCAGCTATCAACTTTTCGCCCTGCATATGCTTGCTCAAAAACCCTCCCTACCATAATCAATCAGGTGTTTAGGTAAAATTCTTGTTTTTTTTTAATGGCGTCTTATTTAAATAATATACTATTCAGAGACGTAGGTCTCGTTAGTGGTGGTCATTTGGACCAAGCCCATTAGATATTTTTGCCCAATGTCCTTTCTTTGAAAAGGGTTCCTCTTTACAATTTTGGTACGGAACCCTGAAAGACAACAAATTCCAGTTTAAAAACTACTTCAAACACTGGACCTATATACCTCCTGTGCCATACAAAGTACTTAAATCGTATTAAAATCGTTTGGCATGAAGACGTAATGAAGTTCAGCTACCCGAGTAGCACCCTAATTACGTAACACACTTTTAATCACAAACCGAACGGTTTTTAAGGAAATTGGTAATCTATTACTTCATTTGTTTGAAAAATTCGTCTCAAGCAAGTTGTTAAACAGTCAAAATAAAAGAATTGCCTCTCTTCTTCTTGGCGTGTCGCTGGTAATCTAAATAGACTCGGCCTAGCATTCGGACACGTGTTTGGCGCCATCACAAGTGTATTACGAAATTAGCCCGCAGATGTCGACGAAGACTTGGCACCAATAACCCTCACAGTAGCAACAGATTATGATGAGCTGTATACAGTAGCTGATGCATGGTACTCACACAGTGAAGAGCACGTCTGGGATGAGCGTGGCGATGGGAATGAGGACCAGCCCCAGCCAGAACACCAGCGAGCTGAACAGCATGCGGTCCATGCCCAGCATCACTGAGCCGATCAGAATTATTGGGTACACGTTGCTGAGGACAAATTAATTTCAGGTCACACAATGTACAGGAACACAAATTGTTGGAACTGCTGAAATATCGCGTTGATAATATTGTTGTTACAAATCATGCAAGTAAGATCTATGTTACCGTTTACATGTTAACTCCGTTATTTCCGTAAGTAAGACAAAAAAAACTTAATTTGACAAACTGAAATCTTTGCACTTTATGTTTTTTTTATTTTGTGCAGTACATCATTCTAAATAGTTGATAATTAGCGATTAACCAAGAGTAGTAGCTATAGCTATACAAGGATCTTTAGGCGCGTGGCCAACATCGGAACTAACGCCGTCATCTTGTTTTTTTAATGTACAATTATTTCACAAAAGGTTACCAACAGCACCTCCCTGTCAACGCGCCAAAAGATCTTTGTAGGTCTTCAGTTCAAAAATAAACCTTAAGTAGAAAGCATAGATTAGACACAGATAGCATAGACTGCATATAGTGTACTGACCTGTAGACGAGTATGAAGATGAACCACATGACCACTGAGCCCCAGATGGCCACGTGCGTGACCCATGTCCACGAGTGCGTCGATAGGCCCGCCTTCAAGCACACCGTCAGTACCACGTACTGCAAGCCACACATGTCACGTTAATACAACTAACCTAACTGATTGCAGACCAGGCGTTGCAGTGAAAATACAGAAAGACATTAAAATACAATTTAGAACACGGACTTTTCATACAACTGCGCATTTGGAAGTGCAGAACGAATAACGTTTTCGAGACCAAAATTAATATTATCACGTTGGAAATGTAGTAAGCTAAGTAATTTGTTTAGTTTGATGTAAACCTACTCCGATTTTTATAATAAAAAATTAAAACATAAATTGTTAGCATTTATTTGAATGATGTTGCGTATTTTGGCACTTTTTGGCGATTTTGTAGCATCTTTCAACTATTTCAAGTTGCATAATATAATCCGGTGTCCAATCGAACGTAACATTTTTTTCAAGTCAAAATTGTTTAATTCCCCGAGCTGACATTGATCTGATTCGCTTGCTGTTGTAAGAGCTCAACATTTAAGCATTTATAAATCATTTCAATGAACTGGATTCATTTGCTGGTGAATGGAAGGGTAAGACGTTTCAAATGAAAAAAATAATAGTGTATATGACAAAATTAAAGTAGTTCCTTTTACAAAAAAATTGAAATAATTCGGTAAGACTGGAAACCGACCCCAACATAGTTGGGACAAATACTAGGCAGATGCTGATGAACGGGAGTACTCACAGTATAAACAAAGTTGCCCATGAGCAGGTAGCCGCCATCCTTGCCGGTGGGCCACATGATGCTGTGGCTGCACAGCAGCATGGGCAGCCAGAACAGTAGCACCGAGTGCAGCAGCGCGTTCACGGCCCACACCCAGAACACGCGCACGTTGAACAGCATGCCCTGCTGCGACGGGATGTACAGCACCGGGTGCTGCGGGACGCATACGTGTGGGGAATCAAACAACGTGTAACATAACACATTTATTTTATTTGAAATCGTCTTATAATCCCCTAACGTATTTACTTAGCAACGTGCACACGTTTCTATTGCATCCATTAACTTTTTATTTACAATTTTAATTAAATTAACACTTATAAAACATTTTGAAATAAATAATTAGAAAAATATAATTATTTAAATGAGAAAAAAAAAATATTAAATTGAATTCATTAAAAGTATCTCTCTCATTCACTCGTTCTCTCTCACTCATAACTATTATCCCCACATACATAAGTTACTTTTACCGAAGGTACAGACAGAAATTACAGAACACCACTTTTTTTTCGTTGGGAAATCCTCATGGATACCCTCCGTCCAGGAAGAACGGAGGGCTATGTCGGACTCCTACACACTAACACCCCACTGCTCCTTCCAGTACCACGAGTCGCGGGCCCGCGAGGTACTTCTACATTCGCCGCCCGGGGGTGCGACAAACGGCTGCAATTTTGTTCGTAGGAAGACACATTAATGTTCTCCGGATAACCTCTGAACTTAATCGCTTAACCACTGCGCTATTAATCTTTTCGTTACAGAAGATGACCCATTGCCTTCCAAGTCGCTATTTACAGAAGATGACCCATTGCCTTCCGAGTCGCTATTTACAGAAGATGACCCATCGCCTTCCGAGTCGCTATTTACAGAAGATGACCCATTGCCTTTCGAGTCGCTATTCACAGAAGATGACCCATTGCCTTCCGAGTCGCTCTATACAGAAGATGACTCATCGCCTTTCGAGTCGCTATTTACAGAAGATGACCCATTGCCTTTCGAGTCGCTATTCACAGAAGATGACCCATTGCCTTCCGAGTCGCACGATACAGAAGATGACTCATCGCCTTTCGAGTCGCTATTTACAGAAGATGACCCATTGCCTTTCGAGTCGCTATTCACAGAAGATGACCCATTGCCTTCCGAGTCGCTCTATACAGAAGATGACTCATCGCCTTTCGAGTCGCTATTTACAGAAGATGACCCATTGCCTTTCGAGTCGCTATTCACAGAAGATGACCCATTGCCTTCCGAGTCGCTCGATACAGAAGATGACTCATCGCCTTTCGAGTCGCTATTTACAGAAGATGACCCATTGCCTTTCGAGTCGCTATTCACAGAAGATGACCCATTGCCTTCCGAGTCGCTCTATACAGAAGATGACTCATCGCCTTTCGAGTCGCTATTTACAGAAGATGACCCATTGCCTTTCGAGTCGCTATTCACAGAAGATGACCCATTGCCTTCCGAGTCACTATTCAAGGCTACGAATGCTTTAATACGCTAGCCGTGCAATATGACTCCATCGCTGAAATTAAACAGAACTTACCCTAAGCATGATCTCGGGCGAGCAGAGTTTGTCGAAGAGTCCAATGGCGAAGGGCGGCAGTGCAGTGAAGATCACGTTGTAGAACCCTATCGTCCAGCGCTCGAACAGGATCTGACCCGACCTGCAGACCGTACATTACAAGCATCAAAACGGTTCTTTGAATTTGTTATTCATATTTATTTATTTATGTACACACAAAAAACATAAGAAGGAAAAATACATAAAGATAGAAGAGCAAAAAGGATGAAAGAAAAAAAAAAATCCTGAGAAAAAGGGTCTTGACAGACTGACAGACAGAACAGACGGACAACGAAGTGATGAGTGAGTGAATTTAAGTCGCAATCACATCTCAGCGATAATCAATGTCAAAAACATATCAAAAATTTAAATTAGAGGCGTTTTTGACAGTTGAAGGCTAAGATTAGAATGTGAACGTTTTTAAAAATACGGGAATTGCCGCTCAGATCTGTGTTGTAAGAAATAAAAGTATGAAAGTTGCAAAATCGCGATGATTGAATTGAAACTGTTATGTATACTGACCAGGCAGAGTATATGGCGAACCAGAGCTCAATGACGTAAAGGCAGATGTTCTTGTAGAAGGAGTACAGGATCAGCTTGCTGATGCGGGAGTAGTTCCAGGCGCCGTGCACCAGCAGCAGGCGCAGGAGGAAACGGAACTAAAATAACAGTTTTATATCAGAAGGCTGGCTTGTTAGGAGCGTGCATTCTTAAAGTTGGAAACGTCGCAAGTAGCTGTCAAATATGTATTTACCTGTTTTTATTATTATGTATGGAAATATGAAAAATCACTCGATAGTACATTAAAATATAATTATGAATTGCAATAATAACACTAAATTAAGTTTTTCTTACTTGAAAACTAAACTTACCTAGTTTGTTTTATACTTAGTTTAGAAAAGCGATTCGGCTCGCGCCGCCGCGAGGCCACGCGCGGCGCTTATTCTATCAAGCGTATCTATATTTTTTTGGATTGCACATAATGTTTATAATGCCTTGTCATTATAACTGCCCGCCGCGTCGCTGCCATTGCAGTGTGAATTGAGCCTTAGACAAAGCCTCGTTGAACATTCATTGTAGCAGGGCGGAGAATAAGTGTGAGTGACATCGAGTGACATTGACAGCCATAGGAATAACATAACATCACGCCTTATTTCCCCGAAGGGTTAGGCAGATGTGCACTATAATATGACAAGACATCAAACATTTTGAGAGCTGTAGAATTATGTTTCGACTATTTCTTTGGACACAATGACATTTTGATTGACTTTTTAACAATGCCGCAGTTTCATTTTTGTTTGTCTGAGTGAAACGAAATAAATCAGCGTTTTAATGTGTATGCGTGCGTAATTCGCGTGTACTAAACAAAGCAGCAACCTTTGTTATGCCTCAATTGTTTGTTTGTAAGGTTTTGTCTAAATAATTTGAAAGGTACATAACAAACACAGTTTATGGTCTGTTCCAAAAGTATCTGATGAAAATGTAAACAAATGGATCAGAAAACGTACCTGTTGATGCCATTTTGTAGCAGTACTTATTGAGTGCTTTGATTTGATTATTTGAATACTTAAACCCGAAATTTGTTTTTCATTTGACAACTGAGGTGAATTTTTTAACCTGAACTTTCGTCGATGATTTTTCAATACCAATTTAATAATGTTATTGAAACACTAATTGTTGGAAAAAGTGGTGAGATATACAGTTGTAACCTTCCAAATACGGATGAATGTTGTGCTAATTCCGTTTGGTGAGTAATTGGGTAAGAAAGAATGTAACCTGAACAGGGTTTGTTTACACTTTCATCAGATACTTTAGGAACAGATGATACATTCATCTGCAGTACGTCACCTGTGCGATGCTGTAGTCGGACGCGCACACGGCCTGCAGCCCCTCCACGCCGGAGATGGTACCTACATCTGCAGTACGTCACCTGTGCGATGCTGTAGTCGGACGCGCACACGGCCTGCAGCCCCTCCACGCCGGAGATGGTACCTACATCTGCAGTACGTCACCTGTGCGATGCTGTAGTCGGACGCGCACACGGCCTGCAGCCCCTCCACGCCGGAGATGGTACCTACATCTGCAGTACGTCACCTGTGCGATGCTGTAGTCGGACGCGCACACGGCCTGCAGCCCCTCCACGCCGGAGATGGTACCTACATCTGCAGTACGTCACCTGTGCGATGCTGTAGTCGGACGCGCACACGGCCTGCAGCCCCTCCACGCCGGAGATGGTACCTACATCTGCAGTACGTCACCTGTGCGATGCTGTAGTCGGACGCGCACACGGCCTGCAGCCCCTCCACGCCGGAGATGGTACCTACATCTGCAGTACGTCACCTGTGCGATGCTGTAGTCGGACGCGCACACGGCCTGCAGCCCCTCCACGCCGGAGATGCCGACGCCGACAGACGCGCGCTGTATCATGGCCACGTCGTTGGCCCCATCGCCTATCGCTAGCGTCACTGCTCCCGTCGCTGCCGATACCATTTCTACCACCTACGATAACACAAACCGGTTTAAGCTTGTCTTAAAAGGTTCGTCATCTTTGTGCCAAACTTTTGACTATTTAATCAAAAAAATTGAAAGAAAAAAAAATATCTTCGAACGATATGGCGCGCACGCTTTTGTCATCGCTGCAATCACAAACTGGTTTGAACTAGCGACGCGACGTCACGCGCGACGCGCGCCCCCCGCAAGCGCGCCCGCCCCGCGCGGCGGCACTCGACACTCGCGAGGGTATGTTCAACACGAACGTCGCGCGCCCCGCCGGACGCTCGAGCGTGCACTCAGGCCGAACACTAAGAGATGACCAGTGCCAACTGACAGCGCAATAGCATGTATATGCATGTTATTCAAATAAGGGTCAAGTATTTTTTTTAATAAACTATATTACTACAAAATTATGCCTCCATCAATATTTTTGAATAATATTTCTTTTTAGCGAGAAATTAATTTTTATAAAGTGCTAAACAACTGTGGGAAATTCAAATACTTGAAAAGTGACGCTATTGGTCAGAGCGGATGTGACGTAACAGTCTATGACAACAATCAAAATGTCAATGTGCTTTTGCTTTGACATTGACTTGACACTTGTTTGTTTGTTGTCAAAGACTGTCACGTCACCACACCAAGCGCGCCTAATGGAGGGCGTTTAAATAGGGTCGGTCGGTTGGATATTTTCAACATTTTTTTTAAGTACTTTAAATTGCTTTTTTGTTGTAGATTTTTTTTAAACTATTACTAGGCGATGTAAACTCTCGAATAAAAATATATATAAAAATACATGCATATTCGCTCTTGAAATAATAGTGTTAAATAGCCGTCGTACTAACCTCCGCCTTCTGTATGGGCGACACCCTGCAGCACACGACCACCTTGCACGATATGCACAGGTCCAAGAAATCCTTCTTGAGGTCGCAGCCCATGGCGTACTTGAGCGTTTTGCCGTCGATGATCAGCGCGATCTCATTCTGCTTGCCGAGGTTGTCGCCGAACTCTACCAGCTGACGGGATATGCACTCGCGGGTACCCTGGGAGACAACTTTAGTGTTAGAGGGACTGGATGTGGGAGTCTATATAAAGCGAAGCTAAGTACACGTGCGTAACTAAGCCGTGAGCTGTTGTGGAGCGGTGCCTTTAGACCACGGTCTGTTAAGAATCCGCCATCTTAGGGACCTGTCCCACCGCCCAAGACGATGATTTTCTCGCTCAAGAAACGTACAAAAGATTTAGCCCGCATAAGTAACACAGCTACATATACATATTAATAGTGTATTGGCGTCTGTTCACGCCGCCGGCGAGACACTCGCGAGAGACTCACGCTTGGTACATATGCATACCAGGGACCATGAACTCGTTTTTAGTTGCTGGCTCTACTCGCTTTTCGTTAATCGCCGTCTGTGGGACAGGTGCCTTAGAGGGGTATAATTATGTTCCATAGAATGGTAGCTGTACTCACATCCAAGCTGTCCTCGTTGAGTATGATGAGCGGCATGTTGCTGTGCAGCAGCCTGGCCGAGTGGCCGATGTTGATGGCCGTCTCCTGCTTGTCGCCCGTCAGCACCCACAGGTTGATGTTCGCCTTCAGTAGGGCTGCTATCGTCTCGGGAACTCCGTCCTGTGTACAATTATGTGTCAGTTTAACAGCCTCACCCTCGAGTATTGACAGCTTTTGCAAGTGTGTGTGTTAGTGTGTGCGTTCGTGTGTGTGTGTGTGTGTGTGTGCGCACCTGCAGCTTGTCCTCGATGGCGGTGGCCCCGAGCAGGCGCAGGTTGTTCTCTATGAGCATGGCGGCCTCCTCGATCTTCATCTCGCGGTCCTGTATCGCGATGCTGGCCTTGTGGTAAGTGTTCGCCCAGTCCTGGACAACGAACGTTAATGTTAGATAACAATCAATTTGAAGAGTTCCGAAATGAAATTGACAGTTGCGTAAAACATAATTATGCAAGTAAAATAAAGCGGTTCGCAGATCGAATCGCGACACCCAGCGTGCGGCCGGCACGAGAATGTAAGTAGTAGTGACCTGGTAGAACTGCTCGGAGATGTCGGCCACGGCGAACACGAGCGTGCGCAGCCCGTCGCACGCGAACAGCTCCAGGTGCGCCAGCGTGCGGCCGGCACGAGAATGTAAGTAGTAGTGACCTGGTAGAACTGCTCGGAGATGTCGGCCACGGCGAACACGAGCGTGCGCAGCCCGTCGCACGCGAACAGCTCCAGGTGCGCCAGCGTGCGGCCGGCACGAGAATGTAAGTAGTAGTGACCTGGTAGAACTGCTCGGAGATGTCGGCCACGGCGAACACGAGCGTGCGCAGCCCGTCGCACGCGAACAGCTCCAGGTGCGCCAGCGTGCGGCCGGCACGAGAATGTAAGTAGTAGTGACCTGGTAGAACTGCTCGGAGATGTCGGCCACGGCGAACACGAGCGTGCGCAGCCCGTCGCACGCGAACAGCTCCAGGTGCGCCAGCGTGCGGCCGGCACGAGAATGTAAGTAGTAGTGACCTGGTAGAACTGCTCGGAGATGTCGGCCACGGCGAACACGAGCGTGCTGTTATACATAATTTTACTGCACAGCAATTATTGCTGATTTTGCTTTTAATGTGCTATATAAAACTGCTCGCTATGCATAGCGGTGCAGTCAACCCACAAAATTCTATCCGATTAACATTTTCTCCGACTTATTGTAACTTTGATGTGTAAGTATAAATAAATTCAGTGTAGCAGAAACAAAGTGTTTTCATTACCAAGGACCCACGGAGCGCCATCCTAACAAATTGGTGTCAGAAGTGGGATCCCAGGAAAAATCGTTGAGTACTGGGATCTATAGGTGTAGGCGTCGCGAATTCGTTTCCACTCGTCTGCACCATAGTATTTGTTGGCTCCGTGGCCTAGTAGTCCTTTCGGTAAGTGGTCGACGATAAGCCTTGGGTTCCTCAAAAGCCTAAGCCCGCGCTACTGCATTCCACGTGATCGACGATCAGCCTCCGCTGTTGAGCGTGAGCCCGCGTCACACCGAAACACCTCCTGCTGCCGTGATCGACGATTAGCCTCCGCAATTGAGCGTGAGCCCGCATCACCCTAGAACACCTCCTACTGCCCTGTGGTCGACGGTCAGTCTCCACTTCCGAGTGTGAGCCCGCATCACAAGAGGACCTTCCATCGAGGTCTCGCTGACGACCTCTGCCTACACATCAAATCCATCATCAGACCAGAAGTCCTTTTATCACCATCATCGGACGGTTGACTCGCCATCATCACCAGCTCACGTAGACCTTCCATGTGACAAGCTTCACGAGCATAGCAACGTGACTCAAGGTACCGCGTAATACGACTACCTGAGTTGCCAAATCGCCGGGCCTCCGAACTTGACGTCATCGCTGCACTTCTAGCCACGTGTTGCTCTACTTTTTGGTTTTCGGAAGTCTCCAAATTTTTAGTGAGTGCTGAATTTCTTCAAGTGAATTTTTATTTCAATGTTTAAAAAGTGAATTTACATAAAAGTGAGTTTTCGTCATTTCAAATTTTATTTTGCATGCTATATTTTATTGTTATTTCTGTGCGTTTCTGATGATCTGTACTGCATTTTAATTATTTAACGTTTTTAGTAAATTCAAAGTTGAAGAAGTCAAAAAAATGTCTGACAAAATCACACTTTCAGTGTTAACCAAGTTTATTAAAACCTACAACGGGGATCGCGAGTCATTGCCCGCATTTTTGACGAATTACGAAAATGCAATTTCGCTAGCCAGTACAGACCAGCAGAATTTTATGTGCAAGTATATTATTTCACAACTCGAAGGCAAAGCACAATTAGCAATATGCTTAAAAAGACTCAATACGTGGTTTGAAATAAAACAATTTTTAAAATCCACTTTCGGGGAGAAAAAACACTCGACCCATTTACTTGTAGATTTACAAAACTGCAAGCAATTGCCTTCTGAGGATGTGACGCAATATTCAATTCGACTTGAATCATGTCTCACACGTATTTTATCTGACGTTCATTATAGCTGTAAGGATGACAAAGAACTTATAGGTAGATTAGCTGCTATGGAAGATTTGGCCCTAAATACATTTTTGTTAGGTTTAAATTCAAACTTTTCACACATTGTGCGTTGTCGGAATCCCAAAACATTGTCCGACGCTATTTCTCATGCAATTGAGGAAGAAAAGATCTATAACCTTTCTCAAATTTCTCAAAGATCATTTAAACAATGCACAATTTGTCAAAACTTTGGCCATGTCGCTTCCAATTGTTATCATAAAAATTATTCTACACCTAATGTTCATCAAGTTAATTCAGAAGATCATAATTTTAAAAATGATCATTCCTATTTCAACAATAATAAAATGTGCGCATACTGTAAAAATCGAGGTCATACAATAGGCGAATGTCGCAAGCTTAAGTTTAAAAATGATTCTCGCAACGCGACACTATCCAGTACACATACACTAAAAACTCATAGCTCTGCAAATAATATCCATTCTAATGTGCATATTGTTGACACTTCTAATGAAAATGATAATTTAAACTAAATGAGGTTCCGGTTCCGTGTCTGCCGAAACCTAATGTTAACAATTTAAATGACACGAAAAACCTTTTTATTAAAACCTGTGTTCCTAAATTTTCTTCAACACAGGTTAGCGCAAGTAAAGGTACTACAAGTCCTTCAAACTGTGTTCCTAAATTTTCTTCAACACAGGTTAGCGCAAATAAAGTTAATAAAAGTCCTTCAAACTGTGTTCCTAAATTTTCTTCAACACAGGTTATTAGTGCAACTAAAGATACTACGTGTCTTTCAAACTGTGTTTCTAAATTTTCTTCAACACAGGTTATTAGTGCAACTAAAGATACTACGTGTCTTTCAAACTGTGTTCCTAAATTTTCCCCAACACAGGTTAGTGCACACAAAAGGTCTTCTATTAAAGGCCGTGTTCCTAAATTATTTAAAACACGGATGTCAAAGCCAATAAATTCGGATGAAATTAAATGCCTTTCCACTGAGTTTCCACTGAAATCCAAAAGCCATTCTCCTTGTGGTCAATTTTCTGTTGTACAAGTTAATGCATCTCAGGTTCAGTTTATTTCTAACAAAAAAAGGTTACTTTGTGTTCCTAAATTATTTTCAACACAAGTTTCGGAAAATTCAGATATTTCTAAACGCAATTTCTCATCTCGTAAAAATCGGAGTTCTTTTCCTACGGATTGTTCACGTGAAAATAATAGCAACAATATACTTCACGTTTACTTAAAACCTAGTTTTAATGATAAACTTTTACGGTTTTTACTTGACACTGGTTCTACTATTTCTATTATGTTTCCTTGGTGTTTAAACCAATCAGTCCTTGAGCCTGACCTTATAACAATTAAATCTGATATTTATAATTCAAAATACTTATCTCGTTATCCATTAAATACAACTATCGATTCCAATTTAAATAATTCAAGTTTACATTTATCAAAACAACAATTTATTTCGTGTCCAGTTTCACTGGACTTTGACAGCACTGTTACACATTTCAAACAGCTGTCCATGGTACCAAATTCCGCTGAGTTGCAATCAGCTGAACGCGAACTTGAAACTGACTCGAACTATAAAGTATTCTTTTTCTTGTTTGCTAAGGTTCATAATTATGACGAATCACTTTGCAAAACTATTAGCATTTCATCTATTTTTATAAACGTATATAGTCGTAAACAATTTATTAATTTTGCTGTTTACAAAAAAGAAAATAAGCAGTTAGCTTTTTTGGCTTTTTTAGATAAATTTACTAAACTAGTTTGCATGAAAATAATTTCAATTTATCTTTATTATCTCATGTTCTTATTCATCCCACTGCGTTTTACATGGCTGTAATGGATGCTAGATTTGCGATTAATTCTTATTGGTTTTACGATGTTACCTAATATTTAAATTATGCAATAAGATTTACATTATATTATATTTTTGTATACGATTAAATATCCCGAATTATGTGATTTCAAACTTATATAAAAAACCCGCATTATGTAAGATTTGTTTACATTCAGTCTAAGCCTAACCAACTAGTACTACTTTATTCATAAATTATGTAATTAGAGACTTCACATTTGCATATATTGTATTACCTACACTTTTCTTCCGTATTTTATGTGTTTATGTTTTTGTTTGCCAAGCCAAAACAGGTAATAAGATTGACTCGTTGAGTAAAATTCTTTTAAAAAAGATTTTTGTATTTGTTAAATTTTTACTAACATTGTCATATTTTTCCTAAACTCAATTAAAATGATTATTGTAAAATTATCTACATCAATAGTAGTGCTCATATTATGCTCTCTCCAATTACATTCACCGTCGCTGAACACTTTATCTTGTATTTAGCTAAAAAGCTATCATGTTGACAAGATATGAACACTATTATAACGTCTTTTTACTCATGTGCTGTTATTCAACATGTAGTTACTAATATGTATATGGTGTATTTTTTGTTCTAGCTTTACTTATTATTTGCCTTTATTGTTAATGTTAGTAACATATTATTTCCTTTCTGTAAAGCACAATTATTTTTGTTCTCTTTCCTTTTTTTGTTTTGGAGTATTTTTATTTTAATTTTTATGCATTTTATCCTGCGCTTAATTTTATAAATATAAAGCTCCGTCTTAAGGGGGGAGATGTTATACATAATTTTACTGCACAGCAATTATTGCTGATTTTGCTTTTAATGTGCTATATAAAACTGCTCGCTATGCATAGCGGTGCAGTCAACCCACAAAATTCTATCCGATTAACATTTTCTCCGACTTATTGTAACTTTGATGTGTAAGTATAAATAAATTCAGTGTAGCAGAAACAAAGTGTTTTCATTACCAAGGACCCACGGAGCGCCATCCTAACAGTGCGCAGCCCGTCGCACGCGAACAGCTCCAGGTGCGCCAGCGTGCGGCCGGCACGAGAATGTAAGTAGTAGTGACCTGGTAGAACTGCTCGGAGATGTCGGCCACGGCGAACACGAGCGTGCGCAGCCCGTCGCACGCGAACAGCTCCAGGTGCGCCAGCGTGCGGCCGGCACGAGAATGTAAGTAGTAGTGACCTGGTAGAACTGCTCGGAGATGTCGGCCACGGCGAACACGAGCGTGCGCAGCCCGTCGCACGCGAACAGCTCCAGGTGCGCCAGCGTGCGGCCGGCACGAGAATGTAAGTAGTAGTGACCTGGTAGAACTGCTCGGAGATGTCGGCCACGGCGAACACGAGCGTGCGCAGCCCGTCGCACGCGAACAGCTCCAGGTGCGCCAGCGTGCGGCCGGCACGAGAATGTAAGTAGTAGTGACCTGGTAGAACTGCTCGGAGATGTCGGCCACGGCGAACACGAGCGTGCGCAGCCCGTCGCACGCGAACAGCTCCAGGTGCGCCAGCGTGCGGCCGGCACGAGAATGTAAGTAGTAGTGACCTGGTAGAACTGCTCGGAGATGTCGGCCACGGCGAACACGAGCGTGCGCAGCCCGTCGCACGCGAACAGCTCCAGGTGCGCCAGCGTGCCGGCCGCGTGCGGCGCGTGCGGCGCGCCCGCCAGACGCGGGTAGATCACCGAGTCCGCGCCCTTGCAGAACAGCTTGATCTCACCTGCACGAGCGTTATGTGCCATCATTACGTGTTTTGCCCTTATCAAGGCTCGGAACGGTTTAAAAAATACCGGTTTACTTCGGTTCTCCTTCGAACTTTTGAACGATTTAAGAACTATATTTTAATCTAAATTAACCGGTTTATTGGACTTGCGGCATGTCGGCATTCTTACTACTGAATAAAAACTGAACAGCGCGCGTTTCGTTTATCGTATTAACCAGTTTTCATTGATCTTGATGAAAATTTAACAGGTATCCGAGCCTTGGCCCTTATTCCAACTTTCTAACTACATAGGTACTTTAGTCAAAGTCAAAGTTATTGTTTTGTCAGAAACACGGTACATATGACTGTAACACTATTGTTCTAAACAACAGAAGGACAATTAATAATAAATGTCAAGTCCAACCACAGATGTAATATAATTAGGGACATCATAAGTTACTAAACACAATTAGTTAGCTGTCCGTGCTAGTGGTTCGCGCGGTCAGCGTATCCGAACGCGTGAAATAGGACCGGTAATCTTCACCTGACCTTCGCATCACCTCCGCGGTCACTCCACTCACGATGACCAGCACATTCGAATTCCTGTTTCGGGCGAAGACGCACGTTCACTTGATTCTGCATTACTTGTGACCTTACATACGTGTAGTCTTCATAATTATTTAAGCCTAAAGCAGGCAACAGTTTTCATTGACTCGTATTAGTCACCCTATTAAATTCTGTGTTTTCGTAACCCCATACTGGGTAAGTGTTGAACAGCTGATTGTTTTGTGTTAGGGTAAACACCTTTATCCTTGAAACCAGTGGTTTGGTTACATTTATAGAACGTAAAATCAATGGAAAAACAACAACTTTTTTATTAAGAAAATCTACATTTTTCCACAACAATATTTCACCCTATACTTAGGTCTACGAACTTGCGTCTCGGGGGCGGGGGGCGCGGGTTGTGACCTGACAGGCCGCGCGCGCGACCCTCCCTCAGTCAGTCAGCTGTTTCGCTAGCGAGCAAGCGCACGTAATGTAAACGCCGCGTAAACGACGCGGCGTAAGTAATAATTGTAAGGTGTGTATATTTCTCGTGCGTAAATAACAACTAAAATAACAATAACAACGTGCGTAAACAATAACAGTGTACCGAAATATACGGATGACTTTACGCTATCGCGGGTGATAAATGTGATAACCTGTTTGTTGCCTGCTAAATCGTAAATTGATCTTGGCGGCCACACAAAGGATGCATAGCTTCTGACTGCCAGTTCACCGTGCCACCCCACGCTCAGGGTCGTGGCTTGGCGTGATCTTCAAGAACGAAACGAAAATCAATTTTACATGTAAACTCGTCACAACACCTAAGGTACCTACTTAGGTATATTAGCCTGTCCTAAGCCAGGATAAGTATGAAGGGAAAGTTTCATCACAGGTCATCTGTATTGTGTATTTATTGTTGTGTAGGTAGAAGACGGGCGGCGACCGTCACCTACTACGTCTTTCAGGCGCGTATCCATGAGTTTGCGGACGGTGTCGGATAGGAACTTTTTTAAATCTTTTAATGAAAATAAGGTTTTTTTTTGTTGTTACTCGGTCATTTATTTTTATATTTAAGCCAACTACCCATGGTTTGAGTGACAAGGGTGTTTACCCTTACATACTGTATAGTGTCTACCTACCTATCGAGGTTATCTTAGGGCGTGTGCCTAATTGCGCTATGGCAGCTTTATTCTTAATTGTTATGTAAGCCTTCTGCTATATCTAATATACAACCTATTATATGCCAGTAGCTCTGCACATTTGTATGTACCTACTCATGTATTTTCTCATGACTCAAATGTGCAAGTCATGTCGTGCTTCTGACTTCCATCCATGTAGTGTATTAGTACATCTCGCTTTGCTTATGCCTTGGTGTCACAATCAGCGGAGATGACTATTGTACATGTTATGATTATGACATGTTGGACGTTGTTTCCAGGGTCCAAAGTTCCGGCTACTTTTCACATCCGAAGTTCCGGCTGCTTTTCGCATCCGAAGTTCCGGCTAATCCGGTATTTAACAAGCTCCGGGTACCTATTTTACCCCGCGTGGCCACGTCGAGCGCCCTGCGGGCCCGGCGCGAGCCCTCGCCGCCCGTCGCCGCGCCAGGCTGAGCCAGGAGAGTATTGCGCGACTCCCAAGGAGGTAGATTTGTGAAGATTGTGACCATAAACCTTCCCACCCCCTTTCTCGTATTTTTATAAATATACATATTTTATGTTGACTAAGGTTACGTGGTCTTATTTTCACCCCACGTAAAGCCCATCCGTCACCTGATGTAGGTCTACAATCTACATATTTCACATTTAACTGGTATACAAATATTGACATTACGCCTGTGTTACGGAAACAGGAATCAAGTATTTGGCGAACTTGCGTGAAAAAAAAAAAACATAATTCATCACAAGTATACCTACAAAATGTAATGAGTTTGTCTGTGTTGGGCACCGTCGACATACATAAGTAATTAATTACTAGTTAGTGAGCTAGTACAGTGCACCACCTGTTCCAGGACCAACCAGCCGCCACTGGAGTTGAGATAAAGTAGTGAAATTGCACAAAACTGGTGTTGGGGACTTAAATAACAATATCTTAACTTCTTGATATAATATTACAGTTTTCTAAACTACTATAAAGACGAGATTGAAAAATGGCTGGCCTGTGTGATACAATACAACGATTGTCGGCAGGTCACCTGTGGGCGTGCGCACGATGACGGACATGCGCTTGCGCGCCGACGTGAAGTCCAGCACGTTGAGCACGGCGTACTCCTCGGTCGCGTGCGGCGCGCGCATGCGCACGGCGCGCGGCGTGCGCTGGTCGAACACGTAGCCCCACGCCTGCGCGCCCAGCACCAGCGCGCGCTCGTCTGGGGGGGGGGCACTCGTTCGATCATAATATGTTTTTCATTGAAATAGATTCCAAACACAAGATGCCCTGTCACGCTAGCGTGCGCAACGAGCGCCAATAAATCCGCGCGCGTGGCTTGGCCGGTGAGTTGGAAGTTGTTGAATATTTTAAGGACATGATCTATGTTAAGGCTCATGTCAAAATAAAGGCAAAATTAAAATCCAAAATAGGGATCATAAAAATTATCTGACGTTAAAATGGCCAGCTTTGTCCACTCATAAAACCTTCAATCTCGTCGTGTACGGACCTGGCGAGGCGGCGTGGTAGTTGAGCGTGTCGCCCACGCGCTCCGGGATGACGGTGTGGCACACGGCCAGCATGGTGAGGAACTCCTTGATCACGGGCGCGGTCGGGTGGTTGCCCAGCATGTTCCGGTACAGTAACGTGTCTTCTAGCTTCTCGTTGGGACCGGGGCTGTTGTAGATTATCTGTATCACACAGGAATTAATACTCAATACTTTTATAGCATTCCACATGTAGGTAATTCTTACGAGGTAAACGTATAATTAGGAAACATATGAATCCCGTCGTGGTATCATTAAATTAGTCTTTTTATTTAAAAAAATATGAGCACATGCACCCGCTCTTATTACGTCTAAGTCACCATAGGGATCTCGCGCACTAGACGGCCATGGCCACTACCAGTGTTTACACAGACGGCCAGGAATGGCTGGACTCGTGCCCGTCTAGTGCGCAAAATCCCTAAGTCAATCAACACAGTATTTAAAAACAAAGTAAATCGTGACTGTTTGTGTGCCCGCTTAGTTCTTGTGAACTACACAATGGATTTTGGTGCGATTTTCATCTTGCAAATTTATTCGGTAAGGTTTATGTGTGTTTAATTTATATTAAATTTATTAATAGCTCAAATTTTGATGTTTAGACATGTCGCCACATGCAAAGCAGGGGCCGATAGCTAGTCAATATAGACTCACCTCCCCGATGCTACACTTGCGGAACTCCATGATGTTGCAGGTGAGCGTGCCGGTCTTGTCGCTGAAGATGTACTTGACCATGCCGAGCTCCTCGTTGAGGTTGGACGTGCGCGCCATGGCCGGCGTGTCCGTCTGCTCGTGGTACATCTCGCCGTCCATCGAGATGAACTTCGCCTGGGGGGGGGACGTGGCGTCGCTATTAACATTTCGGAACATTGGCGCACGTGGCCGGGCGCGGCGAGTGGGGGGGGGCGAGTACGTGTACTGCGCACGTTGCTATGTGCTGTGTCTGTGTCATAGTGGTAGCTGAGCGATGGCCGTTTTGCCGCATATTATCCCCCAATTTGTTATTTTTGTTGTATTTCCATACTTTTTCTTCTTTTCATCTTTCAGCAGTAAATCATTGAAACCAGTTACTGACCATTGCACATTGTCCTCATAAAGTCCCCAATAATTTGTTCCCAGAAGTATACGCCCTTCCATACAGAGGTCTATAGAACTTATGCCCCGGTTACTGGCCACAGAATCCCCGAAGAGAGGCGAGTCTGTGGCCAGTAAGTAGTTATTAGAGTTTTCCATCAGGAATGTGCAAGCAGCAAAATTCTTGATGAAAAAATCCAATAACATTATTCCTGCAAAGGATTGAACTCGTGTCTTGAAGTCGTGCTAGTGAACGCTACACTTCGGGAACGTCTCCTGTACAACATGAACATAACGTCGGTACAGAAGAGTGTCTGTGTGGAGCCCCCCGGAGGAATTTGAATTATGTTTTTAATGAAATTGCATGAGTTTACACACATAACTACGTATTAAAACAGTCATGTAATGTTATTATAAACCTCGCCTCCGACTTGGTTTATAAACTCACACTCTTTTAACAACTCCTGTTATGAAATAGTTTCATAAACTATTATTAACAATGGTCCTACGTATAAATAAAATCAAAATGAATGACTTACTTGAAAAAATCTAACAATTTCTGCAGTAACTTGTAACGATATAGGTATAAGATTGTTGTACAATATTAAAAATGTCAAAAAGTTAAATCCGAAATGTGCATTCTGCGCTTCTGTAACAAAAAGAGAAAAACTGATAGTAGTAAAGTATTAGAGGTGAAGTGAAAACTAAATTGATCATATTTGTGGACCAATTAGCGTTTATTCATGAATGTAGATTCATAAAGGACATCAAAATAGATTGTCGAATCGTCTTCTCTTGTTAACACAAACAATCGAAAAACATTTATCAGTTCACGAGATCTTGGTATTCAAATAAAGTTGAGCATTGCCTGATTGAAGTAAAGTTTTTTGATTAACTTCGAATGTAAAAAAAAAACGTCACCACAGCTCATCCATCCTAGTTAGTAAAACAATACTCAATACTTTATTGCAATCCATAATGTGTACATAATAAGTTGGTATGTTAAGACATCAAATCAATTCAGGACAAACGGGACAGTCCAAGCTGAAATTTATTGTTTTTCACTTCAAATGTCAGGTTCCCTAGATTAGGTTTATTTCTAATATCAACTCACAATAGTTGACAGTAAGAAAAATACCTTAATTTTGTTTTGTAGAATGGTTTTGAGCCAAAAATATACCCAAGTAATTTTGTAAATGAATTTATAACACTGAAAAAAATGCGATTTTAAGGAAAAAAAATGTATGACGTCACGAGAGTCGCCATGACAGTATGCCTAGTTTTAACAATCAAAATTAAATTACGTTTTAAAATTGAAAAACCAGTTATGTTAATGTTACTATTTCGCTGGAATATTAGTATTTTCAGGAAAATAGACACATAAGGAACATTACTAATCGGATTATCATAAATTGACAACTAGCCTATTGCCCAGGGGCTATAGAATGATGATGATGAGGAAGTGTCCACTCACCCTCGAGTCCTATGTACCAGTCGCTGTGGGCCCTCATCCACACCTCGTTGAAGCCGGCACTCAGCAGCGACAGCGTCAGCAGGATCAGGAACAGCATGAGGATGTGCGTGTTCGTCTGACGGTCGATCGACGAGCGCTTCAGTGGGGCTATGAGACAAAAAAAAAAACTTAGAAAGCATTGAAATAGAAAATCGTTTATTGTCCAGGTAATACAGTAAGCAGGTTTACAGGTTACAATCCATACTAATATTATAAATTCGAAAGTAGCTCTGTCTGTCTATCTGTCCGTCTGTCTGTCTGTTACCTTACGTTCTGTTCGTTACTGTTCACGCCTAAACTACCACTGAACGGATTTCGAAAAAATTTGGCAAGGAGATAGATGGCATCCTGGGGAAGGACATAGGCTACTTTTTATCGACATACCACGCGGGCGGAAGCTAGTTTTACCTATAAGCAAGATTTTACAAGGTTACAATACTAAGCAGGTTTGCAGGTTACAATATTTCCTATAGCTAGGTTACACAATTTATTTACCAGCGAGCCCCAAACTAGACAGTTAGTCTGTATCTTGAGGCTCGGGGTACAACTTACAAAGTGGTATTTGTATTTATTTATTTAACACAACAAAGGCTAGAAACGTTTAAATAACATGTAATGTAGCTATGACACATCAATGAATACTAAACACGAATCTTTTTTATTAACTTCTGTACGAGCGTTTACTTGATCAGTTCAACATATTTCAGTGTATGCAGACGTTACCTTTAGTGGAGTTCTTCATGAGTTTGGTCTCGTGGCCGGTGTACACGACCACGCCGTAGATGTAGTTGGTGTTGCGCAGCATGGAGCCGCGCATCAGCATCTGGTCCAGACCCAGCGGTATTGATCTACGAAGTAGATGAAGAAAACGTTTTTATTTTTTATTTGTTTATCTAAATGTCAGAATACATTAAAGCAGCAGTTTTGTATACAAGCCCTATCTCTGTGATGCGACGTTCGTGGTACTTCGGTAACACGAAAATTACCGAAGCGCATACCTTTTCTGGTTTACCTAAAGAAGCATATTGAGCAGTTTTCCAGTACACTTACTTGTTGCTGCTCTCCTTCAGCAGCCCATTGAACTCGTAGAGATGCCTGTTGGGCTGTTCGCACTGCACGGTGGCGGTGAAGTCTGTGAGGGCGAGCGTGTTGTCGAGCCGCGCCGTCTCCGGGTTAGCTTGCCGGATCTTGAGGTTCGTCTCACCGTCCAGGTTTGAGGTCTCGATGAAGGAGATGCCTTGCGGTTCACTGTGGCATAGTATGGTAGGTTTTTTTAAGTTGATTATAGCAAAAAGTAAATCGTATACAGTTGTTTTGTTGTTTTTTTTTTTCTTTGAGTTTTATTATTTAGTAGTGCGAGTCCCATTAGATACTTTTTCTTCATTTTATTTTTTTACGTAGAAAATATCAAAAATACTTATGCAACCCGGGGATCGAGCACCAGACTCATGTTCATCATGTCTGTCATCTTTACGACTGAAGCATACGCACTGAAATGTGCGAGCGAGACGTTGTTAGGGTTCTGCACCCAAAGGGTAAAACGGGACCCTATTACTAAGGCTCCGCTGTCTGTCTGTCCGTCTGTCACCAGGCTGTACCTCATGAACCGTGATAGTTAAACAGTTGAAATTTTCACAAATGATGTATTTCTGTTGCCGCTATAACAACAAATACTAAAAACCAGAATAAAATAAATATTTAAGGGGCTACCATACAACAAACGTGATTTATTCGCCGTTCTTGTAGATAATGGTACGGAACCATCTTTGCGCGAGTTCGACTCGCACTTGGCCGGTTTTTTTTTTTGTGGTGATGAAGCGATACCTATAGATGTAAAAGTTATGAAATGTCGGTGAACCTTAGGTAGGTACTAGGTGCACCTCTGCATCCCTTCGGAGAACGCAGGCGTAATGTTAATTTATGTGTTCATTTTAGGTCGCAATTAAAAAACATTCATAATAATTATGTCCATAAAATGATGCTGCATTCGATTATTTGATGAATTAACCTTTATTTAAACACATTACGTAGTACAATGCACCGCTTACGTTAAATGTCCAGCCAACGAGCGGTCACGCACATCTGTACGACCAATTACTTCTAATTGCAGTGCATAATGTTATATGACTTGCCAACCTTGTGTCAGGACATAAACAAGTGCTAAAATAATAGTGTATTGACTGTTTCTTTATGCATAGTCATGTGAATATGAGTTTTTATGTTTTACCTGAGCGACATGAGTTAATGAGTTATGAGTTGGTCGACAGAACACTATAATAACTATGTTAGATTTGAAAAAATGTTCATAATGCAAATAATGTTCATTAAAATTGTGAGAATACTACCTACTACTGTTTATTAACCAACTTCTTCAAAACGGAGGAGGTTCTCAATTCGTCTGTGTTTTTTTTTTTTTTTGTATGTATGTTACGCGATTACTCCGCCAATTATGAATCGATTTTGATGATTCTTTTTTTGTTTGGTAGGTCATGCGTCAGAGGTGGTCCCATAAACATTTTATTAATTTTGCTTGCGTAGTTTTTGAGTTACCTTCAATAATTACGTATTATTCCCACTTTGCGTATGTAGACGATATCTTAGTCTTCATTTACATAGCAGATAACGGTATACGAATTTGTGTGGGGTAGGGTACTATATTATATTAGGGTAGTATATTAGCGTGTGCTAGCTGACATATGGCTAATAATTAGATTTATGTTTTGTGTTGCATAATGTAATGATTTTGCATACTTTTGTATAGAATCATTTTTTTTCTAACTGAACAGACAGCTGTGCTGCTGGGGAGTTTGTTGCGCCACTTCTTCTTCCCAGCTAAAGCACTAGGAAGTGGTGAAGGGTGGGCGTTTTTGGGGGTCTGTCTTATGTAATTTTGACGTTCGAAAAGTGCTGATTCTCAGCCTAGTTTGAAAAAATGACTTTTGATTTTGACCACAACTAAAAAGCAAAAATAAAAACTTTTTACAAAAATGTCGTATTTTTTTTGTAAAATGTTTTTATTTCTTTTTAATCAAGGAAGATTTTGAGAAAATGTCGGCCATAATAGTCTCTTCAAGTGACAGGCAATTTTAATGAAAGGTACAAGTCAGTGCAATAGAACAGCTAAAGACCTCCTGAGGGCCTAGACAAGAAGTGACAATCGCTTCGAAAGCGTTTCGTATTTCTACAACGACTTTCAGCAGGATTGACATAAGCTTTTCGATAGCTTATGCCAGTTTATATATATTTTTGCCTTTTCCATCATCGACATCGCTGATAGAATGTCACTTTGTCTAGGGCCTCAGGCTTTGGTAAAGGCGAAGGAGCTCGTTCAGGGAAGCATTTCTACCATAATATATTGGTTTATCGTATTCATTTCTGCCATCAAGCCGAGTTTCTATGTGACTAGATTTGAAAGGTGACTGACCCAAGTATAACTCTTGTAGAGCATCATTTTGCAACACATCGCCACATGCGAACTACGCATCAAAGACCTGACGTCACATAAATCCAGCATCGCGCAATTAGAGTTTACCGCGCGCTGGACATATATACAAGAATCCAACATCAATCGTTGGGCAGTTGCCCGCCAGACACAACACCCGTCTGGTCGGAGAATCCTCCCTTTTCTATATGAGAGAACTTTACACCCTGTTCCTTGAACTTTCATACCCCTAAAGTAATATCGGTGTGCATAAGATATGATGCACCATAAGATTATTTATTGTATTTTAAGTACCAATTAAGTATAATCTTTGAATAAATATTTATATGTCTTGACATTTCTGGGGACTGGGGTCCCGGACCTTTGGAAGGCTTACGAGGGGCCGAAGCCAACTCGCAGAGGTCCGTTAGACGTTTTTAATCAATGCACGAACCGATGATTTATCGCTGTTCTCACTATGCAAGTGCACCCAAGAACCTCGGTTGGTGGGACTATTGCAGGTTATGGAAACAAAGATATTGAATTATGGGTTTGGGTGGCTAAAGTGAACCGGTTATCTAGAACTATGAAATCAAAAGTCATTTATTCAAACTAGGCTGAGAATCAGCACTTTTCGAACGTCAAAATTACATAAGACAGTCCCCCAAAACGCCCACCCTTCACCACTTCCTAGTGCTTTAGCTGGGAAGAAGAAGTGGCACAACAAACCCCCCAGCAGCACAGCTGTCTGTTCAGTTAGAAAAAAAATATTCTATACGAAGAATGGAAGACCATGCTAGCCCCTGCTTGACCAATGTTTAACATATTATTAACTAGCTTCCGCCCGCGGTTTTTCCCGCGTGGTATGTCGATAAAAAGTAGCCTATGTCCTTTTTCAGGCTTTAGACTATCTGTGTACCAAATTTCATTTGAATCGGTTCAGTAGTTTTGGCGTGAAAGCGTGACAGACAGACAGAGTTACTTTCGCATTTATAATATTAGTAAAAACCGCAAGATATTTGTCGCAACATCTTACCTCGAGGACAGCATGACGATGTCAGCCGGGAAGAACGTGTTGTTGACGACCTTGCAGATGTCCCCGACCAGCAGCTGCTCCCACAGCACGGTGACCCAGCGGCCCTCGCGCAGCACGTCCACTTTCCGCCGATTCGTCTCATCGTCCGCTCGGTGCCGCTTCTGAATATAACAATATAGGAACATGTCAGTAACAGTGTACCGGGTAAGTTGACCAGAATTTATTAACTGAAGGGGGAGAACAGACCAACGTAAGCGCGAATCTTAATCGCCTGAATATCAGAGGTAAAGCATGAAGAGACTCGTGTATCGGTATGTAGACCTATGTGTTAAATAGATATTTTTACGAATTAAGGACGATCCGCACACAATAGTGCCGGCACAGTGCCGACACGTGCCGATCAGTAACGTACAGTCATGGGGTCTCAACTCGAACAAATTATAATTAGTCTTGAAAAAAAATCATAGATGGCAGCATAAGTAACAATTTATGAAATTAACAATCACTAAAAAGCGTTATACGGCAAATTTTGGCTGAGGTAATATTAGTAAAAATAAAAACATCTTTGCTGATTTATGTATTTACACTCATAAATCTCGTATTTTCAACAAAAAACTTAAATTAAGCCGTTTACTTCAATTCGATTTTGAACCCTTAGAATGATAAAGTAGCCATCTGTTAATCATTTTGTCGAGAGCTCTTTGCAATAGATGGCGTTATACTCAAGTGATGACAGGGTCACTTTAAACTTGCGTTTAAGTCGTTTCATTAAGGAAAATCAAACAACTTTCTTTTTTTTATCTAGTACTTTTCGTAGAAATATAAAAATTGAACACCTAGGAAGAAAAAACGTAAAAAAGGAAGAAAAACATCTAGGAGTCTTGCGTAGTATCTAGGCAAGACTCCTAGATGGCGTTGTAAAACTACAGTCTCTGGCAATTTGTGAGTCGCTGATGCTGCCATCTGTTAAAAAAATGGAGGATGAAAAATAGCCAGCTCAATAGCCAGACTTAGGGTGGTGTAATTTCTTTGTATGGGATTGGGTATCTGTACGTAGTATTATAATATCTGTGGTACAGTGAAATATAATATTGTAGCATACATTTTGTACGACGCTATCCGTACTCATTAGAGACAGTGACGTTCAGTGACACTGTAACTGACGAGTATGAATAGCGTCGTACAAAATGTATGCTACATTAATATATATCACTGACACTTATCGATACGTTACTGATCGGCACGTGTCGACACTGTTGTGTGCGGATCGTCCTTTAAGGATGTTTTTTTGAGAAGTCAACTATATTTTCTCCTAGTTGCTGATTGCTACGTAAGTGCGTAATTCATAATCCATCATGTAAAACAATATCTCGTGCAACTTATGTTTCCACTAATTACTGTCTACTAAAGTCTAAACTAGTCTAGATTGGTTGTGAGTTTGCCATGTCTTCTAGGCACATATTTTCCTTTACAAAAATTGCGTCGGAATCTACGCCGCTTGTAATCAACTAATCAATCAAATTATCGCAATTTTAAAATTGTATCGTAGTCCGGACGAGGAAAATGCAAGATGAAATAACTTGTTTATAGGAATTATATCGAATTTATTAGTAATCGCAGTTGTTTATAGCGTAAAGAAGTATCCTGCAGCCTATCGTAACATACACGCACAAATATCGTCCCCCATTTGGATGTTAAGTTTCGCCCAACCTGTATATATTTGGTAACTGAAACACAGCAACGGATAAAAAAATATAGCTTTAACCATTATCAACAACTAGCTGCGCCCCGCGGTTTCACCCGCATAAGTCTCGATCCCGTGGGAATATCGGGACAAAAAGTATCCTATGTGTTAATCCAGGTTATAAACTATCTGTTTGCCAAAGGACCATGGGGGATTTTGTATGGACTCCGTCCCCACCCTCCAACAGTCATAGGATACGTGTCAATATGTTTTTAGGGATCCCGAGAAAGACTTACTGTCTTGCTCCATTGCAAAATCAATGGGGTTTTTTTGTAATAACAAAAAACTTTTCTGTTAGCTAACCTAACCTAAGCTATAATTGCCTATCCTTGCCAAACATAACCTAACCTCACCTAACCTAACAGTGATAATTTGATCTTGGATTTTGAAGGTCAAATTGAACTCCTCAATGATGAACAGCATTTGTGTATTCTTGTGATTGGATAATTGTACAAAAAACTTAAAAAAAAACGGCTAACCTAAACTATTTTTTTTAAATCCTCATGGATGACCTCTGCCCTGGGGCGGGCGGAGGGGTCTGTCAGACTCTTACTGACTAAAAACCACCCCAGTGTTCCAGCTCACACCTTCGCCGGGGGTCACGGGAACGTAAAAATCTTCCGCAACCCCAGACTGGCCCGCTATTGCGGGACTCCTCGGGTCAGGGGCCCCCTCGTGACCCGAGGAGTGAGGTGTTTGACTCCCCCCGTGACGTCTAAGAGGGGCGCGCGTGGAACACTACGCACCGCCACCACGGGCCTGATGTGTAGGGGGCGACCGACGTCCCCGAGTCCGTCGTCCCTGGACCCATTTAGGGGGGCTGGAAGAGGGCGTTTACCGCCCTCCGCGGACGCCCGGTGCGCCTGCTGCGGGCCGGGTGAGTGGAAGAGATCTCCCTCTCCCTTTCCGCAGCCACCTTCTGCGAAACGACTGTCTCACGGAAGGAAACCACCACGTCCCAGGACTCCTCGCTGCCGACCATCGACTCGACTACGGCCGGCAGCGACAAGTCACTGCCTTCTGCTGAGATGAGGGCACGGCGCGGCCCCTCCTAAGCGGGACACTCTGCCAGCGTAGGCCCCGCCGTGTCCTCCTGGCATTCAACGTAGTGGTGACACCGGGCGTCCGGCTCCCTGTTTATGCGACACAGGTACTTCCGAAGCAACCATGCCCCGAGAGCACCTGCGTGACCCGAAACGACAGGGAGCCGTGCCTCCTCCCGAGCCAGCGCTCGAGCACCGGCCGGACCGCCTCGATGATGTCGAGGCCGGCGGTAGGGCGTGAAAGCCTGTCCCGCCATTCCGCCACCAAGACCTCGCGAAGCTGAGACCGATGCAGCTCTATGTGTCGCTGCATCGGTTGCTCACCCCGCACTCTCGTTTCCTCGCGCCACCGATACGATGACGCGAGTACTTTCGCCTCGAGGTCCCAGGGCGGGGGGGACGGGGTGCACAAGCCGCCTCGTAGGAGATCGTGCGATACCCCCTGATGACTCTGACGGCCATCGCTCTCTGCGGCTTGCGCAGGACTGCGATACTACCGGCCGTCAGGTCAGCCGCCCAGATCGGGGCCCCGTAAAGGGCCATCGATCGCACGATTCCCACGTAGAGCCGCGTTGACAGCGCACAGAAGCTAACCTAACCTAACCTAAACTTTTCGGTTAGCTAACCTAACCTAACCTAAACTTTTCGGTTAGCTAACCTAACCTAAGCTATAATTACCTATCCTTACCAAACATAACCTAACCGAACCTAACTTTAAAAAAAGGTATCAGAGAAAAAAAAATGGTCCCTGATAAAAAGAAAGGTTGTCATGAATGAGAACCATATTTAGGTCGCTATATTCTATGCCTCTTAAGTGCAAACTAAGAAAATATATAAATGTAAAATAATGCTAATATTGAATAAAAAAAGTAATATTCCAGGAAAACCCCACATTTTTGAAAAATGTCGCCATAGTAAAAAAGTATCGAACCCACCAGACGCTTCGAATGACACTAGTCTCAAGCGTGTTGGTGGGTGGGGACGTTTCTTCCCATGGTCCTTTCATCCAAATCCATTCAGTAGTTTTTACGTGAAAGAGTAAAAAACATCCAAATCCATCCATCCATCCATACTTACAAACTTTCGCGTTTATAACATTAGTTAGAAGTTAGATAATCTACAGAATTCAAGAGCTATCTTCTATCAGACCCTCACAAAAACCATTATCATTAAAGATTACTTAAAGAATGTAGGTTAAAACCTTCCTTTTAGGTGAGTTATACCTTCGACCTCAAATACTGAGGCATTCAGACGGACATTGTTGACACTATATTTAGGCATACCTACAGTTCGTTTAGGAATTCAGAACAACATTGGCCGGCTAGTAAATATGTTGACACGTACATACACGCCGAGGAAAAATTCCCCTTCACCAGAACTTCTCGATATTATTAGCTGTTGGGATTTACCCACGCTAGTGCGTGTCTAGAATCTGAAGACTTGGTTTACTGTTTATTACAACCAATCTGCCTAGCCTTTTCCCAACTATGTTGGGGTCGGCTTCCAACCGGATACAGCTGATACATTATTTTACATAGAGCGACTGCCTATCTGACCTCCACAACCCAGTAACTGGGTAATACGATACCCCTTGGTAAGACTGGTTTTGTCAGACTTTCGGGCTTCTGACGACCCGTAACGACTATCAAAGATCCTCGAATGACAGCCGGGACCAACGGCTTTAACGTGCTTTCCGAGGCACGGAGGAGTCTCGGTATGTAAAGATGGTCACCCATCCACAGACCAACCCCGGCAAGCGTAGCTTAACCTGATGGATCGACCCGTGCGGTTGTTATTACGTAGCCACGAGCTCCTCCTGTTTACTACAACCAAAACAACAAAAACCAATCAAATAAATAAACATGAGATTTTGGTTTCCGGAACCCGAGCGAACCAAACTGGAACAATCTAACCGACCAGTTTAGGAATAGACCAGAACCATAATTCACAAACCTCTGTAACTTTGTTGTGGAGGTCAGACAGGAAATCCCTTCATGTAAATTCCTGGTATTCAGCTGCATCTGGTTAGACTGGAAGCCGACCCCAACATAGTTGGGAAAAGGTTAGGCCGATAATGATCTGTCGGTCGTACGTAGGTGAAGTACAGTATACTCACAAAGTCCTCGACGATCTCCTTGATCGCGCTGACGGAGAGGATGAGTATGAGCGGCGTGAGCGTGGTCCAGCGACCCGTGGGCGACACGTCGGGGATCTGCTGCAGCAGCGCGATCAGCAGGAAGAAGCAGTTGGAGTAGCGCCGGAACTGCTCGAACAGGAACAGCGGGATGAATGATGTTACGCTGTGGAAGGGCATGGCGTTAAACATAGGTTTTAGGCACGTTTTTATAGGTGTTCGTATGTAGTGTCTGTTCTCAAAGCATCTGATGAAATGGTAAATAAACCCCGTGCAGGTTCAATTCTTATAATCAACGATAATTTTAGTTATAAAATAAACCTCAATTGTCAACTGAGAGACATCTTTAAGGTGTTTAAAAATTAGAATTTGATTTAGCTTTTCTTCTAATAAAATCAAACCACTCAATTGGTAACTGGCGCTACAAATTGTACATGTGATCCATTTGTTTATATTTTCATCAGATACTTTTGGAACAGACCTTAGGTATAGACTATAATACTACTAGCTGTTGCCCGCGACTTCGTCTGCGATCCAGGATGAAAAGTAGCCTATGTCCTTCTCCGGTTCATGGTGTAACCATGTGCCAAATTTCACCCAAATCCGTTCAGCCGTTTTATCGTGAAAGTGTAACAAACAAACAAACTCACTTTCGTAGGATAGCTAGCATACCTATAATTTGTTATAACAGGATATCCGATATCGATAATTCTAATAAGTCGTAGAGCAGTTCTGTGGTATTAAAAAAAAATGCCAACTAGAGCTGTGTTTCTGAAAGTTATTGAAGCCTCTAGCTGTGGTGAATGTATTAATTAGTAACATTTCGTCTGACCTTCATTGAGTTCAAAATTAATAATACCACTGCTAATGAGGAAACGCACCTAGAATTGATTAGCAACACCGACTGTTCCATAACTTAGTTTCCACAGTTCAGTATGTCCGGTGGGGCTTCAGCTCAGCAACATGATTACCTAACTAAATGAACCACGGGTCCACGGCCATTAGCAAAACAACGTTACTGCATACCAATTTACGGTCGTATAGTGTTTAGGTACAGTTCAGCCGCGAATGCGATAACTAGGGTTGCCAACCCTACTTAGTATCCTGCGAGTCCGAAATACTTGACAATATTTCCAAGAAAAAACATATACCTAGTAGGCGTAACTAGTAACTACTATATTTCCATTTCATTACAAAATGGCGAGATGTTATTAGTTGTTGAGATATGTATAATTTTATGTAAAAAAACCCCGTTAATAATTATTTCACCTTCTACTAAATTTTTACAAGCAATGGTTTCGAAAATACTATAAGTATTTGGTTTAAAAACGTTGGCAACCCTAGCGATAACACTAACACTGATACGTAACACTTTTAAATTGATTTTCCCTTACAAGAGGAAAAGGCTTTCTATATTCTTTTACGCAAGTATTTTTATCCAATGAACATGATTTAGGGATACCAAGCGCAAATTCAACGTTGAGCAAAATTATAATGATTGAAATCACTACTAAATCATAAGCAGTACATACGGGCTAAAATAAAGTAGGCGATTCTACCTTGTCTATGCCTACAGTTGTACTTATGTAGTTAACATGGGAGTTTCAAGTTGTCAAGAATGCCTAAGTAATGATAGGTTCGCTGCTTTGATCGTATCGAAAGTAAATTGTAGTGAAAACATCATAAATTATAGGTCGGACATAATGGGACGTGCTTAATTTATCAACAAACTGTCAAGAAGTAATGTTTGTTTTAAATGGATGGAAAAATAAAAGGTTTGTTTTGCATACATTATACTACATTGTACTTGACTGCCTCGTTGGTCTAGTGGTCGCAAGCGCTACAGCTGACCATGAGGTCCTGGGTTCGATTCCCAGTTCGGGCAAGGTGTTATTGGGTTTTTCAACAGGAACTTCTCAGAAGCAGCACGGAGTCTGGATTTGTGCCCGGTAGATGGCAATAGGCTCGCCACCTATTACATGGCACTTAAACATAACTGGAAAAATGTGTGTGTACTATAGGTACCTACTCCTCTGCCTAACCCTTCGGGGATTACAGGCGTGGTGTTAGGTTACGGTAAACTGGTGGAGGTTTATAAATATTTATTTTTTAAATGGGCAGATTATACAGAAAATATTTTGGAATTATGTTAAATCAATACTTACAATGTAACAGCGCGTCCTAGAATGCCGTGACATTATCTCATTGCATGTTAACCCCGTCGTATCAGTTTCAGCTATTCATAATAGTCATCGGAAAATATGAACGTTTTCGCGACTCAATTAATAATGTTTGTTAATTAATGCAACAATATGAGTAGATGATGTCAAGCGACACATAGAATGTATTGATACATTAATTGTTCCCTACAAGGTGTCACCTGAAGCGTGGGTCGCAGTAGATCCTAGCTTTACTAATTACTGTAATTCTTTTGTTTATTTTATCTTCGTCGCCTGCGTTGGCACTATTTGTATGTTCTACTTATCTAGTACCCATGCTCATATTGCTCATCTATCCACCCACTTGTTATCCATTTAATGATAATGATAAGTACCGTTATTAATAAACATTTCTTTCTAGTTTTATTTAAGGAACGCGGCGTAGAAAAGACGATATTGTATGAAGACGAACTTTATAAGGAACTGCGCAGAACACAGTGCGAAGACGTACGTTTTTTTGGCACCATGAAAGAAAGTTTAATACAATTCAGACTTCTTTGTTTGTTAGATAAGTTCCAGAAGTGATTGAACATTCTTTAACACGTAGAAGTGATAATGAAGAAGTGACTGAACACGTACATTGATTGGATAATGTGCACGGAGCAAGTGTTAGCTGGCTGTTCCGACGACACGCTCGCAATAGCGTCACGCCACACCCCAGCGCAGGTGCTCAACTTGTATGACACGTCACTGTCACGGACAAGGACATACCAACACGACATACTAACCCTTATCCAAACAATGTATTCAATGAGCGCTCTATGAACAAGGAACTTTGCAGAACTGATATGAAACTCCGGCAAAGATTGCCTCTATAATGCGAAAACTTCTACGATTTTCTTCAAGAAATTCTCAGCATAATGTCGGGAGCAGAGCGGAAAGTTCGCGAGGACGCAGTCTTCTCGTAATCCCAATAAGGGAACATTGTAATTAGCAGCCAAGCATTCATTGCCACGCGCTGCTGTCATACTAACTCACTTCCTTTTATGAAGTTTCAAAGTCACTGTGCATAAAGTGTTAGATCCGAAAAAGTCAATCTACTAATATTATAAAGAGGAAAGATTCGTATTTTTGTGTGTATGTTTGTAATGAATAAACTCAAAAACGACAGCGCCGATTTCAAAAATTCTTTCGCCATTAGAAAGCTACATTCACCCTGAGTACGATAGGCTATAATTTATAAAGAATACACGCGGGCGAAGCCGCTGGCGGCAGCTAGTCCGAGATAAATTAGGTGAAAATCAAACACTTTCCTGATCTGGTCATCGCCGTCTATCTGCAGTAACCGAGGCATCATCATTAGAAAATGCCTATATAGCATTAAATCGGCCCGTGAGTTTCATGTCTCCTGAGAACTTCTCTATAAACTTGTTGAAAGTCGAATAGTATCCAAAATAGTAGTGCAGAGTAGTTCCCATGGAGACAGTAGCGATATATTAACGCGTATGACATCAGTGTACGGTGGATGGGCAGGCGGCCAAGCGTCGCGGCGCGTAAACAATGCGCCGTGTATACATTGTGCCGCTGTTTAGGTACGCTCATTGTCGGCTGACAAACTTTACGAGGCTGCCGGAATGGCCTGCCAATGGAGAAGCGAGACCCAAATATATGAGAGATGTTACGTCAGAAATTTTTAATTTTCTTCCACGGAAACGAAGCGCTGTTTCAAAAATGAAAGAAAATCAAGCGAGTTCGTTCGCCACCGGTTTCACAAAGTGAAAGTCTATGTTTGTTTATTTGTTCATCAATCGTGCCTCGATTGATTGGAGATAAAACGGAATTGCACAGGAAATGTATACTTCAAGTAAACATCTAATGCTATTTGTTTTTATATAGTTGCTGAATAAATATTTGTGTTAACGTAATTACTCACTTGCATTAACTGAAAATTCACATCGCATGTGATGTTATAAATTCGGTTGAGTTAGGCATTCAAGATGCCTTGCATCCAGTTTAGATACCGAACCATGATCTGATTTAACACTTTATAAAAGTAATTTTCAATGCACACACTGCATTTTCCTGTTCCATGGGTCCTATTACACCAGCAAACATTTAGAATGTAGATACTGTGACCGCGTTCCATATTATAATGGAACATGGCGGAAGGGAATGCCTTCCGAGTTCGATATCATGTTCTGCACTCCAATGCGGCGGCGGCGCCACACAGCCCACACAACATGTAACTGTCAACCATGGAGATATAAGTAAGTATGCAGGCAGCTAGCTTTATAGTGAAATCGTGAATTCTTTCGTTGCCTATACATTCTTAATTTCATAATTTGGTGACGTTACGAGAAGAGAAGCTCGTGGCTAAGTAATAACAGCTCATCTTTACATACAAAGACCCTTCCGTGCTTCGGGTTAGTCCCGGTTGTCATTTGTGGATCTTTGAAAGTCGTTACGAGTCGTGAGAAGCCCAAAACTCGGACAACCTAGGTCTAGGTCTTACTAGGACTTGTGGAGGTAGATAGGCAGTCGCTCCCTCAGACCAAATATTTTATTTGGTCTGAGGTTGCTCCATGTAAAATATTGATATTTCGGCTGGTATCCGGGTAGACTAAAAGCCGACCCTGACATAGTTGAGAAAAGGCTAGGCAGATGGATGATGATGGTAACGGGAGAGTTAGTAAAAGGTGGGTACCTGTATTTAGCCGTAGATATTCGATTGTTTATGAACTTGATAGGCTGCGGTCTGTTGATGAAGATGAGTCTGTTCTGTTCGAGCGGTGCTCCGTCCGTCAGGCCCGATGTCGTCGCCTCATCTTCATCTGCAAACAAACAAAAAAACATTAGAACACTCAAGACTGAAGAAATCTTGGCACAGAAAATAAGGCACCTACGGTAAATAAAAAATAAAAAACTTGATCCTGTTTCAAAAAGTTTTAGTTCACGCCTTGGCATTTTGTTATCTGCAGTCGTTGTCGCAACTAGTTTTTAAACCTTCCTTGGGTGTTGTGACGAATCATTGCCAAATGTTTATAATTCGTAAATCCAGCATAATTAACACTTCCACTGAAAATTCTGAAAATTCATTCACCTCTCATTTGAACAAAATCCATTCAAAAGTATACAAAGTTCCCTAATTAACATGGAATACTTTAAGACACGAAAATTATAACAACACAAAACAAAGTTATTTCGGGACCACAGAACGTCGCCGTCGTTGCCGTTGCCGTAGCCGTGGGACATTTGTGTGATTTCTACGAAAATATTAACTTCAACAACAAGAATCTTAGATTTGGGAAAGTTTTTTTTAGGGCAAGGTTTTCGCTTGTCACTCTAAGTTGACATCAGATCTAATTTGATCACTTCTAAAAATTGATCCCGTTTTCACAATCTCTTGCTAAGAGCTTTAAATAAATCTGAAAACTCAAAAGCATTCTAGAAGAACATGCGTGAGTGCTCAGATGAAATCATGGACTACGTAAAACAGTCTAAGCAATAAGTAACACCTGAAATTATCCCAGAAAGTGGCCGTACAACGAGGTAAAGGTCGCAGCGTGGTCGCTGCTCGCTCATTTTATTTTAAAATGTGATGCATTAGTGTTGTCATTGGGCAGAATTAGTCGTGCAGGTAAACCTCACTTCGGAACAGAAGTCATCGTCATCGCTGATGTCAATCCCTTACAATTGTGTTATTACGTGTCAATGTGCTTCGAGTGATATCATGTCGAAAACATTAGTCATGGATGTCTAAAATCGTCAATATCACAAAAATTCCGTTACCATTGAATCTTAATCAGGTCAGTGTAAAAAGAGAAAACATGAAGCGTTTAGTTCTTTGCATTGAAATACTTTCTAATAAAAAACTGTGTATTTTTATACAGCTGTTGAGCTGTAGAAATATCTATCGCAGACACGACTTCAAGGTGAAGTGGACAGTGCATCGTCTACAGGCGGAACGGCGAGGTGCAGCCTGTTTTTTCACGCCTGAATGATAATTTGTACATCAGCCACACAATTTATTTAACCTTTGGACATCCTAGGAAAAAAGTAATTTTAATTTTTTGTCAATCAAAAATTTTAATAAATAAAGAGCTTGATTAAAACATTGTAGGTTCGTTTTTGATTAATTTGCAGAAGCTTCTGTTTGGGCTTACAAAGCCAACATTGTAACAACGAAATGAATTAATTGTTTCAGTTAATAACGAACATTATTGTCTCATTGGCACGTGCCGAGTGCGGAGAACGGCATTAAAATTAAAATGTTAATTAACGTTGGTTGTTTTTCCGAGATAAACGTGACCATACTGATACTCGCTGTTATCAGAATCCAAAACAAATACAGGCTGAATTCGTTACAGAGCGAATAAAGCTGGTTACGGATATTGTTTTTTTTTTTAAGCATTTGAACTCAAAATGTCATGTAAGTAAATGAGATTGAAATTTAACACTTACCGGGATTCTAAACGCCATTAGTCGTCTTAACAATAAAATTATTGTGTCACGTTCAGGGTCCCGGAAAGTGTTAAGAGGAAATCCTCATCTAAGTCACCTTTATGCCCGGTCCACATTATTCCAGTGGCTATTCCAGCGTTGGAGTGGAATGCTGGACTGGAATAATGTGAAACGGCTCGAACAATCCAGTCCAGAACGGAACTCGAGAACAATCCAGTCACTGAAATTGATGCCCGGTTCACATTATCCCAGTACAGTAATCCAGCGAGTCAATCCAGTTCAGTGCTAGACTAGATCATATCGTCTCTAATCTCGTCTAATCGTTACATTTCATAATAGACTCAAACGTCCATGGTTGACTGTAGTGATGGAATACGGATGTCGCTTGTTCCGAGCTAGAGAGGGATTGCAGTACGCACAGCTCACCAGAGTACGGGACTGCGGGTGACGCATCACACTTCGGAAAACACGCATTGTTTAATATATTAAACTAACATTAGCCCATTATCAGCTATCGGCTATCGGTCACAGTTTTTCTCGTAGAAACGATAAAATAAATAACCACGGCGCTCGTTTATCGGTCGGTACGTGCACCAAGAATTAATTAAGAGACAAGGTATATTGGCAGTAAAAAGTTAGTGCTGTAGTTCCCAAAGCTTAACGATTAGTTTAGTGTACCTAACTACTCAGTTACGTAAGAATGAAATAGTCTTTTAAATTATAGATGAGGTCTTTGTGTACCTTGGTATGGCGCCGCCGCGGCTCCTTAGTACTGACCCAAATTTTTTGTTATTGTTTAGTTTCGTTTATTACTCGCTTTAGTAATATTATTATTCATGAGGTGATTGTTATCACACCTTGGTATAACGCGTTTACGCGGTAAGGTCAAGGGCACAGGCTTCAAAGACAGGGTGTTTCAAGGGCGAAATGGCCTCAAACTATATATTAACGTACTAGAATACTACAACTGAAATATACTTAACGCCTTTTGCCACACCGTACTGCAGTGGATGCATTGCAGTCTAACACTATGAAGGCTGATTACATTTTTAATTGTATTGCGACTTGATTTACTGATAATGCTATCTACTTTCTTATAGATAAGGAAAAATAATGAAATACTAGGTACTTTGACTATGTGGTACATGAAGTTAAATACGGCTTGACTAATAGTAAAAGTACCCACCGTGCATTATCCTCATAATTGTTTTACTGATAGTGACTGATCCTATCAGGCGATCTTGTGTCACACAGAAGGGATTAACAAGTGATTTCTGATAAGAAGCAAGTTTTGATAACAAGCAATATTCAATCTGTAATGATAAAATCGCTCAATCAAAACATAATAAAACATTGGTTATTATTTATAATAGTATAATAAATAAATAAGTATTTATTTCATATAATATAGTGGTTCTTGAAGGGCAACCGACTAACCAAACCAACTTCTAGTGTTTGAAAACAATAACCCCTGATGGGTTTTTGTTTTTATTACGTTACAAGTTTTGACATTGTGAGTACAAAAAACATTAAATAAAATTGGAGTTTTACTACAGAGACAAATTGCTTGAAGTTTGACAGGAAAGACTAAAACTTAACTTGGTGTAATGACATTATGATGACTTGGCCATAGTAGGTAATAGGTATTTCCTTGTACTTTGAATGCGTAGCTAAGCCAGTAGTTGACAAGTAGTATTTTCCATAGTATGGGAATTGTGAGCAAATGAAATAATCTACTGTATGTGATTGATGTAACATATTACAAGCTGCACCTGAATAAAATATAGAACAACCAGCTATTGAAATTATTCCTGTATCTACAATATAATTTTCTGTTGTCACACCTCCTGACTACGAGATAAGGCTTCTACCAAGCACTACACCTAATCCAGAGAACACCAGAGAGTTGTTCAGGTTTTCAGAGACTGCGGCAAATCTTTAATGTTGTTTCCTGTAGTGAATCCTACAGTCTACGAGTTTCACTAGATGCATAGGGCAGTAGCACACATCATTTAAGTATATTTATTGATTAAACATTGTGCACAATAAAGGTACAAAGCCAAAGTTATTAACATGACAATTAATATTACTAGACAAACAGGTGCCTTAACTATTAAATAAAGGTGAAATCCAGCAGGTATTACTGATATCTTATATTAAAGGAAATGAACAAATAATTGCTCTTAGAAAGATAGCTTACAGATTAATCTGTACAATATTATTCTTCTCAGATAGATAGGTGCCATCCACTTAAACAAAGGTGTTACTTTTTATGTGTATAGATAAACAAGCAGGTGTTTGTTTATACATTCATAAAATTTGGCAGCACTTCATTCAAACTAGGTAAGCAAGAAACACTGTTATTAGCAGTGTTAGAGAGATGACATCATTTTCTTGACACACTAAGAACTTAGAAGAAAATCAATATTTTTATAAGTACCAGTTATTGTAACCTGCTAAATATAGCCTCTCAGGAGTCCTTCTGACCTGTTAACTGACCATAAAACTACACGAAACTAATAATAATAATTGACGTGTGAAGGTGATCCTGATTCAAAGTGAGATGTGACAAAAACCTGTCCTAGATGTTAATAAATAAGAAGGGTTTTTCAGCTTGTCAAGGGTGGTGCAGTCAGACATATTCTTAGGGACTTACGTTGGTTCATCTTGAGCACCATGGCTCGGTAGAACCGGGAGAACGGCGCCATCACGTTCCGCGTGTGGAAAAAACGCGCAATTCTATCCCTGGGATCCATTTCTAAGAATCTCCAAACAACTTCCTATGTAAAACACCTGATCAACACTATTTAAACACTAATAAAACGCTAAATTTGACACTCATTATCACCGCGTAATCGCGAAGAAAATAAAACAGAACGGGAATAAAAACAACTTCGTTCAACGATGTTTTAAACAATCGACATATTCGTTTGATGCACAAGTTTTAACCGTATTTCGTGGAGTAAACTTTAAGTGTAAATAATAACATCACTTCATTCACAGGTTCTTTTAAAATATTAAAAGTGTTTGAAATACATGTTGACATCATAAAAACAGCCGCTACGTGAGTCGTTTGGTACGACGATCGATCTGTCCATGTTCACCGCCCATGAATAGTGATGAGCAGAACAAACAAGTTGAAATGTCGATATTTTGAATAGGAATATATTATGACCCTTTTTAAAATAACTGGGGTTCATTAATCCGTAAGACCGCGGGTGGAATAAGGAAACGCAAAATGAATAGCATCCACAATTCCATATTTGGTGGTGGGTGGGTATTTTTTTTTAATTTACGCTAGGCACACCCGGGGCAGCTGAATTCATTGAGTTATTTACGATGTCGAGCAAATGAATTTTTTAAACATGAAGCAATGGAAATGTTAAATAAAAGCTATTTATGAATACTTACGTATTTTTCAATCAAATTATAGTTCTTCTTGTTTTATTTACACAATAATATCAAGGCTAGTTAAAGATAGAGTTAGGGAAAAAGATAAGTAGGTAGCAGAATATTGAATTTTATCATCAACCTTACTAACTAGCTCATAATATATTTATTTATTTATTTAACCATTTATGCACACACATATAAATACAGAAAAGAAGAAAGGAACAGAAAAATTCGTACAAAGGCAATGCTTATTTCTAAAGAAATCTCAAATAATAATAATAATAGAAGAATATAATATCTGTGAAAGATATTGTGCACTTGAAGAATTAGAAAAAAATACAACTGCCAGATGAACATTTTATCGATATTCAAGTTTACCGATATGGTAGCTTCGCTAACGGACTGACAGCAACACTGTGCTGCCATCTGCGAAGTTTGTGACAGCTGACATTAGAATCTGATTGCCCTAAGCAAAAAATTTTACTGGGTTGCTATTTTAAAATAGAAGTTTCCATTGTCGTATGTCTCATTTCAGAGTAGGTAGACAGGATCTTCTACAGAAGGGGTCTAAAGTAAATGAAACGGAACGTCTTTACACTACGAACTATTATCGGACTGCAGAAAGAACACACTACAAGTTACTACTAGGTACTAATATTTTTACATTTGTTCACAATAATCTTAGCACATAACACAATCTACCATTATATACCATTATATGTGTGGCTGAGAATAGGTACCTACCACCTGCTTGCATAGATCTACGCTTCTTCTATCCTGGAAATAAAAGCACCAAATTATGTTGAAATGGGTCACCTCGTTGAGTAAGTAGGTAGGTACCTACTACACGAAGTGAACTGGTAGTTGGCACTGCCCAAACTAGTTACTTATTCATTTTTGATTGACTTCATTGTAATCCAATTCAGTTTCGATTGATTCCCGAAGTGAACCAGCCATGAATAAATAAATTCGGATGCATGAACAACAACACAACGTGCGGAAAAACTACACGTTTTTTTCGAATTCGAATTTCGAATTATCTTATGTAGAATAGGTAGGTTTTTTCGCGTAGATACTACGTAATAATAATACCATGTTATCTCACTAATAACGGTGGCTACACGGACAGTGATTGCAGTGGGACCTAAAAATTCAATGGACTAGGTAGGTACCTAATATAAATGATTAAAACAATGGCCCTGCAGTGGTTACGGCCTCGCCCCTCATGCACGATCGTGGTTTTATTTTATTTTATTTATTCAGGGACAATAAACAGCGACAATATGTGGTGGAACAGAGAAAAGATAATACAAAGTATTGACAACATTGAAGCCCACTACATTATCCGCCTAACTGTTAACGTAGGAAAATACGATAATGAGTGCCACCGTTTTGAATAAGAATAATTTATTTCTAAGTACCTATATGGTGCATTGAGATCTAAAATTATAAAATTAAACATTGATTCACATATACTACCATTGCTGGTGTAGAAAAATTAAATGAGCTAAGCCAATGGGTTCAATGTAACTTCTTCTACAGCGAGATCGTAAATTTCGCGTCTCGCCATACCTCTATCAGTCTTCCTTTTATAATCAGTAGGCATACTGAAACAAAATTAGAAGAAAAAAAAACATAAGTACCTAAACCACACCGTATTGGCAATCCCCCATACAAAACTTAAGCGAGGTGAGTTGAAACAGCCTGTTTCAAATCCCCTCAGTGACAAAAATCCTCCCAATCTTTATACAAACAAAAATCCAGAAGCAAAACATAAAGAAAATAGCAGTAAAATACTTTTTAATTCATTCGAATCGGACATTCCATTTCGAAGTTATCACGAGTATAAAAATACAATACGCGAACCGTTCGACGCTGGCGCCGCGACGTTTTAATTTTACCAGGCGCCATGGTTGCTGGAAACATATAAAACCCAAGCTAAAATACAAACGCATTATCGTTTAAAACTTACTTTTCACGATTTTTGCGACGTGGCAGCCACAACGACAAAACCGCGCGTCAGAGGCACGGACGCGAACTGCGGGGCCCGGCGGGTGGTGGGGAGCGGCTGATTTGAGTCGGTGCTCGATAACGATTTTAAATTCCGCGAAATCAGTGCTGTTTCAAATCACCTCTGTGTCAAAACCCCTCGGTCTCCCCTACTTGTAGCTCATAAGACTCATATCTTATAATATCGGGAAAAATGTCGCATAAGTACTAAACAAGACGTCAACTATATTAATTTCCCGAGTTTACCTACCTACAGAAGTTTCTCCGAGTTGCGAGTTGTACCATGTCGCATGGACTCGGAACTGCAGCACAGTCTCCGTGCCTACCGTAATCTATCGCGGCCTGACGTTTCACCCTAACTTTTACAGTTCTACACCCTTCCAATGTTACTCGCCGCGGAATGCATTCTCCGGTTCTCCGGTTCTCCGCTGAAGTTAAATCTAGCTTAAAAGTTTGGGAATGTTAAAATATATTCTGCCGGGAATTACCTAAATAGTTATTTTAATACTTTTCCTTGTTTTATATTTGAGAAAACAAGGAAAAGTGTTAAAATAATGAGAGTTTATACAATATATACCTCACATCTACGCAAAGGTTTCTTCACAAAAAATGTGGGGGAAAAAAATGTTTAACAAGTGCGCGTTTCGCACACATCGCTTTTCTACTTTTGCGTAATGCGAAATAATTGCGGATGCAAAACATTAAAAAAAAAACTATTAAGAAATTAAAATAATACTATTATATTGTCTTTAATGATTTAAAACATACTGATTTCTACCAGTAAAAATCAAATCACCAAAACAATTAAACAAAGCAAGCCCGGATATGATTCGTGCGTGACACATTATTAATTCAGCGATTTGTATTATGTACGTAGTACCTGCCTATAATTTGTTTGTTATAATGGGTGGTGAGCATTTACCGAAAGTAAAAATCAAAGTATCTATTAACCGGGGCTTAAGCTGCCTGTCCACTTGAGCTGAGCGAGCTGAGTGGAGCGGTGTAGGTCCTGTATTAGGTTAAAGCGCGTACAACTTATCTGTGCAGGCGGTAAAACACAGAACTAAAACTTAATGTACCGAATTTGTCATGCTGTTGCATTTTTCTTTGACAAGCAGCGCCACCGTCAACTGCACATTTAAACTAGTCATGCTGTACCCCATGATGTCCAGCACAGCGTGAATGACGGGAAATTATTACTTAGTGTAGTGGACATCTAAATTGCTATTGAATGCCTACTTGGTCCAGTGAGTTGCTATCGCGGCTGTTGCGTGAGGACCTAGGTTCAATACCATGTCCCCAGTAGCAACCAACATGCCCTGTCACCTCTGCACACATGGGGACCTAATGGCTGCGTCAGCAAACCCCAACAAACATTTACGACGTTGAGTAGACGTTTTAGTGGCAACTTAATGTTATTTAGTATAATCCTATAAATGTCATAAGGACGTTTACTCGACGGCATTAGGGCCCATTTTATTCAACTTAAGTTGCTAAGAGTTTTGTGTAACAGTCATATAAATACCTACTTAGTCGCATAGTAGTCATATACCCGTTGGCGATTTGACTAAATATCATGTAATGATAGCTGTCGCGGCGTGTATTCGACTTCGGGTCGAGTTATGGTACACAATATGACTTTTATATAATGTAATCGTTGTGTTATTGTCATTTAAAGATGATGCTCATATTGAACGAAATTATATTGTAACAGATTATATCACGTTAATTTAATATGGCGGTGTTTTTGACAGCTGAGTTAATATTACATTTTTTCTTTGTTATTTGAGGTGATAAAACTATTTCATCAGTTGTAAACCATTGTGCAATCAAGTTTACTGATTAATGTGAGGTAGATTTGGAACAAATTTTTATGCGCTTTTAAAACTTTAATGTTTTCACATATTTTATTAATAATTTTATTAAGTGACTGCGTTATATGACAACTACATAACTTCCCGACCTATAAACTGTGTGTTCATTGTAAATGTTTACGCCATTACAGTTGATTTAGGGATCAGTAATAAAATTACAAATGCTTAGCTAACTTAGTTCAAAGAATTTATATTAAAAAAATAGAATATTTGTTTGCGTGACTTATAACTTAGTTAAGTCTAAATAGTATTTTTGTTTTAGGTAAACCCTACAATGATCTAATCTATCGCGGCCTGACGTTTCACCCTAACTTTTACAGTTCTTCACCCTTTCAATGTTACTCGCCGCGGAATGCATTCTCCGGTTCTCCGGTTCTCCGCTGAAGTTAAATCTAGCTTAAAAGTTTGGGAATGTTAAAATATATTCTGCCGGGAATTACCTAAATAGTTATTTTAATACTTTTCCTTGTTTTATATTTGAAAAAACAAGGAAAAGTATTAAAATAATGAGAGTTTGAGAGTTTATACAATATATACCTCACATCTACGCAAAGGTTTCTTCACAAAAAATGTGGGGGAAAAAAATGTTTAACAAGTGCGCGTTTCGCACACATCGCTTTTCTACTTTTGCGTAATGCGAAATAATTGCGGATGCAAAACATTAAAAAAAAAACTATTAAGAAATAATTAAAATAATACTATTATATTGTCTTTAATGATTTAAAACATACTGATTTCTACCAGTAAAAATCAAATCACCAAATCAATTAAACAAAGCAAGCCCGGATATGATTCGTGCGTGACACATTATTAATTCAGCGATTTGTATTATGTACGTAGTACCTGCCTATAATTTGTTTGTTATAATGGGTGGTGAGCATTTACCGAAAGTAAAAATCAAAGTATCTATTAACCGGGGCTTAAGCTGCCTGTCCACTTGAGCTGAGCGAGCTGAGTGGAGCGGTGTAGGTCCTGTATTAGGTTAAAGCGCGTACAACTTATCTGTGCAGGCGGCAAAACACAGAACTAAAACTTAATGTACCGAATTTGTCATGCTGTTGCATTTTTCCTTGACAAGCAGCGCAACCGTCAACTGCACATTTAAACTAGTCATGCTGTACCCCATGATGTCCAGCACAGCGTGAATGACGGGAAATGATTACTTAGTGTAGTGGACATCTAAATTGCTATTGAATGCCTACTTGGTCCAGTGAGTTGCTATCGCGGCTGTTGCGTGAGGACCTAGGTTCAATACCCATGTCCCCAGTAGCAACCAACATGCCCTGTCACCTCTGCACACGTGGGGACCTAATGGATGCGTCAGCAAACCTTGGGTAGCGTTGCTTAATTTAGGGCAAACAAATTCAGAAAAAAATATATATTTAAGTGTTATTTTGTCATAGACACGCTAAGAAGAGTAGCAACCAAGAGTCTGGATTTGTGCTCGGTCGATGGCTATAGGCTCGCCCCCGGTTTATGTTTTCCTAGCTCTGTGCGCTCCAATGGACACAGCCTTAGCCAGGGTTTACGACGCGTAGGATAGTGGGTTCAAAACGTGTTCGTTAATAACTAATGAGTCCATTTATATATATCGCGGTGACGATATCTCCGGGACTGAGCTTTTATATTCGTTGGGTTTTAGATTAATTTACTTAACCAGTCTGTTTTTATTTTATTTTTCGAGTAAAACCAGCTTATTGTATCTACTAGGTTGTATTTTGACGCACGTACGTACATATAAATGTTAGCTTATATTTGATGAATAAATGAATTTGAATATAATATGTTCGTTGACGAAGCAAAATGAGTAGGTATGATTGTACAGATTGTAGCTGCATGTTGGCGTTCTGAGTCTCATAAGTAGTTATCGGTTCCCAGAAAAGACTACATAGGTACTCCATACTTAGGTATTTCTCTCGAGTATCAATTGCATTCGTACAAAATTCCATGAAAACTTTACAATAACCTCCTTCCTTCCTTTCATACAAACGTGACCTGATTCGCGGCTCCACAAAAAGAGAATTTCTCTATTTTGCTATTTAAAAGTTAATGTTCCAGAGTGATGGGCGTGGACCATTTTCACCCCTTAAAATAATTATGTTACATAATTATTTTTGAAGTTATATTTTGAATCAAATCTTGTTATAAAATAAAACCAGGAACATATAACGTCATACAGTCTGTTTAGTTTTACTGTTTGTGCTTGGTCCTCATCAGAACTGCGGGAAGCAATGAAAACAAATATTAGAACTTCGCGTAGCGTTCAGAAGAATCCAGAATAACAAGCAACGGAAAAATAAATATAACCAACTTTTCTACGAATGCACTGTACTTAGGTAGGCAACTATGAAATAATTATATAAATTAAACACTACAGTTTCACTTGTTTTATACCAGTCGGCAATCAATGGCTTACCATTGGTGAAACTGTTCACCCCAGCCTAAGGACATGAAAACCCAAGCAAAACTGAAATGGTTCCGTACTACGGGCTCCCATACTTTTTTTTTTTTTTTTTTTTTTTTTTTTTTTTTTTTTTTTTTTTTTTTTTTTTGAGCTTTGGTAGTAACACAATGCAGTTGAATCCAAGAACTGAAATCTGTACACAATATGGGAAACCCTGCCTCTCAAACTAGGAAACCTGTATCTTGAGAGACAGTAATTCAGCTTAAAAAGTGATGCTTTTGGTATACTAGTAGACTGTGTCGATCTACCTGAGCGACTATGAGTATAAAGCTAATTTTTATTTTTAAAGTAAAAGTAAGTATTATATAAGGAATGTGTGTGTGTGTGTGTGTGTGTGTGTAGTGTGGGGGGGGGTGTATGTGGGTGTGTTGTTTGTGATTGAGAATATGTAGGTAGTTAGGAGACGTACTTGAGTAAGGATTCTGTTCCTAGATAATCTTGTTCCAGTAGCCATTCCATTAATTTTGATTTTAATTCATATTTATTCAGATCGACAATGTTTAGGTTTTTGTGGACTTGTTTGTAAATGTATGTGCTTAATGTGTAGTATTGGTGTTGAGCGAAGGCGGTTTTGTGAGGGGTACTTAAGACTAGTTTTTTTCTTTTTTTAGGGTCAGTTGGGGGAACGCTAGCGTGTCTTCTAACAGTAGACTGCAGTACAAAAAGCTGGCGCACAGAAAGTACTTTAGAATCAGCGTATAATTGCGTAGTGGGATAGCGAAAAGGTTTGCGAAACATCACCTTCAGTACGGCTCTCTGCGCTCTTTCAATCCTCAGAAGACTGGTTTTATTTGCACCACCCCATACTGCAATGCAATATCCAATGATGGATTGGCATAATGCATAGTACACCATCCTCAAGGTATCAGGCGCTGCCGAGTCTCTAAGGGATTTGAAAATATGCAAAAGTCTCAAACATCTAGTGGTAATGACGTCAACCTGTTTGTCCCACCGTAATCCTCCGTCTATTAGGACACCCAGATATTTCACATTATCAGTTCTTACGAGCGACGGACATAAGCATTGTGGGGATTGTTTGGAGCAGATGTGCGCTGTTATAGAGAAGGATTCGTCGGGCAAGTTGTTACGCCGAATAGCGAAGGGAATGTAAGATGTTTTGTCGCAGTTTAGGGTAAGCAAGTTTAGGTTGAGCCATTTCACTATAGTCGACATTGCCGCTTCTGCGTGGCGCTTAACGCTATCCCAAGTTGGTCCGTGAACTATGACTGCGGTGTCGTCCGCATACGCAATGATCCTGGAGTTGGGGATGGTCATTCTGCACAACTCATTGACGTATATTAGGAAGAGGGTGGGGCCCAAAATGCTTCCCTGAGGTACACCGTAAGTGGTCGATACTTCTTCACTTATGTGCTCTCCAATTTTTACTCGTTGGGTCCGGTTACAAAGATAGTCCTTGAAAATTTCGAGGGTATTTCCCCGCACCCCTAGGAGTTCCAATTTAGAGATAAGTTTGGGAACAGAAACTGTGTCAAATGCTTTAGAAAGGTCTAGGAAGATCCCTAGACTTTTGGTTCTACTGTCAAGATTCCTAGCAACCAATTGTGTCAGCTCAAGAACTGCATCTTCAGTAGAGATTCCTGTGCGAAAACCATACTGATTATCAGATATGAGCTGATGCTTGCTAAGGAATCTATTTAAACTGCTATTAAGGATCTTTTCTAGTATCTTAGAGAGTGCTGATAGGACCGATATGGGTCTGTAATTGTTGACACAGTGCCTGTTCCCTCCCTTATGAATTGGATGGATGATAGCTTTCTTTAGCGCATCAGGAAATATGCCCTTTTGAATGCATGAGTTAAGGATATACGTCAAAGGTGGCGTCAAGGTCTGGCGGCAACTCTTTAGCACTAAGGGGGATATACCATCCCAACCTATTGCGCAATCATTACGCAGTTGCAGAATAAGGGACTCCACTTCTGACTCATCAACCTCAAGTATCACAAGGGAGTTGGCGGGGCTAGACGAAATGTTTTGACATGAGCTCTGAGGTGGGTTTGTAGGTTGGTGAGTTTGGAGCAAGATTTTTTCTGCCAAGTTAGTGCCTATGTTACTGAAAAACCTACATACTTCGTTTATGGATGAAGGGGCGTTATCACAGATGTCCAACAGCTCTAATGGGGTAGTTTTCTTTTTGGTGGTACAGGTGATTTGTTTGACCGCTTTCCAAAGGGCTTTGGGGTTATTGCGAGATTTTTCAAGTACGAGTTTTTCATGGGCTACCCTTAGTTTCCGGAGCAGGTCGTTACAATAATTTCGGTACCGCGTATAGGTTATTTTCAGGATAAGATTATCGGGATCTTTTCTTGATTTGCTATGCAACCGGTCACGGTGTTGTATACACTTTAATAGGCCGGTGGTTATCCATGGTTTGATTATTCTTTTTTTCCTTGGGATTTTAATTTGGTTAGTGTGTTTGTCAATTACTGTAGAAATAGTAGTTATGAACATATTCATGGATATATTAGGGTCAATAATTTTGTACAATGGGGTAAAATCCGAATTTTCCAAATCTAACTTAACTGCATCGTAGTCTATCCGGGTAGCTATGTGGAGTGGTTTATTATCTGGGTTTGTCTTAGCAATATTAAGTAGCACCGGTTTGTGGTCCGTGATGTGTGAGTCTAGTACAAGGGTAGTAACAGGAAGGGTAGTTTTAACAAGTGCATGATCTAGACAGTTATCCAGGCGAGTGTTGAACCTGTGGGTTGGGAGAAGGCCGTGGGAGGCATTTAGAGTGAGATAGTTGAAACAGCGGTCATCTGAACTATTGGGTTTGAGGTCTATGTTAATATCACCTATGAGGACTATATTTTTGTAGGAGGAGAGGCTTACGTAGACACTATTTAAACTATCCAAAAAACTTTCGGTACTTTCCTTTGAATTGTAAGACGGGGATCGGTACACTGCAACAATAGCGATATTTTGGCCAACAATATGACATACCAAGCAATTTCCACCCACAAATTGAGGTTCCCACTCAGAGGTTCGGAGAGCTTGTTTTGTAAAGATAACAATTCCATCATTTTGGTTACTATTTATTTCAGTAAAATAAGTATCATATCCAGCCAAAACAGGCATATTACTGACTTTACTAAGCCAACATTCAGTAAGAATTACCACGTCTAAATTAAGTTTTGTTGAGTGCATTAGTACCTGGAATTGGTCAAAGTTTTTATTTAAGCTACGGATGTTTAAGTGTAGTATATTTATGCTGGTATTGGTGGTGTTGACATATTCAATACAATTTTCTGGGGCACAGTTAAATGAGTAACCCACTGTTAGCGAGTCCAACTCGCTGCTTATACTATTTATGCTAGCCATTGGGAGAGTATAGAAATAACGTGAGGTGACTCGAATGTACGACTTCAATTGTTAGGATTTGTTTAGTATATGCTATGTCGTTTATTATTTGCTTTTTTGTGTTAAAGTAGTTGTTATACCAGGTGTTTGTGTGGAAGGGGGTTGTGAGTGTATTTTTGTATAGAGTGCGTATGCCATGGTTAGTTTTAATTTGTGTGGTTATGTGAGTGTAAAATAAATACTTTGAACCCGGAACACAAGTAATGATGCTGCGACAGAAATAGGTAGGTTTGTATGGATATCCCCGATGGAGCTCTTCACACAGTTGTCCTACCAACTACATATTTTATTTTAATTTAATTACTTATTTTTAAAGTGAATATATAACTAAATATTCTGTGAATATTTCAAGCGAAAAAATCACGTTTGATGTATGGGAGCCCCCTTAAATATTTATTTTATTCTGTTTTTTAGTATTTGTTGTTATAGCAGCAACAAATATACATCATCTGTGAAAATTTCAACTGTCTAGCTATCACGGTTCATGAGATACAGCCTGGTGACAGACGGGACCCTATTACTAAGGCTCCGCTAGCCTTAGTAATAGGGTCCCGTTTTACCCTTTGGGTACGGAACCCTAAAAAAGTAGTTAGGTAGGTAGGTACTGGAAAAAAGTTTCCAAAGAATAATGAAAATACTATAAGTAGTAGCTGTTCTAAGTACTTAAAGTGTCTCTGGGATTCGTGTTTGTATTTATCATTTTATTGAGCTGCTTATCATTCAGAATACATTCGCCCCTTGCCCCGGCGGCACCAACACGCAGCGTCAATGAACGCTCCCCGGGGATCCATTACAGCGATATCTTCGACTAGCGAAGTGCCTGCCGGAGCGAAATGATTGTTATTTATTACGCAGGTAGGCAATGCAGGCCGACTGGTATAAGTCTGATATAACCTATCTTTCCCAAAGGTCCTAGGTAGGGTATCGACATCTCCACTGTACGACTTTCAACCTATCGTTACACGTGGATGTATCCCACCGGGACCGGGAGTGATCAATCACAACACAACATCTATTAGCAGTCGCCAGCAGTCTGCGCCGCGTCGTAGGACGTACCTACGTAAGCACGGAATGTACTTCAATCTTAATCCCATAATACCATTAGCTATGTCTCGTACGTGATTTGAGTGCTTGTCAAAGCAACGGCATTGACGCTCAACTTGATTGCATTTTAGGGTTCCGCAAAAATGTTTGAGCGTAACTGTCCATCAGCCGTTTGTTATGGCTGTTTTTACCCGACTACGGCGAAGAAAAAAGGAGGGTTATGATTTTGACCGTTAAGTATGTATGTATGTATGTTCATCTGTTCCCTCCTATCTTCAAACCACTTATCACAATTTGACAAATGAGGTATCGTTAGAAGCGTCGTGATTGTCCGCTGGTTATAGGCTATGTGAAGTCACATTAAATTAAAAATGGCGCCCTCTAGAGGACATAAAGTGAGGAACTTAAAAAAAAAATGTTTTAATCGTACCATGTTGGGTATCAAATGAAAGGGCTTAATGAGCACATTTGAAAAATATATAAGCCCAAAAGAATTAAAAAAAAAAACAAGTAATAAAAACTAAAACCCAACTACGACTTAAAAGGTATAAACAAGACACCACAGACAGACAACTTAAAAATCCGGAGTCACACGTAATCTGTTCGATTTACACCCTAACACGTGTGACTCCGGATTTTTAATTTGTCTGTCTGTGGTGTCTTGTTTATACCTTTTAAGTCGTAGTTGGGTTTTAGTTTTTATTACTTGATTTTTTAAGATTATAGGTAACTCAGCTTCAACTTCTTTTAAGGTTATAGATTATAGGTAATTATAGGTACTCAACTATGTAATTAAATCTCATCGAAAGATAGAATTTCTTCAAGTCTGACAAATTAATTGTTAGTAGTTTTAAAGAAAACTTTTACAGGTAAACAAAAAGTACTTACAGTAACAGATACCCAATCAGGAAGACCAATAGTCGATACCAACTAGTATTTACAAACTCATCAGTTCCTTTGTTGAAACAAAGAAAACAGTCTACCAACTACGATCTGTATCTAATGGAGGGTGAAATTACCGGCCGTAGCCCGTAGCTCGTAGCGCGTAGCTCGTAGCTCCAAGCCCGTAGCGCGTAGCAAAGGTCTTGCGGTAGACTTATTCCTATCGTATCCAAGTCGTGCGCTCGACCAATGCACATGATTTACCTTTTCAAAAAAAGTACGAAAAGCAATTTCGAGTTGTTCTGCCTCATTGTCCTAGTGGTCGCAAACAAATAACACACAATTACTATGTATATATTGTTTGGCAAAGAAAACAGTTTGGCTATCTGCTACAGTCCCCACAAAGGTTCTATTCAATTTCACTTCACAAGAGGAACCGGAAAATTAGTTTGTCAGTTTGTATGAAATGGCTAAAACTTGTTGATGATCAACTTAGATTACAAACAAAACCTTATCAAATTGCCGATCTATTTGCGGTGTCGAGGTTGAAATAGAATTAGATCGCCCCATTTATTTTTACCTTTCGGCTTACGCGTCGAACACCCTGAATTAACACACAGGCTGAGTTGATTGACCTTCAATTAAATAGGTAAGTCTGTCGCAGTCCATAAGCCGCGGCTGGTCATAGCCACCAAGATGACTAACACAGCGTAATGTACTTATTTACTCTCTAGAGCCTGTAGAAATAGGGCCACATCAGTTTTATTGTTATTGAACTTTCCCTAAACAAGGATTTCTTGCGTAGCTTCTGTGCAGGCGTTTACGTTTAATCCATCCATCCATCCATACTTAATAATATAAATTCGAAAGTAACTCTGTCTGTCTGTCGGTTTGTTACCTTTTCATACCTAAACTACTGAACGGATTTCGATAAAAGGCAAGGAGATAGATGGTATCCCGGGGAAGGACATAAGCATACTTTTTATCGACATACCTACCACGCGGGCGAAGCCGCGGGCGGAAGCTAGATCTATATGTGTGTGTTTGCAAATATGCTACGCGGTGCAGATACAATTCGACACAAACAATAAGGGATCAGTTCGCGTCTTAAACCCGTTGGGCTCTCCCTAATCAAACCGTGGGAAGAACCCTAGTGGAAATGGGACGAATGAGCACATTCTTAAATTGCAATATGCAAAGCGTCTCAGTAAGAGATATTGAAGCATGCGACATGGGCGGTATGGTATCCAGCATAGAAAAGTGTCTACCTACTCGTCTAAACAAAGCGGCGGCATCAATCATTTGAAAGCTTTCATTCGTAAACACGTCTAGTAGTGATTAATGGTGTCTGGCCTAATTTTAGATGATTAGCAATATACATATTTTTCACGTAGAGGTACTACAACGAGCTTGATGGAACTAGTAGGTATTCTAGTGTAATTCCTGTATCGTGGCAACAAAAAACAACAATATAATGGCGGTTGCCTCTCACCACGCTCACTTGTTGAGTAAGAATTGTTAACGAAACAAGGGGAAGGCGTTACCGACTGAATAAAATGTTCTAATTCGTCCAACGAATAAAACATCAAAACGTACCTAGGAGTACGTAACCTTACGTATAATTTTCATAAACATGATAATAACAAAACATTATTTTTTGTTTAACTTTTCACTCTACTCATTATTAACATTAATTTTATACAGTAGATTTGTGGTTCAGTTATATCTTCACTGCCTGCGCCTGCGATTCTTTCCGCCTATGGCAACGGTAGTGCCATAGCAACAAACTACCGCAGTGTGCCGTCACTCAGGACGCCCACTAGACATCAGTCTGATGAATCCGCTCTGCAATCCTCCTGCGCGGTGCGCTTTCACTCAGGACTCAGCCTGAAGGTGGAGAATGAAACCACCACTCATTAACAGTCCCTTTAATTACCCTTTCAGCAACCGCCACGGCCTCGACATATTTCATCCTAAAACTTAATTTATAAATTAGAATGTAACTCTGTCTGTCTGTTATATTTTCACAAACTAACGACTGAACGGATTTCGATTAAAGGAGAATGCCATATTGTCGTACCAACAAAGGAGCTAGAGTGTCACAACCAAATATACAGATATACGATTTTGTTATGAAAACGATTCCCGGCTTTCGGACACCAAAAATAAAAGTCTTTTTTTATTTTTGTGGTACGTATTTTCCGCTTATGTCACTGACATTGCACTTCATTTCCGAATGTTGCTACTATGTTAAAAATATAGTAACCTACCTGTCAACGAACATTAAAAAATGAAGAAGATAATTGTACCAATTTGCCATTTTATATTACGATACAATATATTTTTATGTGTGTCAAAACATCTTTAGGTCACGCGTTACACCGTAATAATTTATTATTATTTTTTTGGAATACATTGCAAATACATGCATTTCCTGAAAAGAGGACCTATTCAAAAAAGTAAAATGTCATTTGTACTGTGACGTATTGCAATAATTATTCTGTGGCGCCGTAATGGATGACGTTACTTTGAATATTGGTTTCATCTGAACTATTTGAATAATAATTTATAATACTTATTAACAAAAACGGGGGTTCAGGTGCGTTTTCATAACGTAGTCTTTGTGTGATAATCCTTAGCGATGCCCTCAACTAGAGTAAGACATCGGCCAGCAAGTCAGCGTCGCCGATGTATCCTAAACCGTTCACTAGTATTGTTAGAACAATTTAGAATATATTACATAGAAAATATATCCGTGGACATAGATTGTACCGACGCGACGCCTGTAAGTATTACCTCACCTAGTAGAAGCATGTATATTATAGTTAGCTTCTAAAGTACCTACCTACTTCCGGGACTATTTATTCAATTTAATGATTAAAAAACAGTTTTTATGCTTTCAGATCAATCCTGATAGTTCCTATTCATAATGTTACAAATGTTTCGCATTGATACAAGAAAAAATCCCTGAGATTCCGAACTGAAACCTGAACTAACACTTGGTCACAATGTGGAGTGATGTGTGCTTTGGATGTGGACAGTCCATGCTACGTGTTGCAACAGTTGCAAGGCGTTCCCGAGTGCCACCCAATTGTCCTACCTATTGTTTTATTTGTATATTTCTTTTCTCTGTCCTGGTAGCGGTCGAGGTCATATACGTTATGTAAATATGAATATATCTTAACTGCGTTTTTCATTTTTGATATACCTTACTAGGTACTAACAACATTATCACCTTATTATTATTTACTAACATGTGAAGTTCGAGAAGTGGGTGTACTATATAGTAAATACAACTCTGCCTAACTCTTCTGGGAAAACAAGCCTGCTGTTATGTTAAGATTTCAAGATATTAGGAATCAGTAAACACAGTACTAAATTGATTACTTATTCAGACTACCAGCTGCACATACTATGAGTACCTACCCACATGATTATTGATATCCATTATCATTATATATAAAACCTGACACCAAGAATTATTATTGACTATCAGTGATGTATTGTATAATCATCCATCAGGAAACGCGCCAAATCAAGAATAAAAAGCAACCAATATTAGGTAGCGCTTCATTTGTCATCAACTTCATCATTTCGAGCCTGTCACTTTCTCGAACTTAACCTCAAAATATGAAGTAGATAAATGGTTAATAAATACGAATTGCGGGAATCCATGTAAAAAATAGTTAACAATATAAGAAGAGCATTGAATTCTCCTCTAAATACACTAGGTTTGGTTGTGACAGGCGGACTTTTCGCTTGGTACAGGGTGCCCTACAATCCCGGTCATTCTCCTTTGGCACACAGGTAGACCATGACCTGGTTAGGTCATAGGGTACTTTTTATCTCGGTAGTACGTTACTATGGTATGATATCCATCCCTTAGCGGGCGAAGCCGCGCGAGCAATATCAATTATCTGATTTACTATTCACCATTATGCAACACCTACCATCAGTTTCACTGCTTCACTAAAACTATTCAACTCGACAAAAACTGCAGGGCTTCCTTACTTAAGCTGTTAGTGTTGGCCTCCATCCTAATCTGCCGAAACAGTTCCATCGTCAAGCCCGTGGACTCTCGGAGTCAAGTGCGCGATCGATCGCGGGGCTTCACAAGGTTAAGACGCAAGCCTGGCTGGCCATCATTATCTCATTAGAGACCAGCGCCGATTGATCCAATGACAGTCGGAACGATTGACGGCTAATCGTAATGGAATTAACTTACGTACAGCCAGGTAACTGCTGGAAAGGATTGGAAATCTGTAGAGTAGTGAGTGTAGCTCTAATTTATTAAAAAGTGTACTAACATTTTCTGCTACTTAAGATGTGTTGTGCACAAGTTACGCCCGTTGTTACTAACTGTAATTGTTGTCATAGTTTTCGTAATCATACTTTATTTGTTGAAAATTTTCAGATATGTATAATAATCTAATGGTCTCGAGCATTTGGCTTCCCTTTCAATTCAATATTGCCTAAATCAAAGTATTGCAGTCGATTGCCTAGTGATAGGTACCACAAAATCATGTCTATTTTCTTTGGGATTTATTTATAAACGTTGCTTCAAGTTAAGTGACGTTCAGACGTCAAAAATGTATGGTTAAACAGTCGCTAATCATTACTTACCTTTAAGCAACGTTTATAAATAAACCCCATTGATGTCAAAGTGCATGTGTTTTTGAACCTCACCGTTCCCGTTCAATTTGTGATAAACTTAGAACAAATGGCAATGTGAGAAGTGCAACTTGACCTACTCGACGAGTATTACTTCTCAAATTCAGTGCTGCATACACACTATAGGGTACTGTGTAAATCATAACATCAAGGGAACATTAGGCGTTCCTCAGGGTACTGTTTTGAGACCAGGCCAACCTAAGGCCTGGCATTAATTATAATATAAGTAACGTAAATTACCTTGTTCTGGGAATTGAAAATATGGAAAAAAAAGATATGTTGCGCCAACCGCAAATAAATTGGGATACGGGCAGGAAAATGAGGTAACATCACTACGTGAGTGACAGATCACGGTACTACTTATTCTGTGTCACTTGGTGTCACTACGGTTCTGGACAGTAACTGGAATAATTATTAATAACATGCGTTTCTCGAGACTTGGTGACCTGGCTAGTAATTACTCTAAAGTGATTGTATCAACCTACCTAGTCTACCTACAAGCTGATTAAACTGTATAACCTGTGGATCACAGTAATTTAGTTCTATTTCGTATACTTGGATTGTAATACCCACCTACGCGCCTGCTCGCTCCTTATTCGTGGACCACAATGCGCGGCACTTATGCCACCGAGTTTCACACAGCATTTGTAAGCCACCACGGAACTATTAGTTATAGCACAGGTTATACCTAGTTTAAGTGACAGTGTTAACAATATTGTAATTGTTTTAATTCAATCAATAAATGATTATGATGAGTGTTAACTGTCGTATAGTCGTAAACAGCTGGTGTTTTGAATCTAATCCATAACTGATAAGCTCGTTATAACCCGTGCGAATTGTGTTATCAAATAGATAGAATTTAAATAATCTAATCTCGGTTTATCACTACTTGAAAGTATTACTATCGATCAGTTTCTAGATAACAGTAAACTTGGATTCACTGGCTTTAACTAGTTACATATTTTTTTAAACATCCTATAATGTCTGTGCTTCAGAGTACAACGCAGTATCCAAAATATGGGCAGTTACTACTTTTAATAGCCACATAAAATCGAAGAAATAGTGTAAAGTTAGTATCGGAACATTAGCTGTATAAGTGTAACAATAAAGTAACAAATAGCCCGCAACAGGTACGAAAACAGCTGTTAACGTTCTTGCCCTATGTGATAGAGGTGGCTAGTAAATCGTGCGTAAATGTCCGGCTCTCGAGACCCTTTTTTGAGACCTGGCGAGGCATTTAATATTGTTTTCGTGGTGGTCGCTGCCACCTGCCAAGGCTGGAACTGACAGTTGCTAGGCAGAAAATATGCGTACTACTGGTTTAGTTTGTGGTTACGATTAGGAATTTGTGTGGAGAATATTATGTTGAACTATGTGATCTCATGTAGCCCTATGTGGTCTTTTTGACGGCTTTAGCAGCAGAGGTGGTTGTTAACTGAGTGCTTGAGTACTAGTTGTTTGATTTGATGAAAGATTATTATTTTAACCGAACCGTAGATGTACAGTCGGGGAAATTAATTGTTTATCCGATTGAGACCCTACGCCAATTTGCCGTGTTATAGCCATTTCATATAATTGTCAAATAATGACATTTGTAATTTGCATACAATTTAATATATAACTACCTGACTTTCCTTGGGACAAATAGGTATAATACATTTTTTATCAAAAGCTTGAGTTTAGAACTCTATATTATGCCCTTAAGGCTTTTACATACTGGCGCGATTCGTCGCGCGACGCGAATTTTAACAAAACAATTTCTGAGAAAACTTCACGGCGAACAATGCGGCGGCGTCGCGTCGCGCGACAAATCGCGCCAGTATGCAAGAGCCTTTATTCCGAAGGAAAACCAATATGGTAAAATACTTCAGAGTTTTGTATACATAAAGCAAGAATTTAGTGTCACCTTTGCGGCACATGAACACATCGGCCCGACACCCGGCGGCAGACTGCTGAATGTTGTATAGAGTTGGGAAGATATCGTAACTATACGCCTCACCGCACAAACACAGGGCGAATCCATCCTGCCCCGAAGAATTATTGAATGTACAGTGTGTAGTGCCTTTTCAATGTTTTCAAGACTATTTTAGATCTCTGCCTCTTGCTTCCGTTGAACCGTTCATGTTGTAACTAATATTATCTCAATATTTTTTTGTAACATGTCGGCAAGTTAATTCAATTTTTTTTTTTAGGGTATTATTTTTTTTAGTATGTATGGACGCTATACGTTTGCGGGTTAACGGGAACGCCCTTTTTTAGTTAACATCAAATATTATACTCAAATATAATTTATTTTATTTTGTTAAAGAACCCTAACCATTATTTTATGCATATCAGTATGCAGATGGCTATAATTTCTGTAGCTGATCCCTTCCGCCAGCTACTAACGCACTCCAACACGAAACCGGGCCAACGTGATGACCTATTCGTTACAAAATTAATTCAATATCCTCCCGTCAGTTGCATGTCGGTTGTCGGCCCTCTCTGATAAATAACGGCCGCGATCGATCAAGCGACCAAATGAATTGATCGTGCATTTTTGATATGTTGTGCCCCTATCCAAGATAAATTAACCATTACAAGGTTAGTAAACAGCTCGTTCTAAGAATCCGTCTTGTACCGAATTTTACCGTATCTACACTAAATAAAATATGAGCTTTTCATACTCATTAGATTCGTCCTTTTTTGTTGTAACTTTGTACCCTATAGTTTGTGGGTTTGCCTGGTTGATGTCAATACGCTCTCCCTGACTTACTTGGGACTTTTAGACATATCTGGAGATGTGTGTTGCGTCACAGTTGCGTGTTCTATAGTTACACCTCTGCCTAATCCCTTCAGGGATCAGAGGCTTTATGTTTGTTAACCGTAAATGGTCTACCTTTCTAGCTTTATCACTTTTTTCTATAACCTAACTAACTAATATTATAAATTCGAAAGTGTGTTTGTTTGTTGGTTTGTTTGTTTGCTAGTTAGGCTTTCATGCTAAAACGGCTGAACGGAATTGGATGAAAATTTGGTACAGGGGTAGGAGAAGGACATAGGATACTTTTTATCCCCATATTCTCACGGGATCGAGAATTATGCGGGTGAAACCGCGGGGCGCAGCTAGTCTTTCTATATAATTGAAACTCGTTTAACAATCTCTGAGGTAATGAGAAAGTTATAAAGATAATGGGTATCTCTGAATGTTATCTGGAAATATTAAACACAGACCAGTAAAGCACGGTTAGAGAGCTGCAAACAAATAACTAATCCGCCTTTCCTATCGGATTCTCATTTGTTCTTCTTTTAACCGACTGCAAAACAGGAGGTTATTCTCCTTTTATTAAGTCCTATTTTTGTATTACAACCTCAGTTTTGAACTTCTTTATTTTGTTCATTGTTCTTTTGACAGGTCAAGGATATTCCGAATTAGGGTGAACCTTGATATCGCGTATTGATACAGGTGAGGAGTCAATCATACCTCTTAAAGTTTTACACTTTGTCGCTTGGATGGTACTAAGTAGTTCTTGTCGCAAAAGATACTGACAAGATACGATCAGGATTACCTAAATGGTATTGTTTTTAAAAAGTGTAATGTTTATTTAAAATAACAAACTAAAGTCCCGCGAGTCTTTTCCTCGGGCTACAGCGTGGCAGCGTTGCCTTTGACAATCAGAGAGATTTTGAAATTCTTACACAAGTCTGCTTTGAGATTATGTTACAGTTGAAATCGTTTGTTTTTGCTTTATTTTCCTTTGAATGTTTACATTGCTGCGAGCTGAATTATTTGATGAGGATGAAAAAATATGGCGAAAATTTTAAGCTATAAAGTAAATATGTGAGGAGAAAAGATAATATTTTACAAGCATCGCGTGTGAGTTGACAGGAGCTAAACATGACATATACACTCCCGTACACTCCCCTAACTCCATTATTATGATTTGCTTCGTCAGATGCGAAGTGGAACATAATGGAATTAAACTCTGCATTGATGTACCTCTGAGCGGACACGGAAGTGGAACAAAAATGTTTCAAGAAGTTTCATATTAAAAACGTGCCAGATGCGTCGAAATAAACGTGCGCTTAGAATACTAAGGGGAAAGTTACATATTTATGACGTGAATACTTGACTTCACATTCACGAGGTTTATAATGAAACTGAAGGTAGTATGTAGGTGCCGTGCATACATATGCCTGCACAAAGAGCGTTATTAAAAGTTTCACGCGACGAACATCAAGCTCTCGCGTTACGAAACTTGATGGTGTGACGACCATCCGGTTTGTGGCGACTTGTGAGTACTCACCGAGCCTTTTGAAGCGGAGGAACGCTCTCACCGTCCTCCACATGCTCTAGCTGAACTTCAGAGGCGGTATCACATCACAGAACATTACGGGAACTTCACAGAACAGAGAAGTAATAGTCGATGACGTGCGCCACGTAGAACAGCACGCAGGTGGCGATGTACATGAACACCAGTATCTGTATGAGCATGGTGCTGCGCCCGCGGCCGCGCTCCGACTGGCCCGAGTGCCGGCTGACCAGCGAAGCCCTACTGCAAGGTGAATGCTGAACAAATGCCAATTACACAATGATCCGTTACGTAAAATGATACGTCGCCGGGTAGTGTTCACAGACGGGACACTACTAAGTCGTGTGTAAATCTGTGATATCGCCATTGTTGTGTAGTGCGTGTACCAGTGTGTTTGGGAAAATACGTTGTGTTGTTGTGATCAATCATCTCTGTGTGAATGTAATTGATCGGGTAGCGAGTAGTTTTACGAGCTGCTATTGTGTGGCAGTATCAACAAGCGGCTTCTTTTATAGCAGTATGTTATCAAACAATAAAATCAATAGTAATTAATACAAAAGAAAACTCGGTCACCCGAGCACAAACCCGCGACCCTTGGCGTTACTTCCTAAGTGAATGTTGTCGTACAATCATGTCGTTATGCTGGTATACATTCCGCTCGAGTCCGCGACGACTTCTCACGGACACAACTGCAGGCTTAATGAGTGGAATTTAATAATCTGTGGAACTGTTGCATTCGTTTTTATTTGCGAATGTTTTTCGTGTGTATCATATTTGCTAGCGAATACTGGGAACTACAAATTCAGTTCGATATTTTGAACACGTGGAATTCACAAAGAGGCACGTCTGTATTGAAAGGAAATTCTCGGTACTAAGGGATATTAGGTTGTGATGTCATGATTAACAAGCATTATTTGAAAAGGTATATGCTAGGTATATACCTACATATTATGTCCATTATTGCCAAGTAACATCGTCCGTTAGGCATTACACGTTGTGGTCCTAAGGCTAACAAATGAGCTAACCAGGTAGGCTGTGTATGTTGCTAATCCGTCTTTAGACATATACATAATTATATGTTACCGTAAATTGGATAGGACAATGTATTTAATATTTAAGTAATTGGCTTAGCTTCACTGTCTTAAATAATTCATTTTCAGATTAATAGTGAGATGTAGGATGTACCTACTTCATAAAAAAGAGCTAGCTTCATATATCTGACTGACGCGACTGCTTGACAATTCAAAAGTGCCTGTAAGTGGTTTAATTGAAATAAATGCTTTGAGTTTGAGAGATAGATTACAAAATGCTATGGCGCTCTTTAATTTCTCAAACTCAATCAATAGTTTCGCACAGCTGTGTTACCTATTCTACATTGTTATGACGACTGCACTTGACACAGTTAATTTAACTCTCTTAGCTACAAAGGGCTTGCTACAGCAATTACACATCAAAGCTACATTGCTACGCCGTAGCACTTAGCTACGAGCCTACGATCCGTAACCGATGATCCGGTACTTCATTCTGAGTGAACGATGTTCGAGAGTGAGTCAGGAATGTAATGCAGCCGGTCGGTAGAGGGAACAGTACGTTACCACTCTGCCACATATTTGAACTTGTGGTTTGCAATCTGGTACGGTTTTAACACGGAAATACATTAGTATGCTTCGTAGAAATTATAAGATATTTGCCAAGTTTGAAACAGTTTCAAAACCATATCAGCTACTTCTGCAAAGCCTGATAATATTAAAATAGTCTATTTTTCTGTTTACTCTTTAGGTAAGATAAAACTGGGGCACCCACACCGCTGTCACCTGTACTTACCGGAAGTACCACAACAATTATATATTGTATATTGTATTGTATATTGTATATTTTGTAGTGTTTGTTTTTTTTTTCCTTTCGTTATATATTTTTATGGTGTACAATAAAGTATATATAAATAAATAAATTATAGATCACAAATAATTAACTTTGTGATACAGGATATCAGATTATAGGTACCCGACTGCTCGTACAGGATGCCTGTGATACAGGATAATTAATCCTAGTACAGGACAGCAACACAGCAACACTAGAAAAGTGAAAAATAACTTTAATTTCAGAAGTCGGTGGCAAAAAACGAAAATTGAAAAGCAAAGACACCGACTTCCGAAATTAAAGTTATTTTAACCTATTTTTGAGTTTTTTTTTTGGAGGAAGGTTGTTTTTTTTTTTGTAAAAATTACAGATCCCTCTTAAAAATAATATGATGTAGGTCATTATTTAACTACGAGTAGCAGCAATAACTACGAGTAGCAGCAATAACTACGAGTAGCAGCAATAACTACGAGTAGCAGCAATAACTACGAGTAGCAGCAATAACTACGAGTAGCAGCAATAACTACGAGTAGCAGCAATAACTACGAGTAGCAGCAATAACTACGAGTAGCAGCAATAACTACGAGTAGCAGCAATAACTACGAGTAGCAGCAATAACTACGAGTAGCAGCAATAACTACGAGTAGCAGCAATAACTACGAGTAGCAGCAATAACTACGAGTAGCAGCAATAACTACGAGTAGCAGCAATAACTACGAGTAGCAGCAATAACTACGAGTAGCAGCAATAACTACGAGTAGCAGCAATAACTACGAGTAGCAGCAATAACTACGAGTAGCAGCAATAACTACGAGTAGCAGCAATAACTACGAGTAGCAGCAATAACTACGAGTAGCAGCAATAACTACGAGTAGCAGCAATAACTACGAGTAGCAGCAATAACTACGAGTAGCAGCAATAACTACGAGTAGCAGCAATAACTACGAGTAGCAGCAATAACTACGAGTAGCAGCAATAACTACGAGTAGCAGCAATAACTACGAGTAGCAGCAATAACTACGAGTAGCAGCAATAACTACGAGTAGCAGCAATAACTACGAGTAGCAGCAATAACTACGAGTAGCAGCAATAACTACGAGTAGCAGCAATAACTACGAGTAGCAGCAATAACTACGAGTAGCAGCAATAACTACGAGTAGCAGCAATAACTACGAGTAGCAGCAATAACTACGAGTAGCAGCAATAACTACGAGTAGCAGCAATAACTACGAGTAGCAGCAATAACTACGAGTAGCAGCAATAACTACGAGTAGCAGCAATAACTCAGTTGTAATTGGCGGCGATCATGTAATTGGCAATGCGGTTCACCGTAACTCCCAAATAGTTTACGACTTTCGACCAACCACTGAATGATTCAGGGTTTAATTACGATCGACTAATTAATACCTACCAATTATTATATCGGTCCGTAATTGAAACTGAGAACGAATAAAGCTTGATGTCAACTCTTCCTCTTAATTGTTGGCGATTTTATACCATTTTAAGTTCACCGGTGCTATTTTGTAAAAATCTCACGGTGAAAACTTAGGTGAAGTGCATCAGGTGGAATGACAGCTCACTTCACCTAAGTTTTGACGGCGATTTATTTCAGAATAGATCGGGTATTGTTTCTCACTATATCACCAGCACGGGTTTTGTCGACGGAAGAATAGACAAAATGACACATAAACAATCATTATCTGTCATTTTGTCTATTCTTCCGTCGACAAAACCAGCTTCTACCTACGGTGGTCATGCTACGCGTGCAGGACACAGCGGTGCCATGTACTCTAGTAATGGTCAATAAACTAGGTAGCAAAAGCATAGCATAATAATTGTATAATACTCTTTTTTCTTGACTATACTGGAAAAATAAATGAACCGTGGGTTACAATGCAGCACAGCTCGCATCCCAGCTGGAAATCCATTGTAAAGAATAAAAGCTTTTCGTTTCCAACTATGACGATGACAGCTTAATAACGCCATAGAAAGATGTTTTGTTTCTGCTGTACCGTACGTACTTATAACTATAGCAACTCTGATTTAATCGCCATGTAGGTAAATATAATTTGGGCAGATAAAAAGCAATTTTATATTCCATCCGTTCAACGGAAAGTATGGAAGACTTTGTAAAGGCAAATTAATCTTAATTGGGCAAGCCCGGCAGGAATGGACGCCAGGGTAATTTATAACTGGAAGATGGTAGTTTCGCATTTCCAACGTTGATTGAATTCGAGTCAAACTTCTCACTCATTTGTCAAATCGTTTAAATAATTGACTGTTGGCCCCGATCTCTGATACTCTGGGCTCAATTCAAGAGGGTTGATAATGGACTTTATTCGGCTTATTTTGAAAGTAAGACAAATGGACAGTAATAAGAAATCTAGTAAAGTGGACATTAATTTGTTAGTTTAGGAATACCTGACAAATATCGACTATTAGTTTTCATCTAGTTCGGACTTATTTTGTCACGGTCGTTATTCAATGTATTTGATCTATAGAACATCATAGTATACATACATAAACTAATTAATTATTTAGCTTAGCATTATTCTCCGAAGAAAAAGTTTTGTTTGAAAGAGCTGTTGGCGAATAAGAAGTCATTCGGTCAAATAGCAACTAAAAATAACATTTATGAGCTTTTAAAGAGACTTATTCCAATGCGATAATAAAAAGAGTCGCCATAAATAATACTCACTCGTACTCTGTTGTCCATTAACGACAGTCGTGCTGGGCACAGCAAGCCTGTCCCCCTCATTGTTGTTGACATGTTGTAGCGGCAGTTCCACACCATCCGAGCCTCCGGGCCACGCCATGACACATACATCACTGGCTCACACCCACATCACTATCACTCGCGCGAACACAACACGCAATGTATCACTTGAACACAATAAAGTTGCTTGCACCAATGTCCAGCCTTCACGTTACTATGGTTTGTCCCGATTTGGTATTAGATTAGTGAAAGTCTTGGTGTCTTTGATTTGTATAGAAGTTGTACTGTTGATTGGTTAAAATGTATATAGTAATTAGGTATAGTTACCTGTACCAGTGTTAGTATGTCATAACGAGCTTTAGAAAGAGACATTCAGACGACCCTGTCACACAAACTGTATAAGTGACTAAGACGACGCTGTCACACAATCTGTGTGAGTGACTGACACGACGCTGTCACACAAACTGTATGAGTGACTGAGACGACGCTGTCACACAATCTGTATGAGTGACTGAGATGACGCTGTCACACAATCTGTATGAGTGACTGAGACGACGCTGTCACACTATCTGTATGAGTGACCGAGACGACGATGTCACACAAATTGTATGAGTGACTGAGACCACGCTGTCACATAATCTGTATGAGTGATTGAGACGACGCTGTCACACAAACTGTATGAGTGATTGAGACGACGCTGTCACACAAACTGTATGAGTGAATAGGTTAGTTTTGCTAAAAATCGATCACTCGATGTGCCATTTTTCCGGGCGGGTACCGCACTTCCTAGTTCCGCACTTATAGTTACTGCAGATTGAATGGAACCCATAAAAATAACCAAGCATTTATGAAGGTAAATGATTCTATTAAATTACTCTTTCTATTAAAGTGCTGTCTGACATTTTAAAGGTATCTTTTTATAGCATAAAATGAGATAGTATTGCGCGCCATTTCAATTACCAATAAGGATTTCTCAAGTACATTTTATAAGAAGATACTCAGAAAGTACCTTGTAACAGTAAAGAGTCTGCTGGATCGTTGAGAGTTCTATATTTAAATAATAAAATAAAGAATTGATTCTTCGAGCGACTTTCTTTTTCTTTTGATCAAAGCTTGAGCCATCTATGGATGTTGATACCAACATAATACAGAAATAGAAACTTGACATTTTGAATCTTTTGGAAGATTTTGTCAAAGTTAAACCCTGAGTAGGTTAAAACGGGCTAGTATGTAACCGAAGTCGTGAACAGCTAGCACTACATAAATCTTATTAATACCCTGGGTATTAATGTTTCTAAGACACGTGTAGTTTGCTGAAACTTTTGGCTATTACGGCATGTTATGTTATAGAAGAAAGTTCCCGATTGCCTCTCTGCGTAACTTACGACTAATCTTTAAAGGTTGTAGTTTTGTCACCACTTAGGAATTACTGAGTGAATATATTTCGAGGAAAGTTCTAAACCACATGGAGATTAACCATTAGTTACTCAAGAAATCTCGTAAATGTTCGCACGAGGTGTCTTATATATAGACCCCAAATATTTTGAGTTTTAGGACTGGATTGGGGAACAGCTCAAAAGAAAAGCAATCGACACTTTCATCTTTGTATAAGATACGCTTGTTTTATGAAACAGTTCAGAAAACACTCTTTTGAGGCCCGCCAAACCGCTCCGAGCCTAACTTGGTAACTAGCTGTGCTTTCATAGCCAATGTGGGATATGAAGATAATGTTACCACATCACAAAATACTGACTTAGGTACATCAGCACTAGACGAAGACGTGTTTACAGTGAAGGGTATGTTCATAGGTACCAACCGTAGGTCCTTTTACATATCCAAGACGTTCGTTGAAAACCGCAAATAATATTCATTTCTGAATCTAAGCAAGCCAGCAAAAGTAATTGAAGGTTCCATGAAAACGTAACGGTACACTGGATCAGGGTCCCGAATGCTCGAAGACCTGAGCTGCTATGTTTACATTATTCGAGAAATTCATAGAAACCGTTAGCCTATTACCATACGTCTGCGTAGCACGAGAATTATTATACGAAACGATTATTATGAGTGCTTCGAAACTCTACGAACAGCATTTTCGTAGCACTAACATAACAAACCAGTCTAGGCATCTATATGCGATAAATATCTTACGCACAGTTGGTACAATATTAGTCATGTTTTATTAATCATTTCAAGATTAAAACCTAGTTCATAAATCATTATTTGTCATCTAAAGTAAGTCAAAGTTAGAAACTTGATAATCATGTCACAAGTTTTAGTTTGGTTCTAGACAAAAAAGAATTAGTTATAGGTCAAACTTCGCTCACAGGCTACCGTTTTAACTCAATTTTACTTTGCTTGGGAGAAACTATGTTAGAACAAGTAAAACCGTAACTGAATGCTAAATTACTCAAGTAGTCAAGTCTGCAATTCACTAGTTTTGCGTCAATTATTTATACCTATTAAAACTGCATGAAAAACGAAAGTTTCCGTTTAATAGGACCTCAGTTCATGAGCTAGAATAGACTAACTAGGCTTGTTAGTGCCGAAGATATACATTGTGTAATGAAATTAAGACGACGACGTGCGGTTGTTGCCAGAACAGACTTGCCAATATCGCTCACTCGTAAACTGACGTTAACTTGATATCTAGCTAGTCACGCTTGGGATCTGTAGACCAATGAGGTAGCATATGGCTGCCTCATTGGTCTCTTGGTTGCAAGCACGACTGCTGAGCGTGGTTCTTGGTTCGTGGTGGGCAGTGTTATTGGGTTTTTCCATTAGAGAAGTTCTCAGTAGCAGCTCAGAGTTTGGAAGTTAGTGGTCTGACATAACACCCCCGTGGCCGCGTGGCTCGGAAAGCACGTAATGCCGTTGGTCCTACGCCTGATATCGGCGCTCTCATCGGTAGTGTCGGATTGCCGTCCCATCGGACTATGAGAGTAAAAGAACAGAGAGTGCACCTGTAACGTGTTTACATACCCACTCGTGCACTATAATATTTGGGTAGAACATGGCTAATCTCCGTTGAGATTAGCCGCCGTGACAGAAATTCGGTCAGGAAGATATTATAACATGCTAACTAACATAGTATCTACTAATATTAGATATGCTAATAAATTATATCAATTTTAATAAAGTTAAGATAGTTTTGTTATTATTACGTTAATTTTATTTATTTATGTATTTATTTATTAAACCACCAACTTATATTTACAGTTGCACAACACACATAAAGTTAACGGTCAATAAAACCACCTGCTTGAAACCTAAGTCTGAAACAATTCGTTTGTGTTCTAGGAAATTGATTCTGATTGAAATTCATCGGTAATTAATGTTCAGATTGAGATAACCAGAATCATCAACATGAAAGCCGGTCTGTAAGAGTTGTGTAATAAGATTGCTAAACCTGTACCTGCTGACACGTGAAAAAAAAAAAAAAAAAAACGTGAAAAGCTATTACTTATAACCACGCTTGGTAAATGCTTTGGTGATGTGCATTTTGTACATCAAAATAAGTAACTTTGTTCAAAAATTATTGCTGGGAAACAACTTTATTTTTTTGGTGTGAATATTCGCTGTTTGCAAAGACATTGTGCTTATGCAACGGTACACAAATCGTGGAAGTATTTAAAGTTATAACATTTAAAACTTGATTTCGTAAAAAAAAACATAAAAAATGTTGGAAATTTGAGCTTCAATATCTCCGTAACCAGAAGGTTCCCAGGTACGGTCCAGTACAAAAAAATATATCATTAATAACGGGAAGAACAAGAGACTCGGCTTCATTATGGGTATTTTTACACCCGTTATTTTTGACCACTGAGATCTAAAAATTGATGCGAGTATTACTAGTGGAGAACAGAATATTTCATATCCCCTTAAATCCACTAGAAAACAGATGCCGCCTATCTCCAATGAACTACGCAAAATGGTGCTTGAAGACGATAAAATACCTTAATATCAAAGCAGCAGGTGGTCTTGCTCTGAATGCACGATAACATTGCACTGAAGAGCCATCACAGTGGAGTCGCAGAGATAACCATGTTCTGTGGTGGAGGCAGTTAGAGGCAGTTATAGAACATTAGTATGTTACTAATGCTCTATAACTGCCTCTAGTTGAATGTCAGTCGGATGTCCCGTGGGGGTGTGTAAGTGAAGATCAGTGTAGCAGAACTTATCATAGCATATGTAGGTATCATTTATTTTACCAGTCCGGAGTGCGGCGAATGTACAAGTATCTCCCGGGCCCCCGACTCATGGTAGTAGTAGGAACAGTGGGATTTTAGTGTGTAGGAGTCCGATATAACCCTCCGTTCTCCCAAGACGGAGGGTATCCATGAGGATTTCCCCACGGAAAAAAAAGGTACCTATGAGTATCATATATTAATCTATTAAAGTTAATGCAAAATAAAAGATGCAAAGGCGGAATTAATGGCCATTGCCATTAGTGGAATTATTATTAATTTATTAAGGTTGCGTAATTATCCTATGTATTCAAAAAGTCTGTTGTACCCGTCTTAGTTTGGATACCAACTCGACGAGAGCCCATTAGTAGCCAATGCGTTCGAGTTAGATGATAACGAATATGATTATATAAGGTATTCCTACCAAAAAAATGTTTTACGTCATACTCAATAGCATTTTAATGAGTCCATTAGTTCTATAGACACCTCAAGGTGCTGACGTCATAAGTTAGCGACGATAACTAGACAAATACCAAAACAAAACACGTGAACTTGTTAAATGTTTTGATATCTACCCACGAATTACAACTGTAAACAAACGCAACAAGTGGGTACAGTCAACTATAGAGTTTGGTTTCGTAAATGAAGAAACAACATTGTAGGGCATGCGTGTAATATCTTATTGAACTTAAGAGTAGTCAAGACCCACTCAGTCGAAGAAATGCGACAGCCACCAAACTGTACTGGGGCTGCTCGGTGGACCCACTCCCTCTCACAGAGAGGTAGGCCCGTGACTGTGTCCCAGCAGTAGGAACTTTATTTGCTGAATACGCAGACGAATGAAGTCAAAGATTAGAGTAGTCAAGAAGAGTCATCCTTGGGTAAAAAAATAGAGTTGCATGTAGTTAGCAGTTAACAGAGATATCTACAATTACAACAAACTTTTGCTGAACATACATACGCGCCAAATACTTACAAGTAATTTGCTTATTCGCGGTGACTTTGTAAACTTATTTGCAAGTTGGTGTGAAGTACACGCTAACCTTCAGTAGCTGTAATAAGACTGGTTGTCAGACATTCGGGCTTCTGCGGACCCGTAACGATTGTCAAAGATCCACGAATGACAGCCGGGACCAACGGCTTAACGTTCTTCCCGAGGCACAGAGGAGTCTCGGTATCTAGAAATGGTCACCCATCCACAGACCAACCAGCAAGCGGAGCTCAACCTGATGGATCGACCCATGCGGCTGTATTACTTAGACACTATTTAAATCAAAATATTGTTAGAAAATATTGGTTATAATATTATTCAAGTTAAAATTATACACATGAGAATGATGTAGAAATGACAGGCATAATAAAAGCGTCCATGAAAAAAAAAATTAAGATTACTAGTCCTAATTGATGACGGCGCCCGTTCATGAACATGACGCATGTATCAGCATCATGATCTATGTTCACTCCCACTAATCGCTGAAGCTGAATTTATTAATTCCCACGCGTTCGAGGGTGAGACTATGTTAAACGAGATTGGAAAATTCCGAGCTTAAACTGAATCCAGAAATATTTTATTTAGTCATCTAAGCTATTAAGTAGATACCTAGGTACTGGAAAATTCCTTAATCGGGGAATAGAATTACTTTCTCCCGATTGGAAAATTGAAACTGCACCTTGATGGCGCATAATTTACAAGAACTACGAATCTGGTACAAACAGGAGGTTATGGACTTCGTTAGACTGGTAAGATGTTTAAAGGCTTATCTTAATCTTAACACCAACAATAGATTAGTAAAGGTTTTTTGTTTTTGTGAATAATATCCCTACTTAATCATTTTTATTTACTCAATTATAAACCAATTAATTACAATATAGGTACAAGCTAACACTAACACTAAAATATATAAATTACCTATGTACACACGGCTACACATCAAGCTATACATTTCCTTTAGGTATAAGCTGACCTCGCATTGTACGGAAATCCTATACAATGCGAGATCAGTATAAACTGGAAATGTATAGCTTGATGTGTAGCCGTGTGTACAAGTATTCAAAGGAAAACAACAAAGATAATTAATTGATAAGCTATAGTGAAATAAATGCAGATTCTCTACTAATGCGATTACTCAAGTCTAAGTAAGGTGCAGCCAGGGCAGTCCCGATATCAATCCAGTTGATAAAACAAGAGATTGAACAATATCATCATCTGCCTAGCCTTTTCCCAACTATGTTGGGGTCGGCTTCCAGTCTAACCGGATGCAGCTGAATATCAGTATTTTACATGGAGCGACTGCCTATCTGACCTCCACAACCCAGTAACTGGGTAATACGATACCCCTTGGTCAGACTGGTTGTCAGACTTTCGTGCTTCTGACGACTCGTAACGACTGTCAAAGACCCACAAATGATAGCCGGGACCAACGGCTTAACGTGCTTTCCGAGGCACGGAGGAGTCTCGATATGTGAAAATGGTCACCCATCCCCAGACCAACCCCGGCAAGCGTAGCTTAACCTGATGGATCGACCCGAGCGGCTGTTATTACTTAGCCACGAGCTCCTCCTAAAGAAATTGAACAATATTAAAACATAAAATAATAAAAAACGCCTATGGCATTCATTTTCCCTCTGTACATTTGTGTACTTGAATTATTAAATAAATAAATATTCTGTAACATTACAAACAAATAAACTTAAAAGATTTGTGAGGAAATATAAGCACATTGTAGTTATTTGTGTAGCCACTTTTAGTATGCCGATATTTATTATTGTGTCCAGAACTACCCACATTATCCTCTCGTTTACACTCGATACGACAGGGCTGTCTGAAAACAACTACCGTTTTCAAAATGTATCTACGCGTAGGTACGTAGGTATACCTATATACAGGGCGTCCCACGGATATGCCACATGGACGGGAAGTACCTTGAATATTGTAGATGGAACATTTTACTTGTAACGGGTTCGATTCCCGGTTCAACCATGTAATTATTTAAATATCTTTGAATGCAGTTCAAATTGTTTTTTAAATTCAAATCATGTCTTCTTTCAGTAAAATGTTCCATCTACAATATTCAAGGTACTTTCTGTCCATGTGGCATATTCATGGGACGACCTGTATATAGTGATAGTTAACTACTCAATAATTGACTACACTATTATTTCTTGGCCGAATGAGGGTGTGCTGTAGGTATGTACCTCTGCCCAACCCTTCCGGGTGAAGTTATTTTATTCCTTTCTTACGATTTGAACTTCCAAAAATACATTTTCCAATAGAAATGCTAACTATACAGAATGTATTGCTGAAAGCTGCTTCAAAATAACTAGTCTGAAATAACACGGGCCGTTCATGAAGTAATATCAATAAATAGAACATCCAACACAAATATTTACAGTGGATAGTTCGGAATATAAATGAGTGATTAAAATCGCTACCACACTCAACATGTAGGTACCTAAGTACCTGCCAATTCCAAATCTTACATCACTTTATATATTGTAACAACTGGACAGTCCAACACAAATGTTTAGTACCAAACTATCAACAACATACTTCACGTCTGAAATGTATAAACCACCATTTAACACTGCATCAGAAACACTCGGCAATTTAATTAACCACTTCCAAAAAAGTAGGATGTTCTCAATTCGTCGCGTATATAATTTATTTATAACTCCAATATTGTTACATATTACAAACGGCAATAAATATCAGAGCCGGCAGACAACTGACTGAAGTATCTATGTATCAAAAGGAGCACCATACAGATAGTATTGATAAGATACCGACAAAGACTGATAACTGACCCATGACAACGCGAGATGGCATCGGTAACCGATACACTACCAACTGCAACTGGGCCAAGTGGCAATCAAACAGATGGTTTTCATAATTACCTGCTCGTGATTGGAATTTCATAGTTAATAAAATAAAATAATAATTAATAACCTATCATCATTGTTCGTGTCATTTTAGACGAAGTATAGTAGGTACCTACTATACTTCGTCTAAAATGACATATTTGATGAAAGTATAAACACACCCTGTCTAGGTTAAATTCTTATACAATCCCCAATATAGGGAATTATTAACGCATACGCATTCATCTGCTTAAAAGCCACTTTTTTCAACAACTATTGTTTGAATAACATTAAGTATCTACTTATTAAATTGCTATTGTAAAATCATGGACGAAAATTCTGGTTATAAAATTAACCTCAATTGTCAAATAAAAACATCTATAAGGTGATTTAAAATTAATTTCAGGTGTAAGTATTCAAATAATTAAATCAGAGAACTTAATTTGTAAGTGGCGCTGCAAATTGACATCCACAGGATTTTCACAGATACTTTTAGAACAGGCCACCTATGAGGCCGTTTCTAAAGTATCTCAGTGTCTACCAACAACTATTTCATTTATTAAGAATCTTTGAGCAAACTTAGCTTAACTTTCACAGAACTCTTCCAGCGCTACTGGCCGTAACAGTTTACGCGACAAAAGAGTTTCCGTAAGTAATACATATTCTTGTTCATGCATATACTTATACCTACCTACTGTATTATTTGCAAACGATATGCGTTGCGTTAACGTTACCGATATGAGTTAGTTTCTAGGAATGAGTAACTTGCAATTGACCCCGAAAGAGGTCAAAGTTGTAAAGTTCAACCCGAAACTTGAATGTGTTATAAGTACTTTTAATAAAATACAACAGTGGGATGTCGTAAAAACAACCAAATACTCTAAGAAAAGGAATCAAAGTTATACAAAACTCTAAGACACTTAGATAAAGGTATAAAATCAAGTAATAAAAACTAAAACCCAACTACGACTTAAAAGGTATAAACAAGACACCACAGACAGACAAATTAAAAATCCGGAGTCACACGTGTTAGGGCATAAATCGAACAGAGTACGTGTGACTCCGGATTGTTAATTTGTCTGTCTGTGGTGTCTTGTTTATACCTTTTAAGTCGTAGTTGGGTTTTAGTTTTTATTACTTGATTTTTTTTTAATTCTTTTGGGGTTATAATATATATATTTTTGAAATGTGCTCATTAAGCCCTTTCATTTGATACCCAACATGGTACGATTAAACCATTTTTTTTTTTAAGTTCCTCACTTTATGTCCTCTAAAAGGCGCCATTTTTAATTTAATGTGACTTCACATAGCCTATAATTTAATGTGACTTCACATAGCCTATAACCAGCGGACAATCACGACGCTTCTAACGATACCTCATTTGTCAAATTGTGATAAGTGGTTTGGAAGATAGGAGGGAACAGATGAACATACATACATACATACATACATACATACATACATACATACATACATACCGGTCAAAATCATAACCCTCCTTTTTTCTTCGCCGTAGTCGGGTAAAAAGTGATTCGTATTTTACTTTATATAATATCTTACTGGCAGAATCGCGAACACTGGTTTCAGCGTCGATTCCCAGGGGTCGACGCGACGGTAGAACAGGACTACTGTGTTACTGAATTTCATCGTTAGGAAATACTGATTAGTGTTATATTACCAGTACGCGTCTGCCTATCCCTATATCTAATCCAGGCGTGATCACTACTATACTCGACTAAGGATAAACAAGTCGCAAGCAGGACTAATGCACATACTAAAGATGCGGCAGCGAGTGTCGGAATGCCCTGTGGACGGGCGCTCTGAGCTAATCTCCGCCACGCCATTCGCAGCTTTGAATAACTGATGCACAAAGCGAGATAATTACCATGATAATCCTTTAAATTTCGTTGATTATATACTTGAGCGTATCAGCTGGCTCGCAAGCTAATCTAGCGAAATAAGTGGAAAATAGGCTCCTAAAATTTGAGATTGGGAATTCAAAGAATGCAAATTCAAAATATTTTATTTCACATTAAACCAATTTATGAAACGTCAGAAAGCGATTCATGTTCAGTTCATGCGAAAGGTGCACGTTTCACATTTCCTATGGAGAATTCCACCACCTATGGTAGCCGGCAAGAAATTCTACGGTTATTCTTTTAAAAATAATTTTCTTTTACAATATTTTTTAAAGGGTTAAAAATTATGGGAGGACAGTGTGGGCCTGCCAACGTGCTAGCAAGTACTAGGTAGGTAGGTACTAAAGAAAATAGAAAATGGTCAATAATTCGAAGCACCTATGAATCTCGATTCTGGAAGGCTTTATAGGAAGTAGGCATGTCCTTCTTGAATTAAGTTTCAAGCGATCACGAGCGGAATCCAGCGTAATTCACATGCGATAGAACTGCAACATGTACATTTTAATGACATTGACCGCAATGAACTCTTCAAACTGGCCTCATGCTGCGTCTTGAATTTGCAGACAAAGAGGTTGAATTTCTAAGTTTGTTCGTTGTGCATCAGTCAGCCATACACACCACCAACATTTAAACTGTGAATTAATAATTGTACATCTTGGCAAGTACCTAACCAGTAAGTGGGTGGCTTCAGTCAAGACTATTTTTTCTATCCTTGAAAATGATAATTCGTCAGGTAAGGTTATCTAAACTAAACATCTAAAACTTTGCCTGCCTACACCTCTCACCGCAGGGAGGTCCCTACACAACTTTCTGTTGACCTTCACGGGTTAACACAAAGTACCTACTTAAATTAGTGCCTACGTAGGAGGAAAGAACTCTTAAATTATCTATATCTATACTAACATTATAAAGAGGAAAGATTTGATTGTTTGTTTGTTTGCATTGAATAGGCTCCAAAACTACTGAACCGATTTGAAAAATTCTTTCACCATTAGAAAGCTACATTCACCCTGAGTAACATAAGCTATAATTTATAAAGATTACACGCGGGCGAAGCCGCTGGCGGCAGCCAGTGTAAAATAAACTCAAGTAAAGAAAAGCAATCAAAGCTTCATACGTTTACATAGCTCCTGTACGTAAACTTAAATGGAATGAATATTTAACTACGACTACATTAACCCTAGTGTAAGCATACACTGCGAGCTTTCAGAGATAAACGGTAACCAATTCCATTATCAACATAATACAACTGAAAGGCTGCTTATAATCAGTGTCAGTTCCATCGAAGGCTGGTCATGATGAGGCAGAGGCGCGGGCATGGGTGCGCCCGGGCAATCTGGGCCTAGTGACGTCATGTGAGCCTATAAAGAGAATTAAATCCGGGCTTTATAGCGAGCATGCGACCACGCGACCACGCGACCACGCGAGCCGCGGACAGTGGGCTCGGTATCCGGACTTATATTGGTATTAATGATAGTCTTTTTATTGCCTATTAGATTAGAACAATAGTGTGCTAAGTGCTAACCTTTCCTCGTTGGATATAGGGTAGAAAACTAGGACAAATTGTGGACTAAGTCTACATAATAACAAAAAGTATTTAATCTCGGCAAGCTCTCACTCTCAAAATGTTTGCCTACCTGTGCAAACTAAAGTATCGAAGTAAATAGAGCTTGTAAACTTACAACAGATCTAACGTAAGATACAATGTAATAAAACCGGTCTCATTTATGCTATCTTCAAGCAATAAAAAGAAAATCAGAAAGCTCTTTGTGTTTATTATTAAAATGTTTCTCTTTCATTGCATGTTGTGTTAACAGTGATGTTTACTGTGGAACTTCTACACAGTAAAATACTGAATTGCTTTCAGATGGTTAAAACAACAATGCACTATAAAGGAAAATGCGGGAACTGATCCCAGACGTTCATATAATTTAATGTTCATTCAAACATGCTTCATTTAAAGCAGACACTAAGTATTTTTGTTGTAATTAAGAAGCTGTTTATTAGGAATATTAAAACAATTAATGCTGAAAGGGATTCAAAAGTTCTTGAAATCTTGACGAATCATTTATTAAGAACAACCTTCACTTTACTCAGAGCTTTAAATGATTACGGTCAATTAACTAGATTTTATGGAGTTTGAAGTCCAAAACCAACTCTTTCATTATTTATATGTATAGGAAATCTATAATTAGATCGAAGATTGAAGAAAACATGTCGCACCGGCCCCCTAGTAACGTAGGACAAGGACAGGAAGAATTGGATCGGTTCTACACTATACCATAGACTTTCTTTCGCAAATGCATTGTTTACGGAGTTTTCTTTTTAAACTACTTTTTTATCAGTGTCCTAATTTTCCTAGAACCCATGGTCACATTACAAAGAGGGTGAACTTTAACACTGACATAAGCTGGTCACTCCCCCTTTTACGAGACATCGTTTCTTCAGTGATTAAATTAACTGAGCCAGCACAGCTACATGGTTCCCATAATGAGTTCCAGCAGGCGACTGAAACTGTTCTTATTGTACTTACCTACACCACAGATAAAACAAAAGTACAGCGGGCAAAAAGAATAAAGGTTTTTTTTTCTAATTCTGAGATGTTGAAAACACAATGCAGTGTAAAATACAACTGTTTATGTTCGGATTATCCCCAGTTTTCAGTAAAGAAAGAAAATGTAATTAAGAGTTGGAATGTGGTTGTAATAATTCATCTTCACAGCTGGTTTTGTTTGACTAGGCTGTATATTCTGTGTGCTAGTACTGCTAGTGTGTGCTTGGCCCATCCAACGGTAGTTTTTAGGGTTCCGTACCCAAAGGGTAAAACGGACCCTATTCCCTCCGTCCGTCCGTCCGTCTGTCACCAGGCTGTATCTCATGAACCGCGATAGTTAGACAGTTGAAATTTTCACAGATGATGTATTTCTGTTGCCGCTATTACAACAAATACTTAAATAATTATTTAAGGGGGCTTACATCATACAACAAACTTTATTTTTTTGCCGTTTTTATAGATAATGGTACGGAACCTTTCGTGCGCGAGTCCTACACGCACTTGGCCGGTTTTTTTCTAAAACTTTAACTTATTTCATTCGTGATAGGTTCAGAATTGTTCTTGTTTTGCGCAGTTAACCGTGAGTACGTATGGAAAGCTTAGTTAGTTCGTGTATCAAACTACTCAACCCAGTTTAGTTAGTTAACTGTTAGTCCCAAATGCAGCAACTGTAGCTTTCAGGACCGACAAATAATTGCTTTATTCTGATCGAGAGCAACAACATAGGTTAGGTTTATAGATATTTATACACAAATTCACTTACCTACATGAGAATAATTGAATCTAGAATGCATTGAATGAGTGTATTTCTAGTACATTATTTATTATACTTACAACATATTTAGTTATCACCTGAGATTTTGGTGTGCTAATAGATGACTAACTAATAGGTAAGTAATGCTTAAAAAACTTTCTCTTATGCCTAAAAGTTAGTTTGCTAATTACAAGATTAACATAAATGTGATCACCAAAAGTGAAAGCAAAAGAATAGTAATGGCAGCATTGTGTAGTACTTAATATAGTAGGCAGGTGTCCGAGATATATGCGACGTAAGCCAGTGGAGCCATGCTGGAGGTTCGCCAAGCAGTCTGGCAGGTGCACGGAGCAATGCTTGCTGGTAGGGCCTACACACGACTGTATTTTACTATTGCCATTAACTGGGTCATACATATGCGTGTTGCTCGCCTATTACGTGAAAATTAACTGGCGAAATGAGGGTGGAAGTTATACGTAGAGACCTCTGCCCAGACCCGTCGGGGAATACAGGCTTGCTGCGTTGATACGTTCTTTAGGGAAGATAATTTCAGCGTTGCAAGCTCAAAATCAAAATATTTTATTTCACATAAACCTACATGGGCACTTATGAAACGTCAGAAGCACGGTTCCAATTGGTCGTTTCAGGAGAAGAGCCGGCAAGAAACTCCATGGTAACTCTTTTAAAAATAATTGCGTTTTACAATATTTTCGAATTACAGTGTTATTAGGTTTTTGGCGCAGCAGTGAGGCACACACTATTGTTGTTACAGCATTGTTTTTATTCTTTATTTTGTTATTTGTATTTTGTGTTTCATGAACTGTATCCTAATAAACGTTATTCTTTCTTTCTTTCTTTCTTTCTTTCTTTCTTTAGGTATGGGAGGACGGTGTAGCTAATATCTCGTACCAACTTGCTTCAGCTAAGTATCTCCCTTACTTCCACAATTTTATTTTTTTAACCAATTATTAGCAATTAATTCAAAGTGAACGTTAATCTAATTATAAGAGGTAGGTAAATGCTTTGACTATATACATTAGGTAGGTACAGTTTACATTAAGTATCCGTAAACCAAACTAACAGAAAATAAACCTTATTGGCCGTTTCTTTTTATGTCACGGGCTGGTTAAAAGGTCCGGCGCGGCTCACATGATAGAAACTGTTTAGGTACCGCCGCCTACCTATAAACAGTTAAACACCTGTTACACCTTAGAACTTTCCGATGCATTGCCAACCTTAAAGGCACAGTTATAATGTCTCCATGTGCAAATAAGTCCACCGGTTACTTTTCAAACTGGAACACGGCAATGGAACTTGGCGGAAAAAGCAAGTCGTGTTGATTGGATGTGTCTGCCTATGCCCTCAAAGGGAATCAAATTAGACCTGACACGGACGTGCGGACGAGTTCAGAACGGATTGGGAAATATGCTACCGCATAAAGAACCCTACTACTTTTCCTACTGCCTACGGGTTTTGTCGACGGAAGAATAGACAAAATGACAAATTGGATTGTTTATCTGTCATTTTGTCTATTCTTCCGTCGACAAAACCCGTTTCTATTGTGGTCAAGCGTTCTGGTCTCTGTTATTACAGGAATAAGGTTATACTGTTTTCTATTATAGCAGCTGATCCTACTATCCTACTAATATTATAAATGTGAAAGTTTGTGTGTTTGTGTGTTTGGATGTTTGTTACTCAATCAGGCAAAAACGGCTGAATGGATTTAGATGAAATTTGGCAAACAGATAGCTTATAACCTGGATTAACACATAGGATACTTTTTATCCCGATATTCCCACGGGATCGAGACTTACGCGGGTGAAACCGCGGGGTGCAGCTAGTGTTTTATAAGTCTTGTAAACTCAATTTGTGCCCGTATACACAACAAAAAATTTTGAATTAATTTTTAGGCACATCGGATGGGAATTTTAACGATTGTCATATTTATGATGATGAAAATTTGAGATTAAAATAATTCAGCGAACTTTTTCAGCCTTTGTATGCGTCAGATCTGTGCAGTGGCTAAAAATAAAACATCACATGTTTGGTTACCGGCTCAGAATACATCGGAAGACAAAATAGGTTACGGGGCTAAATTGCAGTTTGACCAAAAAATTTCGCTTTGAAAGAATGAAAAACTGGAAAATTTGAAAATGAAATGAACAAGTCCGTGTTTTTTCATTTTACCTGGTACAATGTTTACATTTACAAAATAGGAATAATTAATATTAATAATATTTAGATAATAATTATAAAGGTTGCAGTACACATTTTCCTGTTGGAAAACAAAAACCTATAGAATATAACCATCGGAAGTAATTATGTTCATTATAATACACCTTTCAGATATTCGTCATCCCATCCGTCCGAGACCAGAAATACATTTCAGAATAAAAGAATATCTACGTTTAAAATAAAATACCAAAATGTTTGAATAAAATAAGTTTCACATTTCTGGACGTGTCATCTGACCACACGTACATACACACATAATGTAGGTACCTATATAAATGCACAGTATGCGGCTGCTACTTTTGAATCATACGCGACTATTTTATTATTTTCGTAGTTTAAAAGCGTCGTGTCATAAAGTCCGTTACATACGGAGGGCGTTTTACCAGAATTTCCGATCATTTTCACTGAACTGGGAAAGCGGAGAAAATATCTGTTGCTATGTAGTACTTTGCTGAAGAAAAATCAACACAGGAAATATAGTGTCATTGTTCGAAGAGAGGCCCTATTAATAAGTAAGTATACATGGAACTCGTTATTAACTGGGAACTATTAATAAATAGTTAACATGAAATGGGCCGGAAATCCGGTAAGAGCGAGAATAAACACAAAAATAACTCAAGTTATGTGTGTTCCGCAGTAATAACTAACAAGTCCTACTTTAAAGATCTGACTGACTCACTGAGATCTGACTGGTCTCTTTCTGACTGTAAGCCTTCTGAAGAATAAATAAATAGTCTAATAATATAAACATGGTAGGTATATATTTAACGGACGTTGTCCCACACATTCAAACATGGTAGGTACCTCCATTTTATATTACTCTTGCTCAGGCAGAATTGAAATCAGAGCTAAGTTAAATAAGTGGATTTCAATTGCATTGCTTTGCAAACTCATTATGAAGTAGTAGATTGAGGGTGCCTCTACCTACTAGTTATTTATTAGATAATCATAAATTAAAAATATTCATTCCTATGGCAATTTAGCGATCAAACAATATTAATAGGTAGTCTAGTATAAGTAGTCATAATAATCTTAGTTAAAATATTCCCGACCACGTTTATCGGAGTTAAGAGAGAGTTAAGTTCGGAAAAATCTCGATAAAATCCGAAGAGAATTTACCATTGTTACTTGAATTTATGGAAACAATGCTACTGCGTTCTATGAGTGTGGGGGTGAGATAGAATTGTTCGGTAAGTGTGTCAAGGTCAGGGCTGGGATGCTGCGCGGTGGCGCTACAGATGCGGTACAGACGCAGGCAGTCCACGGAAAACCGAACCAACTTTGAAGTGCCGCGGTCAAGGTTAAGTCGTTCAGAAACTGTGAGAGGATTTCTTCCGTAGTAAAACAAGCTAGAGCTTGTCGTATTAAAAAATATGGTTTAGAAATACAGCTGCGTTCTTTCCAAGTCGATCTCTGTGGGTAATATAAAAGCTAGTCAAAGAATTGGCAGCTAACACAGAGAATAACTGAATGGAGAAATCACTGAACGGTACGCTGCCGCTGTTTAGTTGAAAAAAATACATAAAGTATAGCAAGTATGCTCCCAATATATTCCACCCGGATCGCTCACATAATGAGCATGTGAGAGAATCTCTTTGAATGCATCTCATCTTAGTCAAATGCCGATGGTTCACCTGCACGACGCCTCGCAGCATCCAATGATTGGTTTCGATATTACTTGCAGGAAATTACTCGAGACCTCATCTATGAATATTAGACGAGCCTGGTTATGTTTGGTGCACATTCAAGTTTAAATGACATCGTGTTTGCAATGTTAATTAGTTTATTATTTCTTCCTTCGTGATAGTTAACTAGTATTATGTATTTATGTTCTTAGATATTCCTGTATAATATGAGTAACATCGTTAGGTAGTTGACGTATCGAGTTACATTTTAATTAATGTGTTATTTTTCTGTGGAATTTATAACAAAATGAAAAATGTTATCTGTGGCTTACATTATGCCGTTAATAACGGATGTGTTTATCTTGTGGATAAATGTCAACATGGGAACATTAGTACGAACTGAATTCGATAACAGTTGAAAAATGTTTGCTTATGTGCTGAATCGAATCGATTTAAAAGTTCCAAGCTACCGCCTTTCGGTGGTGATGAGAGCAACTTCACTAGTTTTAGAACAATTTCACTTACTGGCAATAACATATTTATAGGCAAGTGCGTATAAGCAGCTGAATTACATTATTTAAACTAAAATAATTAAACCGTTCAATGTTTAACTCATTCAAAGCTATTAAGTATACCACTCAACGAAAAACTGTTTATGCACGGCTACCACATTTTGGTCATTGTATTTACGTAGCATATTTACATCTATTTATTCTACCCTTAGTGTGGCGTTTCAGTTGACAGCGAAATATTTATTTATTATTTATGTTACTGATCACGGACTAGAGCATGTACATGTACATATTCAGGTTTTTTGCTGCCAAGGTAATCTCAGATATTATTGATCACAACAAGGTATCATATGGACACATATTTTTAAAGCCGATGCAGCATCTTATATGTTGACGTGCCTTGTCTCGTCAGATAGTTTTGGTGTTCCTTCGATGTCACATATTTGTGCTGACGGATCACATATAGGTATTTGCCGCCATCTTGAATCATGAAATCAGATATTGCCGAGCTGTCCATAGTAATGCTCGTGACTTTCTTACATCTAGGTACCAGAAGTATACACAGACGCATTCTTTTCAAAGCTCTTTACGGGGCGTATGAAACAAAGTACTGGGGTTGGTTTTAAAAACAAATCATTACCTACAGCCGTGTAGTGTAGGTATTTGTTCAGTAAGGCGGTTGCAACAGTTGACCATGGTTTACATCGTCGAAGTACAATAACAAACTGTGTTTATCTCTTAGTCTGCCAAATGTTGTTTAGGTAAGTATTCTACTCGCAATTTCTTCTATAATTCTGTGGCCTGGTGCTAAAAGGGCCAAAGTACGTTTTTGTATGACACGAGATTGTAATGCCAGTTAATTGAAAAAGTATGATATTTTTTTGTGCTAAAAGGGCGTAAGTTTATCAATGATCTTTCAAAAGTTACTATGTAAAAAAGGCCAATTTAGTGTGCGCTTTCATACAGTTAAGTAAAAAAAATATATGATAAAAGGGCTGCAGTATACTTACCTAAGCCGATAAGAAATTATTATTTTTCACTTTGCTAGTAATAGTTGATCTAGTTGTCCTAAAATAAATAAATTTTGAATTTTTGAAATTATTTTGAATTTGAATAGAGTATGAACTAAAACGATCAAAGTTAACGTAAGCCCTTTTTAGCCGACTTCAAAAAAGGAGGAGGTTATCAATTCGTCTGTATTTTTTTTTGTGATTTAATCTTGGCTGCTTTATTTTTAGTAAAGCAAAACAGATCAACATTGGCCTTTTTAATTTTACACAATAATTAGGAACTAATATAATAATTATCATCAGTTGTTAATATTTTCCAAAATAATTTTTTTTTCTTATATTTAATTTAATTCATAAATCTACTTTAAAACATAAATCAAATAAAAGTAAAATATTTTTGCCAATACAATATAACACGTAAATAATACCATATTTTATAACTATTAATGCTGATTCATTGTTATAACTTATAATAACGCTCATTACTGAAAATAATGATTAGGTATTGATATTGGCCCTATTAGCACCAGGCCACAGAATTGATTCTAGCGCTTTTTAACAAGCTTATTTAGAACTGAATGTGCAGTATACCTCAATTAAATAAAACTTGTTATCAGAGAAACATGAAACGTAAAATAATGTCCCTACACTTTTCGTGTGAGTTATAATAATCGAAGGACCAAACATGTTTGGAGACCGTTTTATAAATTTCCATCTGTCTGTTTGTTTCTGCACGATTGAACGCAAATGTTTATCGTCTCCCCTCGAAGATTTATTCTGGCCCTACCTTGTTAAAAGAAAAACAAACATTGACTTATGTAAATCGTCTTGAAAAACAGAATGTCATCTAAAAAATCTGAGCATAACATCTTACAAACATCCCGAAGGACGAGTTGCCAGGGGTGAGCAAGTAACTGTAACTCGAACAAGATAGACCTCCTAAAATACCTAGAAATAATAATAAAACCTCATCGTAACACTTCGGACAGCCCTAGCTTATAGAGGGTTGCCATGGAACACTACATGATCCAATCACATCTGCTGCGGTCTACCTGATATCAACAGAGAAACAAAAGTTCATATGGTATTCACTATTAATAGTGGCATTATTAAAACTACGAGCTATTACTTTGTGAGCTGAAGTTATTTCGAGCGCAGTCGTCTATTATTGTAATAGAATGTTTGTGTACTACGGGATTCTAATCATCTGGTTAGTTTACCTAACGAGCTTCTTCATTTTACAACAGAAAATTCAATTCTACTGTTTGTTTTAGCGGAGAAGAAAATTCTATGTATGACACTGAATGAATTTGGACTTCCGTTTGTGTAAACAAACTGAATACGACATTTTTGAGTTTGTTTTTGTTAATTTATGAACAAGACCGATGGCTAATATTGTGCCAATAAGTAGGTACACAATATAAAATGCAGACTGAATGGAGTGATTCATGACTTATCCTATTATAGAATAATAAATCAATGACAAAACTCGACGATCGCGTCAAACCATTCAATTCATTGCACCTGAAGCTTTCAGAGCTTTCGAAGGCTACGCAATGGCGGGAAAACTTTATTATTGAACTGTGAACTACTGAATGATTTCACTAACAGATATTAATAAAACGTTGCAAAAGAAAATGAGTAAGCTACGTTCTTAGAATCCAGATTTCAAAATAATTTAACGCGTCAAAAACGTAAACTTACCGAAGTGAAAATGTTACCTAAATCACTATCAAACGTAACAATTAATGTTGTGTATTGAAACTGGCTTGATTTCACTCTCCCCTAAGACGTGGTTTCGTTGTAAACAAAGTTTGTTTTGGGCTGTTTCGGATATGTGTGTGATATGGGCGGGCGGGCGACTGGGCGGACGAGCGGCCAGCTCGCGACCCTCGCGGACACTGCCGCGCTGTACGCAGCCGCCCACCACCAGTAATGAACTTCTTAACTGTTCGCTCTTTATAACTCTCCGAGTTAACCGCAGTTTGATTTGCGGAGATTTACCCGAACATCGTAGATTTGTTTTGCGACTTATTTTTATAGGATCCTTAATCTGCATATAAAAGACCGCATCCTAATTCTAATCTTAATAATTTTCAAAACCTTTGAACTATCCTTACATCTTCCAGTTTTCCCCTTCACAACAAGGGTTTGGTGCTTGTGTCTTCAAAGCTTCACTTACATAGACAAAAGATTCATTAACTAAAACAAAAGGCACGTAGCCTTCGCAATCCTTACCATGAGATGATGAGAACGTATCCTTTATGCTATGATTGACAAAAAAAGAAACAAACATTAAAAATTTTGTGTTTGTAAGTATTTTAATTAATTGAATCTTTTGAGTATTATGTTATTGTTTATTGTGTATATTTTAATCGTAATGAAATTTAATGTAATGGACTTTGTCTGAAATAAATAAAAAAATATTACTAAAAAGTTCTTAGTTGTGGTGTGGCATTTAGTTCATGGCACCGTGCGACCGTGAATTCAGGTAAGCTTTTAAAACTTACGTTAGATTATTTAACAAAACGTTTTTGTGGGTAAACGACGCTGAATTTTACATGTTCACAGTAAGATTCTCTTTATTATCAGGCAAAGTACCGGAAGGTTTTACGTTAAAAGGATGTTTGCAGTGTTATCGCACCTCGGTTTTCGCGGGAAATTCGTCCTAGCCTGATGATACGGGCACAGTTATTCTTTCGATAAACATTCGGGTTAGTGAGATAGTCTGTACGTCGAGTGTGAGTTTTGTCACATAGAAAACGCTACTACCACGTTTCTGTATCGAGTAATAAATGTATGAAAACGTAAAAAGCGCCCCTGGCGGAAAGTATTGTAAACCGAAACAGCGAGTGTCAGATTTTTAACGATACTACAATAGTTCGGTATTTTAAACGTGACTCACGTAGTAGCGTTTCGGAGAACATTTTGCGGGTTAATGCGAGTGTCAGTTTAAATTTAACGTTTCCAAGCGGTGTACAAACGTTTAAAAACGTAAACTTTGTAGTAAAGTCACTCACTTGGTGTGTGACAGGTGAATTGTTGTTTATATTAGTTACGTTCGTAATAGTTGCGTGTATTTTTGTGGTAAATTGTGTTTGTAATGGCAGCACTTAATTTTTCGCATGGAAAATGATGACTGCTCATCAGCAAGATGAACGGAATCATCTCCAAAAACAAAGAGCCGGTTTTCGTGCCTGATTTAATCCACTAAGGAAGATCTCAACGATACTGAATTCAGAAATAGATATCGTTAGTCAAAGGAAGCATTTCTATATTATTATTTCTACTCCAAATCAGATAAATGTAAATTAAGTGCAGGCCCACCACTAGTACCACCAGCAGCCCTATTTATTCTTGCTGCCTTCTTCTTTGTATTATTTTTTAAATCGCTCCATATAACCAAAATTAAATATTCACTTAAAATAATTATACTGTGGTAGGTACACACCTTCTTCGATTTCTCTGTATTTTTAGTTTCCCCAGTGGGATCACTATTTAATAAATTTGTTAGGCGTTCCCAATTTTGGATCGTCTGTATTCTACCTTTTGCGTGTCTGTAAATTTTAGGGAAAAGATTTTTTTATTTGAATGGTTCACAACTTTGTTTTTATTTTCAATATTATGGTCAAGTGTACTTTCTGTTCCATGAAGTTAACTAAAATTTCAAACTGCGATGCACTAGTCTTCATTATAAAAGCAAATAATCGAAATAGAATAAGTTTAGTAATGTAACACAAAAGCGCGAAAAACTTTGAAAGCAGAAGGAATGTTTATATTGACATGACGCGACGCTCGCCACTTGAATTTGACGCCACACACACCTAGTTTGACATCTCCCTTACTCACTGCTCATTAAAACGAAATAGAAATATATCATTCATAAGAAAAAATATTCGTCTAAATTACTGAGGGCACGCATAACGCTTCTTAACATGGTTGCGATATGATTTGTATTTTGGTCGTATTATTTCGCCGAAACCATTCTAAGTTCAAAATAGGCAACATTAAAAAAATAACAAACGTTTCGGCATACTATCGGACAAGTGACGATACGAACTGATGTTAGTTAGACGTTTTTGAACTCACACTCGCAACATTTTTAAATACCATTGCTCATTAGTTAGCTCGATTAACTTGATCGTCACGTATTTTGTGATACGGCAAGAAACTCACACTAGGGGTACTGAACACAAAAGCACTGATGGTTTTCGATTATGATTACCATATTTAGACTCGTTTTGTTCGCCCTAAAAATTGTTTAATGATACCTTTATTATAAATATTGGTTTTAAAACGGATATTTAGCAAATGGGCTTAACGAATTTCAGCCAATTAGAACCACATTAGATACATCCAGTGATCCAGACCGCTCATATTTTATTCGAACAATTAGTAAAGCCTTTGCAACCAAAATCACTAATAATTTTATTCACTTCACGCTAAGCCCCTAGAGCTAAGCCCGGATTAATGTTTTAACAAGAACCGGAATTAACGGACCGGGATTCTGTGAACTGACCTACCGTGGCTGTATCCACGGTCAGTTCACAGAATCCCGGTCCGGTAATTCCGGATTGTCACGTTAGCGGTCCTTCCACAAAAATTGATGGCACCGAATCTAATTTACCTACACATATAAAGCTGTTCGCACGCTAGCGCTTACCGCTAAGCGATACTTTTCATACATTTTGGTTAATTTTCGCAGACCGATGCGTTGCTGGCGTGGTAAGTAATTGCGTTAGATCATGCAAGCTTAACTTTTTTTTTTCTTTATTTAGGCTACCAACAGCGATATATATAGTGTTTTACAGATTAAATGTATTACAGTAGGTATTGCTTTTAAGTTTCCCTGTTTAAGAGGATAAGTATTAAACATGCGAACGGACTACTAAGAAATATTTAAATTAAAATTCAATTTACTGTAGTCACAACTTTATGTAGGTAAGTCAATCAATCAATCTGCCTAGCCTTTTCCCAATTATGTTGGAGTCGGCTTCCAGTCTAACCGGATGCAGCTGAATACCAGTATTTTACATGGAGCGACCGCTCATCAGCCCTCCACAACCCAGTAACTGGGTAGTACGATACGATGGGTAGGTAAGTAGTACCTATGTAAAGTTTATTTCATTATACATTTTCCACTGTAGGTACACAAGTAGGTTGTACCACAAGATCTCGTGTTTCAGTCACAGTTCGCCCGAGGTGTTCTCCGTAACTTGTTGTTTTCATTTAATTTCACAAACAAACAATCCTCAAGTTCACGACTTTCGTTCCTCGACAATTTTTCCTTCCTAGATATTATTATTTAAATATTTGTGAGAAACCTGTTTAAAAACCTTTTACTTATATTGCGTTTTAAATCTAAGTAACTCCCGGAAGTACTTTTGTAAAGGTTGGTATTCTAAGGCTGAGGTGGCAGCCTTAGAATGCCTAAGTAAAAGTATTTTTAATGCTCACAGATACATTATCAAATCCTCTTCGCCGGTAGTTTCATGCCCGCAGCCCTAGTTTTGCATGGAGAACAACCTACAGGAGATTAACTTATCCGCATCGCTGCGTGGTTAGATCGGGTCGAGATCAATTGATCGAACGACAAGCATTTTCTGTCCGGTTCAAGCTGCCTCAGGCCCTTTGTACACACACGTTTTTCTTGGCGTGAAAAACTACGGTTTATTCTCTGTGTCACGGTCGCTAGTGTTATATGGATTAATAGGGAAGCTTGTTGACGGACGCGTATTTTCTACGGCGCGGTTTTACTGTAAAGAAACCGAGCCCTGTACAAAGGGCCTGATTCACTGGGATGCAATTTCATGGAATATTTACACTGAAATTACGGCTAAATAATATAATAATTATCTATGTAGTTCGTAGGAAGGACACTGTGTACAAACAAGTTAATGACACTTCCACGTGCCAACTCGCGTTTGTTCTAGGAAAGGCGAGTGTCAACGACACTACTGACGGATACAATTGTCGGTTGTCACTGGTCAGTTAATAGAATTAGGGCATTTAGCTTATGTTGCTGTCTCAGATGATTTCAGAGGCCTACATTATGAATAGTCTATTCCAAAAGTTTCTGACGAAATGTTAACAAATGGATCAGAAAACGTACCTGTGGATGACAATTTGTAGTGCCACTTACAAATTGAGTGCTTTGATTTTATTATTTGAATACTATATAAACCCGAAATTCTAATTTAAAGTAATTCCTATAGTGAGTGATTGCGTAAAAACCTCGAGCAGGTTTGTTTACACTTATATCATAATTACACTTTTTGAAAATTGCGGGGTCCGATTTTCACAAGAATCGTTCTTCGACTGAAAGGAAACAGACAGCTTAGTTCAATACCAAGAACCCTGAAAACACGATTCCTCTAGAATTGCCAGTAGGTACTTTATTCATCTGAAAACAAAACTAACGAAATGTTTGTGTATTGTATGCCTAACCCTTCGGGAAATACAGGCGTGTTGTTATATTTATGCATACGAAGTAGGAGTTTGATCTGTACCAATAGCCACTCTCCATTTACCTACCTACTTAAATTGGAGAATGATTGGCGATTCTTGTGTTATGCACATCTTTTCGCTAATGTGATGAATTCAGGCGCGGTCCGAGGGGGGTGGTCCTGGGGGTCATGACCCCCCCCAAAATCATTCAAGCTGTCGAGAGACTGAATGATTTACGTGCTTTACTAACTAAAAACTGTAGGTACTTAGACATTAACCCCGATGGGCATATAGGTACAAAAAAAAGTTTTTAGAGTACTTATCAATTAGGTAACCATTTCCTTGAAAATATTCCTCGGCAACAATGGTGACCCCCCCCCCCCCCCAAAATCTTGGGCTGGGACCGCGCCATGATGATCATATAATAATAATACCATCAAGCCCCAAAATCAACCAACGACAAGAGAATTTATAACATGGAAAAAAGCTCATCTCTAAATTCTGCTAACGCTAAAGATTGCTCCATCTCTTGACAGTTATAAAGTTGCAACTCTCCGCTAACGGCCGGAACACAACACTGGCTTTAAATAATTAAAAGAACGCTTCAATACTAATCCGATATCTTAGACAAGACAACACTGTTTACCTGGAAAAGTACTGAAGAAGATACTTCTTTGTTTGGGACGTTAGAATAGAATAGGTACTCTATACAAGTTACAAATAATGAATGTAGAAATTGTACATAATATGGTGACACAATGGGCGGTCGTATCGCTAAAAGCGTTGGATTAAGAGCTAGAGCAAGGAGAGACAATACTGAAGTTAGTGTTATACCACTTACATACTTACTAATATTATAATGCGAAAGTAACTCAGACACGCCAAAACTGCTGAACCGACTTAAATGAAATTTGGTACAAAGATTCCAGAGTCTAGAGCGTGAGAAAGGACATAAGCTACTTTTTATCGAAATTCCACGCGGGCGAAGCCGCGGGCGGAAGCTAGTATTCAATAAATACTTATATAACATACATAAAACATTTCCTTATAGCATCCGTTTCTTAGAAGAGAGCAAAACCCGTTGTTTCCATACCTTGTCTGATACAGACGCTTAAAATAGCTTTTTTATTTTTTTACATAGTTTTTTTTTTGGTATGTATGGATGCTATTGAGGGTTAACGGGAACGCGGCGGAACGCCCTTTGTTAGTTAACATACTGTATATGAAGCGAATACAAAGCGAAGTACAAAACAGTAAAATATTATTCGTCTCTATGCCTAATCAAAATGAGCGTGAGGAAAGAAAATAGTCGTTTTTGTTCAGAGGAAATAAGCTTCCGAATTCTTACCGTCGCTCCCGTATATATTTACATTCATACGCTGATTTCAAATAAAATATTCAACCCTTTCGAAGCCTTTTTACGTCACAATCTTGGAATACATAACATCTGCTTTACTCTCGTGTAGATCTTAAAGTTTGTGCGATAAATCTATAAGTTGCCACCGGATATTGAGGCAGGAACAAAGCCTAATGTAAGACTTACGTACATAATGCAAATAAATAAGCTAGCCTATTTTAAGCACAGCACTCGGATCATAACAGCTTAGGTAAGCTGTCAGTCCATCACATCACCCAGCGCTAGCACATTTCGTAGTACACACAAAACAACATTTGAAACTAATTTGTTTTCACGTCGTGTTTTAGAGCACTTTAATCAGAAACAGTTAATATTTAAAATCGGAACCACTTACACGGAATTGGAGATTAAATTCTTTGAACCGACCGCTAGCACTGTAGCACATAAACGTTGGATTAAAACGAAACGAGTTAATGAAAGATGTTGAGCTGCGTGCACACGGGTGAAACATTTGCAGTTTGTTCACGAGATGTCATTTGTCTTAATTTTCTTCCGGCTTATTAGATGCTTGTGAGAAGGACTGCAGATCTAGACTTCTTGAGGTAATATAGATAATACCGTCTTGCGGTGCACATGGCTCTACCCAAGGGGAATAGTTCGATACTAAAACCCAGACAGAAATCACGTGAATCGGATGAGTGAGTTTCGAGTTTTAAGCGCACTAAGGGACAGGTGACGATGTGTCAGGGCTGGATTTAATGATGTGGAGGTCCTGGGGGAGCCAAGAAGTGGAGGCCCCGAAAATTTAATCAAACAGACAAAACAACAATGATTTAATTAGGTTTTTGGTATCAAAGTAATTCAAAGCATCATTTTAAGACCATCAACCCAGAACACTAAAAGAAAACTAAAAAGGTTCCTTGTGAAGTGTTTTTTTTTTTTTCAAAAAATATCGAATAATGGAGGCCCCTATTTTGTAGAGGCCCGGGGCCGTAGCCCTTGTTGGTCCACCTTAAGTCCGGCCCTGCGATGTGTTGAAAATAACATAACTCTTGAAGGGTTAGGCAGAGAATAGGGCCCCATTGGTGCTGAGAATACATGTTAGTAGTGCTCGATGACGTAAATCTTTGCACAATACGAAAACGTTTATAATACCACAGATCTAAAAAGGTAAAAAAAAAATCTTCAAACGCAAAAATACCTACGAACCGTTCACATGTTTGGATTGTGTTTAGCTCACCGAAACTTTAATGTTTCCTCGATATTCAATTCGTTCTCGACTAGCTCATTACTTATTAACAAGACAAGTTTTCCATTAATGTTCCGAAGCTAAGCTTACCAGCTTAGCTTCGGAACATTAATGGAAAACTTAAGAAAATTAATATGGGAAGAAAATAATAAGTACACACGGCTACACATCAAGCTATACATTTCCAGTATAAGCTGACCTCGCATTGAACGGAAATTCTATAAATGCGAGATCAATATAAACTGGAAATGTATAGCTTCATGTGTAGCGATGTGTACCTAGTTAATTTATTTGTTAATAAAAATATCTGTGTCTTACTATTCATTCGGCTTTAGAAATTAAAATATCGATATTATATTTTTGCTCACATAAAATTATCGTATTCTATAGCTTGTCCTATATATTATAATCATGTGTAATTTATCCAGGTTTATTGATCCTAACTGTATCAAAGATGTCAGAGCTCTGAGGTTTTATTCCTTAATCTTTTGACGAAGCTTAGTTTAGGAGGAAAATCTTGTGTTACGAAAGCCAGAATATCACAAAATCAGATATCCATACCAATATTTGTTTGCGTATGTAAATTATTTTGCATTATTGTAAAAAATCTAGTTTTCTAATTGAACAAAACACTAGGAAGTGGTGAAGGGCGGGCGTTTTGGGAGACTGTCTTATGTAATTTTGATATTCGAAAAGTGCTGATTCTCAGCTTAATTTGAAATAAATGTCTTTTGATTTGATTTTGAAATATTATAAAAGCGAAAGTAACTCAGTCTGTCTGTCTGCTACTTTTCACGTCTAAATCACTGAACTGCGGCCACATTAGCAATTCCTCTAAAAGCATTTTATTTCCTGAATTTCCAGCTGTCATTAGCAATTCCTCTAATTTGACATAAAAGCAATTCATAATTTGTGGAATCTCCATAGAAAACTGTCAAATAGATGAATTATTTCGTAGGTAATAAGAATTACACGAAGATCATCTTATGAATTGTCAGTTTGTGACATTTTACGATGATTCATAATATTTTAATAAATATTCTGCTAAAGTGACCGTTTTAAGCCCCCATATACTTGTATTAGAATTTTCCTCCCAGATACTTGTATTAGAAAATGATAAAGTAAAAAAAATCAAGTAATAAAAAACTAAAACCCAACTACGACTTAAAAGCTATAAACAAGACACCACAGACAGACATATTAAAAATCCGGAGTCACACGTGTTAGGGCATAAATCGAACAGATTACGTGTGACTCCGGATTTTTAAGTTGTCTGTCTGTGGTGTCTTGTTTATACCTTTTAAGTCGTAGTTGGGTTTTAGTTTTTATTACTTGATATTTTTTAAATTCTTTTGGGGTTATACTATATATATTTTTGAAATGTGCTCATTAAGCCCTTTCATTTGATACCCAACATGGTACGATTAAACCATGTTTTTTTTTAAGTTCCTCACTTTATGTCCTCTAGAGGGCGCCATTTTTAATTTAACGTGACTTCACATAGCCTATAACCAGCGGACAATCACGACGCTTCTAACGATACCTCATTTGTCAAATTGTGATAAGTGGTTTGGAAGATAGGAGGGAACAGATGAACATACATACATACATACATACATACATACATACATACCGGTCAAAATCATAACCCTCCTTTTTTCTTCGCCGTAGTCGGGTAAAAATACACGCAGACGAAGTCGCGGGCAACAGCTAGTAGTTTTCATAAATAGTATTAATTAGTATATACGTACATACAAATCAATAAATTATAATGAAAGCTTTTGCCGTTCCAGATCCTTCGAGAAGTCAGCGGATATCGGAAGCCGATATAAACACATCGATTTTCCTGCGGCGGCGGTCTGTGTGTCCTCGAGTTAAACAATCGATATTATCAGCGCAACGTATTAATGAAATGATACTGAAATAAACGACCTTGACGTAACTCGCGACCGATAACGATTGATCTGCGAACGATTTACTGAAAGGTGTATTTTTAATTGCTGTGGTTGGACGTTTTTTTATAGTTTTGTACATTCTAAATATACCTAACATGCAGGCGTAGCATGGCGCTTTCTATCTCTACGAAGAATAGACATAACTTTTTCTATACAAAGTGACAGTTCGTTTCTTCATTTTTGACATCCACCGTAGAAATCTTTCTACAATCTGTCATTTTGTCTTTCATTTCTAACGATCTTTGTCTAGGGCTTTTTGTAGGTAGACTATTTCGGAAGAAAATTTTCTATCCTTACTGTCAAAATCACACTGATAACCGATAAATCCTATGGCAAAACAAAGAATTCTGAGTCGAATTATGTAAAAGAGTGAATTTCGTAAAAAGTGCAGTTGACTCTTTGTATTTTGCGCCGTCGTACTGTCTACAGGAAACGTCATTTTTGTCTACTCTTCCGTCGACAAAACGGTGCTCATGCTACGCCTGCTGATAGAATATCTACTTAATTATTTTCTAAAAATAGCTTACTTGTTTGGGTACTTACTAAAAGTATCACGTAAGTACTTTCAAGGTGGATTTTGTGAAGTGTTTCTATTTCCATAGTTTATTCGGTTAGTAGGAGTAATGCCAAGTAAAGACCTTTAGGCTCCCCTCACAAAACGGCGCGATATCGCGGGCGCGACAGGCAGCGCAGCCCTTGTCGCGCCCGCGATATCGCGCCAGTTTGCCCGAGGCTTATGACAAAGGTACTAGGTAAAAGTTTGTTCGAATTCGCTTTAAAAAGGTAAACTTTCAGTATCATTTTTGCTCGTTACGAATATGTAGCTTTCCGAGGCAAATAGAGTCGGATAACCGCCTGCAAGCTTCACAGATTAATGCTTCGCTCTTCGACTCATCACGACTGATCGTGCCCCATAAAAAACTATCTATCAATGCCAATGACGCTGTAAAAAATAATTTAAAAAGGCTTTACTAAATGAAACCCTTTGCAGTAACGAACGAAAAAAGTAGTGGGGTACGTAATGATGACGTAGCAGTGGGCTGGGCCGCCGGAAGTGGGCGCGGGCACGGTGGCCGACACTTCCGGCCGCCGACACTACGCCAACCATGGCTGTTACATGGTAAACGGATCACGGCTAATGGGGAACTGTTTACACTATACTCGTATTAATTTTACATGCACTAACGTAGTAGGTGGAAAGGTTACGTACAGTCGGCTATTGGTAGCCTTGATCATACCGAAACTTGTCTAAATGCAAATGGAGCGACAACATGACATGTTAATTTGAAAAGCACCTAATAACGTTGATGCGGCAAAGACGAAATGTAAAGTGATCATTTTTATAAGGTGACAACGAAATGACTTGTACGGGTAGGTATATAATTCTCACGCCATCTTTACAAAAAAAAGTATTGTCATTGGAAAGGAGCGATTGCAATTTAAACTTGATAGACCAAGCGCAAATTGTTGATTTAAAATCCTTCTCACACCATACTAACAAGTGAAATTAAACAGGTAGATACTTACTCTACATTCAATTAAGTATAAGTACCTAAAACTGTTTCTCGAGAATTCTTCCGATCTTGTAATTTTACAGATATTAAACACCTAATAATTTAACTTTACGAGATTAACTTAGGAAAGTCTTTTTTTTTTGAGGGTGGGAAATCGTCAAAGTCAAAAAGTCATCCAATGACTTCTCCCGCTCTGGGCGGAGCGGAAGGGCGTGTCAGACTTTTACTGACTAAAACCCACCCGTGTTCCTTCAGTTGCCTGTTGCCAAGGTCCCGGTATCCCTTTCGGACTAACCCGCAACCCTGGCAGGCATTGGTCCTAGCGGACCACGAACTTAGGAAAGTCTGTGATCTATTCAACCCAAACAATGTTTTACAACTTCCTTTCTAGGTATTGTGGATTGGAAACTGTTTCCATCTGTTTATTACCAGAGAGATCATTTGACCCCTGAGGATGTGTTTACGGTTGGTTCAAAATATCTATTAGTTATACTTAAAGGTTTGCATACAGTGCTTAGTGAAGAGAAAATGGAAAATCGATTTAAAAACTCCTTTCAGTTTCACAATAATTACTTACAAGGTTTTATTTTATATTCCGTTTCGCAGAATTCATACGGCTAAGTATATCATTTGAATTCAAATTGTATATTTAAATTAATATAACCTTGGAACGTAATCAGTAACATCAGTGTCGTGTTTAACTTTATTTGATTGGTAAGCCAACCGATGACATTTGTAAAACATGTCATTACAAAACTACTCTTGAAAGCATGAAAATGAGCTTCTATTTGCGTGAATATGTAGGAACACGATCTAACACCAAAGTTTCAGTTAGATAGGTATTATCTATTAGTTTTCTTTCCGATAAGACCTACCTATATCTCTATTAGAGATTTGCCTTAGATTTGCATAAGACTAACACTGCCTGTGCGGTAGGTAGGTACAGTAGGTACCTTCTTCAAAAAGACTGTCCCGGCAGTGAACGGAAACCTTAACAGATTTCTCAATAATTTGAAGGCTGGTTTTATTTATTATGTTCCCGAATTAGTGACGAGCAGTCTGCGACAGTAATACAAGCGACTAGCGGCCGGCGGGCGCTCCCTTATGCCAGATCTGACCTTTCACTATCTACTAAAGACTATAGGGAACGTTTGTTTGTCCAATAAACTTGATTGTTCAACGTAAAAGGCAAAAGTCAGGACAAAGGCCATCTCTTCATTACTTCCGGACTTCATTGTTCTTATTCTAATCTTATTATAGATTAAAATAGGAGAAAGATAAGTTATATTATATGAGAGCAAGACTATAATCTTGATGAAAATGAGATATAAATGAACGTCAGAAAATTTTCAAGTAATATATATAGATGATTCGATTCGAAGACGACCCTAACACAGTTGGGAAAAGGCTAGGCAGATAGTGATGTTAATGATGTATAGATGATTCCAATTCTAACCCAGGATAGGACAAACTCACTCTAAATGCCAAAACATTCCAATCAAGTTATTTTGAAACGTAATTTGTCAAATTGTTTGGTTAGTTTACCAAAAATATTTCGGGCGTTTTTCAAGGAACGTCATAAAACACAACATGTACGGTGGTCGGCAGCGGAGTGCGGATACTTCATAAATATTCCGAATGTTTCGCGTTCACGGAACATCGTCGCGTGACGAGCTCTGCGTCACTTGAACCTCGACCTCCATTAAATATGTCATTTTTGGCAAATTTTAACTGGTACGGTGTACCGAGTACACGAATTCAAGTGTAACATAAACTTAGCATCACGCATGTATTCCCTGAAGAGGTCCCTCGTCGTCAGTATGTTTGAGTCCCATGTTTCAGGAGGCTAGTCTATTGCCGTTAACCCCTCGGAAATTCAGAGGTACCGAGTTGCTTTCCTTTGTATCCCATGCCTATTAGCACTCTGTAATTTGAAAAATATTGAAAAGCCAATTATTTTTTAAAGAGTAACCGTGGAGTTTCTTGCCGGCTCTTCTCCATAGGAAACGATCAATTGGAACCGTGCACTTAGCTTCTGACTTTTCATAATTGCCCATGTAGGTTTATGTGAAATAAAATATTTTGATTTTTTTTTATCACTTCCAGATTTAGGGATCCTACACGAGCTCAATGTTCAGCAATCACGCTTGAGACTATAGCTTGTCCGCTCCGAAATGACGCGCGTCCCTACCGCATTACTCATAGAAATCTGCATTACCGTGTGCGTAAATGCGGTTGTGGGGCGCGTCATTTCAGGCTGGACGAGCTTTACTAGATAAACGAGGTAGTTGAATCAGTATGAGTATTAGAGGTAATGAATATCGTATAACTGAGTAACTGAGATATCCTCAGTTATACGTAGATATTGTAGGCCGCCGTTTGCAGTTGGCATACAACAAATGTATTAAAACTGGGAGTGCTACCAAAGCGACATTATATTCTATTTCTAATAAATGATTTCTATTTCTATCAGCGATAACGATGATGGAAAAGGCAAAAAAGTATTGGACTCTCTTATGCTATCGAAAAGCTTATGTCATGAAAGTCGTTGTAGAAATACGAAATGCATTGGACGCGATTGTCACTTGTCTAGGCCCTCTGATGTATAACTATCTAACATATTGAAAACCCTATGAATACATGGCACTTGTAGTAAATGAGTATATCCGAGGGTGTATTCCCGAGGACGCATCATAAACTTAGCGAGGCTTAGAGAATTGTGTCAATAGAGAAGTTATTGTGTGTAGTAAAATGGTAAGTTCGTATTTTTCAAAATGTCAGTGAATATCAAGGGCGCTTGTCGCGGGGGCTGGGGGCTGGGCCGACATTTTTATTGTGCTACGAAAGGTCACTCGCCAAACACTTTGTCAATAAAACTGTTGGTGTTTTTTATTTAGACAGCTTATTAGTTCAAGTGAAAATTGGAAATTAATATTAAGTACCTAATAATTATAAATGAAATGATACAAGTACTACGACTGCTTCGTAGGTCTAGTGAACGCAAGCACGACTCTGCATGGGTTCGAGACCTGGGTCTCTGCATTTGAGCCGCATAAAGGCTCGCCCGGCGGTGTCTAACATGGTGTTAAACTATTAATCTGTACTTTAACACTGGGAAACTGGGGTAATCAAGGCTACTGCAAAATGCATTGAAGAACTTTTTAATTTTGGTTATTAGATCATAACTGCAGGATGAATTTCCTCGGCGATGACGTTACGTTCATTTTCATGAAAATGTGGTCCTTAGGTAGGTACCCTTAGCTAAAAGTTTTGAGAAGCTCACAGATATAAAAAAAGGATTCAAGTGAATAAGATTTTGAAGCGGCCTCCGCTTCAAAATCTTATTACGCTTCGCATTATTACGTTACGCCGCTTAGGTACGCTTTCGCGTAAGCGGCGCAATCAAGAAGACTTAGCCGACATGAAGTTTATAAACAGTTACAAATATTTTATGTTTGTTAAAATTGTTGTATTTTCAGTAGTAAATTATTATACAATTATTTACACGAAGATCTAAATTACATAACTAGGTAACACATTACCCTCCTTTTGGGGCAGTCGGGTAAAAACATTAAGTTGTGAATATGAAGTTATGAACGTTGGATATTCTATTATTAGTTCTTCTAATTATTCTGAATATCGCTGTATCTATTAGACACTTTGTAAAATAAAAATAGTGTATTTTGTATTATATGTGACATAGCAATCATCATTAAATAAACGGCGCATAGTAACACATTCCATAGATAGAGGACCGAATGATTAGTCATAATTATGTAGTATTTTTTTCATTACTATTTCCATATTTTAGGCTAGGTTCCAGGGAGTGCCGGCTGATCACGCCATCCAATAATTACGGAGAGATTTTATAACTCATTCACTACGCATGAGGACATGATATGTACAAATTGAAATTAATTAAGATTTAAAGTAATTACTTGTAAAAGACTAGCATTTGGCCGCGGCTTCGCCACGTAGATGTCGTAAATAACTCACAGGCCCACAGGAAGGTGCTACCGGGACAAAAAGTATCCTATGTCCTAACTAACGTCTACCTATACCAAATTGAATTTCGAACAGACATACAGACAGTTACTTTTGCATACTTATGGGCGAATTTCACCAAACTTTTATAGTATAAGTCTTATCCTGCGAATAAATTTTGAATTTTTGACAGTTTTTCCATACAAAAACTGTCAGACGCCATTTTTATTCCACGGATAAAAGATATCTGACTTTGGTAAAATCAGCCCTTAATTGTATTAATAGTACCTATCGATCATTTCATTTTAAATGAGGGAAAATCATCAACTACCATAAAACGTAGAAAATCTCAGTAAAGAGACCTCCAGACGCGACGAGTGACTCTTCTACGCGTAATAAAATGACATTATTGCTCCAGCAAATTAATTTGTCAAGCGGTACCTAACCCACTGGTGACGGGAGTTATTGGGTTAGCAAAATCGAATAAAGTCCCTCATCTCCCGGGGTTAGGACGGAAAGCTCATTGTATAAATCAGCCCTAACAAGCGAAAGTGAGTTTGTTTGTTTGTTACGCTTTCACGCTAAACCAACTGAACGGATTTGGATGAAATTGGCACAGGGGTAGACCATGACCTGGGACTTAAGATACTTTTCATCCCGATATTCCCACGGGATCTAGACTTACGCAGGTGAAACCGCGGGGCTCAGCTAGTAATGAATATATCCTACAAACCAGCTGATGTTCTTGTCCTAAGTTCTAATCTTAATTAGGCTAATTGAAAAGGTTAACAAATTACTGCTACGGCCTGAATACTCAGTAGTGCTTGGGGGTGTTAATTAATGCAATAATAATACCGAATTATGCTGAAACCGGCGGCCCTTTGCGACAGTGTCTGTTTGTACCTGAAGCGGGTACGTTGATGTGGCGTTTATGGGCTTGCTTCGCGTCACAGTACTAAAAGCTTCCTGTTGGGCCAGTAGTGTCAACAACGGCAGGTCAGTGACGACACCCGACATGACCCGAATATTCCCGAGTGTCCCCGACGAACGCGCTCGTTTCGTATTGTCTGTGGTATCTGTCACCCCGATCCTTCCCTGGGGATACGGCGCGGCGGCTTAAAATTATAATAATAAATAATATGTAGTTGAAAAACTTATCTGTAAGTCTGGGAGAACATGTTTTTGCAACTGCAATGAGCTTGGCCATTTTCTGGCCATTCGAAATTAACGAAAATTGCTGGACATTGGTGCCAATTCTCTTGTACACCGAACTAAACTAACTAAACTATCACTAAAATTCCTTACTTTTTACTATGAGAATCTTAGAGCTATTCTGCCAACAAAAATCTCTAAATTTAAAAATTATTTTGACAGAACTAAAATCGAATTTGACAATCGCGACTCCACGTGGTACCTACTTGTTTGCCTACCACGTGATTTTTTTTGAGCCGGAGAGGCGCGCAATGTGGCCGTCTCGACGTATTTTTATATGGAATTTTTCACTTTTTGGAAGAAAACAAAAAAATTAAATTACCAACATGTTAAGTATTACGGGTTTGCAGGTTGCAAAGGGGGTCAAAATTTTCATTATTTTTGCGATAGGACACACCGTTTTCGAGATATAAGCAAAAGAAAATAAAAAAAAAGATACAGTACCGTTTTGCAACTGAATTCGAGGTGTTGGTTTGAATTTTAGTTCATGACATCTAATTTTATTCCACACATTTTTAATCGTGATTAAAAATAGTCAGAGTTAGTTAGAGGATTTTAGATATAGAACAAAAATTTTGGTTAAAACGTCAAATTCAGAATAGCATTTTCACTAAATTAAAACTCAGTGCCATCTTAGTGCTGTCAAACTAAATTATAGTTAAGTTGTGTCACTTTAGTCTATTTTCAGAATAGGAAATCGTCGTTTGACAGGAATAAACTAAATTTTAGTGATTATTAGTTTAGTTTAGAGAATTTGTGACAAGAGAATCGGCACCATTGTCCACTTTGCCAATTGAAACAAACTCATTTTAGGGATACAGTCATAGTATCAAAAAGCTCATGAAAATCTTTTTTTTCGTGTGGTAATCGAAATAGATAGATATAGGAACCCTCCGTCTAGGAAGATGGGGTTTAAAACCCCAATGACTATAGATCCTTAGTATCTATGGTCATAATGGTGTCCTTCTAACAAACGTTCCTAATTATGTAGGTACCTACTGGATGGCAGGTTCCTCTGATCCCTAATTTGGTATGTTTGATCATTTGATGTTTTAAGTGAACTGCCTGTGCCTGTACTTAGAACCTAACACGGTCCCTTCCTACTTAGGTGTATACTGTACATAGGCACCTATTATAAGTAGGTACTACATCTATTTGCACGCACAGCTGAATTTGCTTTCGAAATAATTTATTTTAAATCGAATAACTGTTGGTATTAATTGTGCAAAGTCTATGGCATCGTAACATAATCAAAACATGGCAATTTTAAAATACTGTAGGTATTCAGCTTTCACAATAAGGGCATGATTGCCATTGATTTCGATAATGTATTTATTTGTATGTAGGTTATTTATTACCTACCTAGATACCTACTAGGAACAGTGGGTGTGTAGGCAGGCCGTAGGCTTCTCTAATAAGTACCTTCATAGGCTTAATAAATAAAAACTGGCAGTCATGGCTCATGCAGCTCAAACATACCTGGAGAAAAATGCGTTTTAGCATTTTTTATAGGTCCCTAGGTACAACTCTGGACAATACGGGCTTGGTTTTATCATTAAAAAGGTCAACAACATAAAGGAACTGGAACAGTCCCGGTAGTTTTTTTTTTTCATATACCTAACGTGATCGTGTATACCGTTGCACAGCACGCACTAGTTGGCGAAACCTGATGAACTGTGGGCGACCAGTCAAAGGAGTGCCCTGTGATTAATAGCTGTCCGGTGACCCCGTTACCTTTCCTTTTACTCTTTTCAGAATAGGCCTCTATACAAAAATAGAAACTAACACAATTCAATTTTTCACTGCTGCGCTCCGAATGCCGTAGTTAGGTCCCGGAACTGCGCTACAGCAGTTTCATTTATTATTTTTTGCGATGACGTCTGTTGGCTGTCCATAAAGCTGACAATGAAAGCTATTAATAAAATGGAGCACTTTACAATCAAGTAATTCATTTCATCACGACTACTCAAAAAATGGTGAAGAAATTCATTGTGGGGATCACCGCCATGTCCAGGAACCAAAGAAGATAAATATGATTACGACGCCCACCAGCTCACGTGCGGTGACTTACGAAGAGCCAGCAGTTGGCACATATAGGGTGTAAAAAGATCACAAAGTCTTTATGTACGCATTATGTACATTAAACTGAGTAAAATTGTACAAAAATAAATTCTGGGAAACGACTTTTATTTTATCGTTGTTTATAAAACTGTTGTTTACGTAGCGCGCAATGTAACGCACGCAAGACATTGGGCGTGTGCATGCAATTCAGTACAAAGAACATGCGAATCTAGGACTCCATGAGCAGGCTCGACCTAGTATGGAGTCCGCAAGTTAAAATATTAAAATTATGTTTCCTCATGACAATAATTTTAGTTTACTTACTTACTTGTACCTACTCATAATACTTAAGGAAATGTAAACAATTCTGTATTTGGTCAATAAACGATTTTTATTATTTAATATTATTATCTCGGCTTCGTTTAGGTAGGTACACCCGTTAGAGGCTGATAGTGATCATATTATATTACTAGGTTCCTATGTAAAAAATACTAAAAACTTACACAATGTCCTCCAAGGCTGCGTTGAGTGCTGGATGTAGCGATGGACTCTGTTCGCAGTTCGACGCAACGACCGCACGGCTGTGCGGCATGTTTCCAGCCATTCTGCAGTCCTGGAAACTGGAATATTGCGGTGTCAGTCATCGTGTGATCGGATGAGAAGAAGTTCAGTCTAAATTTTTCTTTTCGGAAGTAACCGGGCCATGGCGCAGGCAGTGGGTCAACTAGAACAACCACAGTTCGGAAGCGCTCCTGGTTGGCGCCGAACCACAGATTCTTAATTATTGAAAAGTCTCGAGCTATGATTGACATCTTCAGTGCCATCTTGACAAAAGTTTTATTTTCCGTAAAAAAAAATTAAAACTAGTAAACCTAAGAAAGTAAATTTATGCTATGCCGTAAAAACGTATGGAAAGTCTTGTTGTTCACATGTTACCTATGCCATATTTTTAATCGACTTCAAAAAGGAGGAGGTTCTCAATTCGTCTGTAGGTACATAAGTTTTTTTTTTTCGTGTGTTTGTTACGCGATTACTCCGCCAATTCTGAATTGATTTTGATGATTGTTTGGTAGGTCATGCTTCAGAGATGGTCCCATAAAAAATTTACTAACTTTATTTGCGTAGTTTTTGAGTTAGCTTTAAAATTACCCTGCTTACTACTTTTCTAATGAATTCCCTTAGTCCACGTATGCTAGGGTGCTTTTTTATACAACGCCGTTTTTTTACCGTAGTTACTCTGGATTTTCAAAGCTCAGCATAGCGCCGAGAGTTGAAAATTCAACTGTTCGCTTTTACAACGCGGCGCTGGGATGTGCTCTGTTGTATTCTCAACGCCTAGCTTTAACGATCAGAGCGCCATCTACCGAGTGTTACTGCTGTGATTAACATGAAACTCAGTCCTTTCAAGTACAAATTAAGTTAATTATTTTAATCAACATGTTGGGGTATCGTATTACCCAGTTACTGGGTTGTGGAGGTCAGATAGGCAGTCGCTCCATGTAAGATACTGGTATTCAGCTGCATCCGGTTAGACTGGAAGCCGACCCCAACATGGTTGGGAAAAGGCTAGGCAGATGATGATGATTTTAATCAACAAATTGTTTTGCCAGTTAGAAAGTACGCACTACGTTTAATACGTACCTACCTACCTAGGTATGGGGTCTAGGGACTTATGACACATACCCGCAACACGTAGATTGTCGCGTTATAATTGCCGCCAAAAATAGCTCAGCTGTTGCACCTACCATGTTCGTAACTTATCTTAATTAATCCTACATTATGTACTACAAACCCATCACTATGACGTAAGCACTTGACTGTTAATTACGTGCTAATTAACCTCATGCCACGCCAATAGTGTGCACCTAATGGCGTGAAAAGCGACAGGTGGCGTAGGTAATTGTACGGTCCATTGTAACTAAGTAGTCCCTTAGTAGTCAATCTGATACAATGATATGATAGGCAGTAGGGTACGTTGCACCAATAATCAGCAAACACGCTAACATTATTGATGATGTGATACCTACGCCTACCTACAGTTAATCGGTAACTGATAAAGTGATAACGGCTTACTTCTTTGCTTTCTCACCGTGATATACGTAGGTAAGTACGCCATTTTTGAGACACTGCCACTGTGATACATGATACTTACGACAAATTAAATTATGATAGTGGGTAAGTAGGTAGGTACCAGTCTTACCTACATTATTATGTATTATTAATATTAACTGCCCAATAACAGGGTTGTGTGGAAGTCAGATCCATGTAAAATAGGTACCTACTTACCTACTGGTATTTAGCTGCATCCGATTAAACAGGCAGCCGACCCCAACATAGAATGAAAAGGCTAGGCAGATGATGATGGATAAGTTAGGTACCTATATCTGTTTCAGTAAGTGCCTTCACAATTCTGTCGAGATATACTTAGCATTTCGTCTTAATAGACTCTTATTCACTGTTCGCGTTTGAAAGAGTAATAAATACCTAAGTACATAACTTACTTCTTGGATTGACTTCAATAGAGGCTGTAGGTAAACTTTTAATTTCACGCACGCGTTCACTCGAACAATGAGGAGCGTTACTCATACAGTGCGATTCTAGACTAACAACACCGCATTCCGTTCAGGAATAGGATAAGCAATCCGTACATAATAACAAAGTAGGTACCTACCTACATAATGTGATTTCATGCGAAATCAGTAGGTACCTCTAGCCCATCGTGAAGGTCGAAAAGTAACTTCTAGAAACCCTACTTTAAAAAAAAGACTCGAAGCGGGTGAACAGTAACATTACGCACAGTAATGTACTGTTCTCAAACACCTACAGACATATCCGCAGGAAACCGCACGCAAGATAACGATTATATTTCAATAACAGTTTTTATCCACCTACCGTCACCCAGGCCTTCGTAGTCCTGTCTGCGTCGTGTTCTACCAGCCATGGTCACTAACACCTCAGTCACAATATGAACACACTGCAGGAAATATCATAACACTCAGTTGGTAAACAAAGACTGATAACAGCGACGGAGGCGGCGACGATAAACTGCGTAATGTCATCCATCACTATCTATGCTATATTCGTGTTTTCCTTTTCACTCAGCGCGAATTAAAACAGCTATAATGTTGTAACTTAACTTTATTATCATTATCAATTTCAGAATCAACAAATGCTTAACTAATGCTTTAATACTTTACAAACTTAACTGTTTAGGAATACTTTCATTAATACTGTGTCAGAGCGGACCTAGTGTTGAAGTGAACATGTTAACACTATGCAATAACATGGTAATTTATTCTGCTATTATTTGTAGAACTGACGTATGAGGAACCGCAATCTTATTACATTGAACTGATGAGAGAAACGTATTTGTTCTTGAAAAAAATGAGAAAATGAGATTTTACATAATAAAACATACCTAGCATGCATTAATCTAAGAGTAAAAATTAATATCACTCAATTCCTTTTAACTGTTTGTCTCCCGTCGACCGTCACTTAAAACTCAATAATTCCCTGAACTAACGTACATTATTAAGATTGCTAGTAACCTAATGTGTTAAATTAACTAATAGAATTGTTGTTAATTAGTGGTATTATATCTTCTACGTCCGACTTTTCACTTTCACTCGTTTCTGTAAAAGAAAGAATAGCATTGGTCATTTAATTAGCTAATGTAAAGTCAACAAAAGAGTTAGGTGTACAGGCAAAAATAATCATTTCTTTCAATCATATTCAGCACTAGTAGCATGCTATCCGGATATCCGTCGAATATATTATCCGGATTTCATTAGTTTTACTATCTGCTTATAACGAAAATAAAATAGGAAATCGCCGCATTATACATAGAATCTTTTACTTATATTTATTTTATTTCATCAAAATCAGTAATAATACCTATAAAAAAACTAATTATTTTAGTCAAGTATACAACCTCCTCATCACAATTCTTCCAACAGTGTACGACGCAGAGAAAAGTTTTTTCGAAAAGAGTTTCCTTATGTCCCATTACCAAATGTTCCCACTGCTGGGACACAGACCTCCTCTCTGTGAGAGGGAGAGGGCCATAATCCACCACGCGGGCCCAGTGCGGGTTGATGGATGTCACATGTCTTCGATTTTATTGGTTCTAGGACATGTCGGTTTCCTCACGATGTTTTCCTTCACCGTTTTAAGCGCAGAGGTGATGAAACTAAATACACAAGGTAAAGTGCCTATCGGGCCTCGTAAGTCGATACCACTGGGTTGCTACTGCTCTCCTCTGCAGGCATGGCGTTTTCTATCTCTGCGAAGAATAGACATAGCTTTTTCTATACAAAGTGACAATTCATTTCTTCATTTTTGACATCCACCGTAGAAATCTTTCTACAATCTGTCATTTTCTCTTTCATTTCTAACGATCTTTGTCTAGGTCTTTTTATACGTAGACTATTTCGGAAGAAAGTTTTCTATCCTTACCGTCAAAATCACACTGACAACCGATAAATCCTATGATAAAACAAAGAATTCTGAGTCGAATTATGTAAAAGAGTGAATTTCGTAAAAAGTGCAGTTGACTCTTTCTATTTACTGTCTACAGGAAACGTTTTTGTCTACTCTTCCGTCGACAAAACGGCGCTCATGCTACGCCTGCTGATAGTGTTCTGGAAGTATCGGAATTATTCGGATAGTAAGCACAACATTTTCTTCAACATTGTATCTTGCTTGTACACTAACTTCTTTTTCGACTGTACATTACCCGCATAATATCACACAATGATAAATATTATGATAGTATAAAATCAGCGCTTTACGAGGTTGAAACAACCTCATAAGAATAGAAAACAAAAGGATTTCATTCCTATGTTGTAAGCAGATGTTCAACACAATCAGGTTAGTACTACAATCATGATGTTAATGGAACAAGCTTTCAAGAAATAAAAAAGCCACATATAAAATAAAAATCAAGCAAATAAAACCTGCAACGCATGCTTTAATTATAAGCTCTATTGTTTTGAAACAAGGTTTATATTTGAACAACGAACACAAGCTCCACTGACCTTTGCATCCGTACTGTAGCGTGTAGCATACAACTACGTGGATCTGGTGGAATGTAAGGGAACCTAGCACAAAACTTAAAGGAAGTGAAATATTGGGCTGTGTGACTAATATGTAGCAAAACATTGACTTTGTAATACATTCCTAAAGCAAATAATTGTGATATTTTCTCACAATAACAGGAACTCTAATAAAACAAGTATAATCAAAATGTACATTTGTTATATTTCACATAAAAAATACATTTAACAGTATATGATACAGCGGGCTTGCGTTTTGTGTTACATCAATAATTAACACATATTTACACACTTAGCACTACAGCGGCTGTATATCTACTCTTTGACCATTCACATTTTTGAGCTCCGATTATGTTAATCCAATTATGTGCACTAACTATTATATTCATTTGAACCGACTAGATGAGAAAGGACAATAAACATTTTGTTTCTCTAGCAGTTGCAAGCATTCCTAGCACTTCATACATATAATATATACTGTAGCACATACATTGGGAAGAAGAAGTATATTTATGTAGAATTAGAGCTATGAGAGCGAAGATTAGATTAGTGGCAGCCAACACCGATATCTATCGGCTAGAGATGTTATGTGACAGCAGGAACATGATGAATCATAATGGAGGTTGAAGATACATTCAAAACTTATCAGTAGGACATAATTTAGATTTTATTCATGGGCTATCTATATCTTAACTTCTAGACACGTTTCAATAACAGTACTAGATATAGAACTATATAAATGGAAAGACTGAATATCTAAAAGTCACAAACTCAGTATTTCCTAGGGTTGAAACAGTCGTTTTAACATTTTATAACAAGTTGTATTAAATAATTGTTATTGTTATTCATAAATCTATCTATTTTGTTACAATCCTCGCCAGTCGGCCTCACTGCTGGCTAGTAATCATAATGAATAATTACTAAAGTAACCCGCTAAGAGTTTTCCATCTCTTACTTTTACAGACACTTTCCCAACTACTTACTATTATTATATTATACCACATTTCCTTCTAACATAATGGTGCTGATTAACAGAAATCGTAATAAAAATATACATTTGTTTAAACTAAATGGTTTTAAAGACTTGATGAATACTTTGCACTTTTAGCTATTTACATACATAGTCATAATCTCTGATGTAGTCGTTCTAGCTGACGTCTACCTCATCTACTGAACTAGCTGTTCACAAATAACTAGTAATTATTTATTCAAGGTTACATTCTGTTCAAAAGTAACTTAATAACAAATAATTTAAATATCTGCACAAATTAATCTCTATTGACGCACGAAAACGTCATCAAAAGGCAATCAGCACAGACGGATATGAAAAATAAAAATAAATAAACGTATTATTTACATCAGACCAGCTGAGCAACCTAAGTGTGCTAGTTAACAGAATGTGACCTCGAAATGAGTCGAAATAAATGTCATGTGGGAAGTGCGATTGAATTGTATCTATTATTAGTGTTATGTCGATATGAATCAGTTGGATTAGCAGAGAAATTCTTCATTAAACAGTCCATTCACAGACAATCGCGATGTTGACAGCATCTCAGCATTCAATTAGGATTAGGAATATGAAAATTTTATTCAAAGGACGTCCAAAAGTGCAAGTTAATTCCCTAATTTAGAATTTGTCCAGTATTTAGTGGACCGCGATGTGACATCAACATCGCGTATGTCACACATGCCTATAATCTCCTGTTCTACGGTTAAGTGGCAAGCCTCCAAGTCCCTGACTTACTGGTCACAGCTTCCTATGTATATGTGATAACTTTTATCCAATAGTCGCGCCTCATCTACAACAATGATGCACAATATATGACTAGTGATGGGCTTTGTAGAGAACATTCCGATTAAGATCTCTCGACACATCACTAAAATGTGACTTGTTAGTATTAGACCCAGCACCTTTAGTACGAAGCGTTAGTAGATAGAAGGCATGCACTCCTGTCTATCCCGCAATGGTTAAATATTCATGTTTGTAGACAGAACAGACGCGATTTAGAAGGTTTAATTTATTCCCTTCTTTAATAATTGAAAATATGTTGAGTGCAACCGGTTTTTTCAAAGGAACAATATTAGAGTAGGTATTTTAATTTCTGAGGCTACAATATACGTTTAAAAAAGACTTGTTATGATTAATTTATTTGCAAGTTTCTATCGTCTATAACAAATTGTTCTTGTAAACTACTTTCTATTGGTTCTTTATGATCAAATATTGCTTTTTCTTAGATCCTAAGTATATTCCGTCATCTTTATTTTAGCAACAGATTGATATTCTACAAGTAGTCATTTATTCTACAATAGCTGCGTGAGAAAGAACACGTATACCTAACAATACTACACTGAAATTGTCTGAAGTGGTTATTATAATATTCGAGAGCTGGCGGTCGCGACACCGCGACCCTCAGCCATCTTGTATTTCTTACATACAATAAGTTACACGTGATATACGTTCCCGTTGTTACTCGCTAACTGTCCTAGCACACAAGCTACAGTACCTGGGCGTTGATAAGATACATAGAGCTTTCGCGGGACGTGAGACCAAGCCGAACTTTTGTCTTAAAATCGATGCATCATAACCGGGTTTACACGGTTCGATTTTAGGTGATCAACTGCTAAGTCGAAACCGATTTGAACCGTCTGAACATACCTTCAATCAAATTGAAATTCAAAACAAGGTATTTTTAGCTAAATTGTTCAAATAAAATCGAACCGTGTGGACCCGGTATTAACGACCGGGTGCTGTGATACCGTTTGTCAACATGTTAATGTTAGTATTTTTACGCGTACGAAATGCGACTTTATGTCACTACTATAAGAGTTATTTTTACTATGTTTTAACACGTATATTTCCTTGTGTTTGGACGTCCTATGTGTTCGTATATTAGTGTATTGTTAGATAGAGAAGAGGAAGTAGTACGGTGGGAGAGCACCGCAGCCTTATCCCATAACATTATACATACCGAGCCTTGACTAATCAACAAATTTGTTAAACGAAGTCGGTTTTGAACGCTGCCGACATTGAGAAGTACAACGAAATTTTTAAAACGAAATTTCTTTGTACGTTTAAACTGAAACATTGTATTTTATACAACACTGATTGCAGTACCTTCAAGGCAAGGAGACCTTTTAAATTCGCGTTATTTTTTTGATTTATCTACACATGAAATAACTTAATTCGACCTCATTATAAATTGTCGCAGCAGCGTACAAAACTAACTTATAGGGTTATAGCTGATACGATACTTTTAGCATTGGCGATCGGCGATTTTGCAACTTTACAATGTTGCAACGCGTTTTGGCGACTCTGCGTTAGGTCGCGGTAAAAAATTGAGCATAGAGCCGTTTTCCTTAGATGCCAAAGTCTCACTAAATCACTGCGACTGGCATCCAAATGAGTTCAGAGTCTAGCGTTCAATCAATCTTCAGAAAACCGACCAAATCCACTAATCAATGATGCTAAAAGCACCGTATCTGCCGTCCCATAAAGAAGCAACAAAAACAGTGTCGTGTGCGGCCCCGGCCGCGTCACGGGCCCCCGCGGCACTAGGAGTGCGCGTGCGCATGGTGCGAGTGCGTGCGCTTGAACCGGCGCGTACCGTTGGCGGCGGCGGGCGCGCCCGCGATGCGGAACAGGTGGATGCGCAGGTGCGTGCAGATCTCCAGACAGATCTGCCCGCAGTACCGCACCAGGTCCACGCATACCCATATCTGTAATACAATAAAAAATACGGTCATACAGTCATAATATTGTTAGACAAAATTGCTTGGGAAGATGTCAAAAGCCTGCCAAATCCAGTAATGTTTTATACGAGTTCTCCTTGGGTATACGTACCATGCATAACCACAGCACGTAGTACTCGGGCAGCGCGTGGTTGAAGTACTGGTTGAGGAACAGCATGGCGGGCCCCAGTAACGACCAGTCGTAGTAGTCCATCTCACTCTTGGTCATATGAGCCACCTGGAAACACCATATTGTGCTTGTAATATGTTGGAGTTGGTTGGAAAAATAAGTATTTTTTGACATTTTGCGAAAATGACTCATTCGTATTTTATCTCATAGATAATGTGCTTATAGGAGGTAAAAATTAAAAATTGTGGCAAAAGTATATGGATGCCAGAAAATAAATCACTGCATATTATAAAACAAAGTCGCGCGTCTGTCTGCCTGTCTGTCTGTCTGAACGCGATAAACTTACCGAAAGTATTTTCACACGGTTTTCAACAATGGACGGAGTGATTCACAAGGAAGGTTAAGGTATAATTATAGTTCATTCGTTTTGTGTAAATACTCCCAAGTAGGACGAACATCCAGTTACATTTTAATCTAACCCACATCGCTGCACGACGCGACAGGTTGATACGACACTACGACTGAAAAAAAAATGTAGCCGTGGTGGGTTGCTATTGGATTTATAAAATACTAGCTGCGCCCCGCTGTTTCACCCGCGTAAGTCTCGATCCCGTGGGAATATCGGGATAAAAAGTATCCTATGTGTTAATCCAGGTTATAAACTAACTGTTTGCCAAATTTCATCCAAATCCATTCAGTAGTTTTTACGTGAAAGAGTAACAAACATCCATCCATCCATACTTACAAACTTTCGCGTTTATAATATTAGTAAGGATAGTAAGGAAGTAAGGATTTTCCTTCCATTTTGTTCGACGTCACATATCATACCTATCTAAGCAACGTAGATAACAAAGCATAATTCAAGCCAATAAATCGACCAAAAGGCAAAAGAGAGCATCAAAAAAAGAGGGCACACACAGCACCCATAAATACAATAGTTAAAAAAACATATCACTCACCACAAGTCTATTGGTGACCTTAGCAGCAACCATGCCGAACGCCATGATGTACAGAGATGGGTGATGCTGGTACACGTTGGACTCGCTCTTCTGGAAGATGATGAAGGCCGGCACCACGACCAGCGAGAACGGGATCACCGGCGACAGGATACTTGTGCCCTACGGAAATTACTGGGTGTACCACGGCCTTTGTAGGACGAACGGGCCATCACATCTAGGCTGTGTCATTGCAAGAACTGTTACTTTTTAATCAGCAAGTTTTTAATGTCAAAATTCTCATGTAATTTTAGTGATTCATTTAAAAAAGTTAGGGACTATAAAGCGCTACATGTTAAGCACTACTTACAAACTAACATGCGACGTCGAACAAGCAATAAAAACTAATCATGCGGTTAGTAACAAGCCATACAGGACATGCAATGAATGCGACACCCGTGCACTATGAGACACAGCACAACACTACAGGACGGACGGTACAACACTAGTGATCGAGTCAGTCATCGAGCATAGCGCGGTGGTCGGCGCGTTAGTACAGTCTGTGCAGCATTTGTATTGTTAAGTGTTATTCTTACAGCACAACGCTAATCAAAAAGTCTTACTGCGACGGTGGAGCCGTTTTTCCCCACTCCACCCTTCATTATGACGGTAACGTAACCGACGACTAGGTACAGGGTGAGCAACACGACTGCGTAGTTGGATATCAGATTCAAGCTGATGTTTATCGGTAACTGTAGTGTTAGACCGTGATATGCGATGATGTGATGGTCACATGATGACGTCATGCGGTTAGACCGGCGGCGGGCGGCGTCGGGGACGCGGGACGGCGGCCATAACAGAAAGAGAAACACATACATGCCATTAATATCAATTACATCAACTACGTAACGGACTGGAAGCGTACGACATCCATTACATCGACTCTTGTTTGTATGTGCTGTCTTCACTCATTTATGGTCGTGTTTTATTTGTACTGAGCTGTTGTGAACTATGTGGAAGTAAGTGGTGATACTGACTAACAGATAGTATGTAGATAATAATAGTTTATACGTTAATCAATGAAGGATTGAAAGGAGATCGCATGTTGCACCTAAACCATAGTATGTGTGTGTTACCATCAATGAACCTCTCTGAACATAATTTTATATTAATTACATAGATTATGGCATAAAAATGAAATACATAATAACTGAAAAACTTTATACGTCCTACACGTATCTTTAGTTGTTAGTTTACAAAAGTAAAAGACATTAAATTGATGGTAAAATAATGTAGTCTTCGAGATACAAACAACACAACACCCGCAACTGGCGAAATGTTGGTGTACTTAGGAACACTTCTGCCTCACCCTTCGCGGATTACAGGCGCGATGTTATGTTGTGTGTCTTCGAGATAAAAACAGACGCTTTACACCATAAAAACCCGTGCTATAACTTAATTTAAATTATAATGTGCAAAACCACCATAGAATAAATAAAATAGATAAGAGACAAATAGAATATGGGACCCTGGTTAAGTGGTTACATCACAAGTAAACACCACAGTAGGTAGCTATATCTTCTGATAATATCGCGATACGATAATTTACCGTGTGTCGGTCACATAAATATAACAAAATTTGCCCAGGTATGTAGGCAATGTGTGACAGTTTAATATTATCCTCAAGAATTTTCTTCTAACACTCTTGCCAAGATAATATGTTGATACTAAGAAGTTAGTTAATAAATACGTGTAAGTAAGTCTATTGTTTATACAGTATGTTAACTAACGAAGGGCGTTTCCGCTAACCCACAATAGAATAGCGTCCATAAAAAATAAAAATAAATATTAAGTATAAATTATTCACATAAAATCTCACACTGTGTACACGCACACTTGTCTTTCTGGAAAGACAAGTGTGCGTGTACACAGTGTTTCTTTTACGTATTACTATAATATTTTTGTGAATATACATAATACAATAAAAAAAAATCTTTTTTTTTTTTTTTAGCATATATGGACGCTATACTATTGCGGGTTAGCGGGAACGCCCTTCGTTAGTTAACATACTGTATAAATCGTGCTGATTTATGTAGAACCATGTTCGCTGTTTTAATTAACAGTTGGTTGATTATTTGGCTTTTTTTTATTCTTTTGTTAATTATAGGGACTTTTATAACCGCAATGTGTGACAGTCCCATCGTTCCCTAAATACACACGGCTACTTTATTTTCCTTTAATCCAGGGCACTTATGTACTTATAGATTTTGAATATTTGATGGCCAACATTTTTTTATAATAGTAGTCAGCCTGTCAGGATCTACGTATACATATGTATAAAATACCGTACAATGATTTGTGACATAATTTAAGATACAATAAGATAAAATAGCCTTCCATATTTATTTTTGGCTAGGCTCTTTCGTTCGACCACAAGAACTGTTTGCAAAGCCTTAATGAGAAAAGTGAAAAGACATTGAGACAATAAATATAGATCTTCAGCTGTTGCGTTTTCAGAGTTATTTACACGATATGTTCCATGCAGCTTGGTTAAATCACGAAATGTGACGATTCAGTCGTTAACTTGTTTTATTGTTCACGTTTTTTCACTTAAAGAAAAAGACTTTGTATTATAATGAGTAGGATTTTCTTTACGAGACGGAAGGAAAATTGCAGATTTTTTGCGCATTAGTTCGATATTTAAATTGTAATTGAAACAAAGATGGCGGCTCATTTCCAAGACTGAATCGTCGCATCAACCGACGTCCCACGAACGAATGTAAACAATATGTAATCTTACAGCGACGGTAGATCCGTTCTTGCCACATCCTCTAACACGGAATGTGGAAAAAAAGTTGGTGGCAAAGTAAAACTGTAGGGCGAAGCATGTGGACGTAACTTGCAGGCTCAGCGGCACGCCCAGCGGTGGGATCTGCGCATGAGTGGGCCGTTACACCAGGGATCAGACACACACAACACATCCTACTCCAGGGATGGCGTACCTTTATGCAAAAGAGTTTAAAAAAAAATAGACTAGCACCCGGTTTCTGAACTGAGAATTTGAGGTTGAGATTTTAGCATTACTTAAGGAGATAGCCCGGGAAATTCAAAATTTCTTACGTTTTTTGGAAGGATTTTTGAATTGCACGGGCTGATGGATTGTAGGAATCACGCTAAGTAATGCTAAACTAGAGTTTGTCAATTTATCATGAAGAAACCGGTTACTAATGGCCTAGACAAGCTGGCCACTGATATCTGAGAAAAGCTCGGATAAGTTAAACAAAAAGACTCACATATAAATTATTTCCCATACAGTAGGTACCTAGTTACTTAATAAAGATTACAAAACAGAACAATGCATTGTATTATAGAAATAAAAGGATAAATCCATTGTAGGTATATCAATTTCTTAGGCACCTACTACACAATCGATGCCGTGCCATATCTGTCACATATCAGGTTCGCCATCCCTGTCCTAACTCCTTACATAGGCCGCAATGTATAACAAAAACGGTCAACAATCATGTCGTGCTCAACAGTTTTGTCAAAATTCTGACCATATATTTGGATAATAATGACTCCACTCGACAGCTGGTCGTCAAGACACCGCATGAATTCTTCAAAATGAGTGAAGACCCACATTTAAGACAAAATAAAAGGGAGACGCACCAGCCACAATTTATCGTCAAATTAACTGTGAAGGCGTTTCCAAACACGAGCGATAGAATATCAATACATCATAGTAGATACAAGTATAGAACCCAGGCGTAAGTGTGACATGTCGAGTTATAGAAACAGACCATCATACAGGTATGATAAACAACTTTGAGGTTCAGTCCGTCATTGCCGCTTGTCATTGTTTTAATTTTAATGTGCAAAAGAAGAAAGCCGTAAGTTTTTGTTTGTGTGTATGTACTATGTATGCCATTTTATTGCAAATCATTGTTTTAAATTGTGTTTTTTATGAATCATGTGGTCGGCAATAAAGAATTTTATTTATTTATTGCGATCTTACAAATTCTCACCATGACGATAAGAGCGGCGCAGGAGTAACATTAGCTACACCTGTGTGGCACTCAGTCTATATCGCACATATATGGAAAGCCTTCACGTTAGAACATGACTAACAAATCCTACACGGAAACAAAGACATTCTTAAATAATATTTATCATAGATCATGCTCCATGAAGAGACAGTAATATCATGTTATTTCGTATAAAAAAAAACCTGCAAATAAAATACTTAATACATCGATTCTACAAAATACTTCAACGTTAGTTACAATGAATCAAACTACATGTAGGTGCTCCGAGGTCGCGACAGGGAGCATAGTCTAGGGACATTAATTAATCGATTTCATGCTATTAAAAAAACCCACATGATATAAAGCGATGGAACCAAAAATATCTTAGTTATACAGATTAAAACTAAGTTTGCTGTGGCACTCACACGAACAGTATATCACGTTTTAATAATTATTTGACTATTTGCTTATAATGTTACATGTTTTTTCTATTACAGCAAATCTTCATTACGTACATCTTACAGTACTCTAGATAGTTATTACAGGATCCTACATAGGCTACATCTTTAGCCCTCTAATAATAAATGACAAATATTCAATGAATTTGAATATCTATCCATGGAACGACAATCATAAAATTATAATAATATCGTTTTCACACAAGTTTAGTCTAGATTCCATCTAATAGGAAATCAAAAACAAATCTTTTAGTAATTACAGGTACTACTGTACGAAACATTATAAGCAAAGCAATGTTAAAAATCTGTATCGTGTTATAATCGCGTGAAAGTGCCGTACACTAACTGCTGCCAATCTGAAGCTACTGACCGCGCTGGGTTATGCATGTCCACTGACGATGCCATACAGTACGATACAATTTAGATACCCAATCTGTAACCCAATCAGTGCCGTGTGGGAGATTCAATTCAAACATACACGTTCTACGTCAAGAAGATAGCACAAAGAAAAAAAATACAAAAAATGAAGTAAATAACTCTTTTTTTCTAAAAGCACAAACGGACTCCTTACTCAGAGTTCCACTTTCGAAAGTAAGAACGACATAGAAGACTTTTTTAAACAAAATATTCTGACAGCTTCGATCAAGAATTCTATCAGAAAACATAATTTTGTAAAAAAAAACATAATTTTGTAAGAAAAACAAGTGAAAGCATTTGCCAAGATGGGATATGTTCTTGTACTCCTTTGTCTGATTCTAATCGTCTTTGCGTTGGCTGTGATACAGCTTGTGCTTAGGGGAAGAGTGAGATAACTAAATAACAATCATCTTTATTCTGCCATCTTGACAATAAGTAAAAAAAATTGAAAAATTACTAATAAATTCGTTAAAAAAATATTTTTTAAATTTTGGTCTCCCACGCGGTGTGATTGTATGTGGGACTAAAGAGATGTCTCACAGCGACTGTGGAGCCGTTCTTGCCCACTCCGCCGGAGACGATGGCGGCGAGGAGTGCGCCCACCGTGAGGACTGCGCCCCCCACGGCCACCAGCGCCAGCGAGTAGCGGACCTCGAGGCCTCCGCCCACCTAGTGCACAGGTGCGTTACAAGGGAGTCGTGCCCAGCACGTCCTATGTGCAGCGCCTAGCCACGACCAAGTTCCACCAAATAGAAGCCACGCTCTTGCGACCCACCTAACCAACATTCTGGGTAAACAGAAGTAACTATTTTACGAAATTTCTTTGTAGTACTGCTTAAAAAATTGCTTGCAACATGATAACAATAAAGTAACCTAATATATTGACTTGAAATATTTTACTAATACACACACGAGCTTTTCATAGTAGCACTTCTAGTTGGCAGAACTGTGATCAGATTGTGCAATGATCGACTGGACAAAGGCGTTGTGGTAGTATTCAGTTCAGGTCGAGTCAAGTTGTGCCTGATGATGACGTGGAACACGGACAGATCACGACTATAGCGGTCATGTGGGTATTTTTAAACATCACCTAACAGTTATAGATGGTGGTTCATTTAGTATTTGGTCATTTGTATAAGAAATTATTTGGTTCCACACAAAAGAATTAAGTACGGATAAGGATATTTATCTCGAACTAGGTTTGCTTTCTTATTTTGTGTGACGGATCTTCTGATAAATGTTTATAAAGTTCTGATGACTGCCGCAGTAATTCTTTCGTGTGTTCATTCAATATTTGTGAGACAACATCAATATAATCTCAAACAACTTGTTCTGTGTAAGTGGTGTGTTATTCAAATGTTAGATAACTTAACATCGGACAACACTGAGCTAACATTATGATATAATTTGTGAGTTACACGAGGCTCGCTCGCGTACAAAATGACTTGCACGCTGTTTTTGTTGGGATCGTTTATCGAGAAGTACAAACGTAATTTGTTAGAACATAAACTGCGGGCGATGAAGGCAACATGTCTGATACGTCATGCTGTTTACACTTACAGCAGTCTTTGATAAACATGGTGCCTTTACGAACAATTTACGAATGACGTCCGTATTCTGAAAGTCATTTTGCATCGCTAGCCTATCATACACAGTGCAAAACAGTTGGATGACGTTACCTGAGTGGCCCAGAAGCTGGAACCCAGCGTAGCGGACACCAGGTGGATGGCGATGATGGAGTACTGGGCCTCCGTCACGTCTATCCTGCCCATCTTGAGGGTCCCTGTGACGTAGGCCTGCCAGTGCGCGCAATAGAACAGCGTCATGGCGCAGAAACACTGGAAAGATACAGGGCATTTATAAGAATAGGTTAGTCTTGTATCGTTGTTAGAAATACAATTGCCTGATTCATGCATTTCATGTAGTTTTCTAAATGTAAACATTTTATTGGCCCGTAATGCTAAAGATTCTTCTAATAGTGTGATCGGCTTATTTCTTTTTATCAGTGTTCTGCCCAACTTGTAAATGAGTGGATTTAAAGACTTTCTCGCTGCATGATTTGCTATTTGTTAAATAAGCACAGATGCAGAAAACCTCGATTTGGCTTCAGCAAATCATATCCACGCTACAATTGAGGTATTATAACAAACATCATCAATATTAGAGAAAACTTACAGCGATTTCCAAATAATCCACGTGGACTAGATTTCGAGAAATTGCAGGTAAACAATTTGTAAGAAAACTAAAATTGTGCAAATCGGTCAGTAGGTTACAACTGTTACAACAGAGATTTAACGGCTTAAGTATAATATCGCCAATTAACAAGGCAGAAAAGCAAAAGATAATCGTTTTGAATAATCTCGGTCATATTTAGGTAAAACTTAAAATAGTGAATCACACAGATTGGCCAGTTTCCAGAGTTTGGCGGTATCCGGGCGCGTTTGCTTGGCAGCACTCCCAAATAAGAATATTGAGATAATGAGGGCCATGTCGCGAATGTTGACTATCTACGTAGGTACCGAGTTCATTCACGACTGATTCTCTAATTCGCTGGTCAGGGTATACATATAGGTTAAGATAACTTGAAGGCTGCTGCTAACTGGACCATAGATGGCTAGATTTTGGATTCATCGTCCGATTTTTTTTTAATAATTGAAGAGAAACTAAGATGCATCTTCTTTTTTCAAGCCTTTTTAAGATTTTTTCCGCCATTTGTTTTTTTGCGACGACCTCCTTTTCTACTCTAACAAGTAGCAGCAACAGTTTCGCGCGGAATATGGCAGTGCTTCGTAATAATTATAAACTTTCACTATGCCCAGTTTCTAATCTGTTGAGTCGTTTTTGTGTGATATGGTAACATGCAAACATCCTTCATATTGTTGTTGCCGTATCTATAGATTTTAAAATAAAGAAATGAAATATGGACCATTCTTTAATTTTAATCGAAGCTTAGTTTCCGCTTTGGCTAGTACTTACTACTTTTTAACTTGATTTTCGCCGCTAAAAGTTTTCAACCTACTAAATGTTTTATTGATTCTACTTTCTCAGATATATCTCGTTTGAGTACATATTCTTGTTATGTAATACGAGAAAAACGAGTAGCTAAGTAATAAAGTACCTATTCGCGATTTACATCGGTAAACACGTACTCTTAGTCCCGAGACATACAAGCTAGATAGTTATGTAATGTCACCAAATAAACAATAACAACAAACTCATTGGCATTCCTCTAATAATTGAATCAGCGACCTATAGTAATTGTCACCGTTTTCGACCTTGCGTTCAAGACAAGCAGGTTCGTTCGTATTAGCAAGCAGAAACTAATATACTCATATATAAGTCAAAACACGGAATTCAATAGGGACTTCACCGTTAATTTTCCATAGACTCCCAAAGGAAACGTGCAATTTAATTACGAAGTACTGACGTCTAAAGTACTTATCTAAATTACGTTTTAATATACTAATTAGTGACAAGCATTCGCGACATATCGCAGGTTAAAAATAATTATGAAGATTACCGATACGTGATAGTCGCAGTAGTCTGTTATGGCGAGCTTAGATTATAAAAGGGTTCGAGATTATTTCCTTTAGTCATCCACCGTCGTGATGGGTGGGACTATTTATCGACATAATAGCAAGTTTATGGCTATGGTATTACGGCATATCCATGAAATAATGCACCTGGGCTTGGCGGAGGCTGGTTTTAGCCTTGCAAAATAATGGCACTTTATTCTTCTTAGAAGGTCCGACATAATCATTTAATTGAGCGCAGAATGTGATTCATGTTACGTACTTATGACTGCCTATTTAAGACTGACAATCGAGTGATAAAATATATTAGCCAAGAGTAGTTCGCGTTAGCGTTAGATAGGTCCTCTGAGTCGACGAAAAGTGAATAGATTTGCCAGACAGCTGAGACAAGGTTCGAGCTAGCTACTTAGTTAAGAGTTTTTGAAAACGAGCCGTGCGATTTCCCATCGGCAAAAAATATGAAATTCCATACAAATTTTCGTCCCCTATTTGTTAGTTCAAACATACCTGGAAGAACATCCACGTAGGGTATTCTCCTAACTTGACAGCTATACATGCTCCTAGTGCTATGAAGACTGTTGATATGCTGTCACAGCCATGGTCGAAGAGTTCGCCCAGCGGCGACTGGGTGCCAGTCCGGCGCGCCTGTTTGCCATCGATGGCGTCCAGGCTCTGGTAGATGAAGACTCCTAGCGCGCATAGTGCGCATGCCCATCGCGGAGGCTCTTGCCTCGCGTCTGGACTGAACCTGCAGCGTCAAATGGGAGGTGAAAAATAGCTGGTAGAATAAATAAGGTGTTGTTAACGGGTAGTACTAGAAACCTCGTTGATACTGTAAAGAGCACTTGCTGGACTAAGACAATGATGAACAAAATAGGACCTAATATTGTGCCCTGTGGCACACTGTACCTGGATCGTGATTTAGATCGATATTGTTCCTGGTCAGATTATTAAAGGCGGCTTTTGCATCAGGTTTATTATCGTTAAGGTCATTGACTGCGATTCTGCTTGATTTATTACGCTTGAACAGGATCACTCAGGCCGTAGTTACGCGCGTAGGTGTAAAACGCCTTACAGGTCACTACGCACGGAAGGCTAAAAGGTCATTGCAGTATTGTATTTTTAGACCCCAAGTAGAATGTGTTGACTCTACGTTTGATTGAATGTGAGCATTATTAGCTACGTCAGTTGGCCGATACACAATTCATATTTGCCGTATTGCGATGTATAGGCAAGCAAGCGTGACTGATCTAATGATGTGTGACGCATGCATAAGTACCTATAAGGTCGTATAAGCGTATCCATAAAGTTCCGGAGGTTTCAAGCTGTAGAACAAGGAATGAGATGGTAGACGAATTGGTCGCTTCTTTACAACTGGCGCGATAAATTATACCTACTTTTCGTTAAAAATATGTTTGTGTTACTGCGAGTATACTAATTTGAAGCTATGAGGAAATCATACATAGTTGGATATTGATTAATTGACAACAATCAGCGCTACGCTTTTTACAAAGTACTTCACAAAAACAACCAAGGTTTTATTACTTTGTAAAATTTTGATGTAGGTAATTTTTTTTTTTATCTGAATGAGACTGGCACATACCAGGGAAGCATCGCACTAAAGAGAGGAGGCGAATACTCAGCAGTGGGTGGAACAAGGCTGCCAATAATGATGTTTTTTTTTATTAACCTTTATTGTCCCACTGTTGGGCAAGAGCCTTTTATAATACTTAACTTTTATACATAAGGACAGATTTTCAATAGGATGATATAGCAGTTTCTTTATCAGTCTTTAATTATTAGACTTTTAGCACAAATTAAAATGATAATTATTGCTTACTAGCTATGTCCTTCTCCAGTTCATGGTCTACCTATGTGCCAAATTTCACCTAAATCCGTTCAGCCGTTCACGCGTGATGGTGTGACCAAGGGAAATAGGGATTCATTTTTATAATATAGAAGATCAGTCAATGAAAAATCAGAGATCAAAAATATTAAGTATCTTTTTTCCTTTTTTATCAGTGCATTAATTTATGTTCCATCAATACAATATAATTGTATCGATAACAATAAGTGTTAATATTATCTTATTGTATCACCTCATAGTAAATTAATCATTATAAGCATAAAAGTAAGCAGCAATACAAATGCAGAGACATGATGAGTACGGGTCTGTGAACTTAAGAACAATCTTTTATAGTTTTAATTCTTTCAATATTGACGTCTCACTAAGTACCTACTTAACTGAAAAACTATTAAAGTATACCAACATCACTTGTTTAACTTTTAATAAAGTGTGAAAACATGTAGCCTTATTTTGAAGAGATCTTCTAAATAACTATAACTTCTTATCATTTGATACTATTTATGTTCTTTGACTGAACTGAATCCATAGTCCACAGTCTACTTTCGTTAATTAACATACCTACCTACCCAACTACTACTAAACTTATGTTCTTTTAATTACCATAGAGATTACTTTAAATATTTGACCTCATTTCCAATCAAAAGAATTAACAAGTCTCAAGAAAATGCAATTACTGTACAAATAGTAAAATAGTTACAGCAAGTAGATACTAAAGCAAGTTTTTTTTACAATCTAAAAAGTTTTATTAATTATTTTTACAAAAGAAACGAGCGTTCAGAGTCAGACCATAGTTTATGTATTCATGTACCTTTGTTTAACTGAATATTAAGCTGAGAAGTTAAGTATGAACCATTTCAGGCCAGATACGATGGGCACTTTGAATAAAGTAAAATCCTAAATCTGAATATTCAATCGGATCCCTATTTTATTACCCAACTGCCCCAGAAGTAGGGTAATGTTTTTCATCTTAGGAAATGGGTATAATAGATACATATACCTCTTGTTAATGAGATTACTATAAAACAGTTCAAAGTGCAGTCCAGTCTAGTACAGCAATTACATTCTATTCTATTTTATTATTAATAATGTAATTTCATATATTATATTATTATTATTTCTATGGGCGTAGCCTGAAATAAATGATATAATAATAATAATAATATATCACACCCAAGGTATACTACGGTGACACAGTTAGTGTAGGGACAAGGTTAGTACATTTATACCTAGATTTAAAACTGAGTTATTTTATCTAATCTTATATCAGCCAGTTTGACATTAACTCAAAACTGTGATAACATCAGCTACTTATCATGCTACATTAACTTTACTTTAGACTTGAAATGCTGATGTATGAAATAAATTCCACCAAACCTTATGAAGAATTTTATTTTATAGTATAATAATAAAAAATCTGTAATTCAAATTCTGGTTATTATTATTAGAATTGTATTGCTGACTATTATTTTATAGTCTAATAAAAAAAACTATAATTCAAATTCTGGTTATTATTATTAGAATTGTATTGCTATGCTAATATTCTGCCTTGTTACAGTCAATGAATTTATTATTATGATGAATTTATTATTTTTGCATTTGGCTGATTAGTAGTAGTTGATAACAAATCACATAAAAGTAAAAAGGTTATGTGTCAAGTCAGATCTACACAGATTCCGGACAGAAATCAAAGTCTGTACCTAATTGAAGATAGTTAGAAGGTCTTCATTGATAAATGATAAGCCTGGAGAGTCAGCTATAATTCAGTTCCGGCTATCTTATCGAAACAGACGGTGGCGCGACGTCGCCCCGACCAATCGCACGCCAGTTTTTTCAAGCATTACAATATGTAAACATGTGTGAAACTATCATTTTATTGAATAGAAAATGCAATGGTTATAGAATCATTACAATGCATCTATGTAGGACTACTATTACAGACCGTTAGAAAGTCTTAGCGCCAGCAGAAAATGAAAGTCGTTACAGTCGGGCGAGATCTGTGACACAGTTCCTATAATGTATTGATATAACCTTCAAGGTACTTACCAAACTAGTATAAGTGTAGTGACTATATTTACTATTAAACCTAATATTGTGATGAGATTCGGCGCGAGCCATAACGGCGTTTTAGATACTAGCCAGCACCACCACGGCTGGAGCCATGCATCCAATATACTGGCACTCGTACAAGAATATTTGTGTTCACTTAGTCTTTTTAACTGTGCAGCATTGAGTATTCTCTCTTTATAGAACTGCATTTTAATTCACTGTCACGACATTACAATGCACAACTAAATTCCACCATTAACTATATTCACAAGTTAAAATTCGCAAAATCGCAACGCAAATCACATTCACATCACAGATCACACTATTCCTATTCTGACATGACACCATAAACAATTAGACAGATTTTTTTACGCAGCGGTGATCTGTCATCCAGCCACGCGTACGCCATAGACAATATTATTGACAGTTACAAAAATGTTGCCAACAAATATATTATATTACAAGTCTAGGAGCTTTTGCTTTTTCAGGATAAAATACTTCAATGAAAGTATTATTAGAACCTTAGATTGAGTTTATTATTTACAAAAATACGATCTAATACTGTGCCTTCAATGTTTTTGTTTATCTTCAGAAATCAATAAATCATTAATTAAAGAACTACAAACGACTGATAGAACTAAGTAATGGGGGTTCTAAATTGAAAATGTGAGATTCGCTAGTTCAGCTTTAGACTAACGATTAGTATGAAATCATTCATTAGGTATGTATCTTTTTCCCTAGCCAAAACTTCGGGTTCGGGGACTGTTGGAACATGGGAGGAGTGTGAGCTATATTTACGGTCTGCAATGGTAACTTGAAGGTAAATGCGAGGACTCACAGTTATGAACTATGTATATGCGGGTGCTGTACTCAGCACGACTCCTCGAATACTATAAATATTACTAAAAGATACATTCTGCTGTATTGCAGCAAAATGTATCTAGATCTAGGTATCGACAGGTGAGAAGGTTATGAGAAATTGTACTGCTGAAACTGCTGAAAATTAATGAGGCATTATACAACACAAAGCTTTATTTCAACAATAATTACATTACAATTATTACAAAGATATAATACTTTCCAGTCATAAACCGCTTCATAAATGAGAATTACTGATAGAATTACAAAATGAAGACAAAAATATATTTTGTTATAAAACCATTTATATCTCAGTTTTACTTGTTATTCTATTTACTTATCTACATAAAAGTTAATTTAGTACTTACATTAATATACTTATGATAAAATATTATCAAACTTCGTTACATATAGGTATTTCAGCATGACAAAATTAAAGCCTTATAAAAATATTTGGGAAAATATTTCATTTTCTATAAATCAATTGTAATTTTTAAACAGAGTAACTTGATTACTCATTAAGTCAATAACAACTCTTATAAAATTACGTATTTTTAGAAAAATAATTACCACCGAACATGTGACATCTGAATTTATTAAAGTTATCTATTTTTCGCTTGGTTTTTTCTGGCTTCAATTCTTTTTTGTAACGTTACCAATAAAGCACCAAGAACATTATGTCCGGGTAGTCGTTTTCCGAAGAGCAATCGCTTAACGGAATCATCGTACGTGAGAAGAGCGACCATGTTTTGAAGTAGAAATCCCTGGCAGTATTCCAACAGTTGAGTAGCACCGTAAACCTGCAACGAAACGAGCCACATATCAAACTACATAACGTGGGCGCCAGAATTTAGCATTGGTTTAAGATACGAGTATAATTTTACTCTGCTTTTGAAAATGGAACAACGTTTCTGTTATGATTAAAGTTTTTTTAAACTTAGGGGCTTAGGGCACTGCTCGTATTTTATTTATATACCTATTTGAATAGAAGTTTATGAGTTTTGATAAATGGAGCAAGAACCTAATGTCTCTTACCTTAGCATGAATGTAGACCGAGACAAGATTGTGTAGGTCTACAGACTTGGCCGCTCTCGCCTCGCAGTGCCTCTGTAGCGGCAGAAGCTGGAAGAAGGAGGCTGCGGCCAGAACCTCCAAAACATCTGTCTCAGGGATGTCCAGACCCGAGCATCCACCCGAGTAGAGATACTTCATCACTTGCTATGGCAAAAAAAATAATTAAGTAATCACTTTAGACGCTTAGAAAACATCAAGGCTAAGAATCAGCACAACTTACAAAACACAGTCTCAAAAATGTCAGCCTGCTACCACTACTTAGTGCTTTAGCTGGGAAGAAGTGGCGCAACAAACTCCCCAGCAAAAAGTGAATAGAAATTAAGAAGTAAATATTCAAGTCATAAAACGTACCTCAAATATATGATACCGGATATCGTTGATTTGCACAAGGGGAGGAGCAGCATTGGCCACTGGTAAGGCTTCGTTCGATGATCTTGCAGGAGCTAACATGGCTCGTAAGCGTGGGGACTCCGAGACAAGAACTATTTTATGGCCATAGAATAGTCGCCCTTCAACCCTGAGGAATGACAGAGTTATAACAATTATCATTTCTGCAAGAGGCTTGTCTTGACTTGCAAAGGTTCAGAAGTTTTTGTTCGGAAGTTACCTAAAGGTGACGTCAGCTAGCGATGGGTTGTTTACGTATGATGGGTCGACTCTGGCCGGTGCAGGTGCCACGGGAGGCGGCGGCTGCGCCACGCCCGGCACGGCCTCCCGCCCGTAGCATGCGCACAGGATATCAGCCAGCAGTAAGACAGTGCCTTCCTTCTAAACATAAGGGGGTTTTATTAATTCTGAGGACCTTTCCTTTTTAAGATTGTAAATTGTGAACCCCTGAATAGTTGGTTATACAATAGCCAAAATATCAATGAAATAAAAATAATAATATTAGTCACATTACCTTGCTGTACCGTAGAATATTGAACAGCAGGGGGAGGCACTCGTAAATAAACTGTTTACTGTAGTGGCTGTCGTCGGATGGACAAACCTGAAAATAATGGTAAAAACACAAGTCAAAACATTTTCTTACCATACTTTTCTCAAAAAAATTATGAAACAAGTGATAATAATACCTGAAGAAAGTCTTGTAAAAGTTGGTCGATAACGCTATCAAGTGCTGCGTCTGCGGCGGCGGCCAGTGACAGAGTCCACGCGTGTAGTGACCACGGCACGCCCAGCGCGTGTAGTTCTAGCGTAATGTCTGGAAAATAAACAATTTAGGTGAGATTAATATTTCGGTGTGGCAACATTAACATGACACTGATTGGTCAACTATTGTTTAGCTGGTAACTAATTTCTATTTGAATTTGACGACAACAGACGAAGGCCAATCATCATATTATATAAACAGTCAAAATCTAGTCGCAATCTCATCTTCAACGCTACAAGATTATTGTGGCGCGTGGCAAAAATTGGAACTAACGTCGCCGCCATCGCCATCTTGTTTTGTCAATAAAGTAATACAATTTCACAAAAGTTTCCCACTTACGTCATTCAGTTCCCAAAACCCAGAAACCATCTATCACAAAACTTGTCAAAAATGTAGGTGAATATAGGGATTATTTAACAAACAGATTGAGACTCAAAATGCGAATGTTTTAAAAAATGCGGGAATTGCCCCTCTGCTGATCAGCTAATACGATTTTATTTTACTCACAATCGTAGTGGAACCAAAGTACAAAGTACCTACGTTCATTATGTAGTCACTGGAAAATCCAGAACAGTATCAGTCTAGCACCCTCATTCCGTAACACACTTTCAATCACAATCCGAGAGTTTTGAACGATATTTTTAATTAATTGCTTCATAGGTTTGAAAAATTCGTCTGCTCAACAACGTTAACCACGTGCAATGAATGTGGCTGAACGGCCAAATGAAACCCATTGCCATCGGTTGTCAATTTATGTGTGTTACGCAATTAGGTACCCCGCAGAATCGCAGATACAACATGATCTAAAGATGTCATCAAAATCTCACCCAAATGGTCAGTCTCAGCAGCGCAGTACATGGCGTCATGTAGCGCTCGTTGCTGTTGCTTTGTGAAGGCGGGGTGTCGGACCGGCGGTGCAGCGGAACCCTCAGCCAGCACCTCCTCCAGCGACAGCACAGCTTGGGCTGCTCGCGCACCGCCCCGGACGGCAGCGCGCAGGCATGCACGACGGCCGTGCGCACAGCATACCGCTACCGCACTGTATACGTATAACACTACCAGTTAATGCCTACACAAGTTAAATCTACAGGGTGTTAGGATAAACACCGTTATCTTTGAAACCAGTGGTTTGGTTTCTTTTATAGAACGTAAAATCAATGAAAAAGTACGACTTTTTTTAATTTTTTTATTTACGTTTTACCACTAGCTATCTGTGCCACTAGTGTATTTCACCCTTTCACCTATGCGCTAGGACAACGAACTTGCGTCTCAACACGGGTGGGGGGCGTGGGAGGTGTTCTGACCGGCCGTGAGCGCAACCCCTCTCTCTGACAGTCCGCTTTTTTGCTAGCGACCACGGTGTCGCATAGAAACTTTTTTAAATCTTTTAATGAAAATAACGTTTTTTATTTGTTGTTACTCGGTCATTTAAATTTCTATTTAAGCCAACTACCCTGTTTGACTGTTTACCCTTACACTCTGTATAAACAAGGTTGTGTTAGGTGTTTATGGTAAAAGTGTAACGGGTGGCAATCTAAGTCACGGCTTCTGTTTGACATTCAACAGATTCAACTGTACCTACCAAGCTACAAGTACATACAACAGAATTTTTTCTTTTGGTTATGAAATCTGTAATTTTCTCACCTGTAGCAGCCATACTGTGCAGCAGCAGAGTAGCACAAGGCATCGTTAAGTTGCGTGGAAAGGAAAGGGTCTGCTCCATGTGACAGCAACAACTGTACGAGCTCCAAGTTACCGACGCCACAGGCCACCTGATAACACAAATTATGCTATTAGTAGGAGTTTTAAAACATCGAAAAAAATAAGCAAATCTGTTGGTCGTCCGTAAGCTACTTAAAAGTTACAGATAACATGTACCTGTAAAGGCGTAAGAGTGCAAACGTCGTCTCCCCTCGCGGGCGCCCCGTCCACTCTGGCGCCTGCGGCCAGTAGGCGCCGCGAGCACTCCACGGCGCCCCCGCCGGCGCCACTACACGCGTACACCAGCGCTGTCCAACCTGAGGGTAAACTTTGTTTTAAGTGTCTGGCAACACCTTTAATCATAAGGTTTACGTACTGAACACTGAGCAGCAAAATGTTCGAGCAATTCTTCATTGATTTAAAAATGAATTGAATATCAAAGAAAATAGAGTTTAAAACAGCGTGGAAGAAACACCAGTCAAAACTTTACTGCAAAGTACATGCTCGAGCATTTAAGTGCTTATTATGTGTAACTGCTGACCATTGAAGTTCAAGTGAACGTCTATGGGCTATCAGTAAGAGGATAGATAACCTGCTGTGGGCGGCGTGTACGTGGGGGTAGTTTGTTGTGTGGATGGCGAGCGCGGCGACAGCGGCAGCGCGCAGTGAGCTGCGCACGCGCCGCCTGTCTCGATGTTAGGGTCCGCGCCTGCTTCTAGTAACATCTGAAATAAAACCATACAGCCAACAATAAAACTATTACTTGCTACTATTTTGAGAGTCAGCAAACCATTAACTTTATGGGGCGACACTAATAATGTTGAACTACCCCCAAACCTCTATAATATCGCTGCTAAGTCTCAATGCATATCATATCGTCTGTATCTTAGAAACTGTTCAGTTAATAATGGACAACCAATAAAGCCAATTTTTTCTCCAGTAGGACAAAGAGGGGGGGCAGCGTGTGGTATATTTCATAATGTATTTGTAGGTTTTCAACAGAAAACCAACGTACAGCAACAATCTGCTCATCGCCAGCAAACGCCGCTTTCATGAGCGCCGTTAGTCCCGAAGCATCTGGTGCGTCGATGCCAGCTGGAGGTAGCAACGGTCGCACGCCGCCCACCAGCTCTGGTCTCCCGCTGAGCAAGGCTCGTTGAGCGACTCCGACGGCGGCCCTGCTGAGCTCGTCAGCCGTGCGGGCGCAGCGGGACCATACTGGCTCTATGGCTTCTTCTAGTCTGTGGATTTTAAGAAAATTGTTATTATTATTATTTGTTAATAACTAGCGACCCGCCCCTGCTTCGCACGCTTTCTACAACTTGACAAAACATGAAGATTTCATTAATTTATTAGTTATTCTATAATAAAGTAAATAAAAATATTTGTTAAGTACATACATAATGTGTTTGATAAACTTACCCTCCGAAATAAATTTTCTAAGGGCGAATTACACCAAACTTTTATACCGAGTAGAATAATTTTTTAATTTTTGACAGTTTTTCCATACAAAAACTGTTAGACGACAATTTTATTTCACGGATAAAAGATATCTGACTTTGATGAAAACAGCCCTAAGTGATGTTGAAATCCGCATGCATCAATTAAAATCAGTTGCGTAATTTAAAATAAACAACGCAGTCACAAGAGTTTAGAGAGCTCGATGAGTTTCTCCACCGGCAAAAATTACGAATTTCCATACAAACTTTCAACCTACATTTAACCCCCATACGGGTGAATTTTCAAAAATCCTTCCTTAGTGCTCATATCCGTTGTATGAACTATTGTGCCATGCGTACCTGATACCCTGCGGTATAGCGTGTGCGTTCTATCCACAGAACAGATAAAAGAGGTTAGAAGGGCCTTGTGGGCGGGGCAAGCGCGCCGCACTTATGAGCAAACGCTCATAAGTCAACCGTAATTTGGTTCACCGGTCAACAGTCGCGCTCATATTGTGACAACGTGTGACGCTCCGAGAAAAAAAAAGAATTATGCCGTCTTGTGCTATTATTACGTGTCGGAAAAGAAGCCAGGTGTGTAGTGTTGCCCGGGAAGGGATTTCTTTTCACCGGTAAGTCCAAAAACCATTAAATACAAGTGATATTTGTAATTATTACAATAATATTATGTAGTTTAAAGACAAAAACGATATAATCGCAAACAGATTCAAAATTATACATTGCTTTCAATGCATGGGTACCATCTTGTACTAGATGAGTGATTGCGCAATGTATTGCGTTCACTGCGAACTGTTATACATAATTTTACTGCACAGCAATTATTGCTGATTTTGCTTTTAATGTGCTATATAAAACTGCTCGCTATGCATAGCGGTGCAGTCAACCCACAAAATTCTATCCGATTAACATTTTCTCCGACTTATTGTAACTTTGATGTGTAAGTATAAATAAATTCAGTGTAGCAGAAACAAAGTGTTTTCATTAAAAAGGACCCACGGAGCGCCATCCTAACAAATTGGTGTCAGAAGTGGGATCCCAGGAAAAATCGTTGAGTACTGGGATCTATAGGTGTAGGCGTCGCGAATTCGTTTCCACTCGTCTGCACCATAGTATTTGTTGGCTCCGTGGCCTAGTAGTCCTTTCGGTAAGTGGTCGACGATAAGCCTTGGGTTCCTCAAAAGCCTAAGCCCGCGCTACTGCATTCCACGTGATCGACGATCAGCCTCCGCTGTTGAGCGTGAGCCCGCGTCACACCGAAACACCTCCTGCTGCCGTGATCGACGATTAGCCTCCGCAATTGAGCGTGAGCCCGCGTCACACCGAAACACCTCCTACTGCCCTGTGGTCGACGGTCAGTCTCCACTTCCGAGTGTGAGCCCGCATCACAAGAGGACCTTCCATCGAGGTCTCGCTGACGACCTCTGCCTACACATCAAATCCATCATCAGACCAGAAGTCCTTTTATCACCATCATCGGACGGTTGACTCGCCATCATCACCAGCTCACGTAGACCTTCCATGTGACAAGCTTCACGAGCATAGCAACGTGACTCAAGGTACCGCGTAATACGACTACCTGAGTTGCCAAATCGCCGGGCCTCCGAACTTGACGTCATCGCTGCACTTCTAGCCACGTGTTGCTCTACTTTTTGGTTTTCGGAAGTCTCCAAATTTTTAGTGAGTGCTGAATTTCTTCAAGTGAATTTTTATTTCAATGTTTAAAAAGTGAATTTACATAAAAGTGAGTTTTCGTCATTTCAAATTTTATTTTGCATGCTATATTTTATTGTTATTTCTGTGCGTTTCTGATGATCTGTACTGCATTTTAATTATTTAACGTTTTTAGTAAATTCAAAGTTGAAGAAGTCAAAAAAATGTCTGACAAAATCACACTTTCAGTGTTAACCAAGTTTATTAAAACCTACAACGGGGATCGCGAGTCATTGCCCGCATTTTTGACGAATTGCGAAAATGCAATTTCGCTAGCCAGTACAGACCAGCAGAATTTTATGTGCAAGTATATTATTTCACAACTCGAAGGCAAAGCACAATTAGCAATATGCTTAAAAAGACTCAATACGTGGTTTGAAATAAAACAATTTTTAAAATCCACTTTCGGGGAGAAAAAACACTCGACCCATTTACTTGTAGATTTACAAAACTGCAAGCAATTGCCTTCTGAGGATGTGACGCAATATTCAATTCGACTTGAATCATGTCTCACACGTATTTTATCTGACGTTCATTATAGCTGTAAGGATGACAAAGAACTTATAGGTAGATTAGCTGCTATGGAAGATTTGGCCCTAAATACATTTTTGTTAGGTTTAAATTCAAACTTTTCACACATTGTGCGTTGTCGGAATCCCAAAACATTGTCCGACGCTATTTCTCATGCAATTGAGGAAGAAAAGATCTATAACCTTTCTCAAATTTCTCAAAGATCATTTAAACAATGCACAATTTGTCAAAACTTTGGCCATGTCGCTTCCAATTGTTATCATAAAAATTATTCTACACCTAATGTTCATCAAGTTAATTCAGAAGATCATAATTTTAAAAATGATCATTCCTATTTCAACAATAATAAAATGTGCGCATACTGTAAAAATCGAGGTCATACAATAGGCGAATGTCGCAAGCTTAAGTTTAAAAATGATTCTCGCAACGCGACACTATCCAGTACACATACACTAAAAACTCATAGCTCTGCAAATAATATCCATTCTAATGTGCATATTGTTGACACTTCTAATGAAAATGATAATTTAAACTAAATGAGGTTCCGGTTCCGTGTCTGCCGAAACCTAATGTTAACAATTTAAATGACACGAAAAACCTTTTTATTAAAACCTGTGTTCCTAAATTTTCTTCAACACAGGTTAGCGCAAGTAAAGGTACTACAAGTCCTTCAAACTGTGTTCCTAAATTTTCTTCAACACAGGTTAGCGCAAATAAAGTTAATAAAAGTCCTTCAAACTGTGTTCCTAAATTTTCTTCAACACAGGTTATTAGTGCAACTAAAGATACTACGTGTCTTTCAAACTGTGTTTCTAAATTTTCTTCAACACAGGTTATTAGTGCAACTAAAGATACTACGTGTCTTTCAAACTGTGTTCCTAAATTTTCCCCAACACAGGTTAGTGCACACAAAAGGTCTTCTATTAAAGGCCGTGTTCCTAAATTATTTAAAACACGGATGTCAAAGCCAATAAATTCGGATGAAATTAAATGCCTTTCCACTGAGTTTCCACTGAAATCCAAAAGCCATTCTCCTTGTGGTCAATTTTCTGTTGTACAAGTTAATGCATCTCAGGTTCAGTTTATTTCTAACAAAAAAAGGTTACTTTGTGTTCCTAAATTATTTTCAACACAAGTTTCGGAAAATTCAGATATTTCTAAACGCAATTTCTCATCTCGTAAAAATCGGAGTTCTTTTCCTACGGATTGTTCACGTGAAAATAATAGCAACAATATACTTCACGTTTACTTAAAACCTAGTTTTAATGATAAACTTTTACGGTTTTTACTTGACACTGGTTCTACTATTTCTATTATGTTTCCTTGGTGTTTAAACCAATCAGTCCTTGAGCCTGACCTTATAACAATTAAATCTGATATTTATAATTCAAAATACTTATCTCGTTATCCATTAAATACAACTATCGATTCCAATTTAAATAATTCAAGTTTACATTTATCAAAACAACAATTTATTTCGTGTCCAGTTTCACTGGACTTTGACAGCACTGTTACACATTTCAAACAGCTGTCCATGGTACCAAATTCCGCTGAGTTGCAATCAGCTGAACGCGAACTTGAAACTGACTCGAACTATAAAGTATTCTTTTTCTTGTTTGCTAAGGTTCATAATTATGACGAATCACTTTGCAAAACTATTAGCATTTCATCTATTTTTATAAACGTATACAGTCGTAACCAATTTATTAATTTTGCTGTTTACAAAAAAGAAAATAAGCAGTTAGTTTTTTTGGCTTTTTTAGATAGATTTACTAAACTAGTTTGCATGAAAATAATTTCAATTTATCTTTATTATTTCATGTTCTTATTCATCCCACTGCGTTTTACATGGCTGTAATGGATGCTAGATTTGCGATTAATTCTTAGTGGTTTTACGATGTTACCTAATATTTAAATTATACAATAAGATTTACATTATATTATATTTTTGTCTACGATTAAATATCCCGAATTATGTGATTTCAAACTTATATAAAAAACCCGCATTATATAAGATTTGTTTACATTCAGTCTAAGCCTAACCAACTAGTACTACTTTATTCATAAATTATGTAATTAGAGACTTCACATTTGCATATATTCTATTACCTACACTTTTCTTCCATATTTTATGTGTTTATGTTTTTGTTTGCCAAGCCAAAACAGGTAATAAGATTGACTCGTTGAGTAAAATTCTTTTAAAAAAGATTTTTGTATTTGTTAAATTTTTACTAACATTGTCATATTTTTCCTAAACTCAATTAAAATGATTATTGTAAAATTATCTACATCAATAGTAGTGCTCATATTATGCTCTCTCCAATTACATTGACCGTCGCTGAACACTTTATCTTGTATTTAGCTAAAAAGCTATCATGTTGACAAGATATGAACACTATTATAACGTCTTTTTACTCATGTGCTGTTATTCAACATGTAGTTACTAATATGTATATGGTGTATTTTTTGTTCTAGCTTTACTTATTATTTGCCTTTATTGTTAATGTTAGTAACATATTATTTCCTTTCTGTAAAGCACAATTATTTTTGTTCTCTTTCCTTTTTGTTTTGGAGTATTTTTATTTTAATTTTTATGCATTTTATCCTGCGCTTAATTTTATAAATATAAAGCTCCGTCTTAAGGGGGGAGATGTTATACATAATTTTACTGCACAGCAATTATTGCTGATTTTGCTTTTAATGTGCTATATAAAACTGCTCGCTATGCATAGCGGTGCAGTCAACCCACAAAATTCTATCCGATTAACATTTTCTCCGACTTATTGTAACTTTGATGTGTAAGTATAAATAAATTCAGTGTAGCAGAAACAAAGTGTTTTCATTACCAAGGACCCACGGAGCGCCATCCTAACAGAACGTTGCGTGCAACGAGCCAAAGCTGAAATTCGGCGAAATCCATGCTTATCGATAGTGTTGTACCAAGTTGTACACAATGTCGATACTAAGTATATGTGTGTTTGAGGTTAGCCGTGTATAATGAAAACATACATTTAAAATTTTATTTTCGTGTTAATACCCCTTAATTTAGTTTTAATACCCAACAGTTTCATAAATAAATATTATTGTTCAATATTAAAATATTCTTGTATTTTTTACTTGTGTAATTTTCTTACTTACTAGCTGAAGCCCAAGGCATGAAATATGTAAAACAGAGCTACAATTAGCAAAAAACTAAAGAAAATTTGAATTTCGCGGCTTTATCGAATGTTCCCCCTTAATTGTACATTATTATTTATATGTATTTAGTAAGTCCACGCTAATTGTCCCCCTTCCCAAAATTATAGCGAAAAATTTCCAACTTAAAAATTACAGCAATAGGGAATATGCATGTGATTCAAATATGGGTCAAATATTTTTTTCTATAAACTATGTTACTTCAGAATTAAGCCTCCATCAATATTTTTGAATAAAATTTCTTTTTGAGCGAGAAATTAATTTTTAAAAAGTCCCAAAAAACTGTGGGTAATTCAAATACTTGAAAAGGCTAAGAGCGGATGTGACGTAACAATCCGGGGTAACAATCAAAATGTCAATGTCAAGTCAATTAACAAGTGTCAAGTCAATGTCAAACGCTCATAGAAAAAGGAGTGTTTGACGTTGACTTGACAGTTGCTTGTCTGTTTTCACGAACTGTGACGTCACCACACCAAGCGCGCCAAATGGAGGGCGTTTAAATAGCCCGGATCGGTTGGATATTTTTAAACATTTTTTTAACTACTTTAAATTGCTTTTTTGCCGTCGAATTTTTTTTTACTATTATTTGACGATGTAAACTATCGAATAAAAATATTAAAAAAATACATGCATATTCCCTATTTTATCGATATAATTAATCGACCTTTTGGTCGCCGTAACATGTATGAGAAATAAATTGCTTTTGAGCGTGTGTGAGTGTACGTCAAACGCAGTGTTTGCGTTAGTGTGACAACCAATAGCAAACTACTGATCTAAGTGTGAGTGGTTTCTTTATGTGCGTAATGCGCGTACGTATTGGTCTCTTGATTGTAGTGAAATTAAAGAGTGGGAAACAAGCGGCGACACGCGTTCTAATACAAATCAGGGACTATTTCCTTTCTAACCTCTTTTATCTGTTCTGTGGTTCTATCAGTGGATGGAGGAATTAATTTTACTAAGGAGTACGATGAAATATGATATGTTACGTGATAGGCCTGGGCGGGCAGTCAGCATGCGGCAACAGCAGCCTGGCGGCCTGCATGACGTCGTCGGCGTCGGGCACGGCGGGCGGCGGGCGCAGCGCGGCGTGCGCGCGCAGCACGCGCACCCACTCGCCCAGCGGCGGCAGCGCGCCCGCGCCGCGCTCGCCCCACAGACCCGCGCCGCCGCAGCTGCCGCCGCTCGCGCTCGAGTGCTCCAACTGATAAGGAAGGACACTCATGAATTAGGTCTTCAACTGACAATTAAACTGCGTGGCGTTTAATAGTGTCCCTGCTGCCATCTCTCGGAATAGCAATGAATTGTTTGTTGCATTGTCAAAATAAGGCTATCATTTTGAAAAAAAAACTTTGCCTTTTTGTTGTGTTTCGTTTGCTCGACAGTAATACAACGCATTAGATATTGTTATATTGTCAACATATAAGGAATTGTTTGTCCAAGGGTGATACGCTGTCAGAATGCTGGTTTTGGATGATAACTACAAAAGCAATGTAAAGTAAAGCAAAATGATGATAAAACACACACCTGTGAGCATCTCATAAAATAGTACAAAGCTCGTTCAGCAGCCGGGGAGAGGGGTGCGAGTCTCGGATGTACTCTCCGCAACACAGCCCGCAACTCCGACGCAGAACCAGCACACGTGGTGAGCAGAACTGACGCAGTCGAACCACCAGAACTGTTGTTAGACCCAGCTGAGGTCCCTGAACCACCTGCACATCAAACACTCGTAAAACAAATCTACGGATTAATATTCGCTATAAAATTCGCTATATAATAAAATTCGCTACGGATTAATAAGACTTTTGATACGTACCGGAACCGTTCGTAGTGATACCAGAATCGTGACTAAGTCCCAACGCCCTATGTTCAGGACGGGACACTCCTGATGATGACCCGGAACCCAGCGAGCTCATGGATTCCCAACGAGACAGTGATAAGGCGCCTGTAATATCAAATAGGACTAGTAAAGTACCTACTTGAAAAAGTCAATTGAAAATGGTTATCTTAAAGGATAAATTGGAATCTAGGAATGATCAAAATAAATAAGATTGAAGTCTAGTGACTAGACCACCTGTCTCAGACCCAGAGGTCTCGGGTTCGATTCCCAGTGGTAGGGCTTGTTTTAAGGCCACCTGGCTAGCTACCAGGCTACCACCATCTTATTTAAGTCTGTCGCCATAACAACAATGTTAACTGAATTTGTTGTGTTTTGGCAGTTAGAGGTACGACAGCCAGTTCCTCTGTGGTTGAGGATTCCGGGTGAAACTCGCTTCCTTCGGCCCGATCATCACTTACCATCAGGTGAGATGCAGGCCAAGAGTTCCAACATAATGAATTTAAAAAAAAGGTCTGGACCTCAAGAAAGTCTAGTAAAATACAAACGCAACATAATACAAATGCAAATGTTAGGTTATATCCTTAATAGAACAAAAATAAATAAACGTTAGATTTGGTTTTAAGGACCCGAGAATTGGATCAAACTACCCGTCCATACATAACTCAGTTGCTTACCTGAAGCAACTCTCCCAGCATTCAGGTGGCTGTACGGCTGCAACAGCCCCCAGAGATCAGCACAGTTGGCGACCGCGTGGTCCACCACAGCGGGTGTGATGGGAGAGCTGGCTGCACTGCTGCCGGCTATCAGGGCGATCTCCTCCAGCAGCGTCTCCATGCCAGCGCAGAGGTAGATCGCTGCGTATCTGAATACAATAACCAATAAGTTATGTTAAAGAATAAGTAAGAGGATCGCTTAGCACAGTGACTATTATATTATTAATCTGCATAATTAGAGGTAACCAGTACCTAAGGAAGTTATAAAATAAAAGTGTTGGGGCTACCTGGGGTCCCTTAGTGTCTATTTTTTAAATGTAACAAAAAGAAAGTAAATAAATTAGCAAACATTGCTAGCTACTGCGCGATTTAATAAGCTGCCACGCAGTTCTGACGTCGACTAAACCACGAAAAACAGTTACGGGAGCTTTATTTATTTGTTTATCATAGAAACCAATTATAGGGTGCTTTATTTAGTAAGATCAGGATGTTTTCCATTACAATAGCCACTTACTCGTGTACGAATGACGCGACACGGACATCCAGCATCCACCTTTGGAACCGTCCTGGTGCGAGGCTGGTTCGTGCTCGAGCTGCTGAGCCCAGGCGTCTCGCAGCGCTGCCTGAAGTCGCGTACATTGTCGCCGCTCGTTGGCAACCCTGACGAATAAAGAACCAATTTGTTAAAGGTCAAAATAATGAATAACAGATCTGCTTCGACTGACACTTTCGACTTTAGAGAAGTAAACATTCTCGCTCTAGTAATTCCATTAGAAATTATTTGTCTCTCACCTTAATGCACGCGTCAGCGAGCGGCGTGCTGAGAACAATCCTGAACGCCCCAGCTACCTCGTGCTTAGAACAGAAGCCGAAGTTCTGGGAAAGACGTTGGGCTTCGCGGGATATCCTTACCAGTGCCCTGAAATCACAAAAATAAAATAATTATTATACAGAAACACCAACTATTAAGTTGAGAAAAAAAGAAATAGGCCAGCATTACAATAGGATAGGATAGATTTAACGTTTAATGACGAGCTCGTGGCTAAGTAATAACAGCCGCACGGGTCGATCCATCAGGTTAAGCTACGCTTGTCGGGGCTGGTCCGTGGATGGGTGACCATCTTTACATATCGAGACTCCTCCGTGCCTCGCAAAGCACGTTAAGCCGTTAGCCCCGGCTGTCAGTTGTGGATCTTTGACAGTCGTTACGGGTCGACAGAAGCCCGAAAGTCTAACAATCAGTCTTGCCAAGGGGAATCGTATTACCCAGTAACTGGGTTGTGGAGGTCAGATAGGCAGTCGCTCCATGTAAAATACTGGTATTCAGCTGTATCCGGTTAGACTGGAAGCCGACCCCAAATTGGTTGGGAAAAGGCTAGGCAGATGATGAGGATAGGTTTAACGCTACAGATCCAAAAGTTATGTACTTTTTTATAAAGACAGGACTTTACGGAACGATGTTGTGGTAATAAATGGTATCAACAAAATGAAAGGACGTTATTGATACCTTTGTAATAAGTAGGCGAGTCTGGACGGTGTGTCTGGTGCCATCCTGGGCGCTATATCTCTGCACCTGCCAGCTTGCAATGCGCGACTGACCTCGCTGGCTGTCCAGGGTACACAACGAAGCTCCACCAGCCTGCAATAAGTACCAGGTAGACTACAGACATGATTGCTCCTTGTATCATGATCATATTGCTAAATGACTTACAGACACAGAAATTATACAACCCATAGAGGTAATAATTACATTCCTACACATTTATTAGGGCATAGAAAGGCTAAAGAGTCGGAATGTGGAAGACTTAATCCTTGAATTCTAGTGGCTCAGGAAGAATGATCTTCAATAGAGAAATGAGATATGGTAGGCAGAGTTAATAATTGATTATCAGGGATAGAAGACATACCTATTGTGCGAGTCAACCCATACGAACTCATCGGCACTGGTAACGTTGGTGCAGACAGTGTCGAGGGAGGGCTGCCGCACCAGCGGAGCTCGCCTCCGACGAGCCTCTGCCGCGCTGCCACTCTCTGGAAACAAAAGACAACGCACTATTATAAAAGGGGACCAAACTGACTGCGCATTTCAACAATTATTTACGATTCAATTTAAACACACAGTTGGAACACTTTTTGTCTATAATTTATTGGCAAAGTCAGACCGTACCTGGGTACCGTTCCTTCAAAACCCACCGAGAGTTTGAGACCCATCCATGCCTTGGAGTCGGAGATAACATTAAATTATTGAACCTTAGAATATCGGCATTTCAGTCGCTTCACTTTGAATAGGTACCTACTATTGTAAAGAATCAGTTCTTGACCGAGTGTTGCTGGAGAGTTTGTAGCGCCACTTCGTCTTCCAAGGAATTGGAGAGGGGCGGTGTTTTGGGAGACCTTCTTATGTATATTTTGGCGTGCGAAAAATATTGGTTTTGAGCCTAATATGAATATTTAATAAACGATTTTGAATTTTGATTTTTAAATGTAGGTATAGTATAGATATAGTTTGCAAATTATTAACATACCCTGAGCCCCGTTATTGCTGCCGCCGCCGGCGCTTGATGCACTCGTGGCGGTGCTGCTGCTGTCTCTGGAGCGAAGTGTCAGCTGTTTGATGGCTGACCTGATGTCCTCCAGACCTCCACCTCCCGGCCATGGTGACTGTAACTGTAGGATTACAGGTTTATAGGCATAGGTTTATAGGCGAAAGCCATTAAGTGTTCAAAAGTGCACTTAAAGCTTTTAATTACAACTTTCATTTACTTCAACAATTTTATGCTCGCATCTTCGTCTACTTAGATTTCAGAAATGCTAAGAATACATTTTTTGCGTACCTAGCAGGTAGGTACAAAGTTTGTCATCTCAAGGACTTGCTAATCTCGAAAATTACTTCTAGAAGTAATTTTTAGATAAATCCATCTTAAATTCTTAACCCTAGGGTTAAGAATTTAAGATGGATTTATCTTGAAAACTGCAGTGCACAAACTCTAGAGAAACAATGGTCTGAAATCAACACGCAGTGTCTGTGCTCTGTCTGTGCTCGAGACGCAGTGGGATGGGACAATCACAGACTGGTATTAATATGCACCTTATTATGTGGTCGATGCTTGGTTCGGGCGTGTGGCGGCTGGCGTGTTCGGCGTGGCTCCTCCCTGCCCGCCTCCCCACCACCCCCGCTGTCCGACATGGACGCGTGGCCGGATGACCTGTTCTCATCTGAACTGCTGTTGCATTCGCGGACGCCATTCTGTATTGAAGAATACTTATAAGTATGGGTTAGTGATGCTCTTGGTAAGTACTTTCATTTTTATTCCATAACACGTACGATAATATTTACATAAAGTTCAAAGCATATTCTCAGGAACAAGTTCAGTATTTTTACGACACCACGTTCCGTTTAATCTTAACAACATCAACGAATTAAATCATCCGTCTCCATTAAGATAAAGAGAGCTCATCAGTCTTATGAAACACGCGCTGACGCATCTGCATGCACCCAACATGGCTGCCATTGTCGCTGATGCTTTCGCTTTCAACAATATTTAAAGCTTCCCACCGATTACGCTTTTCCCTATCAAGAGATCGTGGGAGTTTGTTAAGAACAATGGTAATTTATTTTTTCTGGCGGCAACACTTTCGCCGAGTAACGCTCGCTCAGTTAATTATTGTAATGGTTACCGACGATGTGATCGCAACTAATTATTAATTAGCTCCTGAATCATGATAAATGCAGGTACTGCAATCAATGAGCTACTGGAGAGTAATTTGTTAGTATTAAATTCAACGATAGATTACTGGAACAAATTAATTGATAAGGAGGTAGAGCCGCATTAATGAAAGAACATTGCCCACGAAATTTTTAAATGGATACAGAGAAGTTCACTTGATATTTTACCAAAGAATTTGCAGTTATTTTCGGAAAATGTTTGAAATGCGTCCAAGCACTTATTTCTACCATGGTGTTGTGAATCAATGTTCGCGCACATAACAGATTTTTTATCTGTCCAATATCTGGATCCCGTAACTATAATGTCGCTTTCGCGTGCTCTTGCGCAGTTAACAAATTATTATTCGATCGCTATACATGATGACCCGATGACATCAATTTATTACTGGTCTTTCAATTTTCTTATACTTACTTATATATTCTATTTGGCGATTTTAACTTATAAAGCCTATCGAAAGAGTAATCACGAATGACATGACTATTACAATACTTGCGTGTTAATATTGGTGTCAAAACCGTTACGAGCATTGTTTCGGTAATTGAATTTGGCAATTGTTTTGTTATTTAAATGTTGTAATACCAACATTAATTGAAGAACTCATTTTACGAGTATTGTTGAGCAACAACCCTATTTGACTACTTGGCTTTCCGGGGTTAACATCGCATCGGCAAACACAGTGAATTGTAAGTTTTAAGCGCACTCTGCGCATAGGCAGCAGTTCACTACTCACTCTGTATGTGTTTCTGCTGCATGTATAGTTATTAAATTGTAAATCCGTAATTGGCTGTAAGACTAGTTTATATTCACGACTAGCTGTTCGTGCCCGGCGTCGCCCGGGTGTAATTATTTCAAACTAGCTGTTCGTGCCCGGCGTCGCCCGGGTGTAATTCCGACTTTTCTGGTGGATTAAAAAAAAAGGACAAAGAAAAATCATAAGTGTTAAATCCATATATCTTTTGATTCTGTAGGTCGATTTTGATGAAATAAAGACTAAATATTACTCACAATAAAGCTTCTTATTGTTCAGTAATTCAATTTGGAATCCAATGAGTGGATTTTACGTGATGCGCACACAAACGAACAAACAAACAAACAAAAATGTCAAAAAATGTTTTTTTACTTTCTATTACTTATTTCTCGCGGCTTCCAATACTTTTTTTGCAAAAATCTTCAATGTACAGACACGGACCGTTTACGATTTTATTATATGTATAGATAATTCTCCAAAGAGCTGTGGATTTTGTGATTATTAATAAATAAATAAATAGGCAGAACGAGACTACAATGAAGTCTTAGCGTGCTTTCTGAAAATTACACTAAAATACAGACGATTGCTCTACAAAATCGTACTTATTTGTAAAATAATATCAAGTCTAGCATTCTGTGGTCAAGGCGATATGAAACCGCAATAACGTCAAAAAGCAATAATCCTAATTTGTCCTTCCGACATTATTTTTCAGGCATTTTTAGGTAATTTTAGGGGAAAAAACTTCTACCGTTTCGTGCCACACAAAACCTACATCATGAGCTAAGTAATTATTTATTTACAAGTATAAGAAACTTCTCCGAAATCACTCCCATAACGAGTGCTTTGATCTGTTCCAAAGTTACAAGTAACTGTATGTTGTTTAATTATACCAAGTGAACTGTAAATTGCTATGGAGTATCTCAACATTCTCAACCTCAAATAGAATAGATCATGGTGTTTACAAACCGCGGTGCATGAGACAGCATCAAAGTGATCAAACGAGGTGGATGAAACCGCAGAGTTGCGGTTGGTGTTATACAGGCTGTTGATTTTGTCACCTGCTTTCTTTTGGTAAGGTATTTTGTGGCCGCCATGCCATCGCCATACTGATAGACGTATATACATCAGGTAGCTAGTGGCTGAACTACGAAAACCGTTGTCAACGCCAAATTGATAAAATAGACATACAGTTGACTGTAGGTATAGTGCTGTTGTTGTTACCGACCCTTTCCCTGCCTAACCTACCTTCTTCAGCATGGTAAGGTCATAAGGTTTGTTTTTTCTCGCGAATCGGAAAATGAGTTTTGTGGCAACAAAGCACAGCTAGGCAGTTTTAATTTTCGAGATGATGAAAATTAAAACTGCTTAGCTGTATTACTTCTACCTATTTAATTACATGTATTAACATATCCTGCAGGTTTCAATTATCTCTCTACATTAGGTACCTATTTTTTTTTTACCACTTTTTTTGTTGTTGGTATTTTGGCGTGTATGCTAGCTGGCTAATTTAGGTTTTGTGCTGCGTAATGTGAATGATTTTGCATACTATTTAATTTTATACAATCAATTTTTTCACAATTTGAACAGACAGCTCTGCTGCTGTGCTTTTGACGTTTGGAAAGTACTGATTCTCAGCCTAGTTTGAATAAATGACTTTTGATTTTGACTGATGGCCTGCATCTACTTGCAAAGCCATTACAGTGGAATCTTGGATCATTACATTAAAGACGAATGCTCCCGGTGATGGCGCGCCTTAAATGGTTACAGGCGTGATATTTATGTCATTAAAGCCTTGTCAGCTTTCATGAAACGGTGCTTTTTGGCAACACTTGTCCTGAACTAACCTGCACGGGCGGCGCAGTTTCAACCGGTCTATGATGATGGTCGTGCTTCGGCGGTCGTCTTTCAAGTGCGTAGCTGTTCTGAGCGGGTGCGCTTCGGACGGGCGCGCTGGCCACAGTCAGCTGGGACACTGCGCCCACTGCCTTCAGCTGCGCCGAGCTGGGACCTTCTGTTGATGGCGGTGGGGGTTCCTCGTGGATGGCTGAGAAGGAACAATAGATTAATTAGAATTACCCATCTTTTTGACTGGATATCCTATTAAGTAGCTGTAGCTGACCAGCTTTTTGGTTAAATATTCTACCAATTTCTTGGTTTTGCACAAGTTTAAAGGGTTGGTGGATGACTCTTATTGTCAGACTTAGAGACAATGGTGCCGCTTCTCTTGTACACCGAACTAAACTAACTAAACTATCACTAAAATTCCTTACTTTTTACTATGAGAATCTTAGAGCTATTCTGCCAAAAAAAATCTCTAAACTTAAAAATCATTTTGACATAACTAAAATTGAATTTGACAATCGCGACTCCACTTGGTACCTACTTGTTTGCCTACCATGTGATTTTTTTTGAGCCGGAGAGGCGCGCAATGTGGCCGTCTCGACGTATTTTTATATGGAATTTTTCTTTTTTTTTTTTTTAGAAGAAAACCAAAAAAAAAAAATACCAACATGTAGAGTATAGTAGTACGAGTTTGAGGGTTGCAAAGGGGGTCAAAATTTTCCTTATTTTTGCGATGGGACACACCATTTTCGAGATACAAGCAAAAGAAAATAAAAAAAAGATACAGTACCGTTTTGCAACTGAATTCGAGGTGTTGGTTTGAATTTTAGTTCATGACATCTAATTTTATTCCACACATTTTTAATCGTGATTAAAAATAGTCAGAGTTAGTTAGAGGATTTTACATATAGAACAAAAATTTTGGTTAAAACGTTAATTCAGAATAGCATTTTCACTAAATTATAACTCAGTGCCATCTTAGTGCTGTCAAACTAAATTATAGTTAAGTTGTGTCACTTTAGTCTATTTTCAGAATGGGAAATCGTCGTTTGACAGGAATAAACTAAATTTTAGTGATTTTTAGTTTAGTTTAGAGAATTTGTGACAAGATAATCGGCACCATTATCCAGTTTATCCATTCGCTTAGAGGCCCTAAGCGATGACTGATGGAGAAACTGGATAATGTCTCTCGAAATGTGGACTCACACACCTTCAATTTCAAGGCTTTGATTTTACTACTTATCCTATGTATTATGTATACCTTCTCACAGACAAAGAGGCAGTACAAAAGATGCAAGCCTTTTAAACTTAATACCAGCTACCTAAAATATATTTTTTATGTTATGTATTCCGTACCATGAACAGTCCCGTTACAGTTTAATTATTATCATACAGATTCATGAGCACAGCGGTAGTCTAGTCAGTTAAATGTGAACTTATGACTAAGTATGCTAATTTTATAGCGCATAATGTTATGCTAAAATAATTTTATTTGATAGCTTTCCATGGCTTGTAGGTATTGTATTGCGTTGTATCTGGCCCCGTTTTGGGAATTTGCCACTATTTACAACTTGATTACCCCCTTTTTCGGGTTCCACGGTTGAATGTAACTTCTTGAGATTTAGGCAATTTGTTTTAGGTTTGCAGCCCTGCGTAGGCTCTGCAACGAGGATAGAGTCCACCGTAGTAAGTTCTACTAGGTATCTTCATCACGATTCGGAACACGTCTTTACCTCGTCATAAGCCTATTAGATCTAGCAATAGATTTATGATGGACGGTGATGCCGACTTCACGGACGAAAAAGGTTGGGAGAAGCAGTTGAAAACTTGTAATTTCGAAAGAATGATCAGAAACTTCTTCTCATGAGCATGTAATTTCTGCTAATGAAAAAATTATGTCCATCCAAAAATACCTACCTATATTTTTTATTGTTTTTCTTACTTTCCTATTATTTTATAAAAGTCCAACATACGTTTATTGGTGGGTGAGGTCGGCCTCGGCGGCGTGGTGGCTCGGTGCGCGTGCGGCGGCGGCGAAAGGCGGCGAGCGTGCGCGGGCGCAGGCGCGGCGGCCGCCCCGCTCACACGCACGCGCAGCGCCCGAGCGCCCGACACGCCGCCGCACCACGCACCCTCTTCTGATGGACGACACCCGCTTGATGGCCTGGTGAGATAGAAATTAATATTTTAATCACGGGGCACGAACACACCCAAAAAAGCTCAAATCGTTGTAGGTTTCCCAAAATAGCGCAGTCCGGAATAACTCCCGTTAGAACTGACCTTTAACTAAAATACTTGAACCAAGCTTTCTCCCTAGTAAATGCGGAGCAAAGGACCCGGATATAGCTTAGCCGTAGTCAAAAGTACCTAATCAGAATATTACTCCCCCAGAATTATGTGTTTCAGTAAAACTTTGCAGATACTTAACAGAATCATATAAAGAAGATAAATAAAGAAGATGAACTGTTGATGGAACTTGTCTGGATAATAGGTATAATGAATTCGCAATAATAGAGCAGGATGTTTATAAAGTTATGATAGGACGGAAAGGATGTTTGATAACAGCTGGACATGATTTCAGGTCAAATAGTTTATAGTTGCATAAGTTAAATAAGTGATATTTGTGACAGTTTGTTTCTAAAATAGCGTGGCCAGAAATATCTAGTGGTACACTATTCAAATTCCATCGCAAAAGTTGTCGCCTGAATCTACAGAGTTCATCATACCGCTTCTAACTGTCAACTGCGCAAAAACATTAGCTGCACTCAATTTCCCAATAACCTGTGCCCCCGAGGCGTGGCTAGCGTGCTAACGGGCTGCCGGGCTGCCGGGCCGGTGTCAACGGAACGCCTGATCCGGCGCAGTGCGTGACTAAGGACCAGTCGCCACTTAGCCACGCGGCCGGTACAGCCGCGACCAATCGCCCTAATGCCACAATGTGCTGTTACTTGTAACATCTCACTCCACATCTAGCAACTGGCCGACAGCCGTATTACTTTTGTGCACGACGTTCCGATAAATGAGAATATAATGCTTTGCGGCCAGTATTATGCCTCATCTACATTAACACTGCTGGATGAGTTAAGTTCTCATAACACTGCTTTGGAGCACGTTATACCGTTTCCAGCACATTATACATTTATGCTACTTTACATCAAAGTCTTAATCTTCGCAAGAAGTGCGCACGAGTGGTCCACAACTGCATTCGGAGTTTGGAATGCGGGGAGCTAAGCATGCTGTGTGCCTATTGACCGAGTTATCGACTAACGTAAAGGAGCTATTCTGGATTAGGTTACCATCTGTGTAACTGTTGGTTTGGCGACTGTTTCTGTATTAGGCTTGAAAATGTCTGGTGGTGGAAAATCTAGTTTTATTTCGTTGCAAAATAAAATATTACAGCCACCGTATACAATGTTTCTTCAATCTTCAACTTTACACTTGCAGTTATTTATACTTTAATACGCATAGCTTCAAGACACAATAATTTCTGTTTTGTCTCATTCGAAAAATGAGAGTTGTAGTGTGTTTCAGCGAGATTTGGCCTTAGCTTAAAACAATAAGCTGGTATTATATTCATTAACATTCCATAGAAAGCTGCTTCATATCCGGCTCAAAGGACCAACATGTACTACGCGTACAACCAAAGTTTTCAATAACTTAAATTCCAAAAAATGAATGCTCAAAAGAAGCTCAGTATTTACCTTTTTTATGTCCCAAGGAAAATGAGAATCGAAACTCAACAAAAGATGACCACGTCTTCGTCCTAAAGATAGCACAATACTCGTAATAGATTCACAAATAGAGGACTACACAGACGAGGTGGAGAGGCGTGACTGTGGCGTGACCGTGGCGCAGACGAGCGTGGCCAATTGTATGATGATGTTACAGGTGGAACTAACCGTTTTTGTATCCACCAGCCATGTGAACTAATTTCCTTGAATTGTGTTTTGTCAAAGACGGAAGTAGAATTGATGTTGAGAAGCATCCGGTTAAACTGGGAACTAATGCCAATAAATTAATGATAATGGAAACTAAGAAGCAATATTAACCAATTAAATATCGTCCCGAGTGGAAATGTAGGTACCAAAAAGTTGTGGCGGCCGATATGAACGAAAAAGCAGAAATTAAAGAGATAACAGATTCAACAATAGTTTGACGTGGAGGAAATCGTGATCTTCCTAATAGCTACACTGATGAAAATAAAGCGAAATTGATTAATTCCTAAAACTTTCATACAAAAAAGAAATTATCAATTTGAAATTCCCGTTAAACTAGGAATTGATCGACAATAACACTGAAGTCCAAATTTGATGTGTATCAAAATCATTAACATGAATGTTGAAAATTAAAAGCATGAATGAAATACATAAACACAAAGAGGTGACTAACAAAGTAACAACAGAACGGTAAAAGCTTTCCTTGGTCACGTTCAAGAACATAAGAATGACGATCCAATTCTGATCAACAATGTTTACAACAGCAAAATAGCAGCAAAGATGTTTCTTGAGAAAAATCTTTCGTTTTATTGCCTTCATAATCAAGGAACATGAAAATGTTGATGGAGCAGTTATACTGAGAATATTCTAGCTCAATTGTAAAACGCAGCCGGTTACTAAATTTCGCAATATCCTCGAAGTAGAGCAATTGTTTTGTTCATTGCAGTCACGTGACAGGAAATCTGACCGCTAAGCTTAACCTCTTGAGCCTCTAACAATAGTCCCCTACAGAGGTTTCCATACCGAATAATCACAGGCCATAGAAATTGTCGTATAAAAATAAAAGAAGATACCTAGTAACTAATTAAGCACGTTAAATGGTTTGGCAATCTACTTGCAGATTACTGTTACAAGGGATTTAGAACCAAGGAAGGGATGGGTCATGTATGTGGTGATATAGTTGTCTTTTGACTTTCATAGGGAATTATGCCACTTTGGGGTCAGCGCAATAGGGTCGGCTGTTTCCTTCCTAGCCATAATAATTTTTCACATAATCCATCCATCTTTTTTTTTATCACTACCTACTTTATACTGAAAAATAAGATCCTATAAAGATAACGAACGTACAATGCACAGTAATGAGAAACTCTACATAGGCAATTTCATGCATGCATACTATTTACGTAATTTATGAGTTGGATAAGACGAACTTTATAAAAATGTCGGTATCGCCTAGTTGGTAAAAATTACATAAAAATAAACTATCCAAGAAACGAATTTCCTCTTTTTTGTTATTGTCCATGGTCAACTCGTTTCAGTAGGTACGAATTAAATGGTTTTAAATCAAGAATCTGGATAGTTGTGATAATTGATTTGCCTTGATTGTTATCTTCAAACACGGTTTGTTATAGGTCTTTAACTTTTGCTAAGCTACGGAGGTGCACAGTCAGACCATTTCCCTCCGCAGACGTATATCAGAATCTGAGGAGAACAAATCTGTTTGTTTCAAAATTGAAGCTCTTACGTCACATATATGAGCTAGCGCCTAATAATTGTCGCCCAAGCATGAACACGATGCGATGCGCCCATAACAAACGCCTGCTCATAGCAATATGCACTCCAAGCGAATCACGACTATGTTGCCCTGAAAATTGTTCTTGATGAGTTCAAAAATAGCATCACAGGATATTGTGACACGCTGTCCTTGGTTACCCTTCACGGACATTTAACTGTTTTGATCATTTTGAATGTCATCATCATGTTTTGTTCATAAGCGTAAACGTAGGCATTTCCTGTTGTTATTGACTACTGACTTGCGAAACAAGTCAAGGACCACTCGCCCAACTGACCCAAGTTTGGGTAAGCAAAAAGCTGGTCATGCAAAAGTGGAACGTAAAGTCCATCAGCATGCAACAATGATTTGGCTCAGAATGGCCGAATCGATTGAGGCAAACAGGCGACAATGCTCGTGACCAATAGATTAAGGTGCCAACACAGTAGACAACTGGGCTTCGGCGCCCAATCGGGCGTGAGTGCCGTGACATGGGGTAAGCACGACGTATTGGCTAATGCAGTCAGGCGATGGGCGCCGGATTATGGACTAACGCATGTCTCCTGGGTTTGATAGCTATGCAGTTTGGTATGTTTATGTGAACGACTGAGTGCATCCTAGGTTGAGTCATTAGGACCAACAGGGTAGGTTACAAACGTAAACTTTGAGAACTAATCCGATATATGGAACAAAAAGAGCGTGTTTATTTTGATCATCTTACTGATCTTACCAACTGAAAAGATACTCCTTTTAATAAACTAGCAAACTTAGATGTTACAATTATCACTACGTTGTTGTATTATGAGCAAGCAGTCAGCATTATGCAATCATCTTTAGATACTTAATTAGTAAGTAATTAAGTTGTTTAATCCAATTATCCGCGAAAGAATCTTCAGGCTATTAAAGACAGACGTTTCGTACGAAAATATACGAAAGTACGAAAAATTCATTTTCAGTAATACACCGCTATCTTCATTACTCCAATGGTATGCGAATGTTGATGCGCGAAATATTAAAGGCATACTGTGTCAAACTTTCTCCAATTCAGTTTTGTATGAGCATGAATTCGCCGAAAAAGTATAACAAATTCAACTTGAATATGAACGTAATGATAATTAACTCCGAGATAAAAGATCGCGCCGGATTATTACGAAACCGACATTTATTTTTAAGAGCATCACCATTTTTAATTGAATTGTAAATACTTTAAATGTCTATTGTGTTGAATTCTCAGGGAACTAAGTAAAGGTGCTAGAAAAAAATCAGACAATCCGATGAACAAGAAAATCTAAGAGACAGAACAAAAGATGATCTGAACGGTTAAGCGGAACCTTCGATGTAGATTGAAAGAGGTGTGTCAGTTAAAATTCAGATGTGACATGAGACGATAAGGTCGAGAATGCAAGTGCGTGTGTTGGGGCGGTCTGGCCGGATCGGTATCGCCACAAAGAAGCAGAAGCTCGCACGAGTTCGTCGACCAACAACACATGATTGTTATCGGCGGAATCGCTACGCAATTAACGCGAATGTCTTCCCGAACGCTCACACGTCGGAAAAAATATGGTGTGTGTCCGTTATGTAAGGAAATATAAGAATCATTGAATAGTTAGAAGAAAAGTGTGTAAACACACGGTTGAAATGAACGCTAGCTACGCTCTCTCTATGTGAAAACATAACTCTTTAGTGACAGCGGCTCGCAAGTTAATTGAAACCAGTTGAAATTACGTACCAGGACTCTAACGATTTCTTAACGAGGCACAACTGGTGACAGATTTCTACTGCCTGCTAGCCAATAGGTACATTTAATTAAATATAGAACAGTTGCAAATAAAGATGGATTTCTCGGTCTAAAACTATTGTAAAAACTTTGACCTAAGAAACCAAGTGACATAGTTTGAATATGTCATAAAAACTGTAACAATATTTACACTACTTCGACTGGCCTGCTTCCTACACAATTAACAATACTTGAGATCTCAGGTCACACAGTAACTGTTAAAATTACGAATATTGCGATTATAAAACAAAGCAGATGGGATCGAGGTCATCTCGTCTGCAGCAGACATAACAGCATCTTTGTTCTTACCGCTTCCTCCAGTCTTGGATGAAGCTCCAGTCGCAGTGCTCATCTTCGTCGAGCACCGTAGCCTCATGGTGGTCAATCCCCCCGCCATGCACAAGCTCGACCAGCTGCCGAGCTCTTTCGAAATTACCCTCAAACTCCACCACTAGGAAACCGTCAGAACTCATTGTTCCAAAGACGTCCTTCTTGTACGTTGCATCGTTAATCGTCACGACGTCCAGTGTATCTTTACTGACATCAGCCTTAATTTCAGAATAAATAGCTTCTGGTACTTGAACTTCAGATACCATCTGTGTATTACCTCCGCCCTTATCTACTTCTCTACTCAGTCCCAAGTTACCCGTTTCTTCTAGGAGTCTATTGGCATAAATTACTTCTTCTTTAGCGGGCTCCTCTTTGAGTCGATATTCTTCTTTCTTTTGCTCATTATGTTTGCGAATTATGGAATCTCCAAAATAAATGACAACTTTATTGTTATTCTGTGTGATCTTATTCGCTAATCCACCTTCCGTAAGAGGCAAGTTTGCTTTTTTGTTCTTTTCCTGGGAAAGTCTCTGCGCCAATTCCTCGTAACACGGAAGCCGGTTGCTGTATACCTTTTTGTCCGCGGAGCACTTGCTGAGCTCTTCCTTCCTCTTTTCCACGCTCTGGTATACTGGAGGTCGACAACACTCATCAAACTGGGACTGGGAGTTCCTTATGGAGGTTCGGGGTTCACTATAGATGTGTTCTGTGGGCGATGATACCTGCGGTAAAGGAATGTACTTTTCATGGACATTCTTGGGAGTAGGAGCTTCCGTCTTTCTGAAATTCAGAACACTACGACGTACTTTTGATTCTGAAGCATCACTAATGTTTGTTTTCTTGTTCCGGGAGTTCCCGAGGAGTTTGAACAAAGCTTTGTGTTCGGACTGCGGCTTTACCCGGTCGGTGCTGGGCGCGCGGCGCATACCGTACGGTCCCGACTCCTCTTCGGAGGGGTGCGGGTACAGCTGCTCGCAGCTGGTCGACTTGTGCGTCGTGATCCTCGTCTTATTGGAGGTGAGCTGGTCTCTGCTCTGCCAGTGCCTAACGGAGAGTCGCGCGGCTCCGCGGATGAACTTCATGGGCTCCCACGCCTCGGCCTTCTTCAGTATGAAATTGTCGCACATGTTGTTTTTGTTGTTGGGTTTCCGGGAGTCCGCGGCGCGGCAGGACTGCAGCTCGCGGCAGAGGAAGCACGAACAACGCGCGGGGCACAGCATGTCTGCGCGGGCGTGCCGGCCGCACTGAGCGCGCGCTGCGCCGGCGACCCTCGCCGTTACCCTCCAAGCAGCATTGTTGCCGTCGCCGTCGCCCCGCTACAAAGTCTCGCGGTAATTGCCGACACACGTGTTATCCATGGATTAATGTTACCGTTTTGATGAAAGCTCTATGCGCTCGATCTTGAGAACTTTTAATTGCTCTCTCGTTGATTACTTGTAAAAGATCAGTTAATAAAATCGGTCGTTTGATATTTATAGACAGTTTAAATGGTTGTGCACATGGTCGGGCGGCGCTGGAGTGGTTTGTGAGATGTGTGGCGGAGCTCGGAGTCTGGAGTCTGGACGGTAATGCTTGCATATGAAACTCGTCTATATTCAATGCGAGGTGAACGAAACCATAAGTTGTGTAAGCTAAATATAGAGCACACTTCAAACAGAGGGGTTATTACTGAATCACTCGCAACGTAATGATATACCTACCGAGCCTGCATGAATCGCCGGCTTTGCAGTTTGTTTCCTGAGATACTTATTTATTACGTCAGCATACAAAATAAACCAGGAAATACACTCGATAAAAGTTTTGCAATAAGTTAAATGCACGAACTCACATAAGAAATGTGTAAACATTACATTACATAAAGTGAAAAAGAAATGTCTTGCCGATATGATTGTTTAAAACAAATTATAATTAAGAAAGTGAAAACCTTATCAAATTAATTTACAACTGGAACTAAAACCAAAAAATTAGCTTTGGCACTAATTAGAAATACCTAATTGAAGTGCTTTCGTACAGAGTCGCAAAATTGCGAGGAGGTTTTCCAAATTTTTTTAATCAAAGTCCATTAAAATAGAACCAGACAAGAGTCCGGACTTTTTGAATGAAATTAATCTGAATCATATTCGTAAAAAAATATTTTATGTGATATTCTCAACTTAAGATGAAACTGACATCAAAACGGTTATTGCAAGCTAATTGTACAAATATTGGTGTTATGACATAAATGTTGCTACTTAATTCCTTATGACAGCAGAATGTGCAAGCATTCCAATATGCAATTTTTTTAAACATTATTGCTCGATAGAGTCATCTATAATTTTTATAGCGCCGAAAGAATGAAAAAAAAAGTGTGAAAAGTTTTTAGTAAGTAAATAAATTGTAGTGAATCGGCAAAATAAAACTCTTTTGAATGGACAAAGATCAGACTAAACGAGAAAAGCAAAATTCTGTAACTGTTCAAGAACACGGAACTAATTCATGTCACACAAGTGGACATTAATTTCTCTCTTACCTACTTAAAAAGCGCACGCGCCGATATCGAGTGTGTTGCGAATAGCGACCGCCGTCTATATGTTATGATGGCCCACTAATATAACGCATAATATTATGCGTTTCCGTTCCGGTATCAACACAATTAGAGCAATTATAAATATATATCGGACGTACAGACAGACCTATGTGCTTTCGTTTTTATAAATGTTTGAGTTATAAACAAATGACAACGTACGAATGTTTCTTTTGGTTGACAACAGGAAGATATCTATATGTATAAAAGGAGAAACTGACTGACTGACTGACTGTTGATATATCAACACACAGCCCAAACCGCTGGTCCTAGAGACATGAAACTTGGAGGGTGTGTTCTTTGTGAAGAGTAACTATCCACTAAGAAAGGATTTTTGGGAATTCCACCCCTAAAGGGGAAAAATAGGGGATGGAAGTTTGTATGAAAGTCCGTCAGTTTTGAAGTTAGGATCTTCAAATTTTGATTTTAGACTGACGATTGAAAATTAATCAATACGTATCTCAACGTTTTTGATAATTTCTACCCCCGAAGGGTTAAAACGGGGGATAAAGTTGAAAATCCTTAATTTTCGAAGAAAAATCACTACTATCTAACGCAACGGTGTTGTTAGAATTTCAACCCTTAAGGGGGTGAAAAGGGGGATGAAATTTTGTTTTTAATTAAAGTTCTTTATTTTTTTATTTAAAATCACTAATATTTCGGCTTATGGTTGGAAACTTTTTTAATTTCAACCCACAAGGGTCTGAAAGGGGTATGAAGTTTTGTATTGAAGTTGTTCATTCGCAAAATTTTGTATTCAAGTAAAAATAATATTTATAAGTACACGTCTACTGTTTCTAACTTTACAGTATTTTACATGGAGCGACTGCCTATCTGACCTCCACAACGCAGCAGTAATTAGGTAATACGATACCCCTTGGTAAAAATGGTTGTCAGACTTTCGGGCTTCTCACTTCCCGTAACGACTGTCAAAGATCCACGAATGACAGCCGGGACCAACAGCTTAACATACTTTCCGAGGCACGGATGGGTCTCTGTATCTAAAGATGGTCACCCATCCATAGACCAACCGCGACAAGCGTAGCTTAACCTGATCGATCGACCAGTGCGGCTGTTTTTATTTAGCCACGGGCCCCTCTCCCGGCATCCTCTAGCGAAGGCGGTTTTACCGTTAATATTCATGGTGTGGATCTAGATAACCGTTGGGTAGTTCCTTTTAACCCTGTACTATTAAAAACTTTTAACGCACATATAAACGTTGAGTATTGCAACTCTGTGAAATCAATAAAATATGTATGCAAGTTTGTTAATAAAGGATCGGACCAGGCTACATTTGCACTAGAAAATGAAAAAGATGAGGTGAAGATTTATGAGAGCGGAAGGTACATAAGTAGCTCAGAAGCAGTGTGGCGAATTCTTGGGTTTTCCATACATGAGCGTTTCCCCACAGTTGTTCATTTAGCAATTCATTTGGAAAACGGTCTGAGAGTTTACTTCAACTCAAATAATCTCGCTGACAAAATAGCTAATCCACCAAAAACGACGCTTTTAGCTTTTTTCGAACTATGTCAATCAGATAACTTTGCTAAAATTCTACTTTACTCTGAGGTACCCGCATATTACATATGGAATAAGAGTAATTTTGTAAGACGAAAAAGAGGAGTAACAGTTGATGGTTGGCCTGGTGTGATGAAGGAACACGCCTTAGGTAGAGTCTATACTGTTCACCCCAACAATACGGAGTGCTATCATCTGCGTTTACTGCTACATGAATTGCGGGGCCCAACTTCATTTGAAGCACTAAAAACTGTGAATGGTGTGTTGCAGCAGCCTACTTTCCAAGCTGCTTGCAGAATGTTAGGTTTGCTTGAAGATGACCTACACTGGCATGCGACGTTGGAGGAGGCCGCGCTTTGTCAGTCAGCAGCAAAAATGCGAGAACTGTTCACAATTATGTTAGTCTTTTGTCAAATATCAGACCCAATAGCTCTTTGGGTAGACTTCAAAGACTATTTGTCTGAAGATTTTAAGCACAGGCTGCAAAAAGAGATCGGAGACAATGTAGAGAATTTCAAAGACCAAATTTTAAATGAATGTCTATCTATATTGAAGATATTGAAGAAGCAGTGTTAACATTAGGTGGAAAATCGATAGATATGTACGGTTTGCCAAAACCAACCAAGCCACAAGGTGCCGGTAATAGGGAGTATATGAGAGAAACTAATTTTGATACAGTAGCTTTGGAAAGTTTTGTAAATAATAATACGCCATCGTTGACTGCTGAGCAAACGTCTGTATATAACCAAGTCATGACAAGTGTAGAAGTAAGTGAAGGAAAAATTTTCTTTCTGGACGCCCCTGGTGGCTCAGGTAAGACTTATCTTTTAAACTTGCTCTTGGCAAAAGTAAGAAGCACTCGAGACATAGCTTTAGCTGTAGCGTCGTCTGGGATTGCTGCTACATTATTAGAAGGAGGTAGAACTGCACACGCTGCCTTAAAACTACCTCTAAATCTTACAAATGTAGAGACACCCTTATGCAATATACCAAAGCAAAGCAATCTTGCCGAAGTGCTTAAAAATACTAAACTAATAGTATGGGATGAAATAACGATGGCGCACAAAAGAGGAGCCTTGAATAGGAGTTTGCAGGACATACGAAATAATAAAAACGTAATGGGTGGTATGACGGTGTTGCTGGCAGGAGATTTTCGACAGACTTTACCGGTAGTGCCTAAAGGTACGCGCGCAGATGAGATCAAAGCATGCATCAAAAGATCTTTCTTATGGCCTTCAATTAAAGTTCTAAAACTTACTCGAAACATGAGAGTACATCTCAGAGGTGAAGTTTCTGCCGGCAGATTTGCAGATCTTCTTCTTCAAATCGGAAACGGAAACTTTCCACAAATAGATGGGTTGATACAAATACCTGATATTAAAAATATTAAAGGCAAACCGATGGAGTGGTTATGCGAGAGAGCCATTTTGACTCCCAAAAACGACCAAGCCGCTGCGATCAACGAAATGTTGATAAATACATTCGAAGGCGAAGAAATGATTTACAATTCTGTTGACACCATGTTCGATATGGACGAGTCGGTTAATTATCCTGTAGAATTTTTAAACTCTCTTAATCCGCCGGGTCTTCCGTGTCACAGACTTATGTTGCGTGTAGGTGCTCCTGTCATGTTACTTCGAAATTTACATCCTCCAAAATTGTGCAATGGAACTAGACTCCAAGTAACAGCTCTCCGCCGCAATGTTATTGAGGCGAAAATACTAACTGGATCTGCCAGAGGAGAAACAGTATTCGTGCCGCGTATACCATTGATACCAAATGACCTTTGAATTTAAAAGATTGCAGTTCCCAATCAAGGTTTGTTTCGCGATGACTATTAATAAGTCACAGGGACAAACTCTAAAATTTGCTGGAGTTGATTTGCGGCAAGACTGTTTCTCCCACGGCCAATTTTATGTGGCTTGCTCACGTGATAGCTCTCCAACTAGCCTAGTTATTTTAGTGCCCGCTTCCGAATTAGTGAAAAACATCGTATATAGAGAAATACTGTGAAGGATTTAGGTAGATACCAATCCTTTACAAGCAGGTATTTCTTTACAGTATTCCTCAAATATCACACGTAGTAGAGGACAATTAGCCATGAAGAAAGGTCTATTGTTATTGTTATAATACCTTATTCATAATTATCTAGAAAAAAAGAATTTATACTCTACGCGTAAAATAAAATAGTAACGAAGTCAAATATTACATTGAATATTCGAGTCTGATGTTGAATATATAGTTTTTTAGAATTTTTGGTCTGTTTGTTTGTATGTATGTTCCGGTTTGCACAAACACGGATGAGCGGATTTAGATAATATTTGGCACACAGATAGTTTATAACCTGGATTAACCTATAGGTTATTTTTAATCCCGATTGTACGTTCCCGTCGGATATTTTTCGACATCCACGCGGGCGAAGCCGCGGGCAAAAGCTAGTTCATTATAAATTGTTCCTCTGATCCGCCAAAATAAATCAATACTTAATTTATGATCAGTTTTAGGCTGAATATCAGCAATGTGAACGGCCTGTAGCCAACACTCTAGCTTTGAAAGTGTTTTGATGAACTTTTTAATTGATGTACAATATGATTAATCCATACTAATATTATAAATTCGAAAGTAACTCTGTCTATCTGTCGGTCTATCTGTAAGTATGTTACCTTTACACGCCTAAACCACTGAACGGATTTCGATAAAATTTGCCAAGGAGATAGATGGCATCCCGGGGAAGGACATAGGCTATACTGTATATCGACATACCATGCGGGCGAAGCTGCGGGCGGAGGCTAGTTTAGAATATTTCGGAAAGCAGTTCCTTTTCCTGAAAACGGCAAGTATTGTCATGAGGTTCCCTCTCCCGAACCCTTGACCACCGTCCAGTACCTTGACAACCAGTATCGACCACCAGTACCTTAATTGGCTCGGACTCCTGGAGGGCCTTCGCCTAGACAAGTGACAATAATTTCGTATTTCTACAACGACTTTCAACAGGATTTACATAAGATTTTCGATAGCTCATGTCAGTCCTATACATTTTTGCCTATTCCATCATCGTTATCGCTGATGGAATGTCACTTTTTCTAGGGCCTCAGTTCTAAAAAATATATTTAATCTATGACAGATATTGGCTCCTATAGTTTACTAAATCATACTTCATGTAATATTTTAAAACTAAGTAGAACTTATAGTATCGCGTCTATGTTAGTTATTTATAGCATCAAACAGTCGCCCACGTGTTCCTGACGGCTCACAAAGTGAATGAAAGTTCCAGTGTGTGAAACTTCAGGAAGTGCCAACTACCTACATATTTATGTACTTACCTACATTTTTCACTTCTGCTTATGGCGTTTCCTATTTCCGTGATCTGCTACGCGCACTGTTACGTGATCTGCTACGCGCACTGTTACGTGCTACGCTACGATACGTATGCTGATAAACAGTGTTTTATTTTCTTATCTTTTGAATGTATTATGTAGTAAATGTTTTATGCAGTTTTCGGTCTATTGTAACTAAGTACTTACTGGCACCGAATTATGTTAATTAACATGGTAAACCTACGAAAAAGTAGGGTTAATACATCCTTTAACTTTCCTTAAAAACCTTGGCTGAAATAACCAACGGTTGCAGCGCGGACTGGTGACAGGAAGGCAATGTTCCTCAGGTTTATTTTCAGCTAAAACAGCAGACTGTGTAACACCAACTAACATACAAAACTGTGCCAAAAAAACTTAGGTAACTTTTGAACTCTTTTGAATTACAAAATTATAATAAAGTTACGAAAAAACCGAGTGAAAATAATAATAAAATGAACAAGTAACAGTTACTTTCATTGCATAAATACGGGTATTGTTCACTTCATAATCATAGTGAGATTCAACACATATTTCCCATCCCAGCCAGAGAAAGTCCTTCGCTTTATATAAACTTTATTTAGCCATTGTTTTACTTAATTTTCACATGGAAAACTCTGTTTGTTATAGATGAGTACCCGGTGATAATATACGAGACAATGTCGTTATTAGAAGTTTTATGGTTTCGTTGACACCTAAGTAAAAGTCAATAAAAAATAAAGTTAATATCACGAATAATTTGTCTAAAAACTGGTATTATAAATCAACGCAAGCAATTACTAATAAACAACAACGATAAAAACACATACACCCAGAGCTGCAAGTTAATATAAAGCTTAAAACAACAGTATCTACTCTGGGTGAACGCCGAATGTAAATTAATTTTGGAGAGTCTGTCTGAAATATCGTTGAATTTTTCAATTTTGAAACCTGTCTTCTAAACTTGGGGAACCTAGGACGTGCAGTGAAATTTTCTATAGAATTAATATTTGTTTTAATTTTGATTTATGGGCTGTAAGTTGGCATCCTACTGCAGATTCCAAAAAATTGTCCTTGTTTATTAATTTAGAAGGGTAGGTACCTGTAACAATGCCACATAAAAGCATACATTTCGGATGGTTCCTTTTTTACTTCAGAGGCGTTAAAGGCGTTTCTTCATCATTCTTTTTATGTGTGGTGCATCATCAATAAGTATTTTATATGTAGGTCAAATATTATAATAGTGAAATAAATCATTAAACAGTTTAGTTATGTACTAGCGCTCGCTGATAATAAGTTATCTATGTAACTTCACATTAGTACTTATATTATTTTTATTTGCAATATTTCAATATTATTTATATGTAGATAAGTATTCAATATATACTACGACTACTATATTTTATACACTACGGCGCATTGCAATGTATGCTAAACCCTCTTTAGATGTTGCCCCCCTAGATATCCTTCATTCAAGACGACCAACTAACTGCATCTAAGCCTTAATCGAACAGTAAAAAGCAGAAGTTACACGAAGAAACAAATCATCTTCAGTTACAGTTACACTGTTACTCGTAAGAATGAAAGTATCCATTGATATTTGAGATAAAAACCCGCGTTCGCGTGAACTCGCAGTTAATTGTAGGTGTCGCCCAGTTATTATTTTATGTAATGAATAGGCGCTCCTGAGGTTTTTTGATAGCGAAACCTGTTATTGTAACGTTGGATGAATGAACTTTTGCGGTTCTCAACATCTGCTACAAGCAGTAGTTTAATTCACAGCTATTTTAGCGTGGAGAAAAGACTTCAGCCTAGCTGATGCCCGCGGTTTCGCCCGCGTGGATGTCAGTTATTATATCGAGAACACTCTATCCATTGGTGAAAACAACATGAAAATCGGTGCAGGAGTTTTTGAGTTTATCGTGAACAGACAGACAGACAGACAGACGCGGCGGAGAAATTTGTTTTATAATATGTAGTGATAGACATCTTCATAAATCTAGGGGTTCTGGCTGCCTGAGTAATGTAAAAAGCTGATGTCGCCTTAGGCTAAAATTAAATGGGTAAGTATTTATTTATTTTATTTATTTAACGTCATACACACTGGTGAAGCAGTAAAACCATATCAAAGGCCAAATACCTAAGTATAGTGTCTCATAAACCTTCTGAAAAGTTTCATTATTAAACAATCCATCCTATGATATCATATCATATCACTATTATACGTATGTATGTACCTATATGTCGCAGGAAAATGAGGAAACCTGGGATTTCATGAAATCCACGAAATCCACGGATACCACGAAATCACGGTAGATGTCGAATATTCTTGTTTATTACGTCTTCTCACTAAAATTGCTTGAAACTATTGTATGAACAAAATGTATGAACCAATTGACGATATCCCATCAAAATAATCAATACAAAACATTAAACAAAATAAATCTCCGTACACCTACCCATTTTTGAAGCCCGCAGAAATAAAATAATTATATGTATTACTTCCAATTCAATTGAAGCCACACAGCCCTGCCCCGCGGCTACCGTGGGGCGATCGCACAGCAATGGCGTCAGAATTGAGAAACAGGAATTATCAGAGATGTGGAATGCCATCAGTGTCCGGCTATCGGGACCGGACAGTATCGCGCCGGGGGACAAATGTCCGGTAATTATTTCAACCCGGACATACCAACGTTTATCGAGTTCATCAGATCCAAAAAATTAAGATGTCTTATAATCGTATGAAATGGATTATAATTTGGACACTGGAATGGAAAAAAAAAGTTAGTAGTGGTCATTTTTTTAAATAGTTTATGATTTAATGTAAAGGTTTCACGAGAATGATTAAGTTAGAATTACTATTGGAATGCGTCACCTTCACGGTTATTCAAATCGTTCTACAAATAACTGCAAAACGGAATCAACCATCACGGAAAGGCAAAGGGTCGAAAATATCACAGAAAATATTTGTATTGTGTAGCAATACCATTGGAACCGTTTCGAACAGCGCTATAAACATATCAACAAATGTTAGGCCCCGTTATGCATATCTGAAAGCAAATAGCCGAACTGTCCAATAGATCAGATGGCTGGAATGGTTCCAATGGTGGGAGAAAGTGCACGAAGCGACGGCAAGGAAAGAAGGGCTTTGTTGAAAGCTCCATAATCAGACAGAACTGACCCTATACGAGTTAGGATTTTAGTTTTGACACCACGACTGTACGAACATTATTATGTTCCCTGATGTAGATACCCACGCGGACAATGGGGTATTTATACTTTATATACCAACATGAGGAGCTTGCTTGGAACTGCTGTTAAGCATAAAAGACCAGGGGGCCAAGTCTACTAATTTACAAACGTGTCAGTGGTCTCACAATGATGAATTTTTGACAGATTTTGTATGACATATCTGTCAAAAACTGATCATTGTGAGACCACTGACACGTTTGTAAATTAGTAGACTTGGCCCCAAGTTCAATAGCACTTGTCCCATCTGCGAAACAAGTCCAAGCTTACCTGCATGGACCACAGCTACCCTCATATGATACAAGTAGAAGACGATGCATCTGCATTCTACAGATATCTCTTCAACTGCATTCATTATAATAATATAAGTAAGACCGACTCTTATCCTATCCCACCGTGTTAAAGCAGGAATGCTAAATACGCGTCCAGCGAGGTCCACGCGCCGGCCGTCGCCGGATGACGCCCGGCCGGTCCGGCTAACGGCACGGCACGGCACGCCTAACTTACGCTACTGCCACATCTGTCCCATTTACGACGCATTCGTATTAAATGTTTGCGGTCTTTAAGACGCGTTTACGAGCTCTCATTGGACAAGTTATGATTATGACGATTTATTGTTAAAGTAAGTAGAAAGCTATTTCCGTCCGGGAAACGCTTTGGTTAGCTGTGTGGGAAATTCGGATGCGAGAATACGCTGATCCATGTGGAAACGATTAACGAGAGAAACTAAAAACTGTCGCAGTATTATGAGTTGACACACGAAGCTTTGCACTTTTGCTACAAAATGTTTTTATAATAGTGCAGTAAACCAAGAAACAGGTAATCGTCTTGACAATCTTCATGCATTACGAACTATCAGAATGGTCACAGGAAGTGTCCAAGCGAGGTCAAAGGGACCGGGGACGGGTCTTTTTATGCCAACAAATCTATTTAATTCAAGCCAACGCAACGATGAACAATGTTATATTGGCATAAAAATCGACCTACATACATTTAACTCATATAAGTCTATATAACGGAAAGAACAAATAAAACAAAAATATTCAAACTAACTTATTCACATAACATCACGCCTGTATACCCCGAAGGCTTAGACAGAGGTGTACCTACAGTACACTCATATTTCGCCAGTTATTTTTAAGTCCCATGTAATGCATGCATTAACTTATTCCTTTCAACTGAACCCTTTTTCTATATGTTAAATGATTCCCTTACTCGTAGTCCTGTTGCGCGAAAACGCAAAATGACCGCTTTTACTAACGCTACGCAAAACATAATTATGGTTACCTAATGAACGCTTCAATATTAATATTGCAATGTTTGATTTTCAACGTTCAGTGCTGGGCCGAGGCATTCATTTAGGTGTTTTAGGCGTGGGACATACACAAGTGGCGAGAGGCGCGGGCGTTACGGCGCCGGCGCCGCTCCTTATATTTCATAGAAAATGTGTATGAGCGACAAATATGAAGGGAGCCGCGCCGCACCGTCGCCTCGCCCGCGCCACACTTCTTGTGTATGTGTATGTCCCGCGCCTTAGATGTAAAAGACCTTTTAGGCTCTACAATTAACTCATACCTTCTAGGTTTGGGTCTCAGGATCTCATGCGGCGCGGGCTGCCTGCGCGGCGTCCAGGCGGCGCAGGCGCAGGCTCGCTCGGTGCGCGGCTCCCCCGCGCCGGCGCTGACGCCGCTAACGCTCAGCGGCGCCTCCTCCGCTCGCGGCGTGCACGCATCCTCACTGGAAACAATAAAATCATTGTTAATACATATTATTATGTTCGTCGTAGCAGCTACGCGCTACGCCATTGCTACGAAAAAAATAATTTCTCGACTGCATGAATTTTCATTTTTGTAATTATAATCTCTTTAACTAACTTTTTATAAGACACTCATACATTTTATAAATCACGTAACCCAGGACGATCATCAACTCCCTGAAAATCAGTACGCGGTCCTGCAATCAATTTGCTTTTTTTTACGGAAGCTGAATTAACTTAAGGCGCCATTGCTAATATTCTATTCATTAATTCTAACTACCGTTGAAAACGGAATCTTAATCTAGCAAATAGCTGTTTAAAACAAATTGCCATTTGCAACACAGCCCTCCGTTATCGTAGTATCCAAAAACGCGCCAACGATAAGTCTTAATATACCTACATTTTATCTTATCGAGGATTATAAATATTGGCGTAAACTAATACTATTAGCAGAAAGTAACTGTTCACTGCCTATAGTTTATTCAATAAGATAGCCTTGTAGGCTTTGTGGTAACAAGCTTAGCTTTGGACTGCAGCTTTAAACTCCTAGATTCAAATCTCACAAATGATTGTTAATTATCGTTTGAGACGCCATCGTGGTTGCTAGCTGTTGTTTAAGCTTTCGCCAGGAGAGCTGGTAAACGCTTGAGGTGTCACAGTGCAGATTTAGCTTCGGCATGCACCTATTATATCAAAGATCCGCATGTAGATACACTCGGCAACAAATGTGAGTTCTATAAAAAAAATATTATTTGAGCAAAATATTTATATTTCGGACCAGAAGTAAAATTCAAAGAATATCGAATCATTATGTGTCAATTTTGATGATACCTATGTAAGTAATAGTGTTAATGGATTATTTTTGCTAACCGTACAAAGTTGTGATTCCAAAGCTTTTTACAGCACTTAAGTGTAACAACCAGCAGACACACGTCAGCCCACTCCAATATGCGCTGTTTCCACTCCTATGACACATTCGAGCAATCATGCACCCTCAAACGTCGCGGAACTGCGTTCCCATCACGTACGTGTCATGGCAGACAAGGCGCCCGTTGTTGGTGGCACAATGAGCCCCCTGTGGCCGAGTGCGACAGGCATGCGCATGCGCAGGAACGTTGGTACTCGAGGGATTGCGGTACCGGTTCGTTGCTATTTGAACTAGATACGCGGTCTGTGATAATAAGCTTTGAAACGGCATATTTTTGCTTAGTAGGTAAATCCTCTCGAAGATATTTCGAATAGAAAGATTCGTTAAGGGTTTCAAGGACATTCATAAGCAAAACGTGTGCGTAGAGAACACAATAGGCTGTTGCCATTCCTTTTATATTCCTGGAACTTATTGCAGAAGACATGTAGCTTTTTTTTTTTTTTTGTGGGTGGGATATCATCCATTGGCTTCTCCCGCTCCGGGCGGAGCCGAAGGGGGTGTCAGACTTTTACTGACTAAAACCCACCCGTGTTCCTTCAGTTGCCTGGTGCCGAGGTCCCGGTATCCCTTTCGGACTAACCCGCAACCCTGGCAGGAGAAGACATGTACCTAATGACGTAGTTGGTCACAACCTCAAACCAACAAAAAAAGGTTGGTCTGAGTCACAACATTGTTGATGGTAAGTCTTGTATCTTAGGGGCCCACCATAATCGTCCAATGGATCCCAAGGACGTGGTATAATATTTAATTTAATTTAGACAAACGGTTGAATCGTTACAGTAACTAATGATGATTTTTACGAGCAATGTTCGACGAAACTCGAAATCCATTCAATCCCATGTTCCTACAGTTCCTTCAACGACACCTATCTGACGAGTAGATTTTCACGTGCACCTTTTCTCGTATTCGATATTACTTTAAATCATTACCATAAAATAATGATGACAAAGGGCCGAGTGAAATGGCCCGGGGCGGCAGGTCGGCATTGTTTGGATCACGGCCCATCGCACATGGTGGGTGCGACTTCCTTGCTCTCCCCTCGGAACCTTCCATCATTGAAGGTTCGAAAGCAAAGGCTTGGGTTTTGTTGACTCTACTGATTGGGTTAAATGTTTATGAAGTTTTAAGAAAGAAAGGTTGATTAACACACATAACCATATCTATCTAAAGTTCTCACTTATTCGAGCATAGGAATAATTCTATTCGAAAATATTTTCATTCCAAATATAATGCAGCGATGGTTGAAAAATATCTGTTCATGTTTGAGGTGAGACGCTGGCACTTAATTTGATTCCCAAAATTCCTTTTGGTACTTACCAAAGGAACTCATTTGGTTCAAAATTACCCTATAATCATACACGAAGACAATGTCGTTGCCTTTATTCCAGAAATACATTCCTTTGCATCATTTTTTTAACAATCTGGTGCATTGTCCAACTGTCCACGTGTTTAAAGGGGTATGTTGTCCATATAAATGACTGCAGGCAGCTAGTTGAGACGGGTGGTAAAACAGGACATAGTGATGTTCTTAGAAAAGTGGTAAGTCCAATATCCTAACTTCTTAACTAATATTAAAAAAGACAGTTTACGTTTTCACACTAAAATTACTGAATTGGATGAAATTTGGCACATGGAAAAGGATATAGGATACTTTTTATCCCGATATTCCCACGGGATCGTGACTTATGCGGGTGAAACCGCGGGGCGCAGCTAGTCGTATAATAATTTCGCATTCATAACTTGCACATCACCAGTCGTATTTTTAAATTAAAATAATGCCAAATCTCATTCGTTTTCTTTGTTACATCTCAGGCGAGGAGCAGCCGGCACCGTGGTCACGTTGTGTTAATAATGTTTGTGTCGGGTGTAATGTAACGTCTGCGGAGCATCAATCATGGCTGACAGCTGCCGATGTGCAGGATGTTCGAGTTGAGGCGCTCGCGGCTACTGGGCTTGAGTTTAAGAGATCGACAAAAGATTCATTTATTGCTGTTAGTGCGAGTGTAATATAAGTATAAGTACTTACATATATAGGTATAAGAAAGGTACATGTACATATTATACATAGGCATAAAATAAATAGAATTGAAGTGTCTGTTTGTCATTTAGCAGTTTTTTACCAAATCCAGTAGGAAAGTATATACGGTAGGTACTTATAACAAAAAAGCTATGTCTGGCTGTTTGTTTCGGCTAATCTCCAAAACGGCTGGACTGATTTTGACGGGACTTTCACTGGCCGATAAGCGATTAATTAGCTGATGTTATAAGGAGTAGGTTACTTAGGCTTTCTTTTATTTTAGAAAAATAATTTGGGTCCACGCGGGCGAAGCCGCGGGCAGCAGCTAATTGGACCAATAAAGTATCCACCTAAGTAGTAGGTACGTTCTCCAGAGCAATCAGTGTTAAATAAGAAAACTTTTGGCAAAATCTTGTTAGAAGTAGGTTCAGCTCGATTTTTTTCCCAGAACATACTTTAGACGATATTAGTTTCTTATCGAGGACTGTGATGACTGGTGACAAACGACATTGACTATTTTATTCGTAAGTTCAGAGGCCTTAGACAAAGTGACATTCTATCAGCGATAACGATGATGGAAAAGGCAAAAATGTATAGGACTGACAGAAGCTATCGAAAACCTTATGTCAATTCTGTTGAAAGTCGTTGTAGAAATACTAAACGCTTTCGAAGCGATTGTCACTTGTCTAGAGAGCCGCCCATTTTCGACAGCAACCTCACGCAAAACGATGCGATCTTTGTCATAGAAATCAGTTATTAGAATATTTTATGAAACAGCTACGGCGCACCCCTATGCGACGATAAATTGCAAAGACTTTGTGACACGATAAAGCTCATATTGTACGGTATATACCGCATATAATTAGAATTCGCATTATTCGTAGTAAACTCAACGTGTTGCTATTGGTAACTCATTTAATTAGACGTCCACATGATTGATATTGACGCGGCAAGTTATTTGAACCTTAACGACATTTGCAACAGAGATATTTTAATATAATTTGATGGTTATTAGTGTAGCGGTGATAGCAACGATATTGATGTCGATGCCTACACACTTTACACAATGATTTCTCAGTTTCTCACACATTATATTTTTGTGGTCCTTCGATGCTGGTCCTTGTAATGACATTGTAAGGATCAGGATCGAAGGACCAAAGAATTTTTAACTGCGAATGATAGGTTCTCTTTTATCATCTTTCAGGTTATGATAGTTTATCGTCAGTTAACAGCGAGCTCGTCTAATTCCACAAATCAGTACCTCCGCGTCCGTATGTCAGGTTTGATTGGCCATTATCAGTTAGGGACAATAGTTATTAATAAATATAGTTTTATCGCTAACTTAGTGCACATTTAAGTTCACAAAGATAACGGTCACAGCCATAATAATAATTGGCATTTGGATGTAAACAGAGTCAATAGCAAGTAAAATGGCCATAAATAAAAAACTCTACGAAAAAGCTCCAAACAAAGCTGAGTTCTGCCCTTCGTCCGGTAGCATTCTGTTATTAATCACTGGTTGGATGCGCATGCGCAGCGCAGGGGCATCACCCCTGTGCGCTTTTCTTTATTACCCAACCACAATATGAACTCCAAAAGATCAATATATCTAGGGAAACACGGACAAAAAAACTAAACTTAGTCTTTGAAAGGTAAAATATTGCATAAGCCTATTGTTTTTTGCCCTGCACATATTATTATTGTAGTTATTAATAGAGACTCAGACACTAGACTCAAATACCTAACACACTATACTTGCCTAATACTTGGCAAGTAATTTTGCGCCAACTTGGCAAAAACCTCAAAGACTGCATGGTAGGTATCCATCTAATCAAAAAAAAAAACCGTACAAAGATGCGAGGTGGCAAAAATAAGTTCTAAGTTACAGTACATACCCATATTGAAGAGCTTTTTTCTCAAGATGCAATATTCTTCTTTCAATTTTGAACATCCCGTATAGTTGTAAGGTCCTATTAGTTATCTTTTAGGTTCACAGCGATTGTTTATCTAATAGTTTGTTGTGTTTGCTTCGCGCACAGTGAAAGTGTTAAACCATGTCTTTCCTCCTTCCAACCGTGCTTGGTTAAGACTGGTCCTTCGGTCCACTCTGTCCGTCTGAGTGCCTACATTTCTTTATTGCCCAGTAATTTGTCGTGTCGAGACACCCGCATTGTTTAAACGTGAATAACAACAAATATTTGTGTCCCACCTCGCCATGTCATCTCTTATGAGATATCTCCGCAAGATACGGCGTGGCGTCCAACAATTACTTACTTTAGATATTTTATTAAAACGAAAAGGTCACAGCAATGATTTATAATGATGTTACTTATTTTCGGTTTCCTTTTTATATTTTTATACCTAACCAGTTCATTTTGTTTTACCTAATCAAGATTAACTATAAACTAAACTATCTGTTTATGACTTTGAATTGTAGATACTTATTCATTTCATTGAGCAAGTATTTTATTAAGACTTTGAATTGTAATTACTTCATTGAATTCATTTCTTGGAACAAATCTTTAAGGACCTAGGTAAATAAAGTAGAATTGCATTTTGCCTCATAAAATTGCACATACACCTACAGCGAAAAACGCTTAGTATTTCCGAAACTATAATCAAGTAACTCATAAATTTGTGCTTTATTTCTTACTTCCCGTTAAATAAAAAACCTATACTATAAATTCAAATACGTACATAAGTTCCTATCTATGTTGTAACTTGTATGTTCTACTACATTGTGTGACTTGATAACATTTATTTCGTTTTTAAAAGAAGACCACAGATCAGAAAATGCTCTTTGCTGTTTTCGAGGGATTTTTAAAATTTATTTTTTACTTTCTGCTCCATGGCAATCTGTTCTAGAACAATAAGCCACTGTGTTGACCAACTTCAACTTCTTTTTTTTAATATTTATATGAGAGAGCAATTTTTACGGCGTAGCTCTCGTCTCTCTATGGGAATCTGTCGCTGAGACTGTCGAGGGAAATTAGCAAAAATTCTTGACGCGGACATTTTTATCTTACCAGTCGAACGGCAGTTTAATGTTGTCGTTATCGATACGGTATTGGTAAATTTAACATTCCTTTTTCTATTCACAATATTTTTTCATAATTTTAATACAATAAAATTCTAATTTACGAATCTAAGATTACAGAAAACGGGTCGTATGTTTTATGTAATTATCTCATAAAGATAAGTATCTTCATGAGATATCTACTTATGTAAAAAACATCGTATTTGTGATCTTAAGAATAACTGCTAAAGCTCCTTTATTCGGTCATTAAATCTGATGAGCAGACAATCTAAATACGATCAGTAACATCGGGAATCAATTAACTATAAACCGATAACACAGCAGATATTACCAGACAAGGGTGCCTCTGTCATCAGCTATGCGCGGACTATTCACCAACACTGAATCATTTTCTAACGTTTGACAATTAAAATGAAACAGATAAAAATGTCGATAAGTAAATAATCAATCGACTTTTTTATAACTTGTTTCATCCAATAAAATTTTTACACAAATAATCTTCCCATGTTAATATTTTTATCTTAACTTCATAACATTCTTATTACCGCTTTCGTATCATAAAAAAGTAAAACGAAAATATTTTGTACACTGAACAATTTACACGCAGCGGGAGATTTATCTCACTTCCAAATTATTTTGAAATCAGACAACATTTTACGTGTCCCGTGCGTCCGCGACGGTTGGCAAACCTACTGTATACCTACCTGACACAATGGAATCCAAAAACGGACAAAAACTGGCCGAAGGAGGATTTATGTAGCCCTCTCGGATGCCACGCGTTCCTTCGGTTTATACCCTACGGCGATATTCCGCATACTGTATATTTTGATGACATCAAATCCTTTTGTAAATGTCAAGTTTCAAGCTACCGAATAGTTGGTCATTGACCTGAATGAATTAAGTTTTTAATCGGGGCGTTGCGTGCTCTCGGATAGATTTGTTGGATGATTTGTTTCAATGTAAGTGCAGGGGCATGCGTTCTGTGGAAATTATTTATTGTATTTGACATGTAGGGGTCAAAAGCCTTGAAAACTGTAAAAAGGGGAGGGATTAATCAAACATAGATCGACGAGACCTACCTACGGCAAAAAAAACTATAAAACTTATCATCAAGCGTTATGGTTTTTATGAAACCATAACATACACAACTTCTCATAGGACTGGCATTCTTCTTACAGTTTACAAGACATTGAATCCATTATCTTTGCAACAAAACAACATAGTGTGACAAATGAGCTATACAACAACAAATCATCGTAAATGTTCACAAACATTGCTTAACTTTCACTGGTTAGAAGCCAACGCGACGTCTTTCCCATGCTTTTTGCATTCGACATGGGATTCTCACATGAAAATGATAATTGGTTATAATTTCTAAAAAATCAAGCATCGCGACTTGAGGAGAGCATGCGTCTTCTTTATCTAGGTATTTTTGTTATCAGAGAAGAATGAATTGCAATGGCAACAAATTCGCTTGCTGTTGATTGACCGTTAAAAGTCAAAAGTTGTGCTTGTATACCTACTACGGAGAACATTGCAAGTCCAATATATATTCGCGACATCCATGACTTCTTTAGTATTTCGTATTTTTCCTATTTCCCTCAATAACTCAAAAGTTCGCTTTGGTTTAATTATTTTTTGTCCTGGTATCCTGTACCGAAGGACCAAAATTATCCGGGTCCAAAGCCGCTCTGAATATTGTTGAGTGAGACATCAGACACTACCTACATTTAACTGTTCCATAATAGCTGTATTTTTATTGCTGCATGCACGATGCTCAATGCTGCACATATGAGGTCGATTAAAATTAGCATAAGTGTTCGTCCCGAGTGGTTTATGAAAATGTACGAAGGCACACGCCGAGTGCACTCTGATGCGTATTTAATTGCTTTTAACTTTGACATGACGTTATCCAGGCACTCCAGCGAGGCTTCTTGAACCGAAATAATGTTTTTGATTGTGACTGTCTGGGTTAAAATGTGCATGAGCGACAAGCAAGAGAGATTTCAAACTGCAAAGTAAAAAGTTGTATTTTTCACAGTTAGTTTAGTTACTTAAATGTAATGTAAGTAGGTAATTCAGTAACACAGAATATCTTTTTGTTTCGTAATGATTCTGCCAAAGCGGCCGTTTTAGGTCCCCACTATTTACATCTGGTTATCTAGTCTAGAAACTGCTGAGAACTTAAGTAGATAGACCGTATTGACTTCAGTTACTTCTACATTAGAAGATAGAAGATTAAGATTATACCTAGACCTTATCTTATGGATCTTCAATTGAAATAAATGAAACCGTTCTGATGAGTAAGACCTAAGTAGATGCCGTGTTATGACTTGTAGGTATCTAGGTAGGTGCTCTTAAATAGCTAATTTGTAAACACAACAGCACATGTTAGATCATAAACCTAGGGTGTATAATGGCTTTAATTAGCCAAACACCTAATGTGCGCTTCTATAATTTCTACCGTGACGGTATTATCGTACACGACCACGTCAAGGCATCACGATAACACAGGGAAGTAAAATGTGTGGACTCTTTCAAGCCGTCCACAATAGCTATATAAAATGCGCGTATTTCCATACATTTCATGGACTTGCACGCACACGATAATATCTTCACGATAGAACTGGTAAAAGCACACATTGTATGAAAAGTTCAGTAGTGAGTGAGTCTGGAACTCTTGACTTGTCACCCAATTCCTAAGCTACGTTATTAATTTTTGAACACGCCAGAACGTAGGTTTATCTAACGGACCATAATTACTTATTTTCGTTATGAGTAGGTATGACGGTGGCGATAGGTAGGTACCTAAAGATGAAATACCTAAAATCTATGTTAACCATAAGATCGTGACAGAAAATGGATTTACTAAGTCTGTTGTAAATAACCATCGTTAGCAGTATTTGTAACGAAATGACCACGGAATGTGACAGTATCGCACCGCTAACGACTGCAAATGAAGTAAGTACCTAACTAAAGTCGAACAGTGCAACCTGCAGATACCAGACAGGTAGCAGGGCGCCAAAAGCTTCAGACAGTGGTCCATTACTTACCTCACAGCGAGTAGACACTTGCTAATGCAGCTAATGTGCCTAATTAGAACTTATTTGAGTATGACCCAGATGAGCTTTTTCATATTTAGTAGCTGTGAAAGCAGAAATGGAATAAAACGAACATTTTCATGGAAGCTACCTATATATCTCAATTTCCTACCAATTATAGGTAGGTATCGTTTGGTCTGTCCGTCTGCGTCTAAACTGATCAGCTATGTAGCGTGTAAAGCTTACTCGTAGTTTTCCGAAAATACAAACAAATTAACATGCCGCCACTATCTCCAGCCAGCCTTCAATCGTAGCATGAGCAAAACCAAAGCTGACTCATGCCATCTTTATACAGGTGTCAGAGGAGACAAGCAGCATCTGCAGTAACGGTACACGTACCTACAGGATGCTCTTACTTAAGTAGATGAAGATCACACATCTATTAAGAGATGTAGGTACACTACAATATGACTTAAAAATGTTTCTCAAAAAACGGGAAGCACTATGAACCGCTAATTGCCGACGGCAATCAATCTAAATCGAAAACCGGTGTAGCCAATAGCTCCGAGGCGATGACATCAACATGACCATCACAATTAGGTAACTGGCGTCAACGATATCTTTAATTTCCCCGTAGTTTTAGGAAAGATAGTAAAGCAGCGTTATTAACAGAACAAGCTGCTAATAAAATGGATATGAAACTCGTAAACTTATTGATATGATACAACTGATACTCGTGATTACTTACTTGATAATATACAAGATATTCGTGCTAATAAAATGGCAACCTGTGACTAGACCTGTGTGAGGAGCTCGTGGCTAAGTAATAACAGCCGCTCGGGTCGATCAATCAGGTTAAGCTACGCTTGCCGGGGTTGGTCCGTGGATGGGTGACCATTTTCACATATCGAGATTCCTCCGTGCCTCGGAAAGCACGTTAAGCCGTTGGTCCCGGCTGTCATTTGTGGATCTTTGACAGTCGTTACGAGTCGTCAGAAGCACGAAAGTATGACAACCAGTCTAACCAAGGGGTATCGTATTACCCAGTTTCTGGGTTGTGGAGGTCAGATAGGCAGTCGCTCCATGTAAAATACTGGTATTCAGCTGCATCCGGTTAGACTGGAAGCCGACCCCAACATAGTTGGGAAAAGGCTAGGCAGATGAACCTGTGACTAGACCTCCTGTCGTCCGACTCGTCAACATTACTGTAATTTCAGAGAATGAATGGCATTTGCATTTGAGCGACGTCATAAATAGGTACACTCCCGGGAAAAATGAATCTGTGCAAGAACCGTGACTTCTAAAAAATATTGTTTCTGGTCCAAAGACGCTTCCTTGATTGAACACAAATTCTCGTAAGAATCAGAGCGATATAGCAGGAAAGATGCATTGTAAAAGGACCACGGGCACGGATGTATGTCTGTATATGATATATCAAATGCCCAACAGTGATGTAACATATTATGCCATTTGAAAGCTTTTGGAGTATTATTTAATTCGTCCTATGGCAGCTAAGTCGAAATCGAGGGTGAAAATGGTGTTTTTGAACATTCAGCAATTAGGTCAGGTTAGCTTCAACAGTGGTGTAAATTATGCCTTATGAAAGCTTTTGGGGTATTATTTAATTCTACATAATATTTTTCACAAACGTCATCTTTATTTTCTCTGGTCTAACTTGATTCTTTTATAACCATTCAAGTCGATTATGATTACATTACTTATCATGTCACTTGCTCCTCATTACTCCAAATCACATGTCCTTGTCCATACTACGACAATCGGATACTCCTCAGTTTTGCAATGTCAGGTTGTGCCTGCGGTCAATATTTGAACTTTCATGATATTTAGTTTGGATTTTCTTTTGTAATGTTGCGTATGAGTGAAATTTCGTAGTAATTTTTCTTTCATCCGGTTCTGTCATTTAGGTCACGCTATTGCTAGTTCTTCCTTTATGTTGATTCACTCATTCTTCTGTCTCGTTTATCACTAAAGGTGTTATGCATTTCCAACTCTCTTCTCCTTCGCCCTCTCTTCTTCTCTTATCACTATTATTAAAGTTACCTACCTATTATTTTTTCAATTGTTTTCTTCCTAATTGGAAGACTCATTGACTGTACCTACCCACCTACTTTAACCTTATCATTTCATTTTCTTTTTCGTCTTGTTGTTTCTTATGTTCGTGTTTCTGTTTTCTAGTGTCATTATTGTAGTAGTAAGTAGGTCATGTTTTTCTTTGTTACTACTTCGAAACTATTGTAGGTACCTAGGTAAGTACCCATCATAATTATATTGAATTTATTCAGTAGGTACTTAAACAAAGCCTTTCTTATTTCATGTCAAAAATCATGCTTGCATTCCCCGGAGGACGGAAGGCAGCTACACTCACATTTCAGCAGTTACTATAATAGGTATGTTTAATTTTTTTATCAACGGATCCATACCATAAAGTTAGGTATGTAGTAAATAGGTTCTTATATAGGTACCTAATTTAAACTTATATAATTATTTTAGTTACTTATTCCATTCAATAAGATCCAGTGACAGTAACCGGTCTGAGTAGAAGTCGGATTCGCAACTGGCTCACAAGTCACACTGAGCCAGCACGTTGCATTAAGTTGTTACAACTAAAACTATGCACACAGTACCTAGCATAGGTACTACATATCTACATAGTCCCAAGGCCCTACCAATATATAAACATCTAGTGAACTTTCGCTGCTCGCTCCACAATAGGCCAATTTCCCACAAGCGTGGGAGTATTTTTTCCTCTAAATAAGACGATGCATACCTAGCCATCCATTCCAGTGCTCTCGTCTGTTTCACTACCACTGCACTGCACTGCACTGAAAACTTTTACTTTTCCCGGAGTACGTTGGCGTCCACAGGCGCGCTGTCGGCTGGCGGCGCAGGCGCAAGCGAGGCGCGCACGACACTGCCGCGACCCGCGCCCGGCTCTCCTATAAATTCTTTACAAGACTCGTGCCAGAGCTTGGCCCTGTACAGTCGGGCACGGCGGCACGACTGCCCGCGCGCACGCCCGCCCTTACGTTTTCAAGCTTTGCTGAAAGCTCCCCTGACGATTTGAGTAAGTTAGGAAGGTTTCTATAGGAACCTTCGTGAAATTGATTTAGGACTATCAAGTTTTATTGTAAGGACATCAGTAAAAAGCATTATCGTAATAGGTACCTTACTCGAACAATAACAGTAAGTATTGGGTTATCATGACAATTAAATTAGTATGAACAAAGACGTGCTTCCTAATTATTGATAACAATACTTATGAAGTTATGAACCGTGGGAAACTAATACAGAACAAAAGTTTTCATTTGGCGCAGAGCGCAAAGGCAATTAAAATGAAGACAATAACAATTTGTACCTATGCTTAAAGTTTAAATTGCTTACGCCAAAACTGAGCGAAATATTTTTATTAAAGGAAAAGGCGAGAAAACACCCAAGGTGAGAGATAACACAGATTTTAAACTGCATATTTTCTCGTCAAGATATAATCTTGAGCGACCACGTGGGCTTTAATTATAAAATTAAGCACAGGATTGTACCTGCGGCCGGCGCGCGCGCAGCCTCCGGTCGTCGTTCGAGCAACCAGTCAGACCGCATACTCCTCCACCGCCCGCACACCTCTGTCCCAAACTTTCAACAGCACATACGAAAACATACTATAACTCTGACGTACAAAGTTCAAATTGCAATAAATACAATTGGTGTTTAAAACCGTTTGGTGACGAGCCCAAATACCTCTGCTATTTCGTACAAGACATGCCGTACAGGGTTCTCTACATATTTGTCCAAACTTGGCGGCTGGTGCACCGTATTGGGGCGGCATAAGGCCGCGTTTGTCCGCTCAGGTTGTAGAATGCACCTGCTTACAGGACCGTCACAATCATTGCACTTACTACAACATCGACTGCGTTTGTTATAACCGCCGTATTTTGATAAAACACGTGATCCTCGAACTAACAATAACATGAAATTAATAGTTCATTGGAACGAGGGAGAGTTCACGTGTATGAAATGCATAAGAATGTTTGGAATTTCACCTCAAAAATGTGAGGCAGAAATAATTTCTGGTAAGTACCTAAGTAAGTACCTACCTACAGGTAGGTAGGTATACTTAGCTTGTTTTTATTAGACTGAATCATGAACTCTCAAAACTTAGAATGCTCAGTCTCACCACATAAGCCCTCTTTTGATACCGTCTGACACGACTTGCCAACTTGCATTTTAGGATCATCGTTCTATCTCAGACAAAAAGAATACAACTGAAAACTCTATGGAAAAACCGGGAAAAACTAAATTTAATTTTGACATTCCTATAACCTAACATCATCAACATCATAGCTCGGATCTTTCAAACACAAATAATCCATCAAATAATAACATGAATCATTAAGAACTCTATTCAATACTAAACTAATATGAATGGTAAGTGCTGTGGACAATATATGAGTAGGAACTTAGATAACTCGAAATTAAACTAGTTTAAAATAAAGTAGCTAGGTAGGTAACTTTAGCTACAACATGCTGACAAACCAACCCAAGCAAGCTTACCGACTGTCATCTACCAAGTTACGTCATCTACTAAGAATAGGCATTGAAAGAACAAAGTCTGCCGCAGTTGGACAGTCTCTCTAAAATGGAAAGTAATTGCCAATAGGTAGGTAGAAGAAAAACATCGTGAGAAAATCCTTACTATACTTAGTACTTACCTAAATATAAGTCTGAAATCTCAATCCGCCTTGAGCAAACATCAATGCTTATGCTTATTCTGTATGATAAGAGGCTGGCATTAGGGCAGCGAGTGTCCCAAAGTCACAAAGATTGATGTCTCACTTGAGTAAATATGATATTAGTAGGTGCCAACATAGTAATTTGAAAAAACAATCAGCTTCTGCTTTCAACGTATCTTAAGTACCTAGCTAGTAATCAGCCTGACTTAGTCGCCTGTCGGTAGACTGGATGTACCTACGATTAATTACTATGATGCTGATGATAGTGACAATTTCAGGCAGGCCAGGACGACCGGGCACGCCAGGGGGCGGGCCATCCAGGCAGAACCCAGGATACAGGCCGAGCGGCGCATACAGGCCGAGCGGGCCACGACGGCCCGGCAGGTCTGGAGGCAACGACAACGTCCTGCCTCTTATCACCGGGGTATTAGGCTCCAGTATACTCGCTTTCTCGCTCTACGTTTTTTCCCACCCTGGGATTTTGGAAGATATTGTACACGCGGCTGACGGTAAGCCCGATTACCCCTCTGTCCCTAGCGAGCCAGTCGGCGAGGCTTACGACTCAGGCGCCGCGGCCTGCAGCCCTTGCCAGCCATCCTTCGAAGAGCCTTGCCAGCCAACCGCCGAGACTTACGTCGATACTTACCAGCCAGGCTTCGCAACGTACCAGCCAACCGTCGAGACTTACCGGGCGTCCTACGATCCAGCGGTCGCAGCAAAACCAGCATTTTCTAAGATTTCCATCGAAAAGAAAAGGTGGCTAACAAACCGAGAAGAAGAAAGAATTAAAGAGCGGCGGTTAAAAGAAAAACAAGTTAGGGGAAAGCTGCAAAAAGAACTTTCTGAACATCTGAAAAAAGTAAAAGAAATTAGGGATGAGCTGCATAAAGATGGTGGATAAAAGCAAATATCCCTGGGACTGATCGCGCTATACAAATAAATACCTTTACCCAGCTGGCAAATGGTTCGATACTTTACGGCACTCGTGTCTATCCATGCCACTAGCAGATGAACCAGACACATGGCTACCTGTCGCCGGCCCGGCGTCCTTACATACATACCTATCCTCCTATCCTCCTTATCTATCACATAAGCAAACCTTCCCGCAAAAATACGCCTGCCATTCTCCCATCGCCACCTATCACCAGACCGCAGAACTTAAAGCCATCACTATCGCGAAGAAAGCATAAAAAATTTACCCAAGCAAACGTGTTTGCCCGCACTGGAAGAACAGTTGGAAAACAGAAAAGATTATGAATTAAGATTTAATCAGTACCTATTGAAATATAGCATAAACATATACATGAAAGATTACGACTGAACATGTCTTTTATTTGTGTCCGGTTCCACGATACCTCTATTCCTAATTATTACTAATTCATGGGGATGCCTCTGTAGTCGTTATAAAGGTCTGTATTTTACAGATGTTCGGCCAAGTTTTCTGTGAAGACATGACTGGCAGATAAAACTTTCACCATTGACCTTGCCAGCAGATATCTTCTGGTGTATTGCTTGTAAGTATGTAAGTATCCTCACTCATTTCCATTGAAAGCGCGGATGCGAAGACTTCTCGTACTAGTGAATGACTCCAAGGGTTGCCTTAAACTGCGGTGGCCGCTACATACCGTCTACTCAAAATAAAGTGTCCGTCACCACACAAACCTAAAGAATTGGTTTTAATTCCAAGAAATAGTAGTATTGAACTGCCTTCAGTTAGGACTTTGTACGGGAGAAGAACCATTCAGTTTGAGGGAGCGCAGCTTTATAATAAGTTACCGAAAGAAATAAGAGATTCTTCATCAGTGAACATTTTTAAGAATAGATTAAAGTTGTATTTGGCGGACCAACAATAATAAATCATTACTCACATACTCGATAGATCGAACGGCAATTGTGTTTGTCATCGAGAATATTTTGTTAAGTTTCTCATATTTAAGTGAACCTTGTTATGTTCTTTTTGAGAAATAAATTTCTTTAAACCGAAATAGTCGTAGGTACCGCTGTGCCAAATATCGAAAATATTCATTAAGGGATTCCAGAGATATAAAGGTGTCTTGGTTTTGAATTTGGTGTAAAAAAAATAAGGAAGAAATACCTACTCGTCCCCATGATAATTCCGTTTATTCCTCGTGGTCCCTCCCGTAGTCCCTGGAAGCTTTACTGGACGTACAGCTCCATCTTTTCCCCCTACGAAGTAAGATTAAATAATACTGCTGTAAGCGGTGGTGGTAGGCCCAAGGCACCACGTCCAAGGCGCGCCCAAAACGCAGCGTACTGATCGCGGGCCTCGGACTTTTGACTCGTCCCTATGAGTGTGTGCGTTACCCTGACATACAAAGTTCAAATTGCAATAAACACAATTGGTGTATAAAACCGTTTGGTGACGAGCCCAAATACCTCTGCTATTTCGTACAAGACATGCCGTACAGGGTTCTCTACATATTTGTCCAAATTTGGCGGCTGGTGCACCGTATTGGGGCGGCATAAGGCCGCGTTTGTCCGCTCAGGTTGTAGAATGCACCTGCTTACAGGACCGTCACAATCATTGCACTTACTACAACATCGACTGCGTTTGTTATAACCGCCGTATTTTGATAAAACACGTGATCCTCGAACTAACAATAACATGAAATTAATAGTTCATTGGAACGAGGGAGAGTTCACGAGTAGGTACGAAATGCTTAACACTTTCGCGGACAGTAAACGCCCATAGACGTAATAACAATAAAACTTCAATTATGTCTCATTCAGTGTCCGCAAAAGTGTTAAGAATGTTTGGAATTTCACCTCAAAAATATGAGGCAGAGATAATTGCTGGTACCAGTACCTACCTACAGGTAGGTAGATTTAGCTTGTTTTTATTAGACTGAATCATGGACTCTCAAAACTTAGAATGCTCAGCATCACCATCTCTCCTTTGATACTGTCTGACACGACTTGCCAACTTGCATTTTAGGATCTTCGTTCTATCACAGACAAAAAAGAATATAACTGAAAACTCTATGGGGAAAAACTAAATTGAATTTTGACATTCCTTTATGTTAACATCATCATAGCTCGGAATCTCGGATCTTTCGAACACAAAATAATCCATCAAATAAAAACATGAATCTTTAAAACTCTCTTCAATACTAAACACTAATTATGAATGGTAAGTGCTGTGGACGATACTTAGATACGTCGAAAATAAAGTAGGTAGGTACCTATATATATACCTACAACATGCTGACAAACCAACCCAACCAAGCTTACTGACTGTCCTCTACCAACTTACGTCATCTACTAAGAATAGGTATTGAAAGAACAGTCTGCCGCAGTTGGACAGTCTCTCTAAAATGGAAAGTAATTGCCAATAGGTAGGTAGAAGGAAAACACCAAACTGTCAAAATCCTTACTATACTTAGTACCTACCTAAATATAAGTCTGAAATCTCAATCCGCCTTGAGCAAACATCAATGCTTATGCTTATTCTGTATGATAAGAGGCTGGCAGTGTTGGCCTGCAGTCTGCAGTGGGCATTAGGGCAGCGAGTGTCCCAAAATCTTTATTATCGATATTAATAGTTACAAGTCACAAAAATTGATGTCTCACTTGAGTAAATATGATATCAGTGGGTACCAACATAGTAATTTGAAAAACCAATCAGCTTCTGCTTTCAACGTATCTTAAGTACCTAGCTAGTAATCAGCCTGACTTAGTCGCCTGTCGGTAGACTGGATGTACCTACGATTAATTACTATGATGCTGATGATAGTGACAATTTCAGGCAGGCCAGGACGACCGGGCACGCCAGGGGGCGGGCCATCCAGGCAGAGCTCAGGATACAGGCCGAGCGGGCCACGACGACCCGGCGGGTCTGGAGGCAACGACAACGTTCTGCCTCTTATCACCGGGGTATTAGGCTCCAGTATACTCGCTTTCTCGCTCTACGTTTTCTCCCACCCTGGGATTTTGGAAGAAATTGTACACGCGGCTGACGATAAGCCCGATTACCCGTCTGTCCCTAGCGACCCAGTCGCCGAGGCTTACGACTCAGGCGCCGCGGCCTGCAGCCCTTGCCAGCCATCCTTCGAAGAGCCTTGCCAGCCATCCTTCGAAGAGCCTTGCCAGCCAACCGCCGAGACTTACGAGCCAGGCTTCGCGACGTACCGGCCAACAGTCGAGACTTACCGGGCGTCCTACGAACCAGCCGTCGAAGTGAAACCAGAATTTCCTAGGATTTCCATCGAAAAGAAAAGGTGGCTAACAGACGAAGAAGAAGAAACAATTAAAGAACGGCGGCTAAAAGAAAATCAAGTTGTGGGAAAGCTGCAAACAGAACTTTCTGAACATCTGAAAAAAGTAAAAGAAATTAGGGATAAGCTGCACAAAGATGGTAGATAAAAGCAAATATCCCTGGGACTGATCGCGCGCCAGCTGGCAAAGGGTTCGATACTTTACGGCACTCGTGTCTATCCATGCCACTAGCAGATGAACCAGACACAATCATGGCTACCTGTCGCCGGCCCGGCGTCCTTACATACATACCTATCTCCTTATCTAATATAGAAGCCAACCTTCCCGCAAGAATACGCCTGCCATTCTCCCACCGCCACCTATCACCAGACCGCAGAACTTAAAGCCATCACAATCGCTAAAGCGGAACTTAGCGAAGAAAGCATAAAAATTTTACCCAAGCAAACGTGTTTGCCCGCACTGGCAGAACAGTTGGAAAACAGAAAAAGATTACGAATTAAGATTTAATCAGTACCTATTGAAATATAGCATAAACATATACATGAAAGAAAGATTACGACTGAAGATGTCTTTTATTTGTGTCCGGTTCCACGATACCTCTATTCCTAATTCATGGGGATGCGTCTGTAGTCGTTATAAAGGTCTGTATTTTACAGAACACTGGATGGGTTAGACCAAATTTTCTGTGAAGACATGACTGGCAGATAAAACTTTCAACATTGACCTTGCCAGCAGATATCTTCTGGTGTATTGCTTGTAAGTAAGTAGGTATCCTCACTCATTTCCATTGAAAGCGCGTATGCGACAAGACTTCTCGTAGGTACTAGTGAATGACGCCACATAACGTCTACTCAAAATAAATTGTCCGTCACCACACAAACCTAACGAATTGGTTTAAATTCCAAGACATAGTCGTACCGCTGCCGCCGTGCCAAATCTCGAAAATATTCATTATGGGGTTCCAGAGATATAAAGGTCTTGGTTTTGAATTTGGTGTAAAAAAAATAAGCAATAAATACCTACTCGTCTCCATCCCGTTCCATGTAAAGGACATGACCAGTTCCTGCACTCGAATTCAGGAACTTGTGCAGGATTACAGTGTTTTTTCACATATCCAATACCAACCATTTAGCTGGAAGGGTGGGGGACCACACTTGACTCTAACAAAAATGAGCACTTTAAAGCTTAACATTTCGCAAACGGATCCCTGAATCAAAAAATGGTTTTCAGTTTTTCACAAACTCACAATATTTTTAAACGAGCTTTCGAGCTTTATTGACGAAAAACGAGAAAAAAAACATCACCACTTTACTGGGGACGTACCCGTGATTTATATGTAAATATATACCCATACCAAATTACACCTTTCTAGTACTAAGAGTTGCTGAGCTAAGCCGCGGACAGACAGACGGACATGGCAAAACTTTCAGGGTTGACTATAGAACCTTAATAAAACGACATCAAATAATAATACATGATATTGTATTTGGAACAATCTTTCTCTCTTACCGCATAATAATATAAATTATAGCTTGGTGAACGTCACTGATACAAAATATATAATAATTAATAGTAATTAATTAATAATAACTTATGTATAGGTACACCCGTCGCCGCTCGCACGACCCCGCTACAAAACAATTTGTTTTTACAAAAATGTCGTCGCCTTATGTGTTACTTTCATTGTTACTAGACTTGAAGACCAAAACACTCGAAGGGAGAATTTTATCTTAAGGCTAACTCGCACGTACCTAAAAGCTGTACAAGCATCTTTTGGCGCGCGGCCAATATCGGAACTAACGCCGCCATCTTGTTTTTTCAGTACATTTCCCAAAACAATTGCCTATAATGTGTACTAACAGCGCCCCCCTGTCAAAGTCATTCGAGCGCCAAAAGATCCTCGTAGGAGTATAGTCCGCGCCACCACTCAAGTCCGATAGACGCGGCGCTAATGTTTATGTCATTCTTATTGCATTAAATTGCATCTAAAAAAAATGTAGTTCCAGTTTTCCGCCGGACTTCAGAGGTGGCGCGGACAGTTCCTACAGTGCGTTCATTATAACTTTTCCCGTGACGCGTTTGTTAACAATGTCAGTCGCCATTTTGAACTCGTATTATTAGTAGATTGCGTTTAATGAAATAGTTCGTTTGCCGAAATGTTGGCTCCGATGTTAAATATAAAAAAACGGACCTATTAGGAGCGCCATAGCAGCGCAGCGTATTTGTATTAGTCTTGGTCCTACAACAGTGGAGCCAATAATACGGCATAGGAACTATTTGATGAAATGCACTGAAACTAAGCTTGACAAGCAATTGTGCCAACATGAAGGCAAGGGACAAGGTTATAGTGAACGGTCTGTACAGTCATCCGCACGTCTGTGGTAACAGTTGGACGTTGACAGTGCCTATGTTTATTATAGTAGCATAGGTTTTCCAAGTGTTACTACTGACATGCGGTTGACCGTATATCACTTCCAACGACATTACGGTCATGCTGCCGCAGCATACGACTTTACAACCACAGTTTTGTCGGATTGCAGACGTAGAGTGAGATGAACTACAAACCCACAGTCAGTTTTACAATGGTTTTCAATAAGGAAGCAGCGACTTGATGTCGGTATGTCGCAAGTGTAACTTGCGTTCAATACGCGACGGCAATAAGTCGTGCAGTCGAGACTGCACGACTGCACGGCTGTAAATATTGAACATCGTACTTTACAAAAACTTTGGCTTTGTCTCGCGTCGTCTCTCTCACTCATACATGAGGGACAGTCTCTTTATACAGCGTGTGCGTTTGAATGCTTTTATCGCGATTCCATACTAGTTCCTACTACAGCCATCGAGTTTTGGTTGTGGTTGCAATGTAGTTAGAATTTGGTACGTGTGAGTTAAGCCTAACTGGTGTTAAAGAAGCACATTTTAAAACAGATTGTTTGGACAAATTACTTCTACAGGCCTATTCAGATATAAACGATATAGCTGTCGCGCTCGGTAGCAATATCGCTTTCATCTGAATAGAACTTTATAGGTTTAGCAGACACTTGGTGTACAAAAGGTTTCATAATTTGTGTATCCATCAATCCTATTAGCATTAGCTAGGAAGTACAAGTACGCATTTGACATTATCTTTATACGCTTTATACAATTAAAAGCCATACTAATTTCACACATTGATACGCCATTATAAAAACATTATGAAAATGCCTATTAGAAGAGCTTTATTAAAGTACCTACTTAGTCCCGTGTTCACCAACATTTACTCATTTTTATCAGAATTTTATATCGTTTCCTTTAGCCTGGGTTTGCTGGTCATATACGGGATGCAGGTAGTGATTTTTTTTCTACCATTTATTTCGAGTTTGTTCGTCTAGTTTCGAACTCGAAAAGAGCTCTTAGTTTTTAGCTCACCACAGCAGAACAGTCTCGAGTAATTCCAATATTTCTGGTAGTTGATATAGATACTTTATGACTAATAGCATTTTTCAAACACAAATAAATTAAATTGAGTGTAAAACATCACCATTGCACTCGTTGGGAACTTGCTATAATTCGCCACAAAGCTTCATGTAATTCTGTCTTCTCTTCTATTTTCAGCCAAGCCTGTGATGGTGATCGGCGACGACGTAGACTGCTAAAACTAATGGCGTTACATGTGACTAACTTATCTGTCCATCGCGCACGCACACATCAAGCCTTCTTGTATCACGTGGCCACATCAGCTGTAGGCTGCAAAGGATAACCATAATTAAATTAACATTTTAGCCCTCCTGTGGGACAATACTATTGTGGCGGTATCTACATCGCCACAAGCGAACTACGCATCAGACCTGACGTCACACAAAAATCCTGACGTCACATAAATCCTGCATCGCGCAAGTTTACCGTGCAGTGGACATATACATACAAGAACCCGACATCAATCGTGGGCAGTTGCCTGCCAGTCACAACACCCGTCTGGTCGGAGGATCCTCCCTTTTGGATGAGTGAACTCTACACCCTGTTCTTCATACCCCTACTAAACTATTAAGATATGTCACACTCACCATTTACAGGTGTTATTTCCTAGCCTGCAGCGCGTTGGAGAGCCAGTCCATCGCCTGGTCGAGTCCCTCTCCACGCACGGCTGAAGTCTTGAAGATCTGGAAGGTGCGGTCGCGTAACGCGTCCAGACCTAACGCCTGGTGCACTTCGGCCACCGTCAGGCACCCGGCCATGTCCTGCTTGTTGGCCAGGACTACCAGTATTGCATTGGCTAGCTCTTCCTCCTAGAAAGTGAAGGTTTTATTTAGCTGCAGAAAAGTGTGCTGGATAATAAGAGTTGAGTGATGGCTAGGAAATATAGAACTGGTGAGTAACTCAAGCGGGAACATAACAGGTCTATGAATTTAAAACGAAAAAAAAAAATTACACTAATTTTAAAACTTGGGAAGCGTGCTGTGACGATGACGCGAGTTTCACGGTTTTTGTTCACCCAAAAAGTACACATATATACACAGTATACATATAGCTCATGGGAAGCTTAGCTTATATAGCTCAAGGACAAAACACTTCCTAATAGAAACAGAAAACTAACAATGATAAAATTGTGAGTGAAACATTATCACTAACTATACTTAATTTATCATTAAAATTTAATATTTTATGCCTATTTATTAATTATTACTTTTACTGTTTATTGCTACATTGCCCTTCACTACCTTTGTCTGAAAAACAAATGTGCAAATAGTACCTTTGTGACATGAATATTACTTTTTTGTTATCAGTCTGCTTTAAATATTATCTGGACTCTAGCACTAACAGATAATAATTATTCTAGTTAATAGTGTGATTGCTTTATGAGTGCCGTAGCGAACACTAAGATAGTAAAATTAACAAGATGTCAAGATAGTTCTTACTAGAATCACATAAGAATTTCATACTTGTGTGAACAAAATTACGGGTAAGTAATAAAAGGTTTTGAGGAAATAACTACATGCTTAATACAAGAAATTACTAATAAACAAGATATTATTAATTACTTCCTGAGTAAATCTGGAAATTGTGTCAGGAAATGACATACTTTTGATAATATTAGCAGGTACTAGAAATTACTTTTAACCCATTAATATAATCATTGTTTTTATCTTTATTGAAAACCTGTTAAATCAAGTTATCATACAATCTACATGACATGTTAATTAAAATTGACAAATTGTATACATAAATGTGTTAGAAGTAAAATGTACAAAAATTTTAATCAATATAAGATACACAAGCCACTAAAACAACTACATAATAAATAATATTCTTTGTTGAAGTAAATACCTAGTCATGAAAGAGTTAAATTTGTGTGAAATACTCATATACGTTGATTAATTTCTTATTATCATAAACAGAATATACATGCAAAAATAAACTTAGTACAAATGACACTTGAGTTCTTAAAAATTACGAAATCTTCCAACTTGTTAAAGCTAATTAATACAAAGATTGATGGTCGTAATTAAATTGTATTTAATTAGAAAATAGCCACATCAAGTGCTTTCCAGTGGTTGCAATTGATTATGGTTTTATGGCCTCTTATCAGCTTGTTCCATGGTCACCCTAGTTTTTCTATACTTTCTCAACAATGAATGGGTTTGAGTGCCATTTAGTGAGAAGTGTTAGGATAGTAATTTCAATGAAAACGAATGTTCATGGAAATGTATACCACAATAAATTTGAAAAGTGAATTTTCAATAAAGTAATTGCATGCAACACAAATTGAGGAAACCTCAACCACTCAAGATGATTCATGGCAGATAGACAGATGCTATGCAACTTACCCTCAACATGTGTACCAATTCATCTTTAGATATTCCTATTCGATCTCTATCTGCTGAATCTACTACATATATAATTGCATCTGTGTTCCCGTAATAACATCGCCAGTAGGGCCTGGAAACAACAACAATAACACATGATATAACATTACTTACACAAGTGTGGCTGTACTGCAAGTATTGTGTACAGATACAGTAGGTTGTCAATGACACAAGAACAATAACCGTGTCTAATCTGGACCTAACCTATACAATGCACAACACTAGCTCACCTAATACTGGTCTGTCCACCAAGATCCCACACTTGAAACTTTAAGTTCTTATATGTGACTTGTTCTACGTTAAAACCGATGGTGGGAATGGTCGTCACCACCTCCCCAACTTGCAGTTTGTACAATATCGTCGTCTTCCCGGCACCGTCCAAGCCGAGAATCAAAATCCTCATTTCTCGCGCCCCTAGCAACCCTCTGAAGTAACTGAATAGACCACCTGCAATATACCAACACAATTACTATAATAACAAAGTGCTAAACACGAATAAAATACATTTTTAATGACAAAAATCACTTACCCATTTTCTGATAAGCTTAGCCTATTTTAATGCATTAGTTGTTACGTCTAAGGAATGATTTTGTATTATGTGTGCGCATCAAATGTTCCCAATGTTTTTATTTTTATTATCTACACTTTCAAATTATTTATTCAATCACTTCTAGCGATAAATACAGAACATTTTATCGTAAAACCTAGCAAATCATTTGACGTGTAAGCAAGCACTCAACGTTGGTTGCCAGCACAATAAAATAGTTAAAGATGATGGATGACACTTCAACAAAACAACTAAAGAAAAAGACAACAAAATCAAAGAATATGTTCAAGAAAAGTAAAAGTATTTAGATAGTGGGAAAATATTTAATTATAATTTTCTAATACATAATAAATTCAAATTACTCACATTGTTTATTTCACAATAATTACGTTGCAACACTATAAGTAAAGTATTTCTATTTTGCGAAAGCAAATACCTTCATTCGTACAGCCTTACAATATTGAATAAAAAAACATTGAAAACGACTCACACTTTATTATTTACATTGTATGATTATTAATAACAAAATATTTAGTAAAAAAGTACGTCTTTTTTCTCGCTTCTTTGCCTTTTAAAAACACGTGAGCAAAGTGCTGCACCGTGGCGACATTTTTATGGTAGTGTGCTGAGAACGAAGGCGTTAGTTACAGTAACTTCGGCTTCGGTTCAACTCGCTTGGAATCAAAAGTACAGTGGAGATCCTGGAGGAGACTCCTCCAACGAGACTTCCAAGACTTGTGCTGAATCGTCGAGCAATAGATTGTGGCTAAGGTACCAGGAGTTGAATGGTTGGGAATCTGGAATTTAATAGCACCCCCAAATACAACGAACTTCGAAGAAGCTCCAGAGTCCTGTTTCCTTCTTTGGAATTATATTTAATTATATATTATAGGTAGAAGGTAATACGGTGGTAACTTATTAGTTACCACCGTATTACCTTCTACCTAGTTTTATATTTAGTCTGTACCTACTAGGTACTATCCACAGACTACTTAGAGATACTACGTAGTACTATCCCTAAAGAAATCACTCATAAAATTGTATTTCCTACCATTTCTAATCCACGAATTTCCTCTACGTAGTTAGGTAGGTAATTGTTACGTGAATATAATTTTATAGCCTTAAAGGTAGTTATCACAAATAAAATATTCAAATAACCAGGACGTAGTGTTACACAAAAAAGCGAATAAAATTAAGCACTTAGCTACCATAATAATGAGACATTTTATGATTTATTTGTAGAAAAAGTTGCATAGTTTAGACCGGCGGCCTTGTGTTGATACTATCTGACTCATGGATATACATTATAGTTAGTTATATGGGGGTTTTCCAAGACGTTCAGGTGCCGTACTCGTATAAGAAGTATTAATGCCACCATTTTTCCAGTGTGAGAGAGAGACGGGGCTAGACAAGGCCGCTAGCTCCATCCCGTTTTCGCAATGGAATAATGATGGCATTAATACTTCATAATACTAACCCTGTTACTAGTTAATACCTGGTCGGTGTAGGTACCTATTACTATACAACTATGTAGATAACTACTAGTACCTATGTAATTGTTTCCGCTAGGTAAATGAGTTATAGAGGCTTCCCTGTTGTCGTGACTTTTTTCAAGTGGTTGATAGACGTGCGTACTTATAGGTGACACACGTGAAGCCAATTTGGCAATGTGAACACATTGCCAAATTGGCTCGCGGCTCGCGGCGATTACAGACGGGCGAGTAAGCTCGCCGAGCCATAAGTACGCGTACTTGCTCGCACGTCTATCACCCTCTTTAAGACCAAGAGCACCAGCCCTTTACCCTCGAAGTGGTTGGCATTAGCAGTGAGTTAACAATTACATTATGTTTAAATGCAAATAAATATATTCTATTCTATTCTATTCAATTCTATAGTCAATACAACTAACCTAAGCCTGATAATAGGCCATGTAATAAAGGGCGCCAAACCATTTTCGATAGAGGTACCCGGCAGTGGGCATACTTCAAAACATCGGATTGCTGCTGATTTTAGGTTACTCTCGTCTCTCCTGTTTGGCAACGCTACATAATATACTTACTTAAAGCTATGTATCGCGTGCACCATACAGTCAGTACGTTTAGAAGCGGATTTTGTTGTTAGATGTCCATCCAGTTCATCAAAAATACCTATCGGTCGGCTGTAAAATCGATTTCAACAACTGAAATTCAAAAAACTGAAAAGGCAGACAGCTCGTAGGGCTGATAGTTGATCCAAGTTAAATGACAAGTACAATAAAGGTCGTCACCGCGCTATCTACTAACTACGAGATAAGTTGACGTAACACCGGTTGACGTAGCGCGACGTCACGCCGCGACCCCGCCTCCGCTGAATAGAGCAGCGCACGCGCACGACACATTGGGAACAGTGATCCATCGTGCTCACTCGCGCAGTTGATCAAGAACAGAATATTTATGACAGGATCTAAGAACAATGCTTATATGTATAGTGAAAGGTTTTCTAATGAATTATGAAATTATGGCCGTTTCAGATAAGGTTTTCAAGAAAAGGTTGAGGAAAATACACATTGCTCTCATTTCAGGTTAATTGGAGACTGTAGACATTTCTAAAGGAAGTTGTCTACCCTGACATCAGCTTAGTTAACCGTAAGAGCCATATTCGCCATGAAAAATAAACATTTTCCGACGGGGATTGGCAGAAATAACAGAAAACCACGTGATACGATCCTTTAGGTGGGCTCTTATTTTGCTTCGTCCGCCTTCATACCTACATCTCTTCAATAAGTAAATTAATATTACCGGCACCAGTAAGTAAATGATCAGTCACCCTGCATCGTCCCACGGCTGGGCAAAGGTGGGAGACCTTTGCACTGCTGGCCAAAGGTCTCCCAAATGTAAGTAATAAAATAATACTTGTCTTAATACTTGTCTTATCTACTCAAGGGGTTTGCTTGTACGAATCATGCAGTCTACGTCAGGAGATCACAAAACAGACGACATGTGGACAATAAATCATCATTTTTGCAACATCCCACGTCCTAACTGCTACCTACTAACGATAAACTATCCCATAGTTGGTGAGGCTCCTCTTCTGCGGGACGGTCGGAATATCAGCGCTGCGACACTTATTTTATAAATATCGCAGCATTATGCTGAATGCCCTTTGGTTTCATACAGAACTTTCTGTTTTTTTAAGTAAGTAGGTACTTACTTTCTTTTTATATTTTGGTAGTTTTATTTTTATGATTGTGTTTAATTTAGTTTGTGTGCGAGTCATAAAAAATATTTTTTCATTCTCAGTTCTTGCTCTTTTTTTTTGCTTTTTTCTTTCTCGCATAGTCACGAGTATAAACACACTCCTACCAAAGTAACATTCCAAATAATTTATCAAAGTAATAAACATAATGCTGTTACGAATATAGTATTTTCGAAACCATAATAGGATAGAAAATGTTTTTTTCTTAAAGTTGCAATCGCTATTTAACGAAAAAACCGCTTTTGAACTTTGCGGAAGGTACAGATCGATTCAAACTTAATGGCGGCTCGGAAGTTAGCTTTTAGCTGCGCAGTACCCCACCCCTCACCCTTGAATCGAACTGTACGTCCGGATCCGGACGCAAAATTTTGCGACGGAGCCAGTTTGCGAGAGACACATTCTGGGGAATGGACATTTCACGTCCGGCAGGCATTTTGAGAATTGGTCATTCTGAGACTGAGCCTTAGTACAGGCTCAGACAATCGAGCTGGCAAAGCCAATCTACCTTATTATACTACTACAAACAAGAAAATATTTTCAGTGAAAACAGAGCATTTAAAACGACCTACAAAACCAACGAAAATACCACATTCTAGTTCAACAAACCTTGTAAATCTCACTTTAAAGGCATATTGTCTCGCGGCTGACATTTATGGAGATTTTATGATGATGCTAACTTCCGATAGAACATTCTACAAGGAAAACAAAAGAATAATAATGGATCACATTCCCGGCCGGTATTTAATTGTTTTGTACCACATAGAGCATTGAGGAGCTCGTGGATAAGTATTAACAGCCGCACGGGTCGATCGGCCAGGTTAAGCTACGCTTGCCAGGTTTGGTCCGTGGATGAGTGACCATCTGTACATACCGAGACTCCTCCGTGCCTCGGAAAGCACGTTAAGCTGTTGGTCCCGGCTGTCATTCGTGGATCTTTGACAGTTGTTACGGGTCGTCAGAAGCCCGAAAAGTCTCCAGTCCAGTCCAGTCTTGCCAAGGGGTATCGTATTACCCAGTTACTGGGTTGTGGAGGTCAGATAGGCGGTCGCTCCATGTAAAATAGTGGTATTCAGCTGCATCCGGTTAGACTGGAAGCCGACCCCAATATGGGAAAAGGCTAGGCAGATTTTTGATACAGCATTAGTATAATTACACCTAAGTCTAAAATCGCCGACCCGTCTTGAGCAAGTCTGGTGATCAATGCTCGTGCCTTCGCAGTATGAGAAGAGGCCCTTGCTCTGCAGTGGGACAATAATAGCCTTTTTTTTTGTGAGTGTGGGAAATCATCAAATTACTTCTCCCGCTCTGGGCGGAGCGGGAGGGCGTGTCAGACTTTTACTGACTACAAGCCACCCGTGTTCCTTCAGTTGCCTGTTGCCAAGGGTCCCGGTATCCCTTTCGGACTTTCCCGCAATCCCTGACAGGCATCGGTCCTAGCGGACCCCGACCACCGGACCAATTGTGCTGACATCTCTTTGAGGCGGGACAATAATAGCCTGGATAATAGAAAGAAAGAAAGAATAATACTAATACTTACATATATAATAATACTTACACAATACTTATACTACTACACTTACTTATTACTTATATAATAATACTTACATTATTAGGTAGTTATAGTATTATTCTTAGCAAGGACGGAGAGGCACATCTTTCAACTATTTATTAGCTGCTAATCCATTTAATGTGCACTTTAATTGCCAAACATCTGGTAAAGTCGCAAACATAAACATTTTACATTGTTTTTACAATGAGCGCTGATTCAGAGCTTTAATTTCGTAAAAATTCGGTATTTATAACGCGTATATTTTGGATTATTTTTAACGTAAACCGATGATGATGAACGGTCTTAATATTGAATAAGTACCTACTTGTATAGCTGCGCCTGCGACTCCTTCTACTCGGAAATTGAATTAAGTCGTTGCGGGTTACGTGTTTTAGTTGCATTTGCAAACTACTTTGACGGTAACTGACTTTTCTGTGGTCTGGAAAATGAGCTAGTTTTGCAAACAATTAAATAGCCATAATGCTGCTTTTTGCGTAATGCGCTCACAGACATACATAAGTACCTTTATTTCTTCCTTCTTTTACAAAAATGGTTCGTCGTCAGTTTCGTTTGAAAATCATTTTACGTACAGACATAATGCCATAAGAATTTTGTTATATATTTAGCTAGTATATATTTAGCTCGTTCATCATACCATGATATTATAATGTGAGTGACTCACGTTCATTAAAATCACGGCATGCGTAGGCATTGTTTTGAAAAGATCTCACGTGAGAGAGAAATTTCTGGCTAGGGTACAATAGGCCATGCTTTTTTGTTTATAATAGGTACATAAGTAGACCATTTATATCCAAATTCTGCCTCGTTGTAATAAATAATAATAGTCCTTCAGACCGAATTTTGGCATTGCAACCAATCTCAGCGGAGACCCGCCTTCGGCGCGGGAGATAATAAACCTACCTAGTGCAAAAGTGAGTCACAGGTGCACTCTCTCTTCCCTAGCTCTCATAGCCCGAAGTGTAGTGTTTTTGCCCATTAGTGGGACAAATAACATCATGAGAGGCGTTTGCCAAACTCTGGGACAAAAAAAGGCTGAAGCAATTATTTTATTTTCATTTTATGTTAAGGATCCGCCTCTTCGTCATCTACCTTACGATGTTTAGCCTCTAAAACTTTCATTATTCATTCTTAACCAACGTAAAAACCTCTCGTAGCGTTCGTCTGTAGAGCCATCAGTTTTTATTCCAACAAGACGGATGCAGATGCGGACCACGGCTAATTATCACAAGCAGAGCGAGGGCACGACGAATTGACGCTATGCTGTTATCTTCGACAGATCTGCAACCACAGAGCATGAAGAAAAGGAGACACTGCAATGTGTGAATGGACGGTCTTTTGAGAATGGCTTTCGAATGAGAATCGTTTTCAGTATCAGTTTTCTGATTAAGTCTATCAAAATCATCATCATCTGCCTAGCCTTTTCCCAACTATGTTGGGGTCGGCTTCCAGTCTAACCGGATGCAGCTGAGTACCGTATTTTATATGGAGCGACTGCCTATCTGACCTCCACAACCCAGTAACTGGGTAATACGATACCCCTTGGTTAGACTGGTTGTCAGACTTTCGTGCTTCTGACGACTCGTAACGACTGTCAAAGATCCACAAATGACAGCCGGGACCAACGACTTAACGTGCTTTCCGAGGCACGGAGGAGACTCGATATGTGAAAATGGTCACCCATCCACGGACCAACCCCGGCAAGCGTAGCTTAACCTGATGTGTCGACCCGAGCGGCTGTTATTACTTAGCCACGAGCTCCTCTCGAGATTAAGTCTATCAAAATGTTAGTATGAATAATTTTTACTAAATGCAAAAAAATCAAATGCAATTCAATGAAATCGCGAAAAACATTTAATTTCCTTTTTTTGCGATTTTAGGCTTGGTCCTTTAGTAAAAGTTGTTCATAATGATGAGTGCAATTAGTTATTTCAATTACACCTAGAATAACTATAGATAGGAAAGTTGCTCTCCAAATATTTTATTTTAAGTATATATTAGGGACAAAAAACAGTTACATGTTAAGGCGATACACTAATATTCTAAAGATAAATAGTTAAACATATAACCCACACTGTTGTCCACGGATTGATCAAATAAGTGAGAAACGGAAGCTAATTGAAAGAATACTGTTACATGTTGTTTGAATTAAGTGCCAATTTAGAATTTTGATGCAAGTGAAGTTATAGCGTGAGTTTTAATTTTTTTTAATACTTAACTCCAATTAAGAATCTTGGGGGAGGCCCATGTCCAGCAGTAGACGTCTTTCGATTGAAATGATCATGATGCATACAGGAGGACGCGGACGAGAAGAGGGTAGAAAAGCTCTCTTGCCCGACTTCTTTACCACGAAAGAAAGAAAGAATAACGTTCATTTGGACACAGAACGTGAAACACAAAATGTAAATGAAAAAAAAATCAAGTAACAAAAACTAAAACCCAACTACGACTTAAAAGATATAAACAAGGCACCACAGACAGACAAATTAAAAATCCGGAGTCACACGTGTTAGGGCATAAATCGAACAGATTAAGTACGTTTTTGTTACTTGATTTTTTTTTAAATACTTTTGGGGTTATAATATATATATTTTTGAAATGTGCTCATTAAGCCCTTTCATTTGATACCCAACATGGTACGATTAAACCATTTTTTTTTTAAGTTCCTCCCTTTATGTCCTCTAGAGGGCGCCATTTTTAATTTAATGTGACTTCACATAGCCTATAACCAGCGGACAATCACGACGCTTCTAACGATACCTCATTTGTCAAATTGTGATAAGTGGTTTGGAAGATAGGAGGGAACAGATGAACATACATACATACATACATACATACATACATACATACATACCGGTCAAAATCATAACCCTCCTTTTTCTTCGCCGTAGTCGGGTAAAAATGACATGCGGTGTGAAAAAGTCTGCATAAGACAGGAGAAATCTATGCTTATGAGCACTCCATTTTCCAACTACTTATTCCGTGTCTGCAAGTCATTTGGGGCTTTCCGCGGACATTGTACGACTATTGACGTAGTTAGCTAAATAATACTGTTATCTATGCTAATCGATTCCCATGTAGGTGTAGCCGTGTAATTCTATAAGGATTTTCTTGGCACGGGTTTTGACTTCTGCGGGTGCCGTAAGAAACAAGAATTTGTGGGTATATTTGAGAACTTAGGTACTAGTTGCAACTGTACTATTGCATCTACTGCCTCATTGAATGGCATAAAGCTTGGCTTAAGCCATAGAATTCTGTTGACATTCTATTAAGAAAATGAGTCATCTTCGCTCATTATTTTGCTATAACTGCCAAACAGTGAAGTTCAATAAAGAAATTCCACTTGTTTTTATAAACATCGCGTGCATTATATTATAACCATTGTGTTAAAGACTTGTAGACGTTAATATTATAGTTTCGTATAGGTAAAGTTTGTTAGTCATGTGAGTTTTCTACTTGTTATTAGAGGTGCCCACACGCCTCGGCAAGGCCGGGCTATGACGACACAGTTGGTGACGCGCATCCCTAATTTGAATTACAGGCTGTCATTGTGTTTACAGGTACATTAGCTTCTGCCCATGCGCAGAGGTTGGAAAATGACATCATTATCATTCAAAATGGTCTATGTAAAAGTTCGTGCTAATTGAAATTTAATACGTAACATCATCAGAAGATAGTCGGAAGACTCTTGCTGAATCATGGTTTCTCTATTTTCAAACTTTGGATAGGTTAGGTACAATACTTACATAGGCCCAGTGAAGAGTTCTATCTGCGTGGGAGAAGTAGGAGAGTACTTCTCCTGAAATGTTTGATTGCAATTTTATTTATTGAACTTATTTTTTATTTCAAATCAAATCAAATCAAAAGTCATTTATTCAAGCTAGGCTGAGAATCAGCACTTTTCGAACGTCAAATGTCAATTTTATGTATTTATTTATATAAAGGCTTACCAATACATACACAGTGTTGTCCTAATAAATTATAGATCTCGCATGTATACCTATCTTCGAACTTGTTTTGGTATTAGTTTAAACAATGGCATCCGTTCGGAATAGAAAATAAACATGAGTTGAAACAAATACCAGTGGTAAATTATAAAAAAGCATGACACTATTAATTAGCGTAGTGCACATATACCTTATTAAAAAAAAATATAGTTAAGTAAGTATATAAACTCAACCATCAAGGAATTACAGCCTTCTCATTACGATCAAATATCCTCGTCGGAAGAATCTGCCATAACAAGCGGGGCACTGAATTTCCCAAGCTCTAGGAAAATCAAGCTCGCACCGTCTGTGTCACCTACGTCATCAATCAGGCTGTCTGTGGCAATTCCCTTTACCAACGCACCGATACGAATTCTCTGTAAGTTGCACTTGAACTTCAGTGACGTATTGCATGCATTTCTAAGTATTACCCATTACTTCTTTGTGGCATGTGAGCATTAATAAATCCTGCTCAAAATACCTACCAGTAGGTACAGTTGAGCACATAACTACTTATGTGGAGTCAAAACAGAATCATTTTTTTTTTTGTTTAGATATAACAAAATTAAAAATTGATCAAGTATAATATATGTAATTAGAACACTACATTTTTTACTTTAGTAAAAAAAAACACATTTCTAAAATTTTACTTGAATATATTGTTTTAATATGTTGTATTTAGCGAAAATAGAAATAGGTACACTATCTGTGATCAACTGTCTACCTATCACGCGGTTCATTAGATACAGCCCGCTGACAGACAGACGGATGGACAGGGAGACTTAGTAATTGGGTTCCGTTTAGGACCCTTTGAGTACGGAACCCTAAAACCGATTCTGGCCTAATACATTGATTATACGTACCTATAGTTATGAATAAGTATTGGCTTTATGAAACCTATTATGATACAGGTCTTATCTCAAACTTGTACAGGTAATTTCAGGAGAAAACCGTTTGAATTTTTTTCAAATATTGATGCTCGTGACTGTACGTTGTGAAGGAGCCCGGGGTTTTCCCATAATATCCGGGTGAGGTCGCCGGAGCATGTCTAGCTAATCATTTCGCAGCTCATTAACTGCTCTGTACAGCGAATTAATTATATTGTATAAAGTCTGTTGTTGTGCGTAAGTGTGCGTTTATTATAGGTATGATTTGTTTATTATAAAAATACGCAGAAAATATATTGTATTCTGAGATATTTAGGTCCGGCTTCATTGATCTATTTTTTAATAACGTCCTCTTCTTTGTCGTATCGATAATTCCACTAAAAACTATATTTTAAATAAGCTCCTGTCAGAACTCTATTAGTTCCGGCTTCATTGCTCTATTTTAGATTATCTGACTTCTTTGATTTGTTTATTGAAACAGCCTTATGAAAGCAGTTTTTGAATTGAGCGAGCTTTTTCAGGTTGTCTGACAATTTTCATAAAACTGCTGATTATTTTGTCTGTACTGATTAAAATCTACTTTACCTACTCTATTAATGTTCATTTTATGTCGATTTAAATGACCATGATTTTATGTAATAGGTACCTACTTACTTTAGAGCTAGGTGGGGGAGGTAGGTACTAGGTAGGCTCATAGCAAAACAGGCGGGACTTTGCGGAAATCCATTATAAAATACAATAGACGTAGATACATTTAGTACTATTCCGCTTAACTATTCTTCAAGAGTCTTAAAAAACCCTGTAAGAAATCGACGCAGAGTCAACTTGGACTCTGCGTCCAGCGCTCGGTGAGGCAAAACATCGTGTTCTGGTTTGCGACTGGACAATCGTCATCCTGAGGATGCCTCGTTGAGAGGTGAAACACGTGTCGATTTCTATCTAACAAGGTTTTTTTATGACTCTTGAAGAATAGTTAAGCGGGTGAGGTTACTAAATATATCTACGTCTATTGTATTTTTCTTAAAATTGATTAACAAAAACCAAAAATTTTATTTCAGACTCAGGTCTATAATTTTGTTGTTGTTGTTAGTAAGTGCATGAGTTAAATAATAGTTTAGCATTTTTAATTTTCACAAATTAATTAGTTATTCAATTGGTGACTCTGTAAAAAATTTTTTTTTCATAAAAGTAATAACAGCCACTCGGGTCGATCCATCAGGTTAAGCTACGCTTGCCGGGGTTGATCCGTGGATGGGTGACCATTTTCACATATCGAGACTCCTCCGTGCCTCGGAAAGCACGTTAAGCCGTTGGTCCCGGCTGTCATTTGTGGATCTTTGACAGTCGTTACGAGTCGTCAGAAGCACGAAAGTCTGACAACCAGCCTAACCAAGAGGTATCGTATTACCCAGTTACTGGGTTGTGGAGGTCAGATAGGCAGTCGCTCCATGTAAAATACTGGTATTCAGCTGCATCCGGTTAGACTGGAAGCCGACCCCAACATAGTTGGGAAAAGGCTAGGTAGATTGATATTTTTTTCATAAAAAGAGATAAAAGATTGTTTTGTTTGCATTATAACAGTAAGAAGATAAAGAATCTTTAGTAGAGCAATGACAATGTATTTACCTACTTAGGTAACTACCTACCTGGCACCTGTTAATGTTTTTCGCATTTTTCAACAATATCGATTCATGTGTTCTAGCCAAAATGCTACGATACCAAAGCGATTACAACATATTAAAGACTTGAGGCTGACTCATTTCATATGAATCCGTTCGGAGCATTCACCTATAAAACTTTTTAATATTCAGTGACCAAGTAACTAGATGACCACAGTCTATGAACAAATGTGATGAAACTTATCCTTATTTGGTGAGGTCAAATTATGACAAATATGTGATAATCGACCTTCTCTGGTGGGGTTTCCTCCAACGATTATAATAAGGTTCTTGACCTGATAATGTGGTATTGCCAATGATATTATATTAACAGATATGTTATAAGCGCGCAATCGTGAAGACTCGAAAACATTCCAATTGTAACGTTTTTACTTAGTGAAATGTAAAATGAATGAAACGTGGGTATGTGTGTCGCTGCTGCGCGGAACACTTTTTTCGGTTGTTTTGTGAGTGTATAACATATCTGTCAATATAATATCATTGTGTATTGCTAACTTGCTTAACTTTACACTTATTTTTTAAAGATTAAATAATAACAGGATCTAGCTTTGCTCGCGGCTTCACCCGCGCGAAGTTTGGAAATTATCTCACGGTAACGCTCTACCGGGATAAAAAGTATGTGCCCAACAGCCAAATCCGATGAGCCGTTTTAGCGTGAAAGCGTAACAAACAATTTCACTTTCGGCTTTCCTATAATACGAGTATTAAGTATTTAGGATTTAAAAAAAAAAAAAAATTAAAAAGGATTAAATAAATAGATAACAAAGAAAATTAGTACCTAGGTCCTATTACTCGAAAATATACCAACGATATAGATCATCATAGTTTATATCAGATTTCCCAATGATTATATATTATTAATAAAAAATATTGTATGGAATCAACAGTGTACGAGTGTGGTAATAAACGGTTTTTTTATTAGTTGGAAATTCCATGCATTAAGTAAAACTAGTAAAAAGTTATTATAAACATCTTAATCCGGATGCCGTTCTGTAATTAAACCAAATGAACATATTAGAAAAGATAAGATAAAGTAATTTGCGAATTAATATTTATAATTAGTAGGTAAGCAGGAAAGCTATTAACTAACTACTATTAACTATTAACTAGTTTACCTGTAGGGAATGCCCAAAACTAGTTCGATACGCTCAAAAAGTAGAAATGTTTCATAAGTAAGTAGGTACGTATCCAAAGGGGTCATGATAAGCCATCATCACCCATCCACGAACCGACCTGGGCAAGCGTTGCTTACCGTGATAATCGACCCGTGCGACTGTCCAAACTCAAACTCAACTTAAAATGTTATAACTTAGCCATGAACCCCATAGGAGTACCTACACCTTCTTAATAACTTCCAATTGTTCTTACGGTCTAACAAGTTTAAATTATTGGCAATACTAAATAAAGTCGCGAGGCGAAACCTTATAATAGACAAAAGCGTGAAGTCAAGTACCTACTTATATGTCATTTTAAACAATAAATAATGACCCGCAATTAACTTTAAAAACTTGTATTACATCGTTATTATCACACAACACACTGAACCTATTATTAACCGATGTAACCAACAGATATTAAATATTTCTTATAATAAATATTTAAATACTTAATTTGAGGAAAATTCTATTAGCAGAGTTGCGCCATTCAAGATATCAGTGAGTCACGCACGATGTTTTACTTTTAAATAGCTTTAATATAATAAACGTACATCAATTAATTTGCATTCCTCGATACCGGCTACTTTCGTGGGAGAAAAATGCTCTTAAACATAAAATATAGTCAACACTAGGTTTGCACACGGCTCCGCCCGCGGAATTATGTAAGAATTGGTTAATGTCTACTGATTTTTGTCCAATGATTGACTGCTTAGCTCCATATAGGTAAAGCCTTATTTAATGATATTCATATAAAAGGTTATTTTTTTTTATTTTTGTTACAATAATTCAATAATATACATCTAACTCTAAAATAATAATAATATGTACAAGTATCTATAAGGGGGGGGGGGGGGATATAATTACTATATTGCATCAAAAAAGTCGTCCGTATCGCTGTCAGCAGGAAAAGTGCCCAAAAGGCTGGCAGAATTGCCACGTTGTATGGCTATGCCGAATCTTTGGCCGACATAGGCCAGCCGTCTGGTCACCTGAGAGTCGTGACCTTACAAACATTTAAAAGGTTAAATCTTTAACTATCTGAAATATTCTTACCTTATTCTTGGCTCGTCTTTTTACAATTTGCTGTAGCTGTAGAAGAATACGAACATAATGGAATATTGCTCATCCCCATAGCAAATAGCGAGAGAATTTTAAGCCTACAGATTGTCCAGACTTATAGGGAATGTCTATGCAAAATTTGGATAGAGTCTATACGGTAGTATTTCCGTGATGCTAGAACATACTTTCAGAAAAACAGACAAAAATTCTAAAAACTATATTTTCGGCAGTATTATACTGTGTTTTCGGCATTAGAAAATAGAATAGTTCCCAGACCTCGTAGCAATTAGGTACTTTTTTCAAAAATAAGTATTCAATGTACAGTTTAGACTTCGCTTTGATTTTATTATATGATTGATATATGTATATACATATTATTAAAACATACAAAAAGTTATCTTGGAATATTTTCCACTAAAGATTTATTAATAAAACACAAACATAACAAATATTCCCCAGATACAGTAGGTATACCTAACGATATTAATTGACTGTTGCTAGGCCAGTTATCTTGTTTCGCAGACTCGCAGTAAGTAGGTACTTTGTTACGTATTCAGTCAATGAAATGTTAATATTTCAGTTACGAGTGAAGATCACTTTGCACACGTATTTTATTACGGCGACAGTTTCACCCTCGAGTTTGAACTCACCACTGACAGAACTATTTTGATTTCCATCTAAATACGTTTAGCCGTTTTAGTCTGAACGCGTAACAAACAAACAAACTCACTTTCGCATTCATAATAGTACTAGTTGCGCCCCGCGGTTTCATAAGTCTCGATCCCGTAGGAAGATCGGCATAAAAAATATCCTATTTCCTAATCCAGTTCATGGTCTACCCATGTGCCAAACATTCAAATTTGTTCAGCCGTTTTTGCATGAAAGCGTAATAAACAAACTCACTTTCGAATTTATAATATTAGTGAGGACTATAATTAGGAACTTAGGAGGATAAGTTAGGAAGCTAGCTATAGTTAGAATGAGGTCTAAAAAGAATAGTGAAACTATCAATTGCATTATGAGATATTATGTTGAACAACTGCGTGCCCAAAAAAGAAATCAACAAAGAAATGGCTAAGTAAAGTGTAGGTACAAAACACCCTCTCCCTACCCTTTCCTAGTTTAGTTACCTCCTGTGCCAGACAGGGTCCACAGTAATCAAATACCTGGTTAACCTACAAGCTCATGGTAGAATAATGAAAGATAGATGAAAAGATAGTCGAATAAATACATAAGAAAGCCCACAGTGCATAGCTAAGATTTCCTCTACGTCATTGGAATTAGGAAAATACATATAATTTATCTAAAAGTTATCCACATGTGGGTCACGGCCGCGTGAATCAGTGACCCACATGCCTAAGAAAGATCTATTCCAAGCGTGACGCGATCCCACAAATATTTGGAAAATGTTCCCGTTTAACAAATATCCATGAATTTATGAACATTCCTCGCTTGATTTAGTAAAGTTCTGATGAATAAAGAAATGCTGTGTAAACTAACATGTTATGTGTCATGTGCCTCTACTGTGTACGTTCCTAATAATTACCGGCCCACATAATTGTTTGAGAGTGTTGTTTTCTTCCTAGTTTTATTTTAAGGTGACCTGAAAATTACTGCTATATTATTTAGAGTTTATGATTGAAAACATGTTTTAGGAATGTGTTTGTCAAAGTCATTTATTTTAATCTGACTACTTTTGTAAGTCAAGAACTATAAACAGAATTGGGGCTTCTAAATGTATTTAGCTGTCCCCATAATCACTTACTGTGCAGTGAAAGTGAGCAAGGTCATTCTTGCCAGGCATCTGTAATAATACCATTTCCGACTGATTTTGAAGCAAATGGGGTAAACTAGTAAAAGTATAATCATAAGAGGGATGGACCGAATATTGAGCCCTGCGGAACCCTGGGGCCCTTGGGGACCGCTTTTGTTTTCACAAGATTTGGGTAGGTTAGTTTATACCAAAAACATTTGATACACGTCTTGATGTGTTTCCAGATATCAAATAATCGACTATGTATGATAAAACTTACGTGAAGCCAATCATGTTTGATCATTAAGTTTATCGATAACGACATTGTTCGTATATTTCGCCAATAACTAACAGAAGGCCTGAAAGACTATAATAGTTATACCTACATTCATAAAAAGATAGCATATCGGTCATTGGTATTTAGAAAATGTTAATGATTTCCTATCACTTACTGAAAGCGTGGAACTCGTGCTTGCTATAAATAAACTCCTCATCACTTCGTGGGTGATAAAAAGAATTTGATTATTGCTAATTTGGTAGTTGACTTATTTAGATTTCTGTGATAACAAGTCCATGCTTGGCCGCCGGACATAAATACCTACCTGATGGACAAGTATTTGCTTGTCACCCAAAATTGTAGAATCATGTGCCTTCATCGCCATGTGTTCTGCATATTCATGAATGGTTTGATCTCCATGATCGCATCCAGTTTTCGGAGACAGAACACCATGACTTGCAAAGATGAGTGATGATGACACACAGGATACCTACGGAATGATTACTTCAGTTATAGTAAATCGTAGGTATACCATTTAGATCCGCTATAGCTACCAGTTATGCTAAAATTGATGAAACCTGCCTTCCTTATTAATTTTAAGATAGTCTTTTATCACTGAATTTCACAATTCCTTATCATTAACCGCTGCAGCTGCTTCAAAGTAGATAACAATTACTAGAACTCGTAATAATGTCATGACAGAGGTTAGGTCACTCCGGATGACGTAAGATTAGCCAGCATTATCGGGAATTATGTGGAAAAGTTTACGATGGCAATTGATTTAGAGAAATAGAGTAATCTTTATTGCACATATAGAGGATATATTTAATTTAATGAGGTCTTTTCTTGAAATATTAGATCGGATCGTGTTACTGGGTATAAGGGTTCGCCCCGCGTACTAACCGGTTTAAACCAAGTTTCATCCATTTACCCTTCAGACGTCTTGAAGTAACCCCATTCATCAACTCTGAGACAATTTATGTATTAGCGGCCTGCTGTTGTGTTGCTACGCGTCAAGCTGCGGCTGCAATCATACTAGTACTGGTTATCCTGAAACAATGATCGATTGATCTTTATAATAGTATTATACATATCCCATTATGGCAAACGCATATTCTCCTTTATTGCCATTTGGACTAATTTATCAGAAAAGATTCGTTCCCCATTTCCTTTGTATCCGCTTTCTCGTTTTTGCTATACATATGAGACCTACTGTGTCCTTTTTTCACCTTATAAGCTCATCCGGCTTACAGCAGATAAGATTACTTTACCCAATTCCATGTAGGTAAGTTTGGCAGCAATAAGTAATGGCAGCAAAAAAATAACAAGATTCCACTCCATAAATAATTAGGTATTATAAAAAGCGTGTCTGATGTCATAACGGCTATCTAATCTCAATCTATAACGTGTTACTTGATAGAGGTAGTGACGTCACGTATGCTACGGCATACGGATGCCCAAACGGATAGGTCGGCGAGATCAAGTCATTGTTCCGTGACGTCATAGTTGTTACACTGATTTTAATAACGATCACCTTAAATAGAGCCAGGAGAGCTTTTATAAACCCATTGTCATATCCTATTCAAAGTTAATTGCCAAAATGATACTGCATTCAGGGTATTTAGTCCTTATCAAAAAAATGAGTGGACTGAAATTCATGATTTTTAACAAATGCAAATTCAAATTATTTTGATTGCCGAGAATTTTGACTCTAGGAGATCATTGAATTTAGTTCGGTTAGATATTATATTGAATTTAGTTTTTCGTCGTTAATAGATTTGATTTTGTTTTGAATTTGAAAATTGATTTTGTTGTCACAATGTAATAAGGCTATTGCATATTACATAAAATATAATAAACCAGCTGAAAAGTGGAAACCGTTTTACCGTAATTTTACTTCATACTTTCTTACTGTAGTATGAAGAAAAGTTACGGTAGGCTGCGGCTAAGAATTCGGACTGATAATCGAGCAAATGTCGAGAACATAAACATTTCAACCAGCTAATGAATATTGATAGGTAAATTAATACTGTTTTTAACACTGATAAATTCTGAACAAGAACAATATCACTGCAAATTAAAATGTGATTGCCAAAGGCCAAATGTACAAGTTCATGTTTTTATGCATTTTTGACTTGTAATTCTGTTGTGCAATAAAAATGATAGGTGTATACAATCCATACTTACCTTGAGACGACATAGGTAGTTATTTCATTTCGATGATAAGCCATATTATGTATGGTGACTCAATACCTACCTCAACCTCAAAGAGTATTAAACCACTTGAGAGCTGATAGACCGATTTCGTCTAGGCACACGACTCACCACTGCGGGCCGGGGGACGAAGACATTTCAGCGTTTGTGATTGGCCGATGCAACAATGTCAGGACGAAAGTCCCAAACATAGTGAAGTCAGTTTTGCAACAATAATATCGATATCGATAAAATCGACGTCGATTCGACGATTTCCTAATTGAACAACAATTAATTTGAATTTCACTTATGATAATTTATTGTTCTATCCGAAAGGAAATGACATTGCTATTACTTATTTTTAATCCGCTGTGAAATGCCTTGAACAAACAACGCTATATTTATTTGGAATAAAATTTTCTCTGTGAACTGCATTAATCCACTTCTCTAAGGTTACGGAATATTTTGAAAGTAAGTTTAAGTACTTAATGTTATTTTTTTACCATTAGGAAACATCGTAATTTTTATCGTCAATAATATAGTTGCTTTATTATGAAGTTATCACAACACTTTTCAGTATAAGTGCAGATAGAAAGGGACAGACGTATTGCAATACCCTAGTGAGAGAAAGGGACTTTTCAAAAAGACATCAACGCGGTGTACTTTTTTTGTGACCCTTTACGTATCAACTAGTTTATCTTGAGCCCTGCAATAAATTCATAATATTATTAAATTACAAATATATTCTACTTACCGATGAAAAGTAATGCTATCTTTTTTATAGGTGGATGTTCTAGACGATTTTCCACACCAATTAACCGAACAATAACTCATAATTGTTTATTATTATGTTTTTTAAGATCAAAATTACCGCGTGTGCAGAGTTCCAACCACTGGTCAAAACTAAAATGGCCACTCATATCGTCATCTAGTATCTGTTCAATTAAACTGATGTGTCGTGAGCCCGAGCCGCATGAGCAGTCAAGAGGCTATATAGTCATTGACCTACCTGCTGTAATCTTTTCTACACAATGAAGTTTAAAATGTCCACTAATTAAATGATTAGACTTTGTACAGGGCGCAGGCTAAATATTATCTTAGAATCTTATCTTTTTAGGGCAAAGTCGGTTTATTTGACTAATTACTGTAATACCCAATAAATAAACAGGTAATGACGACTAAGGTAGGTACCCCTACATACAGGTAAACGCAAACGGTTTTCTAAAGTGTAAGAAAATGACGTTGCATAGGGAATAATGACTGGAAAAAGTTATGGCAAACGTTGCCAAGTGTTAACAGACGCTGGAGTCCAGACAGACAGGACGATGGACACAGTAGCGGCGACGGCGTAGTCCCATGCTTACAATATTACAACTGTCATAATGTGTGGGCCGGCCACGTCACACGAATGCACCCGGAGAGATGGGCAAAGATCGTCACTCACTGGACGCCTGAAAGAGGACTTTGGAGAAAGCTTTGGAAGGAAAAAGGGGAGGCATTTGCCCAGCAGTGGGACACACTACAAACTAAGGAAAAAAAAATACATCAGCCTGTTTCATATGAACGAGGGTGTGAAGTCAACAATCAAACATTTTAATGTGGACACGATGAGATCCTTTGTTTTGTAAATTATGGAAAAGGTACCTCCATGGTAATATAGATCAACCCTGATATTACAAATCACTCCACTGCACACTGACGACATCTCTAGGGGACCCCCATCTTCAAACACCGTCATATAAGACACAATTATTTCCGTTTCCTACAAGTTTTTCCTATTACCTTGACAACTGGAACAACGCGTTTTCCTCCTCGTAGCTGAGGTACGCACGGGGCTTTCTAATCCGTACAAGTAGAGGCATGTAGAGGCATGTCTATACTCTCACGTAGGTAGAGGCATGAACTTAGATGTGACGACTGATAAGGGCTACGTGCCAGACGCTGCGCACGCGACTGTTTATTCATTGTCATGTGATCATTTCGTGTATTGGCTTTTCCGAGGCCTTATTTGAGGTCGGACAGTTAGAGGCATGATAGCGGTGTTGGGCGTGGCTGAATAATTTTTTGTTTTTCACAATTTTTGAATTATGTTTTACAATTTTTCACATGCATTTAAAAAAAGAAGCCCGTTACGTAGTGAAGTTCTGAAAATATTGAAATAGTAAAGTATTCCTCAAAGTGTAGGATGATGTCTTGGAAACGAGATAGGTCCACCTTATTACCAGCATTTGCACTTCATTCATTCATTCATCGCAATGTATTTATATAATTTATGTATACTCGGACCACATATTGTAAAACATTTTTTTTAGAGTAACGATGGAGTTTCTTGCCCATTCTTCTCCATACGAAAACTACCTTTTAGAAGGGGCAACTAGAATCAGTTCTATTTCTATTTCCATGTATTTGACGTTCAAAAGTGCCTTTAATGTGCCTACTTGAAATAAATTATTAGACTTTGACTTTGCAACTCCTGTCGAACCATTACTTTAGAGTTTGAAGAGCTAAGTTTTATCCACGCAGGATCAGGGGGCCTACCACCACCGCTTACAGCAGTATTATTTTAATCTTACTTCAGTGTAGGAAAGAGATGGAGCTATACGTCCTGTAGAGGTTCATCTTTTTCCTACACTGAACTGCCCCCCACTGCCACCAGACAGGGTCCATGGCTCCGTCAGTCTTCATTCAAGGGTCTAGAGACCTTGACCTTGAATTCCTGATTTTCGGCTAAGGACGGGAAATAAGGCAGTTAGGGCCCCGGACCTACAAAATAATGCAAAAGATCCGTCTTTAAAACATACTACTGTGTCTACTTGCTCGACTGATAGCCCGCACATGTGATAAGACGTGTTACGTCACTCTAAAGTTGCAAATCGACCTCCTAAATTTTTTTTATTATAAAACACGTGTCGACATGTTAATAATCTTTGAGTGAATCACGAGTATTCACGAGTGATGTTGCTATGTGATTGTTGAACTGTATTGAATAGTTATTATGTTAGTCTGTCGTAGGCTCGTAGCTATCTGTGCTCGTAGCGGTACTATGACACGACAAAATAGGGACTTCAGTTTAATACAGGAAAGTTGTCAATTTTCTTTTAAAATATAAGCATTTTTTGAGCATTATTGCGCAATTTTTAAAAGAAAATTTAAAAATATCTTTATTTATAAAGAAAATTTAAGAATGGACCAAACAATTTTTATTAATGTTTAAAAATTATTTCGTACTACTAAAACACTGCATTCATTATTTTTCAGTTTCGTGCTACAACGACAAAAAATACTGATTAATAGTGACTTTTCGCACTGCGGAGATGAAACGAAAGCTGTCTTCACCATGAATCACGTATGAAACTTAAATAATATTAGGTTGCAGTCATATGAACTGAAATCTGCAGCCAATATTCTAAGAACGATGAACAAGCATTAATCTCTATTCAAAACTCATTCATTAGATTTCAAAGTAATCTGGAATCTAAGTTCATATCAATTCACGCTTGAGCTTTGTTCTACAATAATCGTGGGTCGATTTACAGTAAAAAATAATAAGAAAGGATCTTTATAAATAAGTAAGCATAGGTAGTTATCGGGTTTTTCCGTCATTAGCAGCTCGGAGTCTGGATTTGTGCCCGGTCGATGGCAATAACCTAATATGGCGTCCCCTATTACATGTGACATAGCTGGCGAAATGTAAGTGTACTATGGTACACCTCTGCCTACCGTTCGGGGATTACTGGCGTGATGTCAAGTGTTATGTTTTAAAAGCACAATTTTTTTGTATTTATTTAACTTAAAGACTTATAATAACTATAATAATAATTATGTACAAGGGAAAATTATCAAAGGGCATCAAAAAATTCGTCTGCATCGCTGTCAACAGGAAAAGTGCCCAAAAGGCTGGCAGCATTGCCATGTATTGTATGGCAATGCTGATTCTTTGGCCAAAAAATAGGCCAGCCCTCTGGTCACGTGACAAAGAGTATTAAACCGTGAAGAGTCGACCAAGCGCTTGGCGACGATGTCTTGATAAACCAAGTGGGCAAAGCACTTAAATGCCAGTATATTAGTAGGCTCGTAAAAATATACGACAAATATGCAATTAATAATTTTAGTGCTAGGTTTTCTCTCGTGTAGTATCTAATCTTCATAATTATGGTAAAGCAACTATTTCCATCGGGGGACTTTCCTTCTACTAGCTACCTTTTAAACAAATCACTCCAGTCCTCACAGACAATACTATACCAATAATTACATCGTACTTATTATGTCTGTCTCTCTGATTCATGCAATCATGCATAATCATAATCATGTGATGTAACAAACAGCAGATATTAGGTACCCTCTCTAGAATGTCACCGTCGACACCCACATCTGTGCCCTTGCACCCCCGCAAACAGCATCAAATTAATTACGACATGACGACAATTAAAAGATAAAACTTATCTAAAAATAATTACTGTTATAGCTATATTTAGCAAAGCCTTGGACATTTTTATCAGTCGCTGCTTCTGAGAATTCTTACACAATTTTCCAATGACGTAACGTCATTTTGACTGACAATTTTTTAAGTAGATTTAACTCTTTTGTATATTGACATAAAGCTTAAAGTGTTTGCAGAAGGTTCTGTTTCTTAATAGTGACACATTCGCAAATCGCCGGACGTAGACGGTATTGTCAGAAGAATTCAATGAAACCTTAAATTACTGTTTCCCACGACATCATTCACAAAATAATATATCAAAGTACAAACTACTAGGTACATCCCGCCGAGAGTCCCTCTAGGCAGAAGTATTCGAAGTAAGAGAATCTTCGGAGCTCTATTTTCAACCTCATGGTCTTCTATTGAAACTAATTACTAAAAAAACTTAAAATATATTTGAAAAGCACAAACATTTCTAGGTCTAAACTAAATTTTAGTTCATCAATCGGTTACAAAATGACGTATGTTCGTATCGAAATTGGGTACCATTGACCATTGTAGATAGTAGCTATAACGAGTCACGTATGTAGGTATCATTTCGGGGGTTAAAGATCTCTACAAGTTTCAACATGACGCTATATGCGCAAGCGACACTAAATCTACATAATTATCTATGTAAGTTAATTTTCAGCTTGCGGATTACACATTTGTACGTTATATGACAACATAGATGACTTGCGTTTATTGAGGAAGACACGCGTTTTCAGTTATTACACCACTATTTAAACAAGAATTATCAAGATTTTTATAGAATAAGGGAAAAGTAAAAAAAAAAAAAATCGGAGGGTTAGGGGAAGCCCTTCCCTAGCTGCAGGTTAGAGACGGCAAAATAAAAATAAAAAAGTACTTATATTGAAAAGCTCAAAAGTTTTTACTTTTAGTTATAACATCTTGACACAAAAACAGAAACGAAATCATAAAGAACTACTAATGGCTTCCTACTTTCGATTGGTACAGAATTTGTCTATTAACCAAACCAGTGAAATGTAAAAAAAAAAAAAAAAGTTACTTAATCATTTATTCTGGACTGAATTTTTTTATTCATATTCATATTCATATTCATTTATTTGCGTTCCACAAGGTAAAACAAGATGTTAACTTAGAGTTAGGAGCCGTTGTAGACCCTGTCAGGGCACAGCAAAATTTACACAACCCATTTGCGATTTAAATTTTTGACTTCATCATCATCATCATCATCATCATCTGCCTAGCCTTTTCCCAACTATGTTGGTCGGCTTCCAGTCTAACCGGACGGTTATTAGGTTAGTATTTTACATGGAGCGACTGCCTATCTCACCTCCTCAACACTGACATATTTAATTGAATATAACATACTTTTCATCCATCCAGCTCGGTGAAGGTCGTTTTATAGTGGGATCTTACTTTGTATAACATTTTCCTGGTTTAATTTAAGGTTCACCTTTAATTGCTGAAATGTTAAAATATACGAAAAGTAGTTTTTTTCAGAGATAATTCAATGAAGACAATCTAAAAATTGCTAACTAGGTCATTTGCCGATCTACGGGGAAAACCTTTCTTCAATAACTTGTATGGGAAATAAACGTAACTACCTTTATGGATATAATACCTATATGGATAAAACTTCCTTAACTACGCCTAGTCTAGACAAATAAACGATGCAATTACAACTAAAAGAACAATCTAATAATAACTGCGACATTTTCCTTATCGCGCGAGGTCGACGGCTAACGACCCGTCACTCTTACCAGGCGTAGACGGCAAGTGCCGGAACATTTCGGAGAATAACTTTCACTGATCTGATGCAACTCCGTCTAATGTCACATCAAGTGTCCGGCATTCGTAGACAATGACTGAGATACGGATCTTACGGCATTTCGTCGAACTTGTGTGAATTCATGTGACCGGCCTTGTTAACAACCTTTGGACGGTATCGGTTACAAAATATCTTGCTGCTATGCCTACTTTAGAAAAATGGTTATTTTGATGGTATGTATATACAGGACTTTAGACATTGGATTTTGGACACACTTAGCTCATATTGTTGGGCAGTTTTCTTTCTTCCTGCGTTTGTCGTCAAGCAGTTGTGCTTTGAAGGGAATGGGGTGCTGGTATACGTAATTAAAAGGAATTTCGGCTTTGTCTCTGGAATGTCAATGTCTAAGTATGCCTTTGGAGTCCGGTATTTGATATCGATACATAAGAAATCGCAAAACTTCGTCCCAATCAAGAAGATATGTTTAATCATTTTCCCTTCTTTTTTTATGTGATCTTGGCCTACATCTCTCAATATCGGAATTCCGGCATTTCTCCGCCATCTCAGCTTGAATGGGCAGTGTCGCGCCTGCGCAGACTGTGCTGTGGAAGTGCGAACGGCACGCTCTTGCCACGTGCGCGTCGAGGTCGTGTCTATAACCCTGATCATAACGGCATAACTTACACGATACTGCAATCAAAAACGAACATTGTCTTGTAACATTCATGGTTGAAAATGCAATGACTGTGGAAATAAAGCTCTGATGGTCTCGTACAGGTGAATCGTTGACTTTAAATATGTGAGGATAGAGTTCGTTTTTGCTTGGCAGTGTACAGCGTTACAATGTTTCGTGTTGGCAGTTGTTTGAAGGAAGCCAACTGTGGTATTTCATTCATGAAAGTGCAAATGAGGTCACCGTAGTACTATGTGCGTAGTTTTCGTTCAAAGATAAACTAATTAAACGTTAGATAAGTGACGAGAGTGTAACTATCTCCAGTTTAGTTAGCGGATTAGTTGGGATTACTTACTTGTTTAAATATGACTTTGTGTAATCTCATTAGTTGTAATTAGGTGATAACTCATTTACTTAATTTAATTGGGTATGGAGGAAGATAAAGTTTGGCACACTTGGGTAATTACTTATTATTTTTTCCAAGAAAAAGTATTTGCTAATGCTATATAATCTGTTAATTAATTTATTAAATAAATACTTAATTACCTACCTATCGGATTAGCAAAATTGTTTACATTTCACACGGTCTACGTTGTAAGTTTCACAAAACCTAGAGCTAAGTGCCAAAAAAAGTACTTACCTATCTAAAAAAAACTGTTCCATATGTTCTTTTTTCTACAAAATCACACATTACACAATGTAAACCATAGATATCCGTGATGTTAACATTAGGTAGGTACTTCTTTATGTAATTACTGCTGAGAAAGTTCATAAAGACATACACGGACAAATTAAGAACCTCCTTTTTCGAAATCGGTAACAAATGGCCGGTGCAATCAATCCTGCGTTTTACATCAGCCGGCACTCGAAGTCAAGGCCCATTGTTACAATATAAAAGTTATTTAGCAACGTTATTGCGATAGACACTAGACACATTACCCCATTACAAACTACATCATGTGGTTTCAAGTGTTTGCATGGGAGAAAGTGCTGATGTTGTGTTGATGGGTTTTTACTATTTATCTAGATATGTGACGTAAGTTTCCCATCGATCCATGAGGTAAAGCTATGCTGACGTAGGTATACCAGACTAATCATTCTCACACATCGTGATTTTGTGACCCGTCCGTGATTGCCGTAGGTCAAGATTGATCTACCAACACCTAGGTTATAACTGGTAAAGTTGATAGTTATATTCAAAATCCTAAAATTCTAATTAATTGATTCAGGCGTGACTTTGCGGAAATCCATTATAAAATACAATAGACGAAGATATATTTATGTTTAGTAACCTATTCCGCTTAACTATTCCTCAAGAGTAGTCAAGAGTCATAAAAAATGCAGAGACTCTTGCGTCCAGCGCTCAGTGTGGCAACACGTCGTGTTCTGGTTTCCGACTGGTCAATCGACATCCTGAGGATGCCTCGTTGAGAGGTGAAACACGTTTTCTTACCGGGTTTTTTATGTCTACTGAGCACTCAGCCCCGCTACCACCTTTCAAACTATATGTAAAGCTGTCTTCCTAACTAATATTATAAATGCGAAAGTGACTTTGTTTGTGTGTTACGCTATCACGCAAAAACGGCTGATCACATTTAGATTAAATTTGGCATATTATGAGTAGACCAGGACCTGGGAAAGGAAGATACTTTTTTTTATCCCGGTACTACATTTACGTAGAATAATTTCCGCTCTTCACGCGGGCGAAACCGCGGGCAAAGACTAGTATGTTTTATAAAGCCTGAGCTTCACCTATGATTCGTGTCAAATGTGAAAAGACGAAGCCATAAGCTGCCTTTCCACCAGAGATGAGCGAGGATGCGTAGCGAGGAATGTCCGTAAATCTAGCCAATAACAACGCTATACTTAGCTCAAGCTATGACAGTGAAGCGATGATATTGGTTAGTTACACACACATCACTCGCTACGCATCTTCGCTCATCTCTGGTGGAAACGCAGCCTTATGGTGTTCACAATTACATCGTCCAGAAACTCAAACACACACACATACTACTTACTAGGAGCCTCCATTGACCAACTACGTGGGTAAATCGTTCAAGCGTCATAAGACGCATAGTCAATTAGGAAAATCAACTCTTTTACTTACCATAATTTTCCTATAAAAGTACCGCTGCCGTCAGTGGTTAAAATGGCGTTTCGGAAAACTATCACACAATCTTATGTACATGGTGAGAATAAAAACCAAGTTAACTACGTCATACTGAGAGTAAACTTTATGAGTGGAATATACATGTAACAGGAAAATCATTACGTTGGAGATAATATCTAGGCCCAGTTGACGGTCGTGCATTGCATAAAAATGCGTAATAACTTGGGAATATACATGTCTTGTTTTCATCAAAAGAACTTTCGTTGTACAAATACACTATGGATCTAACATGGTAGCTACAGTTTTAAGAACTACAACGATTCGGGCTATTGTAAGATATGTTTCATAAGTTTCGAGTTCAAATTTTTAGAGATAGGTACTTACCTAATTTTAGAATAGTAAATGCTTTCTTTGGTGAACTTTTGACTTACCTATTAGGAAAGAGCTCTAGTAATATTATATTCATTCTGATGTCCTATCATCATCAGCTTATCACCCTTCTGTCCTGAAGTGTAAGGCTTTATAGTCCAAATATTTATAGTCCAAATTGCAATGTGCAAAGTTTAGATTCTGAATAACCATAGGCATTGTTTCATTTTTTAATACAAAATCGTGCCAATAGTAACGCAAACTATACTTGAATAATAAGTGGTAGAGTAGAATGTTGAGATAATTATGTATAATTAGCTGACTCGACAGACGTTGTCCTGTCCAGATTTCAATAGTTCATACAAAAATCACGTAGGCGTTCAGTTTTTCCCGAATTTGATTCCGGGAAACTTTTCCAATTTTTCTTTCCATAAAAACCGGTCCGATGCGCTTACGAACGAACAGCATTTTATCTTTATTTAGAACTTAAATAAAAATCGACTAAAATAACTAGCTTCTAAGCACCATTTTCAGTCAATTAATGAGTAACAAGTATCAATCCTTACTAATATTATAAATGCGAAAATAACTCTGTCTGTCTGTCGGTCTGTCTGTATGTCGCGCTTTCACGCCAAAACTACTGAACCGATTTAAAGATAATCTAGAGCCTAAGAAAGGACTTGTGCTACTTTTTATCAACATACCACGCGGGTGAAGCCGCGGGCGGAAGCTAGTAATTAATATGATAAAAATGCGTCAAAGATTAAAGACTCATTATGCAGTATATGCAGACCAACCAATACAGACGAACATTCTTGGAAAACCACGAAGTACAGTAACTTCCATATTTGGTAACGCGACGTAACAGATGATAACACATTAACATGACACAAGTCGCCGTAAGATAAATATAATAACAAACCGTAAAACGGATAACCAGCACATGTATGATGTTACAGTGACGTGCAAAAAATGTGTGAATCATAGTTTTTCTCTGTACCTACGACATGACGAAAATAAGAATGAGAACTACATAGATGACGGCGGCGTGACTAGCCGTGACACGTGCTAATATGTCGAGAAGAATTTCACGGTTTTAAGTGGTTGTGTAATAGGGAAACACGGCGGTAGACACTTTACTTGGGTTGGTCGATAATGAAAAAGGTCACTTTATTTATGGAAATCTGGCCTAGTCTATTACTGAAAACATTCGAGAAAGTTACTATGTTTCAGGAACTTTCTCGAATGTTTTCAGTGTCAATCGACTGTATTAAAGACTGTCGTTGAGTTTGGGATTTTGATTAAAGTGCTAATCAATTAAGGCTGCCCTTTAGGACCACTTTACATCACTCCCTATGAGTGGGAGTGCCACTTGAGGATCAAATTAAACGCGTCGGCTACGTCATAACGTAATAGCCGACGCGCCTCTTTTTGGCCATTTTTCCTGTTTTATGCCAATAATCTTGTCCACGTTTTGATAATATATGATTGAGTTACTTCTGGCCTGAAATTGAGATTTTCCCTCCTACACCTAACTACAGATGGCTTTTCACTATAAGAAACTTTAGTACAAAGTAGTAGAGCCTTATTGAGAGCTATTGTGTAGGTGTACTATCGCGGTCTAAAAATGTATTTATCAGTTTTCAAATTAGATTCTTTACCACACTGTGTGCAGTAAAGTCTAAAATTCTATATCTCCTTCTTATTTCTTAATTTTAAAGTTGACACATTACCATAGTGACATGCATTTTTGAATTATCATCGACCTTGTGACCTATAAATATTATGTGTGCATGCAATTATAAGCCTTAAGGTGATAAACACTCTCAGACCGCGACCGTACCTATTTTCAGGCATTTTGATAAGTTACGATGTTCTAGACGGCACGCGGTGGCGGTAGTGTTGCCGAGAATCGAGTTGAATGTCTTGCTATTGGAGAGGCCTATGTCCAGCAGTGGACCGCTGTAGGCTGTATGTTCCTTTCTGTAGGCCGATGATGATGATGATAGCCGGCGTGCGTGACCACTTACCATCAAGTAGACCGCCTGTTTGTTTGTCACATAATCAAACATATTTTATCAGGTATTTGTAATTGGAAACTACACTACGGTATATAATAGTTCCCAGAAATATGCGTGTCTCCGTGACCTCTTACCATTAGGCGGTTGTACAAAGGTAAACGTTCTTTGGGCTGTGAGTCAAGCTGTAGGCTAGGGTGAGGTGGTGATGTATTATATCTTGCAGCCAGTTCGTTCAGCTTTCGCAGAAACTGATTCACTCACCTTAGACTAAGGTGGCGAAAAGAAAGGCGGCAGTTTTTCCTTTATATTTTTGATAATTTTGTAGCATGTATGTATGTAATTCAGATATCAAGGAGAAGTTCGTGGCTAAGTAATAACAGCCGCACGGGTCCATCCATCAGGTTAAGCTACTCTTGCCGGGGCTGGTCCGTGGATGGGTGACCATCTTTACATACCGAGACTCCTCCGTGCCTCGGAAAGCACGTTAAGCCGTTGGTTTCGGCTGTCATTTGTGAATCTTTGACAGTCGTTACGGGTCGTTAGCCCGAAAGACTGACAACCAGTCTTGCCAAGGGGTATCGTATTACCCAGTTACTGGGTTGTGGAGGTCAGATAGGTAGTCGCTCCATGTAAAATACTGGTATTCAGCTGCATCCGGTTAGACTGGAAGCCGACCCCAACATAGTTGGGAAAAGGCTAGGCAGATGATGATGGGTAATTCAGAGATCCAGGATAATGTGAAGTTTATAAAGGTACCTTCAGAAGCAAAACACATTTCTTTCAAGTCTGGAACTAGCTGAAATAAATGATGAGGTTTGATTACGAAGCCAGACTTTAGACATTGAAATTCATAAACTATTAAGTAAGGAACACCTAGCTTCGAATTGCTTACACGGCACCAAATCAGACGTGTCGTATCCGTAAGGTACCTACGACATCCAACCAAATCATTTCAGTCTTATGATTGCGACAGAGTAACAAAAGAACATCCGTAATAATTGATTAATTATGAAATAATCAGTTATTATAAAGTTATCAGTAGGTATCGTAATGTCATAGTGCTATTAAAAGCATATTGCGCGTCTTTCACTGAATAATCGTTGATCTGTGACCGACACGTAGGTACCTAGGTACACGGTGAATATCAAGCCGTACCGGTATCGTATCAAACCGTGTTGGTATCGGTATCAGTCGCGATCTCTACGTGAAAGGATTTTCCAGTCTGACAATGATTAACAGGATATATGAACAGTTCTTGTTAATACCTATAGAACCTTGAGGCTTTTGTTAGAGAGGACTTAAAATAATTGTGAAGGCCAATATCTTGAATGAGGTGATTTATGGACTGTGTAGATTACTATGACAAATAATTTTAAGTAGAAATAACACATCAGTGGTTTCACGCATGTATACCTGATTGAAATATAAAAATTCAGGCTATCCGATTTGGAGACTAAACAAACTTTGAAATTATGCATACTTAGGTTCTATTTACCTACCGGCTACTCCAATTTGCGTATAATCTTTTAAGTCACGAAGTCAGATTTCACGGTTCATACATTTACATCGTGGTTCGTATATTTTAATGTACACAGGCCTGATGGAAACTACCTTTTCTACCAAATTTTTCACCTATAAGCATGCGTGTAAAACTGAATCCGTTCATCAAAAAGATTATTTTCCTACCCGAGAGGGGGCCGCCCTAGAAGAACTTAATATAATGACCTTACTGGTGATGTTCATCAGAAAGGTGCGTAGTACGCAACCAGCGTGCGTGCGTGTATGGATGTTTGAAAGTAAATGAACCAAAAATAGTATTTAATAGTATCTAATTTATTTCAATTAAACTATTTTCAGGCACTTCTCAATTGTCAAAGAGTCGGTCAGTTAGTCAAAAAGTTGAAGCTACACTCGCGACAATCTAAGAAGTCCGTTTTGACGTTTCGTTCTCGTACATATAATAAAACGTTATGCCTTGAGAATCAGTTTTAAGCAATGTAGATAAGTCGTCGATTACAAACTCTCTAAGTATGTTCAATCGATATGTCTCCAGAATCAGTTTATAAGAAACCAAATATTTTTTTCATTGCTACACAAAGCATTTTAATACCTGTCAAAAGGGACTTCTTAGATTGTCGCGAGTCTAGTTGCCCATTCCAAATCGTAGTTCTCTATGGAGAAGAACGGGCAAGAAATTCTAAGGACACAATGTATATAGATATTACAAAATCCTGGTTACAGTATTCTTGGTGCTTCTATATGTGAGGACAATGTCAAACGAAAATAATCAAAAACAATTCAAAATATATGAACTCAATTTGAGTGGAGTTTTAAGAAGATGATATAACCATAAACCATCCATAAACAAATTAATGCTGTACTGTATGCAATAAGTATGATTCCATAACATAATAATCAGGATTAATTGTTTTATAATTAACCCTATAGCACATTGCATCACTAAACTTACATGTGACGTGGGCAGACGAAATAGTAATGTTTGCTCACGAGAGCGGCTATTCTACTTTGTACTAACGACATGAATGACTGATAAGTGATAACAAGGTACACACACGACGAACTATCAATGACATACCCACGACGTAGTAAGCTCTATATGTAGGTACATTGATAGATGTGATTATGCTGTTAGGTTTAGATTGTATCAGATTTATAGGTGCTGATAATTTATTAGATTTATCGCATATAGGTATATATGCTTGTCAAGTGATTATAGCGTGGGGCGTCATTTTTATTGTATGCTACTTGTTACTCCATGGAATGTTACCGCTATCTACATAGATATCAATATGTTTAATAATGCTTTGCAGCTAACTTGAAAATTGTAAAAAGTGACTATTTCATTTTATCGGCTTTCAAGTAATTTGATGGCATATTGGTGGTCATTATAATGCAGTGTGTTGCGAGCAGACGGCGTGTGAATCGCTGCTGCAAGCTTTTTACATCAGTGTTGGGCTTGTAGCAGGGATTCTTATATCTATAAGGCAGAACATAGTAAGAAATATTGTTACTAACTTATTGAATCTTGTTACTTGTTAATTAAATATAAATAAATAATAGGATATAAATGTAATAAGCCTTTTGGACGGATCAGGAGACAGTGCAGTCAAAGCGGATGACGAAGCCCAACTCTACATTAAAAGGGTTGTTGGAGGAACACCTAGTTTTCGCCAGGTATAGGGAAATAAGGTTGTACCTACCATTTTTTTATTTTTTTGAGGTTATGAAATCATCAAATGACTTCTCCCGCTCTGGGTGGAGCGGAAGGGCGTGTCAGACTTTTACTGACTAAAACCCACCCGTGTTCCTTCAGTTGCCGCAGTTACCTGACTTGCAATTCTTAGCGAACAGCAGCAGTGGCTTCTGGGAGCCATAGGCACGTGGCTGTCTATGACCACGTGGGCCATAGACAGCCACGTGCCTATGGCTTGTGTCAACTTTATGTGCTTACTGTAAGGTAATTGAAACAGCATCATCAGAGCACTTTATTTAATTAAATAAAAGAGGGAGAAAGAAGGTAGTTCTAAATTATAATGTCGACACTTTAATGTCACTCCTAAATCTAAAATGTCGTCATGTTACTGTACATTGCAATTCGTCTACAATAATCTGACCCCTACCATTGATATCGCGCGGAATGTCGCCTGCCCGCAGCGAGTGAACTAATATCATAAGGATAAGTGAGGATACCTGCCGAAACATGAACACAGCACTTACCTATGAAATACCCACCGTGTCATCGTCACCGACAATTTCGTCAGCACACGTAATAAAATAACCGTCAGCCGCACCGGTATTTTTCAGAAGTATGAAGAAGTATGAAAGAACTTCCTTCAAGTTAAACCTCTTGTTTGGTTTTAGTCATCGTTGGTCGCCGGCGCCGGCGTCGCGTTATTTGTTCGAAGGAGCACCGTCATAAATAAGGCAGGTGCGAAATGAATGACTTTTAGATCTTTACAATTTGATAAAAAGATAAAAGTATGAATGTATTAGGATTTTCCTTAAAATGATTCAGGGTTTGTTCCTTGGTTTAGGGACTTTTGGACTCTTCTTCTTCTTTTTATCACGCGGTACTTAAGATTCAGACAGTATTGAAAAAAACAGGCAAATCCTGCAAGTTTTAAATAACTTATTTACATTAACTTATTAAAATAGTTACAGGTGGGTGTATTTCTGTATATTTAACGAATTACATAGTTAATATTAGAGTTTATTATACTTTTCTAACAGAATCCGCAACGCTCAATTGGCACAGAAAGGATATTTTCATCTCTTTACGACGGACCTCCCACTCAGTCTGTCTTAGTTTAAAAAAGATTTTCTATTCCTAGCTATTCTGGATTTAAATTCGAGTAGTTAATTAGGAAATCACTCAGCATTCCAATGGACTTATTGAAAACATTTCCCCATAAACTGCAACGGCCGATTGGCGTGGGAAATTCTCTGGAAAGCTGGTGTTTACGCAAACTATATTAACTCGGCGGTAATCGCTAAAATATTCAAATAATTCGCATTACTCACATGCTCGTCGATCGTTACACTTATCATTGCATCAAAGAGCCTGGTGTTTGTGCCAGACTGTTCGCACTAATGACAGCATGTCGACAAATAAAAATATCGAAATAATTCATAGCAATTGACGTTCATATTTTTAACATCAAAAATGTGTGTTCGGCGCTTGTGCTGGGTAATAATGGGTTGGCAGAGACAGTTTTGATTGTATTTTTTTATTATTATTTGACGTACCTAATTATATTGACAGCGTCATATTTTCTGTAATATCACACAAATATACTCCAAGATCTATTCATGATCTTCGTAGACCCCTCCGAGTGGGGTCTATGAAAATAAAAACGAATGTGGGGTGCATAAAATAAAACAGCCTCCATCATCTATAGTACCTATTTATATTTAAAATTTTAGAAACACGCACAGGATGTACAAGTGTGATAATACGTGTATTCTATTTAGTGCGTATTTAATCAGTGACACGTAGTTATCGGTTCAATTCCCAGGCAAGTTCAATGTTAATATATATAAAAATCCAGTTTACCCAGTTAGCCGCGCTAGCGCTATCACCTGGCTGACCGACAACAGTGTGAACTTTTCTCATAAGTACAGAAGAAAATGGATGAAACTGCGACGCAATAATCTCCAGTTTCCTTTGATCTCGTGCGTTAATTAACACAGCACATAGCACGAGCTACAATTAACTCATTGATAATAATTAAAATGATACGTTTTAATCGTAATCTCGGTCACAGAACTACTTAGTTAATTAGACCAGGAAGTGATAGATATTAGTAGAATTTTACTGTTATCAATAGTCTGAGTTCACAAGGGGCACGTTGATACGTCGTATTGCAGAAGGAGATACCTACAGCCATTATGAAATTCAATATTGATAATAATTTATGAATGTCTACAGGCTTGCCGATGAGCTGTTGTAGGTATATAGACTTTTTGTATTCAACCATCGAGATATAAGTATAGTACTTATATCTCGATGTATTCAACGAATTTAGGTACTCAGTCCGTTGAACTACTGAAAATCAAGGCTGTTGATGCAATACTTAAGTATACCTACTTAAGTAAATGGACTAATTAATTTGGTATTTCTGTGTTTACCTAATCGATAATAAACTGACTTCGACTTTAAAATTATTTGGCGTGAATATTTGATTATGACAGTTATCTCACAACGACATAACATTCAACTAAAAATAAAACAACAGTTGCAGAAACGAACTTGTAACTTATAAAGCTGTCATTAAATACTAATCTTCCATTAATTTGTTTTAACTTGTTGCAGAAAGCAATGATTAGACTCGATTTGGTTATTTGAAGAAATTAATGAAATCATTAGCGTTAATGATCCATTACGTAATGAGGCGTTACCTAATGTTTGTCTTTGTACATAATATGGGTGATAAAACTAAAACTTCTGAATTTCTAAGCAATGCGCCCAAGTTGCTAACTTAGATAGGTAAGTATGATAACTTAGTGAAGCACCCTTCGAACTAAAACTGGCTTACAGTTAGTAGTTACAGTTATAGCGCATTCATACATATTTATGTGAGAACGTTGTAGGCTTATTGGACTGTAGATTTATTGAACATCTTCTATTTTTGTTAAGTACCTGGTACTTACTTTTTGAAAGGCCTACATTGTCCTCCCATGCCTACTAACACTGTAATTTGAAAGTATTGTAAAAGCCAATTATTTTTAAAAGAGTAACCATGGAGTTTCTTGCCGGCTCTTCTCCATAGGAAACGCCCAATTGGAACCGTGCACCTAGCTTCTGACGTTTCATAAGTGCCCATGTAGGTTTATGTGAAATTAGATATTTTGATTTTGATTGATACATGAATGGATGGAAAAACTACGTTTTCCGGAAAGGCCTTATCCAGACGCAATTTAAAAAAGACTGACGAATGCGTATCTCAAAAAGAATTGATTCAAAATAAAATGACGAATCATCATGAAGGATGTACCTACCTACTTGTTGTGAAAAGATCGTCATAATTTCTTATTTTTAGCTAAATAGCGGTCAATTATGAAGTTAATTGACCGCCCTAAAAATATTCTCATCTAAAAATGTTTCAAGTCGCATATTTATAATTTATGACGGCCGCCCACTAGTGGTATACTGCGACATCGCCTCTATAATAAAAGTTGACGGAATTTGTTTTGTTCTAATTTTATTTACATCAATCTACGCATCAGTATGTCCGCCTGCATTCAGATATAAAATTGTGGAATAAACAAGAACAATTTTGTGAAGTTGAGCAACAGAATACAGATGACGTAGTTTTAAATTCTTGGTGAATTGCAGGCTCTATTAAACCTATGTCAAAAGTTTCAAAAATTAAAACTTTACTCGATAAGTACCTACTTTGTTGCCTACTACGAGTAGCTAGATCTTATCCCCATAGGTAAATACATACATATAAGAACGATATTATGTAGGTATGTAGATTAATATTTTATGAAGGTATAAACTTCTGACGTTGAAGTCACATGAGAAAACGTAGCAACTTTTACTGGTTACGTTCAAGCTTTATTATATAGGAAAATGGATCTGTAAATCTACCTGCCTAAAAGCAAAAGCACATTGTTTTTCGGAGTTACCCGAGAAATAACAGTTACGCTCTACTTAGCTTAGGGAAGTCCTGCAGTTACTGCATGTAGGTGACATCGTGACATAAACCGACGAAAACGCGTTACAGGAAAACTGCGATGTTTTCGCGAAGTGTATTCCGTACCTAGTACTTACGCATAGAGGGAAAACACCTTACCCATGACTAGGGCGGAATGTACTGAAGAATCAAGACATGATATTCTGAAATAGGCATTAAGGATATAAGTACTGGATATGTCCAAGTTTAGGAAAGAATAGGACACAATTACAGGCACACGGCAGCAATTCAACTTTGTAGTGACAAAGTTGAATTGCTGAAGTTGAATTGTTGAATTGCCAAGGGTCCCGGTATCCCTTTCGGACTTTCCCGCAACACGGTGGGGTTGCGGGAAAGTCCGAAAGGGATACCGGGACCCTTGGCAACAGGCAACTCAAGAAACACGGGTGGGTTTTAGTCAGTAAAAGTTTGACACGCAAGTTTGAGCGGGAGGCTCCGCCCAGAGCGGGAGAAGTCATTCGATGATTGGCCAAGCAAAAAAAAAAAAAACCGCTTGGGCAATACACCTGTGATGCCTCACATTGCGTATAACACTTACAATTGCAATGCCTTACATTCAGACAATTCAACAAAAATAACTGCGCTAATTATGTTGTCGAGGAAACATTTTTTTTCAAACATATGAAGGATTTCCTTCAAAGCCCTTCCGATTTTTTTATAGAGGGTTACGTAATTGATGTGTGGGTATTGCAGATATAGGCGGCGGTGACACAGCTTACCATCAGGAAAACCACTAGCCTTTTGATTCTCAATCATCATCATCATTTCAGCCGAAAGACGTCCACTGCTGGACTTAGGCCTCCCCCAAGCACCACCACATCAACCGATCCTGTTGAATCTGACCACAAATCCAGATTTGCGACTGACGTGATGCCTGTTTCGCGAACACTGAAAATGGCCATACAACCCGGTGATAACTGACCTATACTCATAATCGTCAGTTGTTTAATAGAGGTCATTGAAAGGCTTACAGTAGTCTCATGTTCACAGGGTGATAAGAAGATAGTGTTGCCCCTATGTTCACGACGTGATATTATGATGATAATCACGCCCTGGTACCTGGAATTAGCAGAAGAGTTCTTGGTAAAACGCCTTCAATTATTTGTATGAAAGATAGGGGTGATATCCTTCAAATTGTTTGTGGTCGTAGTACTGCATTGGAAAACTCGTTGGTATGGCAGGAAAAGGCTTTCCATCAGGAGAGCCGTCTGACCTCTGAGCCCGTTTGAAAATTTTCTCGCATAAGAAAAGTTAGTCACGTGATGTTACGTCAATAAAACCACCTGGCTGCTAAAATACTGCAACGTTGCATAGCTTGGCTGCACAAAAGCTTACAGAAAAGGGATTTTGTCTCTCAACTGATTCCCAGATGAAAAGAATTGAGGACAATGTCAATCACTTTTTACATGTTTTTCCTGACCTCCTGCCGAGGGTATTGACTTGTGAAAGAGCTCGAGATTTGTCTCTGCCCAAATCAGAATCATCATAGAGTAACTCGCAACTTTGACCTCTGTTATCAGCTACGTGATTCATTGTGCACTAATTATTAATATCTATTGGTATTATACTTGTGTCAATATAGATATAGCAATCGGCTAACTGAATTAAAGTACAGATACCTCGGACGTGCGGTTGATAATTCTGTTTACGTGTGGAACCGTGTGGGCACTGGGAACACGAAACCTCAGGCACAGGTGAGCGCCCTGTACTTTTCCATGATGTTGCTTAAAAACTTTTCATCCATATTTAGTTCTGTTTTGATACCGAAATAATGATATACTGGAGTTCTCATGTATGATTCCAAGGCTGGTTTTTTCAGGGGATTTAAATTCTTTCTATAGGTACTCCTGGTATAAAATAAAGCAAATTTCATTTTATTGTTCATCAAATAAAGAACTTTTCTCAAAAGCTTTTGAAAAGTTCTCAAAACTTTTCATAAGCTGAAATTAGACTTAACTACAGGTGTTTCATGTAAATAACAATAATGAATATTCTTTCGTTATGGTAACTTGATGATCAACATTGATAACTGGGCGATGTGCTCGCTAAACGACAAAGCCCTTTAAATAAATTAAAATTAAATAAAATCATTGATAACTTAATTAATAGTAACACACGGATTCGACGGTGCACCTGATGTCGATAACCTGTATTTGGTGACACTACTGACACTGCAGCAACAACAACAGGTGTTATCGATTAACTCTGCGTTGCTAAGGTCGAATAATTTGAGAAATTGAATGTTTTATGATAAACGTTGGTATAATGGATATCAAAATCAAACTCAAAGCATTTATTTCAATTAAACCAATTACAGGGACTTTTATATTGTCAAGGAGTCGGTCAGTTAGAAAGATGAAGCTAGTTGCCCATTCCAAAGCGTAGTAGGTTCCTACTCAACTCAACTTCAACTTCAACATATATATATAAATTATATACATATTTATTCACTACATTCCGTGTATCTCACCAAGTCATGTGTTCATTCATAAAAATCACAAGCACACTCACAAAGACACACCCTCTCACACTCATTCATTCGCCATATCATATAACACAAAGAGAGGTACATACCATTAATACTACCTTAGACTATTATTCCTTTGTTTTGTAAAATGCTAGCATTTAAGAACTCTAATCTAATGTAACTCGAGGGGATTGGCGCTGTTAGCCGAAATACAGGTTCCTCCTAGTTCGGCTGCAGAGGCTAAAACTTTTGTGTACTTTTGATTTATCATACTAGCACATAACTGTAAACTAATCTAAGTACTGTTTTTATGAAATAAATTATTACTTATTACTTACTTACTTATTACTTATTATATTGAAACAGGCGAGATCCTTTTGCTGGGACAGACGGGATGCGGAAGGCGGAGAATAGGGCGCAGCCTGGGAGAGGCCTATGCCCAGCAGTGGACTGCGAAACTGCAATAGGCTGAGTTGATTGAATAAACTTATGCTTAAGTCTATGCAGAGGTGGAGTTGAGTACCTGTGTTATCATCATCATGATTTTCATCGCTTGGTGCAAATAGTAAGTCTATCATAGACGCAAACATACCAATCATAAGGTATTGTACCTATAAGTATACTATATAATAATAGCTAACGTAATCCTTGAAAACTTGTGCAATCCTTGAGAATACCTAAACCATAAACAATAAAAGTTTTTCCTTTATTTATACTATTATTTCCAATGGTGATACAATAAGGCTTAAATCCATTATAATCATCATCTGCCTAGCCTTTTCCCAACTATGTTAGGGTCGGCTTCCAGTCTAACCGGATGCAGCTGAATACCAGTATTTTACATGGAGCGACTGCCTATCAGACCTCTACAACCCAGTACGATACCCCTTGGCAAGACTGGTTGTCAGACTTTCGGGCTTCTGACGACCCGTAACGACTGTCAAAGATCCACAAATGACAGCCGAGACCAACGGCTTAAAGTGCTTTCCGAGGCACGGAGGAGTCTCGGTATGTAAAAAAGGTCACCCATCGACGGATCAACCCCGGCAAGCGTAGCTTAACCTGATGGACCGACCCGTGCGGATGTTACTACATAGCCAAGAGATCCTCGAAAAAAAAAACCATAAAACATGGCTTAAAGCGATTATCATAGCAGGCATAAATATTTCTGTTTTGTTATCCTTCTCAGGCATCGAATTCAGATCGGGGCCAAAGCCATTTCAGCTAGCACATAAACTAGGCCAACTGTTAGAACTCTACAATTAACAATAATAACAATATAACAGTAAATATACCCTTTTAAACACCATATTTGGTTGCAAACTTCCCGTCGGCCTAATAAGTTCCGTGAAAAACGTCTATTAGCCTACATAAAAAAATCTCACCATGAAAAATGCCGCCTTTCCGAATAATCGTGACTGGTGGCATTCATTCATGGTGTTTCAACGAATACCGCTGTTTCTATGGAGTTCTAGCGGTGCCGGTGGTGCGGTGGTGCTGCCGAGCTACGTCATAATTTCATGAGTGGGCAATTTTCGTGTGTCAAAGTTGCACAATGGCTAAGCTTAAAACGTAAGCGTTTTCAGGCAATCGACGCTATTTCTAGAAAGTTCTGTTGTGTTCGTTGATATTTCTGTGATATTATATCGCCTAGATCAATAAAAGCTATTGACAGCTTTAACTTAAACAATCACAAGATTATAGTAGTAAGCAAGCTACCTTATATTAAATAAATAAATAGTTAGTGTAGGCATTAGAACGATCAACAATCACTACATAGTATAAAACAAAGTCGCTTTCTCTGTCCATATATCCCTATGTATGCTTAAATCTTTAAAACTACGCAACGGATTTTGATGCGGTTTTTTTTAATAGATAGAGTGATTGAAGAGGAAGGTTTATATGTATAATAACAAGCCCGTGCGAAGCCGGGGCGGGTCGTTAGTAATATTATAAAGAGAAAAGCCTTGTACCTACATTGATGGCAAATAAATAAATAAATAAATAAATAAATAAATAAAAGATTTGTATTTTTGTTTGTCTCTCAAAAACTACTGGACCGCCTTTAATTTTTTTTCACCAGGTGAATGCTATCGAATTAAGTCTCTGGCGGAAGCTAGTACTTCATAAGGTTAAGAATAAGCTCGCCCTCAATACATGGGACTTTAAAACATAGCTGGCGAAATGTGGGTGATACTATAGGTACACCCCTGCCTAACCCTTCAGGCGGCAATACAGGCGTGATGTTATGTTATGGCAAGAAAAACAACAAATTCTCCGAAAAATATCCTATTTACATAATAATAACCTTAGACCGTGTGTGGGTTCAGTTAGGTAAGTTACTGAAATTAAAATAATGCCGAGTCATCATACATCATCATTACTTCACACAGAGCTGAGAAATTGTCATAAACTGAGATAGATATTTGTGCTCAAATGTGAATCATAGATAAATGAAAGTCTAACAACAGCTCTCGTGAGATAAAATGATGAATGTACCATATGGTGATGATAGCGTTACATACGCTTCAGTTATCTTATCAGCCTCACTTGCAATAGCTTCTAATCCTGTACTTAGTTATTCTAGAAAGTTACTAATTGAATTGATTTTCGTATTGAAAATAAATGTAACAAATAATTAGTGTAAAACGTAAATGAGCTATAATTAGCACTACAAATTAGATTGTGATGCTAAATAAAGCTCATTTCGAAAGATATCCTTTACTTATTTTGCTTAAAGTTAACAGAAGTTTCAACGTCAAAAAATTATGTTTAGGCAGGTGTTAATAATTATTAATTAACTTTATTTTTGTAATTATGGAAGATAATTACTGGTGCACAATTCAACTTGTCTTAGACATTAGCTATTTTCCTTAAACAATTTGGATGAAACAAAAAAAAAGAGAAAATTTCCGTATTTTCTTCGATACGTACTCGCTTCGCTTCGTTCGGTTCAGACGTAACATGAAATAATGCCCTTTTTAGCCATTCACGAAATTCAAGGCAACGAGTACAAACGACGTAAAATTGGCATGGATACAAAACTGACCATTCTTAGAACATTATATCACTAATCTTTGCTTCGAGAAGACTACAGTGACAGTCGATAGACAGCTGGCAGTCGTTCAAACTGACGACAAGCTTTGTTAATGAGTAAACTTACAGTAAAAATGGGGCAATGTTGTAATGGAAACTCGTGTAAAAGAATGAGTTCAAAGTCCGACGGGCCTTTGGCAAAAGAATTGACAATGCGGCTAGTTTCACGCCAAAAATTAGTACTGGGTCAGTTTTTAAATTTTTCGCTAATCTGAGACTGAGGTTCTAAGGAATTTCATAATTTTTTGTTCTTTTTAAAAGTCTTATGAAATATCTATAAGTAGATGGGTGCAATCACAAAGCCGTTAAAATAATGAGCTGTTGTACCATAATAACCTGATCGAATTTATTTTAAGCGGGCAGTCAAAACCGGTCCTCTGGTTGACAAGAAACTTTCAGTGTAAGAAGATCTGGGTCACGGGCAGAAAGTAATGAATGAAGCACGCAGGGCACGTCCTGTGGTCGTGACATACGAGTTATTGTAGGCAGTTGTAACGCGCAGATGTTACCTGGAGGCGACCTAACATGAGGCGGGGTGGGCTACATCACCTTAATCTAATCAAAAAGTCGCTCATTCACTCTCGCTCGCTCAATCGCTCGTGGATTGTACCACCACTTCTGAAAATCAAGCTCGAACCGCGAGCGGCCAGGGGTGTTTCAGATTCCAACCAGTCACCATGACATGTGACGTCATACCACAGTCAAACTATGACGTTTACCCCACATACATGGTTTCCCAGAAACATTTTCACACAACACAGCTTTACCTTCATAATTTATTCCTAGGAATAATTACTAGCGAGAACCTAGTACTCATGCAAGTCAAGTTTGTGTTGATCTAGGAAAAGGTTTGCGTTCCATGAGCTAGTTATACGGTTACAATGAAAATATTCATGAATTCATAGGTTAATGTTAAAACGCAAATAAAAACATAAGTTCTATAAAACGTACCTAATGCTACATTTACGTCACGGAAGTGACATAATAATAATAATATATTGTCGAGCTCAAGATTTTCTTCCGTATCCTTATTATATTCTTTTTAATCGATGTAGGTATTAGTAAATCAAGCGTCCTTTTATGTTCTGCGTAAGCGACCGACTCTCAGGGGAAGCACATAAATAAGTGACTTGAGACATCGGTAAAGTGACTTTGGGGATAATGGTATCAAGGGGTGTCAGGGGGATAAACCCAGTTTCCCGAAGTTCATCAGAAAACAGTGCGCTTTGGAGCAGCAGTAAGGTTTCTGCAGACAAGAAAAGAAAAGTAAAAGAGTCAAGGTAATAGTAGTACAAGGCGTTAGTATTCTTAGAACGTTCAGGCAAGGAACCCAAAAACTGACAGATAAGTTATCAGACGGCGCCGCTTTACGTGGAACGCGTGCGCACGTAAAGATTACAAATTAGATCATAGATCGTATCTTAAATAACAATCACGTAAAGTGATCGAATACAAATATGCGATATTATATTATTTCATGATAGCCGACTAGGAATTCCCCACGACATTTGTAATTTGATCTGATTAACTCATTCTTTGGTATGTTAAGCTACTTAGGTATTTAGGAACTTGTTAGATTATAGTAAATGTGGCATTTCAATATATTCATCTAATGAAAAATCAGTAAGTATACTTAATTATAATAACCCCGATTGTCTTCCCAAAAAGTATTTGAAAAGTTGAATTAATAGAAAGAATGTAGGTTAGTGCTGAGTGTAGGCGTGCGCACAGTTCAAACATATCACACGCAACATTTGCAATGGTTACATTATTTGCGCTATAACGGTAAACAAGGTATCACTGTCAGGTACCGCACCTCCTAATCTGTTTACCCCATGTGCAAAAAAAAGCAAGTCGGTAAGAATTGCACAATATTTTATAATCGAACTTACTCTCTACTCCTCTTTCTCAATTCTTGGTCTGTCAAGGTTATTCTCGTCAGTTACTGACAGACTGGTCACACTGGTCAGTGGGTGAACCTTCCAACCGGTCTCCGACCTCAGTACCGGCGGAAACTGCTCGTGACGTCATGAAATTACCGCTGCCGATAACTTGATAACTTAGGAGTTTCCATACGCGCACTTTGCCGCAATCTCGAACAAATTATCGTGGGACTCGATTTTCCAATTAGTATTGAAATATAGAAAGGATTAAATTGATAAATACATTATGATGAAATTCCATTAGATTATGACGCACAGGCAGTAGTCATCAACTTTCTTCTTCTGTTGAATGTATTTGGACCATGTGTTGAGTTCCGTTCAAAGTTCCTAAAATTCGGGAACAGTAGCAAGTGGTTCGTGAAGTTTTGGGTTGTCAGCGTGGTGACGTAGCGTCAGCTGTGCTAACAGAGCACGTCGCCGATGACGCAAGGTGCCGTGCCCTCCGCGCTGTCCCACGTGTTGAGTCAGGCTGCTTTATAACAGCATACCGGCCCGCCTTCCAGCACAAGCCAACAGACCGGCGAGCGAGTAACACGCAGTGACAGTGAACACGTGAACACCTCGAGATAACAGTGCTAATAAATCGTGAATTAAAAAGTGATAATTAAAGTGAAAGGTGAAATAATAATGATGGCTAAAATTGTAATATTGTGTGTGGTGTTGTTTGTGGTGGTCGCTGGACATAAGCACCACCCCAAGTTCCCCAAAAGTACAGAGGATTATATCATACCGATGCCGAGGAAAGGTGAATGTTCAATTTAATTTATTACTTTCTTTCTGGTTTAAATATAAATTTAAAAAAAGTCTAGTTTATTTACACAGTAAATAATTTTTATGGTTGTGCCAATCAACCCAAAAAAAATTGAGGACTTTCAAAAGTTTAAAAAAGATTGGTCCTAATATACTTGTTTTTGTCCTCAGTGGCATGTTCTGGTGACAATGAACGTGACCGTGGAAACATTATTGAACAGTCCAAGTGCGGAGACCCTAAAGAGGTCTTCGAATACTTGAAGGTGAAGGCTGCGCATGAGCAGGTAAATATCACGCATTAAACTTAATTTACTAATTATCTCCAATTAATTAATGATAGTTAGGACACAATAGATTTTTAACTCGTCAATTATGACACAATCAAGGTTTCTTTGCCGCCTATTTTAATTTAACATGTCATTATAATTCATTATCTTATGACCTTATTAGTACATAGCTCCTGCCTATCGCGCGATTCGATCATGACATGCCAATGACTCTCAAGATAATTATAGTTATTAGAAAACATAAATCCCATTATCCAACTGTTTTTGGTCAAATATTTGCAATCAGATTACCTATCAATTGCTGCGCTGTGCTGACGTCTCGAATTTCGTCATTAAATAAATCAGCAATGCTTAATAGATTAACATTTGCCCGATTATCAATCACATTACTCATCGGCAAATATTAGATATTATTGTAATGTACATCCGCGACCGTTTCGCGGTTACTAAACACGGCGTGATTAGCGTTCCGTGAGAACATCCTCCAGTTCGACTTGTATTGTACGAAAGCTGACGAGTCTGTGTTTCCCCAGATCAGTCCGCGCGCAGTTTGGGTGAAGAGGTGCGTCGGCCTGTGCGAGTACGACAACGAAGGCACCTGCGTGCCCACCGAGACTGTCGTGCGGCACATTCCCGTAAGTACACACTATCTTCTTATCTACACTCAGCTAATTCTCATGCATCCTTGACCCGCATACTATATTTGTACAAGAGTACGCCGAGTTGCGTAACTATGATTGTCTTTAATGATAATAGTGACATAACTGTGAAGAATTGCTTCCATGAGTCAGCACATTATTGTGTAGATATTTCTAGATGATCGGAAGTTCCGGTGGTTGATGGAGATGTTAATGATTATTTTGTTACAGATACGAATATACAACGCGAAGACCAACAAGGAGACGTGCGCGACGTACCCGATCGTGGAGCACGTTTCGTGCGGCTGCTGTTCGCTCTCGCCCGAGGAGTGCGCGGCGCCGAGGGTGTACAATCCTCGTAAGTGCTCCTGTCAATGTCCCAACATGGAGGAACGCCGCAATTGTCTCAAAAAGGTTCGTAAGATAATGGATGTCTGTCAACACTAACGTATCGTCGAGCGCATGCCTCGCTCAGTCAGCGTCGGCACTTTCCTTTCCCGCTCTGTTAACACGCTTTTTTAATTTTTCTCTCGATGTTGTTTATCCTTCACCATTCTACCTGTGTGATCCGCGGATAGCTGTGTGTGCGCGTAGAATGAGGTCAAGTCAACACTGGCCTATGTTGAAGTAGAAGAAAAACATATTTGGTTAATGTCTGACGCCTGCTCTATGTCGACGCGTTTTGTACTGACATCCATTGTCTTTCAATCTTTTGCTTTTGTGTGCACTCTTATGTTTTCTCGCATGTTTTTTGTCACTATTTTTGTTTTGTTTTTATTTAATCTGTATCAAATTATCAAATAAAAGTCTCTTCTGAAAAGTTGATTACAGAAACCCAATGTAATCATTAGTTATCCAAAAACTTCGATTCAATTTTAAAATCATAGTGACAACAAACAAACTACGTTTTTCCCGACAAGGTTAGCAATGTTCCTTTTACTTTATTACAGCGGAACCAGAATATGAGGTGGAATCGGTCTAAATGCGCCTGCGAGCAGCGGAGGAGAGTCTAGTGCACTTGCACATATAAGACAAAACGTGGCCCGCCAAGCGGTGGGCCAGTGATACCTGAGTCCTGAGGCAGACTAGTGTTGTGAAACTTAGAGACAGTAAAGTGAACAGAGTTCGAGAACATTTAATAGTGAGGTGACATCGACAAACTTTCTTCTGTGGAAGCTAGTGACGTGTGATGTCAAGTCGTGACTCAAACACAATATTTGGATACGATAGTCATCGGTCACGAGGTGACAAAACTAAAGTCTCGTGCAACCTGTATACGTATAACGACTGAGTGAAGTGTCTTAATAGTTCAGAATTTAACAGTATTATAGTGTTGTAAGTTATTTATTTGTTTAGCTTTAAGATCAAATGGGGCCAAAAGGTGCTGTGAGTACACATTGCTAATTTATTCCATGACTTTTTGGTTTGCTGTCTAATGTACTTAATATTGTAACTCAATGCGTATTATTTGTAATTAATTTATTATTTATTGTAACTAGTTATAATATTCCTTAAAGGAACCTCTTCAATGGGAGGGTCAAGGTGTGTTGGTGGAGTGCCAAAGGCTGCTGATCAGGCTCACTCCTAAACGAGCTTTAAAAGTAGTTAATTTCTCAGTCTCACCCAATTCCTCTTTTGCCTGACCTTGGAATCAAACCTCGCACGTTAGCGATCGTAGTCCTAACACTTACGATGCTAATGTTAATTATTTATTTTATGTTAATGTGCATTTTTCGCAATTCTCCGAGCGACATCGCTGTTCAGTATTTTAGTATTTTTAGTATTTAATGACGAGCGTGAAGCTGATTTTGCGCAATTCCTAAATTGTGATAATAGGTATTCCATTTCTGATAGGTTAATTTTAGACTTGTTAATTACTTAAATGATAAGTTAAATTAGATTCTAAAGTATTTGCTGTCTAGTCAAGAATTATGTTTCTATAAAATTGTATATTATTAGTATCAGCTCTCTTTTTGATTTATATTAGATTATAATTAATTTAATTACTGAATTTCAGGCATCTCCTGTACTTAATTATACTAGGACCTAGTCTTCTATTGTGCCAAAGGCATAGAATCTCATAGGTTGTCTTATTTATTTGTTTTATTTATTTATTATTACTGAACGGAGGTACTCGAGCTTTAAAAGCTAAGCGACGGACATGATTAGAATTAAGCTTTTGTATTTTTAGTGAATAAGTTATAAAATAAACAGTTTTTATAAAACGGTATCTACCTATATTTTTTATTAAAATAAAATCCCTTATATTCTTAGACCAAGTGTAAACACTTATCTAAGTGCTACTTATGTATTAACCATACAAAAGTACTAACTACAAATCTAGGAGGGCAGACCTAGCACTAACAATTACCTGTATCCAAACATCATAAAATCCCGCACTGTCTACAGGTGGTAGCGGGTTGACTGAGACTCCCCAGGGTGCGACGGCAGTGCGATTATGAAATATAAATATATACACCCCTTTGCAAAAAAAACGGGCACCTTAACAGTCATTGGCTTTTGTATGGATAATATTAATATTTTTACTATTGCATTATCATAAATGACCTGTAATTTGTTATAATCAATAAGAATATAGTTTTTTGGCTACACCCCTCTTCCAGTAGCGCTACAATTTTACTAGCTCTTATTGCTTTTTCTGTCATTACAATCGACACAAAGATATCACTTTTAAGTCACAATAAGGCTGGATTATGCGACAAACATACATTATTCTACTAAAAATAACAAGAAGTTAGTTTTAGTTGCCAGGATAACCTTCTAACCGCAAACCTGCAAAATGTTAGTATTTACAAACGGAAAACGGGATTATTATTGTTTTTAAACAAAAGTTTCGAATTTGGAATTAACTTTTTTTCTTACCCAGACTCTTTATTAAGTGCCAGTAACATAGTTTGGCTATTAAAACCTCTTTACAACTAAATGATTACCAATAATGTACAAAAATCAAAACCACCCGTTTTTTTTGCTAAGGGGTATATATATAAAAGACAAAAATAGAGGAAATCTATGTCCATGTACTTAACTTTAATGGTGGTGGGTAAAACACGTGGCCAAATGAGGTTATGGCATGGTTATGACAGATTCACCCAGTGCCTATGGGGATGGGCTAGTATGGAAGACTGCAAGGTGGGTGGTCGATCACCTTATCAAACTGGAAGGAAAGAAAATACCCGTCCTTATTGTGTATAAGAAGAACAGCTTTGCTACTCACCTGTGTCAAATTATGATTTCAACAAGTTTTCAGTAGTCCAGGTTTTCTTACACTGTTACACATACAGTAAATCAGAAGAAGATAAACTTACAAACTTAATGTTCCCTTAATCACGCGAGTATCACGAGATGATCATAAAGCTATAAATAACAATCGTATGACACATTACTCACATATAACATTATGCAATTGTGGCGTTACTTTGGCTAGAAATGTGCTATTAGTATTAGCATGCGGTAACACAATGATGCCTACGTATTAATCATTATTTCAATACCTACAATGCACATTCTCTTATCTTCTTTTCAATGAAATCATTATAGTAATGAAAACGAAATTATGTTTGCAGCGCCTGTCTGGACGGGCCTCGACACTGCGTTTGCGACTGTCATTCTGTGTTTGAGAGACCAGTGACGATAAGCCAACTTAAGTTGGATTCAGCGTTGACAAACGTAGTAGAAAGAAGAAATTAAATGGGATTTACATAAGGTACTTAATCTACATTGGGGGAGGGGGAGGCCTATGTCCAGAAGTGGTCGTCTTTCGACTGAAATGATGATGATGATGATGAGTCTACCATAGACATCCGTTACTGACAAAAAAAAGTTCCTGGTAGAGTGATTTTCTGTTCGTCTATGCTTCACATTGGCACTGAGTTAGCTTTTTAGGGAAATGCTAGAATGACGTTGAAAGTCTTTAGATAAGCCGATTAGATATAAACACATCACATCTTATCGCTGCTGAGAGTGTCACACTTGCACTCTCAGCGTCGTCGGTGCATAGTTTACTCCAGCCTTCATTACAAATCATGATTATTTATTTCAATTTGTTTCTTTATATAATGCATGTTGTATCCCCAAGTAAACCCCGAAGGATTAGACACAGGTACAGCTATAGTACACCAACAATTCGCCAGTTATTTTTATGAAACAAATGTTGGAATGAAGCAATGGGTTAGACATTATGTCTCGATCCCGTGGAAATATCGGGATAAGATAAGATAAAAAAGATAAAATTTATTTATTGTTTACAAGGACCAGATTATAGTACAGATACATTGGGACATGAGAATAATACACAGTCTGGTAAGCGGGTGAAGCGCTGTACTCCTATATAGGCTACTGAGTAGCCTGTGTTTAGGAGAGACAGGACTGATCCCGTTTAAACAATATACATATAGGGGTCTCATGACGTAGTACATTTTATAATTAGGTATAATTATCCTGGTAACAATAACATGCATGCAAAAATAAAGGTAAATGAAAGCCATTGTAAATAGGTAGATTTAGTGTGTAGGTATGTGAGTGTGTGTGTGAGTGCGTGCGTGTGTGTGATAAAAAGTCCAATCAGTATCTGTTAAATCCAGGTTATCAAATATCTGTGTGCCAAACATCCACGAGCCTATTGCTATCAAACACAAATCCAGGCAACGAGTTGCTACTGAGAAATTCCTGATGGAAAACTCAATAATACATTGGCCGACCTGTGAATCGAATCGAAATCGACCTCGTGGTCAGCAGCCCGCGCTAGACCAACGCGAGGCAGGCATTAGAGTCTTCACCTATACCGTCCGTTCAACAGATTTTGACTTCTTAGGCTTATTTATATGTCTAATCTTATATCAAATGGAGTATAGTTGTTGACAAAATGAATTTCAAGAATATTGAATAAGTATGTGCCGCGAACTTTTGCCTTCAAGCCTTAAATAAACGTACGAGGTAGGTCATTAACCTAGATTTGAGTCAAGATTTAGATTTAGACCGAGGTTCGATACCGAATCTGGGTGTTTGTACACTATGTACCATCGAATAAAGGTAGCAATAATCTTGAGATAAACCACTATAGGTTATTTTTTCTTAAGAATTATGCTTAATAATCGAAAATAACCTCATGTCAGGTATTCCCTAAGGGTATTGCAACAAAATTTTACAAGACTAGAACAATTTTTTTGCATAAATTACCAGGAAGTTGCATTGTTACTGATAAGGACTTGTTTCCTAATAAACTACATAATATGTAACTACATCCTGCGAATATAACTACGTTATATCATAACTATATAGATAAACTATTCGCGTTAAACCGGTTTTTTAATTATAGTATTTTATGCGAGATGCGGGATGCCCCTTTACCTTTTAACGGCTACTGCAGATCAATTAGGAAATTCCGAAAACAACTACTTTCAATTGAATAAGTAGGAATTTAATTAAAACCACAACATTTGAATTTATTATCTGATTTGCATACGTTTTATATGTATAAACATTGCAGTTTTAAGAATTTACCTATTCGTTTTAAGTATAACTTAGAATAGAATGTCATTCTTTTTGTGTGCGTTTAGTTTGTGCAGAGTAAACAAGTTTTTATTTATTGAGATATTAAATGACACGTGCCGAAGAGGTTTGGAAAAAAAGTTTCTAAAGCTAAGGTTACGGGTACATCCCTTTTGATAAAATAGATAACAATAACAAAGATAGTTTCACTAGGTACTTTTATTAGTAGATATTCCTTTAGACTTTTACAAAAACAGTCGTAGTCACAGGTAGCTACGACGAGCTACGCCGGCGCTACGGCGTAGCCTGTAGCATCTTTTTGCAGAACGGGCCCGTAGCGGTGCAGATACGCAGAGCTTTCAGTATTGTGACATTATTTTGTGCAGTAGTTCCTGAAATGATTTGTTTTACGGTTAAATATTATAACGATCGGAATTATAATTATAAGTTAATAATAAATTAGGATAAGAGTTAGATAAGTACACTATCGCAATACCTTGTAATGATAGATGTAAGTTGGAAATAAATAAATAAATAATTACGGTTTAAAAATCTGTTAAGCACTTTCATCAAGATCAGAAAAATATAAAAAACTTATTTATAAGTAAGTAGCACTGAAATATTCTTCTTCCTCATGTCGAGTATTAAACAATAAACATAACGAGAATTTGGTAAAACACGAGGTAATACTTATTCATCATCTTCCTGCCCTTATCCCATGTTACTTGGGGTCGGCGCAACACGTTTTCTTTTTCCACTCTCCCCCCCCTGTCAAACGTCACTCCCTTCTCTTTCATATCATTCCTCACACAATCCATCCATGTTTACTTTGGCCTTCCTCTCCCGCTCCATCCATCAACATTTATTTTCATCACTTTTTTAGTCACATGCGTTTCGTCCCTCCTCCTCACTTGCCCATACCAGGCCAAACGATTACCTTTCAACTTTTCTGTCACTGGCGCCACTTTTAAACTTCCCCTTATATGCACATTTCTTACTTTATCCATTTTCGTCACACCACACAAGGTTATACCTACTTATTACGAGTATAAATGAAGTTTTAGTGCAACAAAAACAACGTTATATTATACCATTTTTTACAAGGAATCGCTATCGCGGGAAAACTAATTCGATCAGTCACAATAATTAAGTAGTTGCGATCTTTCTTAGAACAAGATAACTTCTACTATCTAATTTATAAATATTGTATCATTGTTGCAACCGCAGACCACAAAAGCATCTCTAATGATAATAATAAAATAAAATGCCATGTTATTATATTAAAATGACTTGTAGGAATATTTAGAACTAACTTATGACCGCGGCTTCGCCCGCGTGTTGGTCGTAAATTATTCCACGAGATTTACTACCGAGATATCCTATGCCCTAACCCAGGGCATGGTTCATCCGTGTGCCAAATTTAATAGAAATCTGTTCGTGGCGTGAAAAGGTAACAAGTTACTTCATACTCCGTCATCTACGAAATTTGTAATTGAATTAAGTGAACGGAGACGACAAACGCCCGTCAATTGTAGCTTGTTCATTCCCTTTATTTTTGAAGCCGGCGCCAGACACACACAGTCACATATTTGAACACTTGTTTGAATACTTGTGATGTACGGTAATAAATGTGAGATCAAACTTTGATCAAATAACCAAACACCCGTGCCTCACATGTGTTCAAACAATATTGTTCAAATAAGTACCTATTCAAATATTGTTGCTATGTCTAGCGGCGGCTTTAGAAGAATTTTACAAAAGCGTAAGGAGAGTTCGTCCAACCGGGTGTCCCATGGCACCTCTCGCCTTTTTCTAAATAAAACTTCATGTAGAATACTTATTTTCTTTGTATTTCGCCCGCAATTTTCAACACGCCTCGTCTTTTAGGTAGGTAATTCACTACCATTTATAAATGCCTGTAACATGAAATGCGTACCTAAAGAATATAAAAGTTATCTCTAACCACTAATAATAATCTGTTTAATTGTAACAAGATCTTAGTGATTCCCGACCCATGTAGGCGCTCTATGTAGGTAGGTAGTTGACCAGCAGAATACAAATAAACCGTTTATTGAAGAAAGACGTTTATACAATATTGTTAGGTTATAGGAAAACTGGCTTTAGTTATGTTAGCGGTAAGGTGCACAATAAGTTTCCCATTGGTTCTCCCTCCATGACTTCATGTATGTTGATTTTTCAGTTTTTCCTGTACATTATTGTGTATATTTCATAATTTCACGTTTACCCTCAATATTTATTTACCAGTGTACTTTGAATACCAGTACTAATATTAAACACTCATGTTCATGTGTTCTTTAGGATCATATTACAAAGGCAGGTGATGAATGTTGTTGAAAAAAAATGTAGGAAATCCCACTTTTTATCGCGAAACGTGAATCACAATTTACTGTTAGGATTCCGTAACCGAGTCACTAAAACGAATCTTCGTAATAGGTACAGCTAGAAACACGATTTAGTTGTCTGTCGAACTCAAGACTAACTTAGATGTTGTCACATCTAAAATAAAATAAATATTGGAGACATTAACAAAGACTTTTTTGGCTAACGGCTGTCTGGTTTAATGTAAAATTGTTATTGAAATACATGATTGAATGGATCCGTTCAGAGCGTCTGATCATCCTTACGTTATGAAAAGTTGTGAAGGAATATGTTTGAAGTTATACTCAAATCGATACATATTATGGAACCCGAGCTAAACACCAAACACGCCTGACCAGTTTTTATATTTAACTACTTACTTAATTAACTCCAAATTGTAAAGACTGAAGTTTGAAGATATTCCCAAAAAAAACTAATTGAATTAGTTCGGGTATCGTTTTCTAATAATCTCGAAATAACTATGATACTTATGTAGATAATAAGGCTGTTTAGTTTTTGTGAGTTGAGAATACCCGGCGGAAGTGCATTTGGTAAACCCGTTGTTTGGCCTTGATGTCTTGGTCACTTTTTGTTGGCAGCACGTGTATTACTTGTGCTGGTCATGGTGTAAATAAGAATCTACTTTTAGCAGGCTTAATGAGTAATGGAACGGATCTAGATTCTTGTAGACCTAGTCTAGATTTTGTAGGAGGCACGATGTCGGATAAGAAATATTGAGAGAGAGATTTTGAAGCTTTGTCTGCACATTTTTTTTCTCCTGTATCAATCCTAAACCTTTTCTAGCATTATAAAGATTTCGAAAAAAAATTACCTATGATAACTATAACAATTTATATATTAACACGTATTTAGCTGCAGTAAAGGTCAGATAGGCAGTCGCTCCATGTAAAATACTGGTACTCAGCTGCATCCGGTTAGACTGGAAGCCGACCCCAACATAGTTGGGAAAAGGCTAGGCAGATGATGATGATGATGATGTATTTAGCTGCAGTACTAATATTTCCTTGACTTTTTATTTGACTTTTGACATCGTTAAAATCGGCAGAGATACTGGAACAGTTAGACCAGATGCTGCATAGCCTAAATAGAGCCTCTCGGCGGGTAGGCCTCGGCAGGAATTTGGGCGAAAGTCATGTAAGTACAATTCACACGTCTTGCCGAGTCCAATCCACATTGAAAGGCTTCTCGAAGTTGTGAAGGACAGGTTTAACTCCCCAGGGCAAGTCATAGCCGCAGACGCCGAGCAATGGGTAGCTCAACGTCCGATAAGGGCCAGGACCAGGTCGACGGCGCGTTATGTTCCACAACTATGAGAGAGAAGCCGACAGGAGGATCCAGATTTGGGCAGCGTTTGGAAAACTTTGTCAAGTCTTCCCATCACCTATCCCGCAATGCTGGAAGACAACCAGTGCGTTATGAGTTATGATATACGGTGCCGAAACGTGGACACTGACAGTCGGGCTGGAAGAAAAAAAAAGTTGCGCCGACCGCAAATAAATTGGGATGAGAAAAATGATGAATTGGAGTTCCGTAATTCAAATGGGTTTCTTTGTAATGGGTTTGACTAAAATACTCGCACTACCACACACCTACTTTTTGTTCACATGGCTTATTATTCTGTTTTCACAGAAAATGCGCAGGCGCTATTTTTACTTACTAATATGTACTTTTACTTTAAATTGTCACATCTATGTGTGACGTCTTTCATATTTTTACGAACTTTGGAGCTATTTGTTTAGGTATTGTTATCAACTAACATAGTGCAAACATATGATGACATTTTAAAACAACAGTTATCTCGTGGACACACGTAATGATGACATTTTAAAACACTTGTTCGCAATAAGTAAATTATCTAAAAAAAGTCCTAGATCCGTCAAAAGAGAGTCTAAGTTTCGGCATTACCGACTAAAGCAATAATAAATAATAATAAGTCTATACCAGACACGTAATTCCCGTAGTTTTAAGAACATTTTCATTCAAATCTCAGCTCAATCAATGTAAACACTTCAAAAACCTCTAGGTAATTGACCAACTTTTTTTTACATAGCCTGTCGCTGATATCAGATTGCCATTTGAATTTGAACGTTTTTTATTACGATGATTGGTCTTCTGTTCGTCAAGTAAACTGAGCTGTCCTGCCGACAGCGGTATACCTGGCTTTTGTCACTCCATAACGTTTCACGATTAAGTTCGCACCCAACCAACTTAATCTGTCGGGCAGTCGACTCGGCATAACAGCTGCGCTTCGACTGCCACACTCGGCAAGCCGAAGTCGTGTCTCGGGAGTTGACGTGGGTTCAGATTCATAAATACTTACCTATTCAAAAACCGCGCATAAATTAACGCAGCTTATATTCAACTACGGAACCTTAACCAGGGAGTGTTTCGTCAAAGTACGATGTGTAGTTATGAGACATTTTCATTAGAAATCCGATACAATGTTACTCACCTATTACGTCTATCTATACCTGTCACAATAAGCCGACGGGCCCACGCTCCCACATGATGGCGTCTCCGCTATGTAGGTACTATGATAACCTAATCTTAGTTCTAAAGCAACGCTTTTATTTGACTGACGTGAAAGTGAAGACTTGTTGATACGTGCGGTGTTTTCCAGTGTGATTCACTTCTGCAGTCTGATATTTAGCGAGATGAGTATTTTATTACCAAGTTTTAGAGACTTTGAAAGTGACCTGACAGATATTTTTTAATGACTGTTTCATTACAGCTAACTAAAACCACAATAAACAAATCTACTTCATTTACTGCACACCTATAAAAAAATCTATATTATGTTCTTCAAAGATGACGAAAGAAGAAAAAAAAAAGAAAACATATTTTTTGCTACTGTAACCTTTGATAAGGACATGGCCTGAGATGGCCTGCGCCTGCCCATACAGGGTAACGCGCTCCACACGTTCCCCAAACGCGCTCGCACGTCAGAACCCTCGTGATGTGAACTGTATTGTTAATGAGTCAATGTTTATGTTACCCTTGTTCATATTACCGCTTTATTATGGTATTTCAACGCAGAATGTCGGCACACATTCCTGTAGCGTTACTCTTGCTGCATTAACTATTATCTGTGGGCTGTGTGACGTAGGAATAACGTCATAACAATGAACATTTTTGAGGTTAAAGATGTGTGTTCACTACCTGAGTAGGCGATCAAAATTACAGCAATGTAATCACCCCATCCCGTCTGACTTCACAAGCTTTGTTGAGCGGTCTAGCGATCCACAGCCACTTTGGATAGTGGCTTAGCCAGCACAAGGCAGCGTGGTAGTTACAGACAAACCTCTGATGGGATGAAAGGATGAGACCAACTGCTAAGGAAGAGGAAGCCTCAGAGGCTAATGATAAGGCTGCGATTGGGCAAGGGAAAAGGTAAGGAAAAATAAATTAATACATTTTCGTTTAGAGTAGCCTAGCTAGGTCCAGCCTCGTATAGCAACCATACGTCGGAGTGTCACTACAAAGTTAATTTTGTATACTTATGCACGGTTTAACTAGATACAACGGCAAAACCTGTGTTACTTACGAAAGCTAACAGGGCGAATCACAGCAGCAATTTTATTGAAAGTCATGACGGTAGAAAACCCAAAAAATCTTAGGATAAGAAAGAGGTTGCGGTTGCTGCAACATCCACCTAAACCACATAATAGTCTCCGTTCAGGTCTGTACTAATTCCGTCTTTAGCTGTGTTTGGTATTTAGGCCACGTGAAGTTAGTGCAAAGGCCGGAAATCTAATGATATCGACCAGAACCAGCAGGAGATGCAAATTCAGTAAGCGAAAATACATAATGACAACTCTTGGCACGAGTTTAAGTATAAACATAGAAACAGATTTATTAGCAATTAACAAGATTGTGCGAGAGCGAGTAATGCTCATAAAAGGCTAAGCGTAGGTAAAGCACGCGGGCGGAGTGCGGGTCGAGGCGGGTCGCGGCGGGCGCGGGTCATCGCGTTAACCGCGGCGTACGTGATGTTATTTTTGTACTGCAGCTACAGATTTAGTTCAATCCACCGTTATAGCTCCTAGGAGTGTAAACACTAGGCTTTAATTAGGAACAGTTGAACGTTACACATGCGCGTGGGCACGTGTGGCAGATTGATGGGCGCCGATCGCCGTTTGTTTTGTATTGCGCGGGAAATCAGACGTGTTTGTTTTGCCACATTCGATTTAGTGAAAATTCACTAAGACCGCTGATAGACGCCGTGTTATATCGGACACTTTAGCTCATTAGTTTGTGTTCAACACATTGCTATATACTTAAAGGTATTCGGGGCTTAATATAACTCTTCGATATTTTTATTCGTGCACCAAAATAGCAGGTGGAATTTGTAGAAATGAGGGTAATCGGTTTTCAACTATAAACGAAAGGCAAATAAATAATTAGGTATGGAAATAAGCAACGATTAGTTTATTTTTTCAGAGCTAACTAACGACTGACTCGACGGAAAGTTTTGAACTAGATGGAGCGGGTAGCGTCATGCTGGGAGATCTGTTACATCAGTAAATCTATGAAGTAAGAATGTTTCTTAAAACAAATAGGAAAATCCAGCAGACGTACAGGAGCCTATAGATGTTGAAGAGCAATACTGAATCTAATTATTGTCATGGCGTTGCATTTCCTTCGAGTCATCAACATCTGCCTAGCCTTTTTCCAACTATGATGCAGTCGGCTTCTAGTTTAACCGGATGCTGCTAAGTAGGTAGGTGCCAGTATTTTACATGGAGCGACTTCCTATCTGACTCCACTACCCAGTTACTGGACAATAGGTACGCTAGGTACCCCTTGGTAAGACTGGTTGTCCTTTTGGGCTTCTGACTATTTAGTTCTGATTTCCCGTAACGAATGTCAAAGAGCTTTGGCCAAACTGTAGCGAATCCGGCGCGGGATGTGTTCTTGTACGATATGCGTTCTTGTAACTTTTATCATAATGGAGGTGTTCAAACTGGTGTGGAAAGTCGCTTGACGTCCTAATCATTAGAACAATCGCCTGTAGCAATTGTGTCCTGCATCCCGCGCGCCTCCGTGTAGCCGGAGCTCCGGAGACGTACGTTTCGGAAGTACAGTCTTCGTGTCTCAGTCGCACTTCACACTATGATGCCTGATCTACAGTGGACTACTAACTATAGTGGACTGTATATTTCGCACGCGTAGCATGGCTCTACTGTAAAAATGGGCTTTTTCGACGGAAGAATAGACAAAACGACAGGTTGTGATTGTTTATCTTAATTTTGTCTATTCTTCCGTCGACAAAGCCCGTTTCTATGGTAGTCATGCTACGCGTGCAGGCATCATAGTATGCACGTTTTCCAACGATTTTAAAAATCGGTTCGCTGAGTTTTTTTTTTTTTTTGAAGCTGGATATTCGTCAAATGACTTCTCCCGCTCTGGGCGGCCCGGGAGAAGTGCGTGCGTGTCAGACTTTTACTGACTAAATCCCACCCGTGTTCCTTCAGTTGGTATTGTTGTTCCTGTTGCCAAGTTCCCGGTATCCCATTCGGACTTTCCCACAACCCTGGCAGGGTGTTGTTTGGCTGCGAGTTGGCCACCGGACTATTGCACTAGTCGTGTGTCATGTTCCCAACTCCTGATACTATCGTGCCTTTGTTTCCTAGGTTATTATTTCCTCCTTTTTATTTAATTTTGGCGCGGCATGTTTTTAACTTCCATTACTTACCTTTACCAAAAATGTCATCTTCAATGTTCACCCATTTCCTAGCTAAAAGTACCAATCCATTTTTCTCACAATTCTTTCATCGTCGCCTTTTTCCCCGCATTCATTGCAAAATAAATTATTTCTGATTTCTTTTTAATATTCTTTCAGCCATCCACATTTCTCGGGTATCCATGGAAAATCCCCGGCTGGCTCACAGTTGCACACGAAAGGTGCGAATTTGAGCACACGAAAAATACCTCTGTTATTACTCAGTAAACCAGAAACGAATTCCAACAGGTAACACGCAAATACACGTTACACAAAATTAATTTTAACATATCGCCCACGTGCATAGCTCTTGGGCCGCGGGGTCGATCAAAACAAGTTAATTTCTTTGTTGGTAAAAAGGTAAAAATAAACCAGTATTTTTAAACGGTCATGTGAGGAAATAGGGTAATGAAATCGTAAAGTGTGCAGGGTCAGGAAACTGGGAAAAACATGCGGTTTATAATTTTATTGTTGTTCATTAGGTCGCGTCATGGATCCACTTGTTCTTTGATCGGTAGGTGAGTCGACTCTTTGGGGTAGCTACTACCCACTACCCACTATCCAGGCAGGATAGTAGACTATCATTCCGTAAAGCGAGATATGCCTCGAGGATAAATCTACTTGCCGTAGTTACTGCGAGAGTAACAAAAGAGTAGAAAGCTCTCTATCTAAATGCTGAGTTACCACCACTGATCTGATAACGAACAACTTATCTCAGCGCAAAATTTTGGGGATAAAAAAGGTGCCTATGACTTAGGTACTTAATATATTTTAGGTACTGGTGTACCTAAAATATATTAAGTAAGTCATAGGCAGTCGAAAGGATAGGGCATGGATCTGGGGGCCTAAAACAGCTAACATTAGCAATTCTTCTAATTTGACACAAAAGCAATTCATTATTTGTGGACCATTTTACGAATCTCCATAGAAAACTGTCAAACAGATGAATTATTTCGTAATATGAATCGCACGCAGATCATATTATGAATTTTCAGTTTGTGACATTTTACGATGATTCATAATACACTTCCGTTTTTTTGACATACCGACCTATATTCCTAAAATATACAATTTTTTCTGATAATTCTTACAAAACATAAAATTGCAAGGTGTTTCGATTTTTCTGATGAGAAGTATATTTTCCTATTATAATTCTGCCAAAGTGGCTGTTTTAAGCCCCCTGCACCCGCGACGCTTGCTTCTCCGAGTCTAGAAGAACACGTCTTGAATACAACATTCCGGTATAAAGTAGCAATTGTAGAAAAATACCTATACCTACTTACCAAGTTTGAAGTTTCACTTAACTTTAAGTAAGTACGTAGGTATAATATTTTATTGTGACTAAGTTTCTAAACAAGCGGGAATAATTGGAATAGTTGGCAGACATTCAACCGGAAATCGGCCGGATTGTGGAAGATCTTGCCGAACACATCACCGGGGTCGGGTTCAACGGGACTGGCGGCATTCGCTCCGGATGACATTCTCATTGCGCACGGACAAACCAAACATTTGGGCAAAAAGGTATCCAAGAAAACACGTTGGGAGGCCAACTGAAAAAGTACATTTACGACTTGAAAAACATCGAGATTTCTTTTGGAAAACGAAATATTTGACGGAACCTTAGAATAATCAAAACTCTATAAATGTGTAGACGTAGGAGCAGTATCGCCGCTAGGACCGATGCCTGTCAGGGTTGCGGGAAAGTCCGAAAGGAATACCGGGACCTTGGCAACAGGCAACTGATGGAACACGGGTGGGTTTTAGTCAGTAAAAGTCTGAGACACGCCCTTCCGCTCCGCCCAGAGAGGGAAAAGTCGTTCGAGGATTACGCACACTCAAAAAAAAAGGATGAAATTTTATTCGTTTTAATCAAAATCGGTTGCGTAATTTATGAAGAATAACGCTGTCACCCGCAGACATAAAAAGCGACTTTTTATGATGTAGGTAGGTGATACAGGTTGTATGATATAAAGATAATATAGATATCGAGTGACAAAACTCATGGCCTATTCACCATAAAATCCAGTTATTGTTGGCAAACTGCATTTCATCCGAAAGACGTCCACTATTACAAGTCTATACCTAATGGATTGGCAAGTCGGTAGACCAATCTGGCAGTCAGGCAAATTGGATTTGAGAAGCACAGGACCGGGGTTGTGGCGACGCTTGGCAGTTCGGAGAGCATTATGTCCAGCAGTGGACGTCTTTCGGCTGACATGTTGATGATGGTATCCAGAACGGCGCATCCAGGGCAAGCCGGTACCGACAAAGCACTCTTGTCTTTTCATGTTTTGTAAAAAGTAAAGAGGTATGAGGAACATGGTGGAAAGTTCTTATTCCTCCATAGAAAAGTGAGGATCCTCCGACCAGACGGGTGCGGTGTCTGGTGAGCTACGATATAGGTAGGTATAACATATCGGGCACGATATGTTATACCTACCTATATTTATGCTAATCGCATGAAAAACTTTGCTCGCGCAGTACAGCATTTCGCGTAACGTCAGTGTGATCCGTAGTTCACATGTGGCGTTATGTAGATGGCGCCACAAAAGAATCGCTAAATAAAAGAAAGAAAATAACAAGAAACTCATTTATTCTCTTGAAAGTTAACTATGATAAGTTACAAGTATTTACAATGTATAAAGTATAGACTCGCTTATGTACGAACTATGTCTTTCTGAAGCATCAACATCTGCAATCGATCACTGAAACGAATCACAGTTAAACATTTCTCACATAACATACTTAATAATACGAAAAAGATTAATAATGAGGTAGTCGACCAAGATAATTAGACAAGTGGGTACCATTTTAGAGGGTCTAGACAAGTGAAAATCCCTTCGAATGCGTTTCGTATTTCTACAACAACTTTCAACAGGATTGACATTTTGTCTAGGGACTCAGGTCATCACGATTGGCAGTTACCTAATTAACTTGGTCGGCTAGTACAAAAATATTTTGGAAGCGGTCTACTTAGCAAAAAGAAAAAGGGATTGAAATGAAAAGTAAAAAGTAATGAAGTTACTTTTTCGAACTATGTAAGTATGTGTATACATGTATGTGTTTGTAAAGTGTTCCCACGAATCTAATGTCCGTTATATTAAAAGATCCGGCATCATGTGAATAAGTTAAGACAATCATATTCATTCAAAAAATAAGCTATATCTTAAAATACTACTATAAAGAAAAGTGGAAAAAAAACTAGTAAGTTGAGGTTTTTGCTCCGAACGAGCCAAGTAATCTTGGGCTTGTGAGGTGAGGTGAGGTATCGTCTGCTTCTATAGAATCTGAAAGTGTAAACAAAGTGATTGCGAAACAAACCCTGTTTGGGTTCAACTCTGAACCCAAACAGGGTTTGTTTCGCAATCACTCACTAATGTGAACACATTCATCTGTGTTTAGAAGGTTTCAACGGGATGTTGACTGGGTAAAGAAAAAAAAAACTATTTAGTCCGTCTCAGTCAGTTAATTAAAAAAAAATAGACACGTATTTTTTGCTCTATCTTAATAATAAAAAATGATTTAGATGAAACGCATTACAGTTGGGGAGTGGGGTCTCGCTACGTCACTAGTCAGTATAAAATCTACCGACCAGTGACGTCATGCCACATTTTAACTCAATGTATTGCCGTATTTTTTTGATCAGGTACCTACGTAAAAAAAAGAAAAAGTAGGTACGTGGCCAATATTTTTTAATAAATATCTGAGTAGACAAAAAAAAATTAGTCAACATCCCTATAATTGAATATTCTTAAATTGTAATTGAAAATCATCGACCAAAATTGAGGATAAAAATATTGATCTGTTGTGAAATGAAAAAAAATATTTACACTAGAAATTGGCATCCACAGGTACTTTTTCTGGTCTATTTGTTTACACTTCCAATTTATGTATTATGTTCCGATGAAATAAATAAATAAATTGATAATTTAAACAAATTTAATTTTAGTGTATTTTACCATTAGGAAATTCTCAGTAGCAGCCCAGAGACTGGATTTGTGCCCGACAATAGGTTCCCTCCCCCTATTACAATGTCACTTATAAAATAATAGGCAAATGTGGGTACCTCACTTCCAATGCAATAATTATGTTCCTAAAACATAATAATTATATACTTTTGTGTAATAATCACATTTTGAATGATGGGTCTTATTGAATATTCAAATCGGCTTTATTTAAAAAGTTTCTAAACTTTGTAAACTTCATCAATATTTAATGTTTCCCCGTAATATAATAATTAGAATACAACTGTTATTAAGTACCATAGGAGTTACCCCTGGCTTCTGGAAAACTGATCACGTATTATTAGTGATGAAATAATTAGCAGTAGCGATAATTATTAATTACGCATTAAAATAGCAATAATTATCTCTTTATTTGTAGTTGTCACATTTATTTATTGCTTTCATTAATCGCATTGCTATGACACGTAGAACAGTAAAACAAAGTTAAAAGTAAGTGTATCTTCGGTGTGTTGTACAATCGATATAAATGTTGATACCACCAAAAATTTAAATGACTAAATTACTGTACAGGGTTAGATTATAAACAAGGACCTCTATGGTAACTACGTCAACCGGAAACATGTAGAGTTGTTCATAGATAAACTTTTTATTTTTAATCCTGTCTTTGTATACAAGTTAAGTTTGGTAAGAAAGTATATTTATCATAACATTTACTAACGGTGAACGAATCTGCCATGTCCTTGTAAAAAACATCACCCTGTATAGTTTCAGTCATTGGCACTATGTGAACTTTAACATAACAATGTTGCTATAATTCACTATAAACAATTTATTATTTCATCGTAAAATTATGCATTAACTAATATTAGGCTTAAGTTATACATAACACAAATATTATTTATTTTAGCAAAAAATAAGAATTCAGTCTTTATTTCAGCACATTACTAGACATTATTATTTCAGGTTATTTACAGTACATATTTTAGAGGTCATCTTTAGTTCATTTTAAAGTAAATATTATCCATTTCGGTATTTGATCATTAACATATAAATAGCACATAACTATTTGACTATACTCCTCTATCATCAATAACTGTTTATTTTGAAGGCCTCGTTAATTGATTAGTACAAGTGATTATGGTAATTAAAATCGAAAGTTTGTTATGATGGGTCCAGATATGAACGCGGGTCAATCATTCTAATGTAAACCTTGTTGCAATGACATAAGTCATATAACGAACACTTTTAAATTGGATTATCTGTCTATATTTACTTAAATTTTGCGCATTGATTCTGCGCAACAGTAAACTTTCATGTTAAGTTTAGCGCGGAATATTTACTATTATGAAAGTACGGATACCCATAATAACACCTCACGTACAGCCAGGAAAATTAATTGTTTATCAAATTGACACACTACGTTAACACGAGCGGCACGTTGTCAACGGCAGACGCCAATGCGTCGACGCCTGTAGTTGGACGTGTCGGTGGTTGGCATCGACGCGTCTCTGTCGTGGGCAACTTGATGCTCGTGTATATGAGCACATATAGCTATTTCATACTATTGTCAAATAATTACAGCTGTAATTTAATAATTTTAGCCGCTCATGCGCTCAGCGGGTAGTTATTTTAATTTAGTAAATTTTAGTCGATTTTTTATCTGTATCACGTAGTACTAGTCAATTATTTTTCCTGACTTTATTTAAAAGCTATCACTTGCATAATCAGATAATTATAATGAACATTTATTGCTGTTTTCGTTCTAGGCATCAATTATACTAGAATGTACTAGAACAAGCCCTAATGTTCGTCCTCCGTTTTGTTGCGAAAATGTGGCACGCAATTATCGCACTTGAGTTTACATTTATGGCTCATAGAACCAATGATACTAACTATTATCACACAAATATTTTTCTACTAGCTGTTGCGCGCGACTTCGTCTGCGATCCAGGATGTACGTAGTAGCCTACGTCCTTCTCCAGGTCAAGGGCTAGGCCTTGTGCGAAGTTTCATCCAAATACGTTCAGTAGTTTCAGCATGAAAGCGTAACAAACAAACAAACCTCACTTTCGCATTTATAATATTAGGATAAATAAAAATTAATTCATTTCGGCTTATGATATTTCACCAGTCATAATAAAAATGTTCTATTGTAATAAACTCGCCTTTTTCTTTTGAAGTGATTAGTATTGGACAAGCGCAGGTATTTTAATTAACTAAAATATCATATTTATGTATCTTGCGCAAGATCAGTGCCGATATAAAATACAAAACAAAACAGTACAAACCTATTCTAGTTTTATAAAATTTTATCTTATTATTTGACATATTTTGGTCCTAAGTTATAAGTTTGGATGCGACTAATATCGCTTTTAGGCGCTACAAAGCTTTAGGAAGATTATTATACCTTGTCTTAGCTTGGTTATATATTGTTAAGCTTATTATAACCAAATTCAATATTTTTACTAATAAATACTTAGCAAAAACGGGACATGAAAAATCGTATTTCATATTAGCAGTCTTTATAATATTATTAGTCTTATGATACGAAGTCGCATACGATTTTGCCTTTATAGATTAAAAAAACTCGCAAAGTAGCGCCTGAACTTAGCAACTTTAATAACAGTACAGAAGGCGCACTCCCCATTTTATGAAGCTACAAATACGCGGTGGGCTCGTCTTGTCGGGCCAACTCAGTGAGTGTAACGTAGTCTGAAGATATAAGATAACGCGATAGAGATGCAACTTCTAGGTGAATATAACTGTAAGTAATTAGCGCTGTGCGACCCGAATTGCACTTTATTGTGTGGTAGTAAGAGTCGCTTTTTATTTAAATGATTTTGCGGAGTGAACCATCTGTACTAATCTGTGGTTTAATACTAAGTTGTAATTGAAACTAGGTGCAACAGTTATCACAGTCACTCATACAGCGGGTATATTGTATAACGCTGTAAGTCTCTCTATGAAGCCATTCTCCGTGGTTTCTCCGTGGATGTCACTCCTCACCTCTCGCTCCAAGTGACGCATATCGTTTAGTGAAACTTGAGAATTAGGAACGATGGCGCTGTTCTTCTCTATGTGTGTGTACACTTGCATCTTACCGTCAGTGTTCTCAGCCTTGAACACGGTCTGGTCCGCCGCCACAGTGTCACATAGCACGCTGTTCCTGTACATCGGTCTTAGTATCGCGAACTCCCTCTCCTGCGTTTCTTCATCTTTGTATTGACCTATCATTTGTTTAGTGAAGGAGCTATCTAATTCTTGCTTGTAAGCTGGGTCGCTGTACATCTCCTTAACCGACACTATGTTCAGTTTCCCGAAGGACTCCTGCCGCGTGTCCAGTACTTCTGCATTGTTCGTGTAGCTGTCGTCTAGTTGGTCTAAGGTAACATTGGGCGCTCCTTTTTTGACGCTCTGGTTCTTTTTATTAGGTTTTTTCTTGTCAGACAAGAGGACAGTTCTGAGAATGTTGGGCGATTTGGTGGTGGAGGCGAGGGCGATCTTCTTAATTTTAGATACTTCGACGTCTTCGCTTTTGATGTTGGGATGTTTGTCTTCGAGTTTGACGAGCGGTTTCTTGTCCTCTTTGAGGTCTTTGAGCTTGGCTTTGTGCTCGGTGACACGGTTCCTGACCTTGTCGTGTATGAGCACGTGTCGGCGCAGGTCGCCGGCCACGCGGAAGCACTTGTCGCACTGCGGACACTTGTGCGGCCGGTCCCCTGAGGAGAGTAAAAAAAAAAAAAAGAAATGATAATATAACTTGTATGTAAGTATAGATCTAACTGAATTTCGGTCATGGGGGTCAATCTGAGCGGATACTAGACATCGACGCAGGAGATATTGATAAAGTAGGTACACAAGTGTATGCACGAACACAGATGCACTTGCTCTTCCCTTACACTCGTATCATGTGATGTAAGTACGTCAATGGCGGGTTGTTTAGGACTCAATCAATCTGCCTAGTCTTTTCCCAACCATGTTGGGATCGGCTTCCAGTCTTACCGGATGCAGCTGAATACCAGTATTTTACATGGAGCGACTGCTTATCGGACCTCCACAGCCCAGTAACTGGGTTATACGATACCCGTCGGTAAGAGTGGAAGTGGGACTACAGTAACACCTACCGGTGTGCGTCCTCATGTGGCTGAGCCGGTAGGACGAGCACTTACCGGTGTGGGTCCTCATGTGGCTGAGCCGGTAGGACGAGCACTTACCGGTGTGGGTCCTCATGTGGCTGAGCCGGTAGGACGAGCACTTACCGGTGTGCGTCCTCATGTGGCTGAGCCGGTAGGACGAGCACTTACCGGTGTGGGTCCTCATGTGGCTGAGCCGGTAGGACGAGCACTTACCGGTGTGCGTCCTCATGTGGCTGAGCCGGTAGGACGAGCACTTACCGGTGTGCGTCCTCATGTGGCTGAGTCGGTAGGACGAGCACTTACCGGTGTGCGTCCTCATGTGGCTGAGTCGGTAGGACGAGCACTTACCGGTGTGGGTCCTCATGTGGCTGAGCCGGTAGGACGAGCACTTACCGGTGTGGGTCCTCATGTGGCTGAGCCGGTAGGACGAGCACTTACCGGTGTGGGTCCTCATGTGGCTGAGCCGGTAGGACGAGCACTTACCGGTGTGGGTCCTCATGTGGCTGAGCCGGTAGGACGAGCACTTACCGGTGTGGGTCCTCATGTGGCTGAGCCGGTAGGACGAGCACTTACCGGTGTGGGTCCTCATGTGGCTGAGCCGGTAGGACGAGGCGCGGAAGGTCTTGTTGCAGTACTCGCACTTGTAGTTCCGCTCGCCCGTGTGTATGCGCCGGTGCACGTTCAGCGAGTACTTGCGCGCGAACTCCTTGCCGCAGAACTCGCATTTGAACATTTTCTGTAACAAGCGTGTGTTTGGGTCAGACTTGTCGTTACTTTCATAACTTTATATTTGATTTCTGAAATTTCTCAGTATTAGCCCGGAGTCGGCTTTGTGCTAGGCTCGCCCCCTATTCCATGGGACTTAAACATTTAACTGGCGAAATGTGTGTGTACTATAGGTACACCTCTGCCTAGCCCTTCGGGGACTATAGGCGTGATGTTATGTTATGTATAGTATATTTGATTTTTATACATGGTGAGTTTATGTACAGACATTACCACTGGGCCACCATTGCTCTTTTATTCACAATAAGGAAACATGAAATTGGTATTCATCCAAATTACAACAAGGGTGAAGTTTTTTATCAAAATCAACGCTTAATTAAACTTGGCAATTAATATGATGCAGCGCCATCTACCTGGTGTCAGAGTTTTAAAGCCGCCCATAGGCCTCTGACTTGGTTTCACATGCCGTCGAGAAATATCTCTCAGGTCTCGGTTTCCTCACGATGTTTTCCGATGTTGACCGGTATGACTTGGCAGTCTGACGGACACACCCCTAGGCTACGTATCTTATTTGATAATAAATACTAATAATATGAGTTGAGTAGTACCTGGTCGGAATGTATGGACACTTTGTGGTACTTGAGGTCGCTCCACTGCCGGAAGTCTCGCCCGCACACGTCGCACTTGTACGGCCGGTCGCCGTTGTGTACGCGCTTGTGTATCTGCGGGACAGACGGACAACATAACTATATTTCTGTGGATATAACATCAACTGGCAAGCTTCAATTAGATATATAGGTAGTATGACCTTAAAGAAACGAATCAAGTATTTAAAAATGAAAGTTTTAAGAGTTATAAATAATTATTGGACAGAGACGGCTATATTCAAAGTCAAAGTCAAATAATTTGTTTCAAGTATAAGTATAATAATTTATTTCAATTTACTTAAATTTTTTGCCACATTAAAGGCACTTTTGAACGTCAAAAAAAAAAATTAAACTGATTCTAGTTGCCCCTTCCAAAAGGTAGTTTTCGTATGGAAAAGAATGGGCAAGAAACAATACAATATTTTGTATACATCAATTATATAATAACATGTGAAGACGACGCGATATTGTGGATGACATGACTTAGTAACTCCCTTACTAGATGCTTCTGGCGAGGTAAATTATGAACTTATAACCTATGTATGCTTACCTAGCACACGTAGTTTACCTGAGCTGGCAAACGCATTTCGATTAAATATTGGAAGTATACAGAAAAACTAAGTTAACTTAGCTCGCTGTTTAGTACCCTTGTGACCAAAGTCATAGAGCAAGTAAAGCTTCGCTTGCTGAGGTTATTCCACAGATGGGTGATCGGTACATTACCTTGAGCGCGGCGACGGTGTAGAAGCCCTTCCCGCACTCGCGACACATCTGCTGCTTGCCGCTGTGCGACAGCATGTGGTACAGCAGGCTGTTCCTATACGATATTACACGACAAATATTATCGCACAGCTGGACAAGGTCGGTGATTCCTACCACTGAAGAGAAACACAAACATATATGTGGTCTATTTAAATCCGTGTTTCCAATATTGATGTTATTTCCACTTAAACAAACATCAACTTTATGCTGGTGCAAATTAAGTCGATTTTAGACTGATTAATACCGTTGAAAAAGTCATAAAAAAATATGAAGTTGTAGTGCAAACTGAACCTTAAATGTGTAGGCATTACAGTTGTTTTTCCTAAAACTCGTGTTTGTTTACATGTTTGGCAAATAAATTGCGAACGCAGAATATGTCAATGTTACTCTCGGTACGCAATACACGTACTCAGACGTGGAGCTGCGGAGACACCAGCTCGATATACCTACAGTATAAAATTCCGACATGACGCTGAAATAGGTAAACCAAAACCTGAAATCAGTTTGTTCAGAATTGAACTTTTTGATTGAAAATAAATTATGTTTTACCCGACTGCCCCAGAAAGGGGGGTAATGTTTTTCGAGAGTATGTATGTATTTCTTTAGCAAGCTCTGTAGCCTAAACGGCTTGATGGATTTTAACATACGAGGTGTCGTTAGGTTCGTCTTAATTGTGGTAAAACTAAAAAGCTTGAAATAAAACAAATTATTTAATTAAACAAAAAACCCGCCTGCAAAAACGTATAACATAAAAAAGAAAAATAAGCATTATAATCTGTAGAACTTTTGTATTACAGGCCCCGGAACAAACAAAAGTTACACCATATTTCAGGTTATTGGCTTGCCTGTAATACCAAAATTTAAGTTATGCGTTTTTGCAGGCGGGTTTCTGTTTCTTATTTTGGTACAGAGTATCTTAATTTTATTCAAATTATTATATTTTTAAATACAGGAATAATCGTTTCCTGGCAACGGCGGGTCACGGTCACGCACCGCTTTTCGGTTTAGAAATCGCGAAATTTTTGTTCAATGAAAAAATTAATATTTACACGTGATATCTCACTACACCCCCCTCCTCGTGATATTTCTTGATTTTTTTCGACCCCCCCCCCCCCCCTTCAAGCCTCACGTGATTATTGTAGGATTCCTTAGTAACAAAGTAAATTAGCCTAAACATTACCTGTGCTGGAACACTCGCTGGCACTGCTGGCATTCAAACCGCTTCTGTTTCTTCTTGTCGTCCGATTTGTCGTCGGTCGGCGGCTCGTCGGCCGGCAGGTCGGACGTGTCGGCCGTGTCGGCGGTGTCCGTCATCGTGCTGTCAGTGAAGTTCTGGTTGTCGGTTGCTACGTCCGTTTCTAAGATCCGTCGGAGAACTTCGTCTGGTAAATGTAAGCAAAATATTTTAAGTGCAAGACCAGAGCCCACTTGACAGATTACTTGAATTCAGAATCTTAGATCATTATTAAGTTATGAAATATTACACTCATTGAAGCTTAGATTCTGTTCCAATCAAAATTTTGTTTGTTTATTCCAAAAGGATTTTTTTAATGGAAAAGAAAAGATATAAGATTCAATTGGTTTAATTGAAATAACCTTTAAGCAGCTTGAGGTGATGTGAGTCGTGCGGCGCGCCCGCGCAGCACGACGCGCCGCCCGCGCCCTGCGCGTGCGCACTGCGCCCGTACCTGGTAGCAACGAACGCCACGTATAGTACCCAGCTTTTAAATAAGTATTACAGCTATGCTATGTTAACCGAGATAAGATTAAATGTTAGGAAACAATCGGGAAAAATAAAACGGTATTTACACAAATATTTGTAGAAAAAAAATGCAATTATAACGAAACAAAAGTTCCATACAGATTTTGTTAAATTGCTTGGAAGTTATAAACAATATTACTGGTTTTTGGAAACTATATTGAAAGACCGGTTATATGTATTACGGTCCCGGGTTCTCCTGGTGCGGGCTACTCACCAATGCCTCACGTTGTCCTGGTGCGCGTGCCCGTTCTCCACGGTGAGGTGCGGCAGCAAGCTGTGCTCGTAGTGCTCGGCCGGCTCGTCTACCGCCACGTGGATGCCCTCCATCAGGTCCTCAGGCTCGCTGAACTCACCCATGTCTTCCAACTGTAAGGGTGACTGTCATGTGTACTCATATAGTCATAATGTATTGTAAAGAACTTATTTGTGTGTGCGTATATATGAGAACATACGAATACGACTGTAGTCGTACGAATTGAGTGCGTATTCTGAGTCAACCGTCAACATGGCAGACGTTTCCAAATTGAGAAATGCAGTTGAGAGCTGGTCAAACTCTACTTTAGCTTAAGCGCAAAATCCAAAATTTATCGTTTTGTGCAAAGAAATTTTTAATTTGGCGGGCTATTACATTAAATAATGCTAAAGTAGAGTTAGACAAGTACTCAAATTCAGAAATCGGGTGTAATTGTCTATTTCAGATTTTTTACGCGCAACAACGCGAAATATCAACAATACTACACGCGCGTATACTCACGATTAAATTGTAACCAGTATACGTTCTCATTTTTTTACTTAGTTGCACTCAAATTCTTAAAAACAAAATGGCCAAAATGCAGCAAACATTATTATCTGCTAACTATGTTGTGGAAAATACCGTAGAAGACTGATAACTACATACACTTGTAAAATGCATTGGAAAATGGAATACACTTCCGATTCGATGACAAATAAAAGTTTTAAGAATTATTTCATGCATCGACATTGAGAGCCAAACGGACAGTTAAACTTATAAATGAATTACCTTCATATTAGAATGCGCCTCCTTGATATGTGCTTCGCATTGCTTCTGCTTCCTAAAAGACTTGTTACACTTCCCACAACTATACAAATCCAGTTTATCCAAAGTATCATACAAATCTGCTTTCTCAGCCTCTTGAACGACTGTTGGCGGTTCCTTGTCCATACTTGCCATAGAATACTGAAGCTTATTGTTAGCGTAGGTAAACGTCTTGTCGCTTGTCGTGTATAACACGTGTTTGTCCATGGATTGGTATATAGTTTTTGGTATAGAATTTTCTAGAGACAGTTCTACTATTGAATCTGGAATTGTTGCTACGTTATCTACGATGCATGAGTTGGTTATCTGCGGAGAAATGAAACCAGTTAAATATTTTCAAAATCAAAATCGTTCTCTAAACTGCTGATTCCCAGATACGTATCAGTGGATTGTAAACAAAGTTGTGTGAAGTCACACAATTCGTCAACAAAATGAAGCTATGTCCATCAGTATAACTGTTTAATAGTTTTGAAAATGGTTATAATTAACTATTAACAAAAGGACACGAGAAGTAAAGCTCTCAACAATATATTATAAGGTGTATCTTTTCATACACGAAATCTCTTAAGGGGTCATTGTACTCATCATTATGAACAAATTTCACTTAGGGACAAACGCAAAAGTCTCGAAAAAAAAACAGCTTTTTCATTTCATTTTGACGAGCTATGCGAACATAATTTTTATTTTATTCTTTTCGGAATAAATGTAATATAAAAAAATATAAATGTAGGGAACAGCTGATTTTTTTCTCGATGTCTCAATAGTTGACGTTTGATAAGTCAAAAGTAAAAGCGAACCTTATCAATGCCCAGGTCTTGCACGGGGTTCTCGATGATGATGTGCGGCTCGTAGTGCTGCTTGAGGTGCTGGTAGAACTTCAGCTGCTCCTCGCCGTAGAACTCGCCGCACAGCTGGCAGATGAAGATCGGACGGACCTGACCACGGGACGGCGAAAAGATATTACCTACTGTTGATTTGTAGTAGTGATTGTGCTAAGTTGATTCGTATTGGAAAGGATATAATAATGTAAAACACCTATTTACTCTCCACTAATAGAGACTACTATCTAATAGAGATGTATGGATGAAAAAGACATGATACATAACCTGTGGAGCATAAGGGACACAGTAAGGAGATTCGCGTTGCTAGAGTTTGAGCAGAACTAATTTAAAAAGGAAAATATTTTTTCGTGTTATTTTTGCCTTCGACAGGCTAAGAAGAAAGAAAGAGTAACGTTTATTTGGACACAGCTTGTGTAACACAAAATACAAATAACAGAATAAAAAGGGGAAATAATGTGGCTCCCGGCTGCGCCAAAAAGAAGCGAGTTAGTGGACCTCCCAAAGTTTTTATTTACAGACAACCTTTGTATGGACTTCAACGAAATAGACATCCACAGCCCGGTTGTACCCACAGCTATATTTTATGAACATACCTCATGTGTAATATGATGCGTCTCGTCCGGCATGTGCTCCTGCTGCACAAAGTTATCCGGCAGGATCTCCTGCTCCTGCCCGTGGTCCGCGCAACTGATGCGACCCTCCACGTCCGTGCAACTGATCACCACTATGTCCTGCAAGCCCATAGATAATTAAAATGTAATTTTTTAATATGCTGTATGTCGATATTTATGTAAAAGGAACCGATTGGTGACAGAAATAGTGCGATTTTTACTGCTTTTGAAATGAGAATTTGCTTTTCTGGCAATCATTACTTATTTTTGTATGATACTTAATACATTGTGCTATAAGAACTTGAACTAATTATACATTAAAAGTATTTAGTAATAGACATAATTACTTCATACATAGTTTATAATAGGCCTGTATAATCTACAACACAACTAGGTACTTTAGTTCGCTACTTCGTCATTTAGGTAATCGATAAACAATATCTATTAGCTTAGTTTCCTAATTACTAGTCACTTTGTTATCAGTTTTAACAGAAAAAGATGTACACAGCTGTGACCAAGAAACAGCTAATAAGGTCAAACGCAGACAGGTGATTTTTGTCAGTGCCCATCTTATATCCTACAACAAACGACTTTGGTAGGTGAGAATTAGTCCCGATTGGAACCGGCGACCGATCGACTAAGTCTGTCTGCTTTAGCACGTATTTTATCGCGATAATCTAATATTGTCTCTGATATATGAGAATCAGATCGGTTCGCCGAGAATCCTTACTAATATTATAAATACGAAAGTAACTCTGTCTGTCCGTCTGCCGCGCTTTCACGCCAAAACTACTTGTTGGGGCAGTAAATAAATGAAGCCTCAACTTGATAATTAATTAGTATAATATTACAAATATGTGAGACGACATAAAAATGGTGGACACATTTACACGCGATCGCGACATTTATCCGATCGGTCCGTAAGTGACGTGTGCTCATCGCCGACTAGAGGGCGTGCGCCGGCCGGCCGCCGGTGCCCGCGCCGCCCCCGCGCGCCCAAGCGCTGCGGTAGCGTTCATCGCGTTTTAGGCGCGTTCACTACTGAACGGATATAAATGAAATTTGATACAAATATAGTCTAGATCCGGAGAAAGGACATAGGCTAGTTTTAATGGCGTGAAATCAGACTGATTCGAATTAATGAGACTTTCAGAAGCGTCGAAATCTTGCGGTTTTCTGAAAGTGTCATACCCTGGGTGTAAATACCTCTTGTTTCTATTACGTCCTAGCCTTGTCTGCTATAAATACCATAACAAACTGACCTGCTGGGGAGTACAATTCCCATTATTCTTCTTTAGCTTCCTGGATATCCTCTTTTTGTGTGGAAGACTCTTCTTGCTTTGCAGCTTGTGATGCCCCGGCGATGCTCCCGCGCCGAGTTCTAACACCGGCCCGTCAGAATCAATCATTGACGAATCATCCTGTTGTAAAATGAAAACAATTTAATTTGGCATTTCAGTATTTAAAAACAAATGTCCTTCAATTTATAGTATTAACTCAGCCAAAAGAAATCCACAGCTAGTTTGCATAGTCCTCCCTAAGCATCGTCATACCGATAGGTTTTGTGCTACCCGTAACCAGCAGTTAGGATACCAAAACATATTTAGAATAGCAAGATACTATGGAGCAAGACATTTAGAATAGTTAGATATTTAGAATAGCAAGATATTATGGAGCAAGACATTTAGAATAGTTAGATATTTAGAATAACAAGATATTATGGAGCAAGACATTTAGAATAGTTAGATATTTAGAATAGCAAGATATTATGGAGCAAGATATTTAGAATAGCAAGATATTATGGAGCAAGATATTTAGAATAGTTAGATATTTAGAATAACAAGATATTATGGAGCAAGACATTTAGAATAGCAAGATACTATGGAGCAAGACATTTAGAATAGTTAGATATTTAGAATAACAAGATATTATGGAGCAAGACATTTAGAATAGTTAGATATTTAGAATAGCAAGATATTATGGAGCAAGATATTTAGAATAGTTAGATATTTAGAATAACAAGATATTATGGAGCAAGACATTTAGAATAGCAAGATACTATGGAGCAAGACATTTAGAATAGTTAGATATTTAGAATAACAAGATATTATGGAGCAAGACATTTAGAATAGTTAGATATTTAGAATAGCAAGATATTATGGAGCAAGATATTTAGAATAGTTAGATATTTAGAATAACAAGATATTATGGAGCAAGACATTCAGAATAGCAAGATATTTAGAATAGTTAGATATTTAGAATAACAAGATATTATGGAGCAAGACATTTAGAATAGTTAGATATTTAGAATAGCAAGATATTATGGAGCAAGATATTTAGAATAGTTAGATATTTAGAATAACAAGATATTATGGAGCAAGACATTTAGAATAGTTAGATATTTAGAATAGCAAGATATTATGGAGCAAGATATTTAGAATAGTTAGATATTTAGAATAACAAGATATTATGGAGCAAGACATTTAGAATAGTTAGATATTTAGAATAGCAAGATACTATGGAGCAAGACATTTAGAATAGTTAGATATTTAGGGTAGCAAGATATTTATGACAGCAAGATTGATCTAAGTAGGAGACAGAAGGAATACCAATCTAAACCTCTACTTGATTGTATATTACAATCATATGTGTGTTATCTTACCTTGAGTGTTGATTTATTCTTATTGAACCAGTCTGCTTCCTGACAGCGCTTCATCTCCTGCAGGGGAGGGAGGGGCGGCAAGGGGGGTACCTCCACCACTATCGGCTCTTGTGACTGATCCTGGGAAAAAGATATAATATCCTCATATCCATCACCCTCACCCTTTTTGAACAACTTTTTCAATTTACTTGGGTTTGGTAGGCTGTTGGGCTGTCAGTATTTACCCCCACAAAATCCAACTGCAGGGTTTTATTAAAGTTTGTCTTTCAAATTATTAATACAAGTATTTGCTTACCATTGGCTGGCCATGGAAGAGTCTCATGGAACTATCAAGTATAATAGATGTGTCCACATCACCCCTCACTGTATGCACCTGTAAAACATATAGTTCTGGTAAGATGCGCATGCGTCGACGTCCGCGTGAATGTTGTTAAACAAAGATATAAACATATAGGTAGAGTTGGAATTTAAAAAAAAAATGTAGTAAAAGCTTAGAAGCTGGTCCACCACAGCATATTAGATGCTTTGCTAATTATGTTAATGCTTTAATTTGCCACCTCATAGTTCTAATTATAGTTTGTCTATTTTGAGTGCATATTGATTCATTTCAAGAATCTTCAGTTGACATGGTAACAACTCTTTGACAGTTTCAAAATGGGTTCATTTAACATGATCATCAGCTGTGCCTTTTCCCGCCTATGTTGGATTTGGCTTTCAGTCTAACCGGATGCTGCTTAATACCAGTATTTACATGGAGCCAGCGGCGGCCTTAGGGGGTGGCGAACAGGGCAATCGCCCGGGGCCTCGCTAATGCAGGGGCCACGCGTCAAGCAAATTAAAAAAAAATACAGATTTTTTTAACTATATATTTATTTATTTTTATTCTTTTCATTTTGATTATTAATTATTTATTAAGGTTATAACATAACGGTAACTTAAAATAAAGTTACCGTTATTAAAACCGTTATTAAATAGCATTATTCTTTCAATCGAAAATGACGTAGCTCATTCGTTAGATTATTGTGCTTTAATTAAAAATTTTAGTCTTAGTAAAAGCCGCAAACTTCAGTTTTAAAATTTATCATCTCTGTATTTGTTAATTTTGTAAATCTTTCAATGTAAGTAAAATATTTTAAAACTCAAATTTTATTTATTTGTACAACTTTAGCATTTCTCGTCAAACATTAAGAATACCTACCAAACAACCAGACCTACTTTCGCATCCCATAGGTACTTTTCCGTAGGACAAAGGGCCTCGCAAAGACCTGCCGCCCGGAACCTCGCGATGGGTAAGGCCGCCGCTGCATGGAGCCAAAAACCATTGACATAACATACCTTATGGTGCAACTGTGGCTGCCCCCTAGACTGTTGGGCCGTGATGTGTGCCATAAGTGCCGCCAGCCTGCCTTCTGGATCCATGATCTCATCACTCCATTGTCCTTCAACCACATGGTCACCCACTGACACTTGTCTGATAAAAAACAAAGTTTCTTGTACTCAACACCTTCGCTTCTTGACAAAGTATGAATGTTAAGACATCATTTATTAACGGCCAGTTTCTTCATCAAAAGTAACAGCCAAAGTAACAGTCAACTGTTCTTTTGCACTGTTGTATTTTCAATCCTCGGCGCTGAGGTGAGGGTTGTAAATCCAACAGCGCAGAAGAACAGTTGACTGTTACTTTTGATGAAGAAACTGACCGTAAGAGTAACAACTACCCAAAGACTACCATCAAATTTATTGAAAACTACCATGTTCTGTAGAAATAGTAGTTTTCTGAGCATATAGCAAAAGGATAACTGTGGCATTGGACAATTAATCAAGGACATTAAATCAAGATTAAAATAAGCAAAGTGAGTCTTTTACAGCAACAGTAGATGTTTGTTGCATCTGATGATTTTCAATTTTATTTTTTCAGCCTGAAGTTATCTAAAATCTAATGTTTTAACAGCTGGCATGTGGGATATACCTGCATAGTGATGTAGAGTAGGTCTGTGAATGCATGATGGCCACCCTGCCACCCCCATCATCCTGTACATTGAGTGCCAGGGCATTGCCATCCACATGAACTGTCTGTGGACAAATGTATAACACCGGTAAAATGATTAACCTCTTTTCTTCGCCCTCAGTGGTGTTCTTAGCATGTTTATTGGAACACAGCATAAAAATACAGCTCCCTATTATTTTTGAAATGGTGATGGCAATGGCATTTTCTTTGTCAGAAAAGGGTTGTATTAGAACACTTGTTGGTCGAAAAAGATCCAGAATTGAAGGCAGATTCACTAAATTAACAGCAAACAATTAGACAAGATTGAAGCTAATTTGATAACATATTGGCTAATTTATAAAATTGTATCAACATACCTGATCAGCTGGGTGGGACGTTATATAGTGCGTGACGGTTTCATCCATTGTGACAATACTTATATTTGTTCTTACGCAGCCTCCGCTACATTGGATACATACATACAATAAAAGTTCACAAGGGAAACTTCTTTCATCTTTCGTTTACAAAAATTGTGGTTAGGTTATTTGACAGCTGTATTGCTTACGCTCAAGGTCACAAATTATTTACTTATTTTTATTAGTATTACGTTTAATATAACTAATCTATATTATTTTTCGAACGATAACTCAAAACAATATAAAACCATCTTTCATTTTATTACGTTAGATTATTTTAAAATATCTTAAAAATTCTTTTCACTTTACAAACAAAGCCCTACCCTACCCTAGACTAGGATTTTTTTCTATAGTGTTGGGAAAAGTTGGGTCACGTTGTAATGGGCAGCTGTAGTGTAAACTCAATGCGTTGCGCATAAACGATTGTTGTCGATAGTTTAGAATTGAACATTACATAAAACATCGTCCATAACCCCTTAATCATCATCATCATCATTTGAGCCGAAAGACGTCCACTGCTGGACATAGGTCTCCCCCAAGCACCGCCAGTTCGACTGGTTATGCGCTTCTTGCATCCAGCGGAATCTTGCAGCCTTCAGGTCACCAGATTAGACCAGTCCCTGGGGGGAGCCCTTTCAATGCTACGTCCTTATTCAGATAATTGAGTCAGTAACGTGGTGCAGGAGGCATCGGCAGCGCAGCATTCTTTTCTCAGAACCTCGAATTTCCAATCCAAGCATGTTTGAGAAAAAAAACTCTTGGACTCGGCTAAATAATTGATTTAATCGACTATTGAGTTTAAAATTTTCACGTGACACCTCTTACTCACTGACAGATCAGATGACTGATGACAGCAAAAAGCAAAAACGTTTGTTGTTGTATGAATGGCCGTGAAAATGAATGAAAATTAAAATTACTATTCGAGTGTATTTGTAATTGGTGCATTGTGTTTAAGTTTATTATAAAAATATATAAGTTGTGTATGTTCTTGTTAAAATGTTTCGCAACAAATTAAGGTCTTCTCTTATTTGTAGAAATCATGACGTAAGTATTACAATAACCTCTGACATCAAAATACTTTCAGTTTTTATGCCTTGGGCCTCTATAATGAAGTGTAATGCTCTTAAGGGATGTTACAAGGTTTATGCTACAAGATATAAGGACTATGCTAGATGCTAGAAAGTCAAAATGATGCGGGTTTAAGTTTTGCGCAGTAATCAGCTGGGTATCTTATTCTATGTAACTATTAAGTTTCAGAGGTGCAAACATACAACTAAACTCGATGCTATTAGAGAGAAACTTCGCGAAGGCCCCAGTCTAGTTGATTTTGTGGCAGAAGACCGTCCAAAGGACTGGGAGGATTATGAGGGAAAGCTGAAGAGAGAGAAGGGTGAAGCAGCGCGACTGAGGCTGCCCCCCTGGCTGAAGACGACCATACCAACTGGTAAGACCATCTTTAATTTGCTTAAAAACAAACCAAAACCTTTCGTTTTCGAAAACTGATATTCATTTTGTATCTAAGGTAATTGATTGTTATACTAGAACTTATTGTTGATGAAATCTTTTCAATAATGTACAACATTATCATTTGGATTAGTTATTAATAAAAACATTGTGTAATTGAAGATTGAGAAAAGATTTCTTAGTGGGCCTTATCATAATTTTTTGTATGGGCGTTAATGGCTGTGACACAGTTTACAACTAATGCAGTCATTATCGTACATAATTTATTGTAATTTGTGTTTTAGTTTCCAATAAAAATATGTTAAATATGTTAAATATAATTCTTTATCAATGTTATGCTATAGTCAGTATAATAACATGTGGTATTTAATTTTGAGATGACCATATAGTTGATTCTCTTCCATATGTAATTATTCCATAAGTCATTATTTCCCTGACAATAGTTATGTTCAAAAGCCATATGGGGCCTGCATTCTGCTAAGTATTTTTCAAAAATATAATCTTCAGATGCTTACATAATGTGAGTTTTATGGCAATAAACTTCTCATTTAGTCCAAAAATATTGAACCCTATAGAAGTGTTTTGACGATCTATTTTCAATTATTGCATGATTGAACTGATTTATTGATAAGTTTCGTATTCTAGCTAGATCTTTTACTAAAAAGACAGTAAGTATGAGAACTGATACTCGTGGATCAATCCTGGTCATCTTTATTCAATCAGTAGTTGTATTCTTCCAGGGTCAAAGTTCACAGAGATAAAGAAACAACTTCGTGAGTTGAAACTCAGCACAGTATGTGAAGAGGCTCGCTGTCCTAACATCGGAGAGTGCTGGAGTGGGGGCAAACATGGCACATCTACGGCAACTATAATGGTAAGTTTACAATCAATCTGCCTAATTCTGCCTCTCATGATTTGACATGGTTTTGAGTCAAGCCGGCCCCCCAAACACGTCGTCCTGCTGGTTTCTGTATCCTCCCACCCTACGGACCAAGAATTCTGTTTAGATCTATTGCTGACACTCACTTGAGTAATTTCACAGGCCTGCAGTTGTGATACTTTGCAAGTTAAAAGCACTACTGTTTGTTATATCAGCTGATGGGCGACACGTGTACCCGCGGCTGCATGTTCTGCTCGGTGAAGACGTCGCGCGCGCCGCCGCCGCTGGACCCCGACGAGCCGCGCAACACCGCGCACGCCATCAACCAGTGGGGGCTCGGGTACATCGTGCTGACTTCCGTTGACAGAGATGGTAAGATTACAAGCGAAAAAATACAGGAAACTGGTGCTTGCACACTCTCAAAACTGTGCCACTTTTACAAAGGAGCCATAAGAATTGGGCGAGACTTTCACAATTCCTCAAGGCGTCAGCCTTGTAGGGTCTTATCTATCCTGCCGTAACACACTCGCAATCACTACTACTATCACTATACTATACTAATCACGGCTACATTAATTGTGCTGAAAAACTTACGACTTGTGAAGTCATTCCCACATTCTTTTTCCTTCAACCTTTTTCCACAATCTTAGTGTGAAAAAAAAGAATAATATGAATTGTTAAACACTTTGTGCATGAATTTTACAGATTTACCCGACGGTGGATCAAATCATCTTGCTGAAACTGTAAGAGAAATCAAAAAACAGTAAGTGCACAGTATTATAATAATCACCTCGCAATATAACTAACAATTTTATAATATCTAATATGATATGCACATCTAGCACATCTGGGTATTGCTTCATTCATACAGTCAGCGAGAAAAGTCAATTACCACTTCAGTTTTTAAATCTTATTTATTGAGATAAATAAATATTTAATTAAAAGACACCAAATAAATTGACCAACCAATAAATAGACCAACCCCAAATAAATTCTGATAAGGTTAGGTTAGTGATGATGAAATGTTTAAATAATTAAAATTGGAACATACAATATAGAAGCTGATGATTTCTATTAGCAGCAGTGTTAATCGACTTTTGTCGCTGACCGTACCAATAGTTCTAAGTATTTTTAGAGTTAAATATAGAATGTACTTAAAACTGTTCAGGAACAAGGACATCCTGGTAGAATGCTTGGTGCCAGACTTCAGGGCGAACCGCGAGTGCGTGGCGACTATCGCGGACTGCGGGCTCGATGTGTTCGCGCATAACATCGAAACCGTCGAGCGCCTGACGCCGTTCGTGAGGGATCCGAGGGCTGGGTAATACTTGTGAACTTACTAGCTGTTGCCTGCTGTCAGTTGCATTTTATATTAGTAGAGAAATTAGTTACACATTTGTTAACTTAAGGTTGCGCTAGTAGACAGCTTGAATTCGTTCGAGGACGTGGCGAAAAAGCTTGCATAGAGATGATACTCCTGTTATTAATTCACGCTCAAAGTTGCGTTGAATTAGTGTTAAAATGCGGATCTTTCGTAACTCATATCTTTCAAATAACTTTTTATTTCTCTATTCCGCTTACGTACAGGCATCGATAAAAACGAGACAATTTGGATGTACGTTGCCAAACAGAAATGGTCCAAAACGTATGTATGGGAAGGATCACGACTAACGCATCCTTAAAACATTTTCTATTTGTGACTGTGTGCCTAATTTCATCCAAATCTGTTCACCTGCACTTTACATTGGCATCACTAGATAATCCTTAAGTAAGTAAACACTTAATTCGCCATATTTTTTATTCCATTTGATCATTGCATCCATTATATTTATTTTCCCTAATAAATAATTATAGGTAATTATTATTGTCTATCATCAGCTACCGCCAAACCCTGAAGGTCCTGCAGACGGCCAAGGACGTCAACCCCGACCTGATCACCAAGTCTTCAATCATGTTAGGACTGGGTGAAACTGACGAGCAAGTGGAACAGACTATGAAAGGTCAGTTATCGTTACTAGTTCTAAAACAATACAGCTAGTCAAAAATTATCATACACCTAAAAACTATAGGCCCAATATGGCAAGATTTTTAACGCGTTTGGATGAATTTTAGAAATTTTACCGATTTTTATTCAGACTTTTTCAACGTTTCAAACACGCTAAAACAGTCTGAATTAATATGGCTAAAATTGACTGGGTCGTAGTAAAATAAGCCCTGAAAAAAGGCTAACAGCGCCATTTAGAAATTTTTTACGAAGTTTGATTTCTTCTTGTATGTTTTAATTAGTGCAAATACCCGCGAAAAGTATTATAAACCATCTGAAATGATTGAACTACTATACTACTATAACTTTTTATGAAATACATCAAACTACTCAACAGATCTACGCGAGGCGGGTGTCGACTGCGTAACCCTAGGCCAATACATGCAACCGACCAAACGTCATCTCAAAGTCTTTGAATACGTCACACCGGCCAAGTTCAAGGAATGGGAAGAACGCGGGACCGAATTGGGATTCCTATATACAGCCAGTGGCCCACTGGTGCGGTCATCGTATAGGGCGGGAGAGTTCTTCATCTCCAGCTTACTTAAAGATAGGAAGGCCAAAAGCTTGTGACCCGAAGCTTAGTTTTTTGTGACGAATTATTTGTATTTTATATGCAAAGTAAATGTGGTTTTTAGCAGTGTTGTAGATCTGTCAGATACATATTTTGAGCTATGACACCAATTGTTGTTTTCAATTTGAATGCACTATTGAAAGTTTAATTTACGAGTTCGACTCGCGACGTATATGGAGCTCCGTTCGAGTTAGAAAACTAGTCAGGCAAACCCGTATACACTAACGATTAGTGACACAATTACTTGACAAATATTTGAACTGATGTTTAGCAATAATGCGGGCGACGATTGTGCAAGCTTGCGTACAAGTAATCTATTCACTTTTATAGTTGTTCAAAACAATATCTTTTCATGACTTTTATACTCTTGTGAGCATTCTTTAGTACTAACTTGTAAGTTATTATTCTATCGGCACTATTAGATATAATTAATAGTCAGACGATAGTTTCATTTCACTGGGACCAAAGCTAATTTACTTAATGATCATAAAGTTGAACACAACCTATGTTTCTAAAAATGCTTTTTTTTACATGACATGGGATTGTGTTTTTTTTTATTCAATATCAGTGTCATGTCTGTATACTGCGTTCGCGATTTAATATCCAAACTTGTAAACACTAGTGTTGTTTTGGAAAAACAACTTTAATACCCAACATTTTTGTCTTTTTCAATAGTACTAGTCAGTCTGAAATGAACTTAATTCACATCTGCTTAACGTTGATATTCGTTTAAATGGAACATCAACTGGAAACAAGAATTTGAATATACTGCTCATGAATTGTTACCTTCATATTAGACTCGTTAAAACCACTGCTAAATGCACCTAATTGTTTTATATTGTGTATATTATGGATCTGTATAATAGCGCTAGCCAATCATTCTAGTTATTTATTGTAAACAAGCTTTTTGTTATTGTTAATAAATATATTTTGTCAAATATTCCATAAGTTTTCTTTCCTCACACTATAGTTTTAATATAGGTGTACCTACCACAATCACGTTACGTTGAAGCTGAATACTTTTTTTGATTGAACAAACCAACTCCGTTTGTTCACAAAACAGCAAATGGTTTGATATTGCCCTTATTTGCAATTAGGCCCTAAATTCAGCGGTGGAGAATGTACTCACATAAAAATTCACTATTTTGAACCTTATCTCAACTAAGTAAGGCTTAATTCAGATGGTCAGAGAGTCACAAGACAACCACAGTTTTTTTTTATCTCTACTACTTTGAAACCACGTGCAAATCATAGTTTGTGGAGATATTAATTTAAGATTTAAGGTAACAAGAGCAAGGCGTTGTCATACCCTCGAGTTAGCGGCAGGAACATGTCACACCCACAAGAATAAACAACTGAACGCATACAAAAATGCACTTTTATTCTTTAAAGCTAGTTACGAACGCATCAAAATAAATTCCTCAATGGCCGAACTTGTGCCTCATCTGCAGCTCCATCGCCTGGTTGAAGCAGCCCGGCTTCCGAGCGGCCTTAGCGATGACGTTGAAGTTGCTCACGCTGTATTGCAGCGGCTTGTACGCGATCGTGACTACGTTCGACAGTTTGTTGAAACTTACGTTCGGGTTGGATATCGAGTTCTGAACTTGCACTCGCACGTACTCCATTATGTAGCATTGTGGTGTCTGGAAGAACGGCATGTGAATCGTGTGAATTGTTGACTCTTCAGGACTAAAAAATGTGCCAATAGAGGCGGTTTTTTTTTTTTTTTGCATAAATTCAGTGTCTGAGCTCTCCTAGCCGGTTCTAGAATAATAGGGAATATGCATGTATTTTTTTAATATTTTTATTCGATAGTTTACATCGTCAAATAATAGTTTAAAAAAATTCGACGGCAAAAAAGCAATTTTGAAGTAGTTAAAAAAATGTTTAAAAATATCCAACCGATCCGGGCTATTTAAACGCCCTCCATTTGGCGCGCTTGGTGTGGTGACGTCACAGTTCGTGAAAACAGACAAGCAACTGTCAAGTCAACGTCAAAAACTCCTTTTTCTATGAGCGTTTGACATTGACTTGACACTTGTTGATTGACTTGACATTGACATTTTGATTGTTATTCCGGATTGTTACGTCACATCCGCTCTTAACCTTTTCAAGTATTTGAATTACCCACAGTTTTTTGGGACTTTTTAAAAATTAATTTCTCGCTCAAAAAGAAATTTTATTCAAAAATATTGATGGAGGCATAATTCTGAAGTATAATAGTTTATAGAAAAAATATTTGACCCATATTTGAATCACATGCATATTCCCTCTCGGATTTTTTTACAGGAACATTGACTAAAGACAGTAAGGAGGCCCATACCCGTGCTAGGTGTAGTTAGAGTGTAAACAAGACAGAGTGACGTCATAGTCGCCTTTGGAATGTTCAAGACATTGTAGCCGGAGAGTCAAGCCAGAAGCTCAAGTAAAATACGGCTGATATAACTTGGCAGTTCTGAACTTCGCGCAGAGGGCTGTGCAGTAACATTTTTTAGGAACCAAATGGTGACATGAGGCGAGTGTGTGTGAGAGAACATGCGCGAAAGTTAAATGCGCCTACGTTCAGACCTCCCACGTTATATCGGCCGTATTGCAGTAGCTGCATGTAAACGAGTCATTCTGTATTCACACTACGGATAGGCGTAGTATCTAATAAGTACCCGAACTCCACTCGTTATTACACCTCGCCCCTTCAAAATTTGCATAACGTTACTCACCCTTAGCTTTAACTCTTTAGTCTTCTGGAAAAGTGAAAAGTCACCATCTCTATGATCAACTATAATGCTGCCGGGAGCATCGACGCCGAACTCCCATATTTCCCCCAGGACGCCGTGTGTCACCGACAGAAGGACACAGAGTACAAACAGTCTCCGTGGTTCCATTGCTCACAGCCCACTAGAAGCATCAGTGATGACGATTCGACGCACCAAACCTTTACAATTTCATTTTAATCCAACTCTGTAATTCCTTTAGCGATACATAGGTACGTTAATTTCAATATCTACTTTGTAAATGTGTGGCAAATTGTTTAACGTATACTGAATGCGCTAATATAATTGATTTGTTCAATTAAGTCGTTTTACGCTTCATCTTGTTAAAAATTGTTCGGTTCTAGGCTCTCGTATGTTAATGTGTGAGTAATAGTGTGAGCAGAGCATTCTTAAAACCTATAAATTTTATATGAAGAAGGACGTCTTTGCTTTTACTATTTCGTTTACTTACTAGGATTAAAGTTTCGCCACCCTTAACGTAATGACAGTCTCAAACATTTCTATTATCGACATGAGCCTCCATGAAGGGTAGGTAGAGGCTACAACTATAATACAAAGTGTGCATAATTAGTACATGCAATTGCTTTCCATGTTTGCATGTGCAATTATACTATTTACTAAAATACATTTTCTTTTGATTGCTTTTACATTGTGCCATGATTATGAGTGGTATAATGTGACAAACATTATGCGACATTGGAACCATGATTGCGGCATTGGAAAGATATTTATGTCATCCACAAAGGATGAAATTAACTATGGCCCCTATGGTTGGCTATCCACAGAGGCCTTAGTTAATAAGGTGTCGGTATCCCAATGGCTTACCTATACCCCATTGGGGACCCATACCTATGTAGGTTCAGATCACAGTAGGTGTCAGAATCACAAGGATGCACACTAAGTTTAGACGATGACTCGTCTTGCAACGCCCCAGTTAGATGGCCCGCCGACCTTAAAAAGCAACTGACACGTCTGACACAGATTGGATGCGAAACTCGGAGAATTGGGTTTTTTGAAACGAAGTTCCTTATCGTACTTAATATAAAGGAACTTCGTCCCAACCGGGTGTCCCAGGACACCTCGACTGTTTTTGTTAAGGTACGTACTCTCAAGAGGCATATTCTTTGGGCATGTCCGAGAGTGGACTGCAAAAGAATGAGTTAATTTAATGATTGATTATTTCTGAAGGGCCATATTATGTTATCTCCTTTTTGTTCAAACGAAGTTGTAACGTTATGAAAAAAAATAAAAATCATCAGTCAATCGATTTTCAAATTACTTTCAAATTGTTCGGGTGACTTTTCTTGTCAGAAATTGTATAGAAATTGTATTACCATTTATTAATTTATTATTAATTACAAAAAAGCATTAAAAATAGAACCGGAATGAGAAGCAGCGGCTTGGTGTTGTTTGCTTGTGCTGGACTGCTGCTCGTGAGTATTCAATCACTACTGATACAAGCTTCAGGAAGCTTCAGGAACCGGCTAGCTTTCGGTCTTATACTCAACACGAATTAATGTAAAATGACAAAAATCGTTTTAGCTCATACCATGTACCTACCTACAGATTATAATTTAAAATTTTCACCAGTCTTACGCATTTAAAGTTACTTATTGGAATCTAATCAACAATAATTAGAACCGGAATTTTTAAAACATAAGCAACGAGGTTGCGGGTTCGGGTACCTACCTGCCCTGAGAGCTACCAATGAATGTTAATATTTCATTCATTTTACTTTCTAAGTTTACCTATCGACATCACTGTCTTACGGTAAAGGAAAACATTGTGGGGAAACCTGAAATTATCTCGGTAGATATATTAAATGAAGTCTGAAATCGCTAATCCACCATAAGCAAGCCTGCTCATGCCTTCTCTGTACGAGGACGGCTTTTGCCCTGCAGTGGGGAAATAACTTTTATTTGTTACTTAGGTATAGGTAATACCTCCAACTGTCATTAACGAGACACAATAGAATTGTTATCGGCCATTAGAAGGCCAATCGACAGTTAAGCGGAAAACAAATGTAAATTGTTCATTTATAACGTTAATGGATTGGTATCTGGCTCGTTGGGGGAGTTTCAAATGCCGTATCTCCCTGGGTTTGTTCTAAAAGTTTTTTGTATGTCTGAATGTGTAGAGCGGCGGTGCGATCCTCGGCGGGTCGGTGACATGGAGTCTGCTGCGCATGTCGTATTACTTCTGGACGTCCGATTTGGGCGTGGAGCTGAGCTCCAGCGTGCTGTTCATGGCAGGAGCGCTACTGTGCCTGCCCACCTGCTGGCTCTCGACTGTGGTCCCCTACCACACCAAATCTTTGTCGTTGATTGCTACGGTACGAGAGCTCGTATTTGCTGCAGGCCAACTGGACTCAGTTTTTGTGTAGGAGCGTCAGAGTAACTAGATGCTCTGAACAGAAAAATCAGGGCTGCCCCCTTAAGGTTCCAGAGTCCGAAAGGGCAAAAATCATAATTTTTTGGTGTTATAAATGGAAAAGTAGGTATGAGGACTTTACCCAGCAACGACAGTGTGTTTTCAGGATTATCAAGAAAATCTTCCAGTCCTAAGGAATTACAAATGTCACTGAACTTATCGGTTATTTGTTTCTTGTGACAATTTTCAGCTTTAAATCCCAAAAAACAAAAAATACCCATATAAAACGTATCAAAGCTGTGTAACTTCTGATCCTTCCACATGCATGTTAAGTTTTACATAATTTACTATAATTTTTTTCTATTTTTTGTTTATGGGTATTTTGCCAGGATTAAAAGAGTACTTACCTATTTATTTTTACCCGACTACGGCGAAGAAAAAGGAGGGTTATGATTTTGACCGGTATGTATGTATTGTATGTATGTATGTATGTATGTATGTAAGTATGTATGTATGTATGTATATATGTATGTATGTTCATCTGTTCCCTCCTATCTTCCAAACCACTTATCACAATTTGACAAATGAGGTATCGTTAGAAGCGTCGTGAGTGTCCGCTGGTTATAGGCTATGTGAAGTCACATTAAATTAAAAATAGCGCCCTCTAGGGGACATAAAGTGAGGAACTTAAAAAAAAAAATGGTTTAATCGTACCACGTTGGGTATCAAATGAAAGGGCTTAATGAGCGCATTTCAAAAATATATATATTATAACCCCAAAAGAATAAAAAAAAAATCAAGTAATAAAAACTAAAACCCAACTACGACTTAAAAGGTATAAACAAGACACCCCAGACAGACAAATTAAAAATCCGGAGTCACACGTAATCTGTTCGATTTATGCCCTAACACGTGTGACTCCGGATTTTTAATTTGTCTGTCTGTGGTGTCTTGTTTATACCTTTTAAGTCGTAGTTGGGTTTTAGTTTTTATTACTTGATTTTTTTATAATTTGTGTACGGTGGACTTTTATCATACTTATCGGCACACATTTGCTTTGTAGTTGTAGTAAGTATGTCCATAATGATGATGTACCCCTTGCAGCTGATGGCGCTGGTGAGCGTGGCGATGGTGACGCTGTCAGTGGGCATGACGTCGGTCGCGGGGCTATCGCGAGCGGTGCGCGAGCCGGCTACGCTCAACAATAGCATGCTGCGGGCTATGGCCGTCGACGCCTTTGACCCCGCTGTTAGGAGCTCCTTCGCGGCCATGCAAATTGAGGTACGCATGCTATTTTTACCCGACTACGGCGAAGAAAAAGGAGGGTTATGATTTTGACCGGTATGTATGTATGTATGTATGTATGTATGTATGTATGTATATGTATATTCATCTGTTCCCTTGTATCTTCTAAACCACTCATCACAATTTGACAAATAAGGTATTGTTAGAAGCGTCTTGATTGTCCGCTGGTTATAGGCTATGTGACGTCACATTAAATTAAAAATGGCGCCCTCTAGAGGAAATAAAGTCAGGAACTAAAAAAAAAATATTGTTTAATCGTACTATGTTGGGTATCAAATGAAAGGGCTTAATGAGCACATTTCAAAAATATATAATTATAACCCCAAAATAATAAAAAAAAAAATTAAGTAATGAAAACTAAAACCCAACTACGACTGAAAAGGTATAAACAAGACACCACAGACAGACAAATTAAAAATCCGGAGTCACACGTAATCTGTTCGATTTATGCCCTAACGTGTGACTCCGGATTTTTAATTTGTCTGTCTGTGGTGTCTTGTTTATACCTTTTCAGTCGTAGTTGGGTTTTAGTTTTCATTACTTAATTTTTTTTTAGTACCATAATCTAACTAATATTATAAACGCGAAACTTTGTAAGTATGGATAGATGGATGGATGGATGGATGGATGTTTGTTACTCTTTCACGCAAAAACTACTGAACCGATTTGGATGAAATTTGGCAAACAGATAGTTTATAACCTGGATTACACATAGGATACTTTTTATCCCGATATTCCCACGGGATCGAGACTTACGCGGGTGAAACCGCGGGGCGCAGCTAGTAATAAATAATATACTCTGATAATAATACAATTTGCAGGGCAGGTACCTAGTAGTGGCAGTGGAAGAACACATTCGATACGGTTTTATGATAAATGGTATTTATTTCTGTACATTGATCCAAAAAAATCGTAAAAAAATGTTTTACAACTAGGTGAGGTCGCGTGGTGTTTCCTATCCGAGTACTTTGAGAAGAAACACCGAAACAAGTATCTTTTAAAGCCCAGACATAATCTTGGTAAGGCCATAAATGAGGACCATGCAGATTAGCGTCTGAGATTTGTCTCGTTTGTCTCATGCTTCACTTTTTGTCGAATCTCTACCTGCTTTAACGGTGTATGATAACCATCTGATATTTTTTTATCTGATACCGTGATTAAGGTGGATGCGCTAGGGTAGCCCGCGAAATTCAAATTTTCTTCCGTTTTTTGCAATTTGCAGGTCACTATCAGGTTATTATGTTGATCTAAATATGATTTGCGGCTGTAACAAATATGGATTTACAGAATTATAAACATTAGAATCAGCAATACAACTCTCTAAGTTCATGTAAGTGCATTGAAAGGGATTTCATTATATTTTCAAAAACGGAAGAAAATTTGAATTTCGTGGGCTACCCTAGCGCATCCCCATTAAAAATACCCAATCCGCCTTTTTAATCTAGTTATCCCTATACTGCTGAACCTGAGTTTAATATCCGGGACGAGCAAACTGTTGAAGTTGCCAATAGCAGCCTGTAGTCTGAATTCGTGCTCAGCTCGCCCCCTATTACATTGGACTTGCATGTAGCCCCTAACTAATGAAAGATCCTAATAGACGTCTGCGGGTGTCATTCAATTATCTTCAATTTCCATACTCCATTTCATAATAGTGAGCAAGCGTTACTGCTGAGCATGACGTCTTGGGTTCGATTGCCATGTCCGGCAAAGTGTTATTGAGTTTTTCCGTCAGGAATTACCCAGTAATAGCCCGGAGTCTGGATTTGCGCCCGGTTGATGGCAATGATTCGCCTCGCCCCGTTACATGGGACTTTACTTTTGTCTAGTTTATAAGTTATGTTAATCTAATTTTATATGTAATTCCTAACAGATACTGACCGTTAACTTATATGTGTGGTGCAACTGTAAATATAAGTTGGTTGTTTAATAAATAAATAAATTTAAAACAGGTGGCGAAATGTATGTATGTCCTCTAGATACACCTTTGCTTAAACATTTCGGGAAATACAGGCATGATGTTATGCTACGAAGCAGGTGTGAATGATTATTTGTCTATGTTCTAGTTGAGATGCTGCGGCGTGCAGTCCTACTCCGACTGGTACCTGCACCGCCGCACGCTGCCGCCCGCCTGCTGCGGGCGCGTCTGGAACGGAAAGGTAATCATGGGTGTAAGTATGTACTTCATTGAAGCTTTTTTTTTTGTTCTACGACTTTAGTTACCTCCTCGTTTCTCCTATGTTTAACCAAAATGTTATTTCGTTGCAATTGTTATTTCGACTTAAACAAATATCAAGTCTATGATACTGCAAATTAAGTCGTAAAACCAACTTAATTTGCAGAGTGACTAGTATTTATTATCAAAATGGCTGAACTGAACCTTGTCCATACTTGAGGTTGGATAAGATGTGCAAAAAAAAATTAAAAACATTGTTAACTCCAATATTTGTTTACAGTTCTGGAAACAAAATTACGAACGCAGAATAGGTTGTCTGGGTTCTCTCTCGTTCTCCGGAATGTACTCTCAATAATACTTAGCCCTCTGTCTATGCATTTCTATTTTTTGTGTTTGTTAATATATTTTCTATTATGAGCAAGACATTTGCACAAGTCAGTAGAATCTCGAAAATCCCCATGTAAAGCCCAATACGAACGCTCACAAAAGTCATTCAATACTAATAAAGTACCGAATAATAGAAAATTGGGATATATTATAAGAAATATAGGACTCATCGCAGAACCGGTCAGTAACAACCATGTTGGAAGCAAAGCCCACTTTCTAAACCCCACTTAAAATGTACTGCGTAGGACGCTCCCCGCCCCACCTCCAGTAGAAAGACCGATGACCTTTTAAAAAAAAAGATTGGGAGACTATCGTATCCATGGACGAACCAGCTGGTGTTGTGAAGTAACTTCCAGCACTGAACTACGATAGCTGAATTTATTAATTAATCGTGACATGGTGTGGTACATATCCAGCGAGTTGACACGTGTGAAGTGCCGCTGTACAGCATGGGCTGCCTGCGGCCCGCGCTCGCCGAGCTGCGCTACTTCGCCAACACGCTGTCGGCGCTGTCCTCCGGCATCGTCATCATCATGGTAAGCATGTGTTATTCAACAACCTCTTTTATATGTTATTCGCTGGCAATCCAACGACCTCATAGTTAGTGGGCATCGCCGCCATATGGACATCAGCAATATTAGTATCGCAAATGCTTACTACCCCAGACGCTGAGCAGGGAACCAAGTCTACTATCTTTAATGATCGGTTATTATGACAACCATACCAAGGCAACGTCACGCCTTGGTGAGCCCAAGGCGAGAAGTTTAGAAATAAATTACTATTAATTCTCGTATTTGAACAATCGCAATCTAATCTCAGTATAAATTTTCCAACATTTTTTTGTGTTAAGTTTGACATTGATTGTCGACTGACTGACTGCGACTTCACGACTTCAATGTTTTTAATTACGTGCACAGCATCACGATATATCTCCATACATTTTACTTCCCTGTGTTAGGGAAGTAAAATGTATGGAAATATATGAAGACGCTTTTAAATGTCCGTCCACGATAACGGTATTTATAACATTCAGGTCCTTCGTAGCCGACGATAATATCGTCACGTTAGAAATTAGAAAAAGCGTGCCTTTTGAGATTCTGAATTCAGCTGAAGCAGTTTTAAGCCAATGTTGTTCCTCAGGCTGTGACCCTGTTTGCGGCGGCGTACACGCTGGTGTCGAGCGTGGTCGAGCGTGGCGAGGTGCGCGCGGCGCACAAGGCGCCGGCGCCGCTGCGCGTGGCGTGCCTGGCGCGCCCGCCGCCGCTCGTGGCGCGCCCGCCTCCGCTCGTGGCGCGTCCGCCGCCGCTCGTGGCGCTCACCGCGCCCGCTGCGCTGCCGCATGACAGCTCTATGTAAACGCGCCCTAATATCACCCTGTACACCACCGGATCGAACGGCAATCAGCACCTTAGCATACGGAGCAGTTACTAGGCGACTAAGTTACACAGACAACTGTCAGTTGTGAGTTGACGTCACATTCAGACTTACAACGGCACAAGAATATTTTGATTATTTGGATATTTTGGCGTGTGGCCAAAATCGGAACTAACGCCGCCTTCTTGTTTTTGCAATACAATTTGTGTCAATTTCACAAATATTTACCAATCATGTTTACCCTTTAATTGTCATTCAGGCGCGAAAAAGTCCTTTTAGCACTTTATTTGATCTACCTACTCAGCAAATTTGAAAACCGGCTCGACTTTTGAATGCCGGAGTATAGGCGCACTTTGATGCTATAGAAGGTATCTATATCTATCATCATAGTGCGCCTATACTCCGGTTATGGGGGATGCACTAAGGTAGCCCGCAAAATTCAAATTTTCTTACGTTTTTTGCAATTTGCGGGTCAGTGTCAGGTTGTATCTTGATTAAAATATGATTCGCGATCGTAACAAATATGGGTTTACAGAATTATAATCATTAGAACCAGCAATACAACTAATTATGTTAGAATAATCGTAAAATGTCAATGTTTTCATGAAAAAGTCATTCAATAGGATTATGATATGAACTTGGGGAGTTGTATTGACGATTTTTATGATTATATTTCTTTAAGTAAATATATTATATACTCACTATATAATTTATTTGATACGGCCGCGTATCGTATTCCTGCAAATCGCAAAAAACGTAACGTAAACTGTAAACGTCAGCTCAAGACGATCATATTATATTGTTTGCTCAACGTAGTGCAGAGTACCCTACGCGTTCTCCAAGTAGCCAATCGCTATGATTAGTCTGTAATGAGATCAGATCAATAAAAATGATACGATAATTGACTGTTTTCTGAACTAGTTGCCATAGTGGCGGCGTTAGGCGTCGGCGACCGCGGACGCCCTCATGTCTAAGGGCCTCGCAAAAAGTTTTACAAGTTATTAAAAGTTTCGATAATCGTATTTATTTCCCCCTAGCTGGTCCTAGGGAGCCCCCAAATCTCGAGAAGTACTTTTTAGTCAAATCCCAAAAACAAAATATGTTCAGTAACAAAGAGGCAGTTTGTAGTTGGAAGCTACGTGTGCAAAATATAAACGTAGCATGCTAAAATTTTTGAGCTCGCTTCGCTCGCTCTTCCATCGTTCATTTTCTTCGTTTTCAAACTTTTCTGCATACGTCGACATAATAACTGTTTAAATGTGTGAGACTGGGTGCCAAAATTTTCGAGCTTGTTTCGCTCGTTCTAGCATCCTATATTCTTCTCATAACCAAACCTTTCACCAGAAGTCAACAACGACCAAGTACACCCTATTTCTGTATCAAAACCTTACTTTTCCAAGGCGGGGAGCTAACAGTTTCGAACTTGCTACGCTCGCTCTTTCGTCCTGCATTCTTTTAATTCTCAAAATTTTCCGTATACCTTATCAAAATATCTCCTATTTCTGTACGAATGGTTAAAAGACAATCTTTTAACCATCCTAGGCGGCGTGCTAAAATTTTCGACCTCGCTTCGCTCGCTCTTGCATCCTTCTTCTCAGCCTTTTGTGCATTAGCAATAGCGGCTAGTGTTATTATATGACATAATCATGAAAAAAATTCAATGAGACTAAAAGCTGAAAAAGTACGTCTATTTTATTTAATAAATTCAGACAGCATTTGATTAGCAATAAGACTCATATACTTACTCATACATTAGTGTATAATTCAGCTCATTCAATTTAGAAATTTTGAGAGAGGTGTCGCAAACCTGCTGTCGCCGACATCCACGTTTGGTCTAGCGCCACCTGGTTGCCGTAACATTGCATGCATTTTTTCATTCACATTCTGAATGCTGCTGTTCCGGTGGTGAGCTCTTACAGCATGTCGACGTGTCGATATCAATATAGTTACTCAATATCAATATAGTCATCATCAATATATTTATGCCAGTTCATTATTGACGATACTTTGCAGACTATGTCAACGTATGTTTCCTATTGGAAGGCACTTTAGGGAAGTTCTAGAACTATAATTTCAAATGTCCTTTAAAATTGTTTAAAGTCGTATGTAAATGTGTAAAATAAACGTCTTGGTTGACAATATTTGTTTGCTTTTCGATGCACGGGCAAGTAGGGGAATTAATAAAATTAAAAGTCGAGGATATCTTTTTAATCGTAATTTTTTGAACACAATACAACATGCAAGCATTAAAAATGCTTTATGAAAATCAAAAACAATCATATCTTTTTCTATATTTGGTACCTATTTTTGGTTACTTTCAAATTATACAAGAAAAACGATCTCTATATAAAGTCAAACAAAAACTATAATATATTATGAAAAATTTGGTACAACAGGGCGCGGGCGCGCGGGCGCAGGCGGCCGAGCGAGCGGCCGCAGGGGCCCGGGGGCCGCCGGGGCCACTCACGTAACATACTACACTATACAAACGTACGCACTAATGATTCCACTCAGTCGCTCTCACTAACTTAGGCCGGCTCGGCGGGCCGCGCCGCCGCTCGCGCCAACAATATACGGCCGGCGCCGCCCCGCGCCCCCCCCGCCCCGCCCCGCAACAGCTAAGTACTCGACGAGTCTAAGATAATAATGTGAAGCGATCGACTTACGTTTAAATTTAGAATCGGAAGGGGCGGCGCGGGCTCGCGGGCGCTCGGCGCGGTAACATTAGATCTATCTAGAATAAATAGAGGCAGCCTCCGTGCGGCGCGCTCAGGGCGGCTCTAGCGCCGCGCGCCGCGGTGCTTGCGGTGCGCGGCGCGGCCCCGGCCCCAGCGGCCCCACCACAGCGCCAGCAGCGTCAGCAGCAGCGGCGCCCGGCGCGCGCTGCGGACACGCTCAGGTCACTCACCCCCCGCGAGCACGCTCCAGAAGGCCGGCTCCATACGACGAGCTAGTGAGCTTGAACTCGCTGTATGTAGACGCGTTTTTAAGGCGTGTCTTCGCTCGTAATATGGATTCGACCTTCTGGACCCATCTATTTAGTGGCGGCGCGCTGCTCAGTCCGGTCAGGCAGATCATCAGATTTAAACTAAGTTTAATTTGTATCACAAACTATCTATGACTAGCACTACTCTGTACTCTTTGTACATCATAATATACAACTTTTTATTGATTCTGATTTTTCAAGAATGTTGTGAACTAATTTGAATTTTAAATTCTAATTCTATCTACTTTCTATACTAGTGGGGGAAGGTGAAAAATAACATAAAAACGATTTTATAAAATTGTAGATGCAAAACTTAAAAGGAAGTAATTTCTCAGCGTGACGCATTCAAGATGCTCAAATAGTATCGAAGCAAGAGATAACGAGATGTAGTTAATGAGTAAATGATAAAACATGCAACATAAAATGATTCTAGAATGAATGTCCTCAATTTAATACATTTTGTATTCGTGGACATGGCAACCCTGTCCTTTGTTGGCTAGAGTTGTCATGTCGAAGAATACGGTACAGGGTACAAATATACAAACTACAGTGTGACAGCTAATGACTCTGATACATTGAATCTAATTTATTTGATTAAAAAATAAAATTAATTGGTAAAGTGCCCTTCTGTTCAGAATGCTGTGCATTGTTCCGTTTCGGCAGCAGTGGTATACAGTGGTAATCCAAGCAATAAGCTGTTTGAATAGAGACAGTGACGATAATTCCTCTGTCCAATGAAGAAACATTGTTCAGTGGCGTACATAAGACAAAACAATTTGACATTCCTGAGGGCCTAGACAAAGTGACATTCTATAAGCGATATCGATGATGGAAAGGCACAAATACAGGGCGTTAGGGTAAACACCGTTATCCTTGAAACCAGTAGTTTGGTGTCATCTATAAAACGTAAAATCAATGGAAAATTACAATTTTATTTTCTTTTTTTTTAAACTACATTTTACCACAAAAGACGCAAGTTCGTTGTCCTATGCGCTAGGGCAACGAACTTGCGTCTCAACACGGGCGCGGGTGCGGGACGTGACCTGAACGGCCGCGAGCGCGACCCTTCCCTCAGTTAGTCAGCTGTTTCGCTAGCGAGCACGGTGTCGGATAGAAACTTTTTAAAATCTTTTAATGAAAATAACGTCTTTTTTTTGTCGCTACTCGGTCATTTGTTTTTATATTTAAGTCAACTACCCATGGTTTGAGTGACAACGGTGTTTACCCTGACAACCTGTATAAAGGACTGACAATCAATCAATTAATCTTGAATATACTTTCAGAGCCACTTGCCATAGGCAACCAGCTATTCTGACTCTATCATGTATACTACTATCGAAAAGCTTATGTCAATCCTGTTGAAAGTCGTTGTAGAAATACGAAACGCTTTTGAAGCGACTGTCACTTGTCTAGGCCCTCTGTTTGTTTACAAGCTACTCCATCATACCAAACTTACAGAGGAACTATTCAATGTCTCAACCCCTTAGCCGCCTGAATTAAAACCAAAACAATTATGATTAAAACCGATGTAATTAAATCAAGGACTCAAGCTAAAAACACGTGTTAATAGAGCAGATGTATGAATGAATAAGAAGAGTGGGGATGGTTACCGATGCACACAACACGCGAGATTGCTCACCAAAGTAGCACACTGGCTGCCCTGCAACAAGCATTAATGCGATCACACACCGACACGCGCCGTCCTTTGACAACCACCACCAGTAGTGTCAAGGAGAATTAATATTCTTCACGGAGCACGTAGACGCCTCGGCAGACGATTAAAGGCCATGTGTCTATTTTTCGCGATACGACGATTGATGTAGGTATAGAAACTGCTGCTTTGAATGGCGGTGCGTGACAGAAGTTGTACTCTCAACGCACTTTCGGCGCCACGAGTACTGCCTTCTAGTCTACCTCTAGTCGCTGCCGGCGCGCGATTCCGTGCTCTGTGCTATATTCCCCATGACTCTCCATGACACTACCGACTATTAGTGATGTCGAGGCCCTAGCATCGGGTGTACGAAGCGATTAGTTCAAGCACTGAGCACGAAGACACACGGGCTCGATGAGGATGGCAGCAGGAGTGAACGGTCTCAGACCAAATGGCGCTTCAAGTGAAAAATTGTTTTCTTTTTGGAAATGAAAAATTGGTGTCTTACAAGTCTCCAAAACACTCTGGAGTGAAGTATTTTAAAACAACAGAAACAATAGTTATTCTAAGTAAGTATTACTCTGAATTAGTAGCGACCTGTTCCTGTCAATGGTGAAAAATATTCGAGAGGAAAATAATGCGCGTTCTGTCCTGCCAACCTCAAGTCAAGCCAACGTGTCGCAGTGTACCAGCTGGCGTGTGACGCACCGTGCAGGCGGCGCAGTGCGGCGGCGCGCACCCCGCCAGCTCCAGGCGGCGTGGGGGCCCGGCCCCCCCGCCCGCCGGGCCCCCGGGCCCTGCGCAGCAGCCCGCGCCCGACTCCCCGCACTCCGGCTCCCAACAGTCTACCTCACCAAGCTGCAAGCAAACAATCACAAGTCAACACAAACATGGATTGCTAAAAATACTAAGACTGTGTGAAGCTTCACCCAAGGGATAGAGTCTTACATATTGGCTTATGAAAGACTTTACTCACGAGACACTCGCAAATCTGGCACTGGTAGAGCCAGCGCTCCCCGCTGCGGAAGGTGACGTGGTGCATCTCCTGGTGGCGGCAGTGGAAGCGCGCCTCGCAGTGCGGGCAGCACGACGCCGGCGCCAGCGACGGCAGCGACGTGCTCTGTAACTGATAACATATGGAACTGTGAGAATGTGGAGGGAGGCGGGTACAAAAGAGGTGGCAGTGTTTATGGGCATAACATTACCTACATCACGCTAGAAACTCGAAGGGATCCACAACGTGTAAAAGAAATCCCGAATCGTATAGATGAGAATCTAATGGGAAAATCTAATTGCACTTAGTCCGACAAGAGGATCGAACCACGCATTCGGCGAAAAGGCTAATGAGGCAGTCTGGAATGTTTCTAGGAAAGCTGTGTTTTGCAAATGTGTAACACCAGTTTTCGCTGCCTATGCATATATGCATAGCTAGACTGCGGACGTGGTTTCGGGCCATCACGTCATGTGAGCCTGTCATCATGCGGCAAGGAATACCGTACTTCAGAATCGGGGCGCAGGTCGAACACCATCTGTTCCTTATTACCCGGATTCAGGCATGTTCTATAAATTCCGTTCTAAGCATAATTTATTCTGGAGGATTTTACTTACAATCAGTCTAGTTCGAGCGATAGTTACCGCGGTGGTGTGGTTGTCGAGCAGGTCGCAGGCGCAGGCGGCGAGGCGACAGGTCGCCACGCCGGCTGCGCACGCGCACGCGCGACAGCCGCCCGCCTCCGCCCACGCCGCGCCGTCCGACATCATGCGGCCTTGCCATGAACAACCTGGAAACATGCAAAGCGTGGAAACGTGAAATCCCCACAAAGAATCCCGAAATTTCATTAAAACAGAAAATGGAACAGACGAAGTGAGGAAGTTGTATATATTTTTATTTTTTATTTTTAGCTGCAACCACGACTGTCATAAACATGGTGATTATAGTTTTACACATAGGTACAGTCAGGCTAAGTGAATCATGACCCACATTGACGATAAATCGTTTGAAACCGTCAAAATAACAAAGATGGCAGATGATCATTGTTTATTCGTTACCAAGGAAATGTATGTTTACGCGAATGTCGTCCTAATTGTATTTGAATATCTGTAAGAAAATAAGCTTATGGTGGGTCAGAATTCAATTTTATCCCCACTACCGAGCCGGCGGGCGGAGGTTCATGTGTTCGGGTCCAATCGGCGGCGCTTCCGAACTATACGGTAAAAAAAACTCACTTAATTCACAATGTTCTTCCGAGACACATTCACACCTGAAGCCGCCCTCGATGTTGACGCAGCGCGCGCTGGGGTGGCACGTGTGAAACCCCTCCGCGCACTCGTCCACATCTGCAATATCAAACAGGCTCATTTAGTAGGTGTATCGTGGTGTGGGTGGTGTGATGTTTATTTGGCACAGTACCGTAAACAAGGAACACATTCGGGTGACCACTGGAAATCAGCATCTGTGGGTCCCCCATACCACAGCATCATGCCGAGTGGAAGCCTTCTTGTATAGTCATCATCATAGTCACGGCGTGCGGCTGCCGACTATGTATGTTCTGTGTTCATAAGTATAAATTGTTTTGCATCGTACCTTGGCATGTGTCCAGCACAGCATCCCTCGTGTAGCCGGGCGCGCACACGCAGTAGTAGCTGCCGGGCGTGTTGACGCACTGCGCGTGCGCCGGGCAGGCGGGCGGCGCGGCGGGCGCGCGGCACTCGTCCACGTCGCGCTCGCAGCGCGCGCCGCCGAAGCCGCGCGCGCACGCGCACAGCTCGCGGGACACGCACACGCCGCCGTTCAGGCATCCTCCCGTGCAGATAGCTAAAGAACAAATTGAAGAAGTATTTAGAAATGGAAGGGCTCGTGGCTAAATAATAACAGCCGCACGGGTCGATCGTCAAGGTTAAGCAACGCTTGCCGAGGTCGATCCTTGGATTGGTGACCATCCATTACATACCGAGACCTCTCTGTGGCTCGGAAAGCTTGTTAGGCCGTTAGTCCCGGCTGTTATTTGGTTACGTAGTCAGAAGCCCATAGGTCTGACAACCAGTCAACCAGTATTACCCAGTAACTGGGTTGTGGGGGTCCGATAGCGGTCGTTCCATGTATAATATGGCTTTGTCAAGTCTACCGAACCGAACAATCAACTGTTCTGTCTGACATGACGAGGTGGTACATACGCGTGCACTCGTATCCGTCTCCGGTGTAGCCCTCCCGGCACCGGCACGTGTACGAGCCGGGCGTGTTGGTACACACGGCATGTGCGTGGCAGCCGTGTGTCTCGCCCGCACATTCGTCTACCTGCAAGAGAAATACAATTACTGGTAACTGTCTCACTTTCTCTAAGGGGAACCTGTGCCTGTGGAATCGGTTTTCTATACTGAGAATTATATACTACTATAGCTGATACCTGCGGCTTCGCCCGCGTGGATGTCGGTTATTATATACTAAAACCTTCCTCGAGAACCAGTCTATCCATTGGTGAAAACAGCATGAAAATTGGTGCAGTAGCTTTTGAGTATATCGCGAACAGGACGACAAAACAGACTCGGCGGAGGACTTTGTTTTATAATATGTATGGATAAATTTCTAAGACAGCTTAAAAAATATTTAAAAAAAAACAGTTTTCATAAATTGTTGTTATAGATTGCGGCCGTAGTATGGCATCTGTTTCCTCTCATTCAGCTGTCCATTTTTCTTGCTAGCCTGCTCTTTCCCGCTGTTGGGCACGGCCGGCCTCCCTCCACACCTTTCAAGCTTCCATAATTCATAAAAACATCGCAAGCCATCATTCAGTGCCGTGGCGGCACTGTAGATGTAGTAGTTTTTCTTGGTGAAGCAGGGTGAAAACAGTACTTACTTCAACACAATTGAACTTGTCTCTCCGGGTGTACCCGGGCACGCACTGGCACACGTACCCGCCCAGCACATTGACGCAGCGCGTGTTGGAGTGGCAGTGGTGCCCGTCCAGACCACCCGCGCGCTGGCATTCGTCCACATCTGGAAAATTATTATGTGATTCAACAATACATACAGAGGCCCTAGTGTGAAGTTCTTCATCTATCTCGACTTTACGCATCGAACGCGTTCGGCGCTCCAATTGGACCTTCCCTAGTGAAGGCCAGTGAAGGGCCAATCACAGCGCCGAACGCGGTCGATGCGTAAAGTCGAGATGGTTAAAAGAACCTCACACTAGGGCTTCTGTACTCAACAAGTATGTGAAGCAATGGGCCATATCATAAGCCGTCAAACTACAATCGCCTTTGGGCAGACATGTTCTAGAGAATAGAGTTCGCGAATAGAAAAACGTAGTGTATGGCCAGATGCCAAGCGATATCGCAACAATCTTCACAAGTGTTGAGTTGCGGTAATAGATGAATGAGACAGAGTGGGTTAGTATTGAGCTGGATGGTGTGCAAAAGAATCTAATGGAAACTGACTATAACAATCCACCGGATGAACCCCACATACTTTCAGCCAAAAGGATTTTTTTTATAATTGTTGGACTTGCCTCTGACTACAATTTCTATTGATGGTAGCAATGATGCCTTCGAAGATGGCACCCGCTTGTCAAGAAGAAGCCTATTCATTCGAGATTTGAAAACTCTGTTTACCTTGACAAGAAAGTCCGTCGCCCTGGAAGCCCTGGTTGCACTTGCACGTGTACTTGGTGTTCAGGTTCATGCACGTCGCGTTCTCATCGCACGAGTGCCCCATGCTGCAGTAGTCCACGCCTGACAACATACAATCATAACTACATAAACCACCATTCCGAACGAGAATGATTTCTTATACTTTTACTTTTTTGTGGATAGTCATAATACATACATGCAGACAGTAATAAGTGCTTTAAAACAGATGCAGCCTGATCTGCAGTGTGCAGATGCTCTAATAAGACAAGGCTTATCTTAATCTGGTAGGCCAATATCTGCCTAGGGTGGGAATTATTGCGGAAGCGCGCAGAAGGGTTTTCGGAAGAACACCGTATTGTTTCCAGTCCGTAAGAGTCTGCATGACCCAAGAAATGTTAGAGAACAATTCTCTGGAAGGCTCTAAAGGAGTCTGCCCTGAATCTCGTTGCATATCTTACCTGGACAGAACTTGCAGCACTCGCCGGGCACGGTGAACTGGTCGGCGATGTCGCACGGCAGCGGCGGGCACGCCATCTCGGGATCGACTCGTGTGCACTGCATGTTGCCATCATGGCACACGCATTCCGCGCATTCCTTTGGAGCAAAACGCTCCCCGTGCTCGTATAATGTTCCCTTTAGAAGGCACTGCCCTGAGAAAAGATAATTAGCTGTTGAAATTGTGGAACAAACCCTCGGCAAAGGGATTTAACACAAAGTAAATGATTCTGCGTTACTATTAGATAATCTACTTAGAAATTAATATCAAGATGCCACATAAATACTACAGCGCATGCCAATAATCCATGTTTCCTTTCGGGCTAAAAGCTATACTTACTCAAGCATGTTGGACAACACTCCCCCGGATGCAGCACCGGGTTTTTGCACTCAGCTCTATCGCACTCGACTGGCCTGCACGTTATCTCTCCGTGCTGGAAAACAAACGAACCATCTTTATAAACACACATGGATGAAGAATTTCGTTATTACTGTTATGGCTCTTCCTCGACCTGACAAATCTCAGTTGTCATTAAAGTTCGCGGTAGGTACAACTAAAGCCATGAAAAGCTCTGCTGAATCTTGATTTGGCAGGAGATCATACAATACCCTTGAATAACAGGAGCCCGAGCAGCCAGATTACGGCCCTACAATAACCGAATGAGTCAAGGTCAACCTAAAGTCAAGTCAAAATCTAGGGGAATCAATAGTAAACACTGATTGTACTACCACACAGGAGCAGCGATTGCAGTCCCGTTGCCACGTGGCGCCGTCGGCATGCACCGTGCCGTTGGAGAAGCACGACTTCTGACAATCACATTGTTCCAGACGTGCTAACCTTGCCTCCGTGCCAACCAACTGCAAACAAACATTATTGAAATTAGCTAATATTCTATCTATATCTAACTACGAAGTGAAATCTTCCCTTATCTTCGCTCATCATGCAGTAAATAGTCACATAATATTTTTGGGCACGCGAAAAACTGTCCAATTGTATTCTTTTTACCCGACTACGGCGAGGAAAAAAGGAGGGTTATGATTTTTGTATGATCTGTTCCAAAGTATCTATTGATGAAAATGTAAACAAATGGATCAGAAAACGTACCTACCTGTAGATGCCAAATTGCCAATTTGTAGTGCCACTTACAAATTGAGTGCTTTGATTTGATTTTAAGTCAAAAGATGGTTTTTATTTGACAGTTGTAGTTAATTTTATATCCTCAACAATAATGTTATTCAAAAAATTGTTCTTGGAAAACGTGTTACGACATAAAGTCCTTCTAAATACAGATGAATGTATTACTAATTCCCTTTAGTGAGTGATTAGTGTGATTTATAAGAATTTAACCTGAACAGGAGTTGTTTACACTTTCGTGAGATACTTTTGTATAAGTAGTAGTATAGTTCTTCAAGAACGAACTTGTCGTCCCATTTTTATCTCTGGGATGAAAACGAAATATTTTAAACAAATTCAGATTAAAAACAAAGAAACGTGACGTCACCTTGAGTGATAGGTCATGGATATGTGTCGTGAGCTCCTGCACAGTGGCCTGCAGCAGCGCGAACTGGCCGCACGTGGGGCACTCGGAGTCCAGCCCCGGGCACTGCGCCAGGTAGCCATGCGGCCCGCTCACCAGTCTTACTTCTTGTAATGTACCCTGGAATCAGAGGCGGAAATGATTTATTGTCTGCGTTTAATAGTACCAAAAGTCGATCGCTTCATATATTCATAGAAATCATTTATTGGACACTGAAAGGACGAAAAATAGGACACAATCATTAGAATGATACCTACAAACGGCGGTCTTATTGCTAATAAGCAAATAATTCCAGACAACCATTGCATGGAAGAAATCATAAAGGAAAAGTGATTGGAAGAAATCATAAAGTACAAGTGATATAATGATAATAGGAACTTACCTTAAATAAGGAATGTTTGCTATTCCTCTGGCCAAGCCAGAGCGCTAGCTGTGGCTGCGTAAAGTTGCGGTCGGGCGGCGGGATGAGCCGGCGGTACAGCGGGTGGCAGTCCACCAGCAACGTGGCCTGCGCGCCCGACACGGCCAGCGCCAGCCGGTGCCACGCGCCGTCCGCCAGCCGGAACGGGAAAGTCTCCACGCGCGGCGCCGCGCCGCCGGCCGCCACGTAGTGCAGCCGCACCTCGTCGCGCCGCCCGCTCGACTGCACCTCCAGGTACCTGCGCACACTCACTACACGTCACACCACCGCCGCACGGAGCGACTCCGCCCCGCCGAACATACTGTTCCGAGGTACACATAAACAAAGCAAACAACACACATATCGCACGACGGGACGGACCGGCCGCGAGCGGACCTCGGCTCGCTCTACATCTCAATATCGCTCGGCCAGAAGGGGGACCATGTACCTCGGAACGAATTGCGTTCGGTGTCGACAGAGACGCAAGGTGTCTGTTAGTCGCTCCGGGTGCGCGGGCTCAGCCCGGCTCGCGGTGTCCGCTTACGTAGTTTAAGGGAGAATTTATTACCGAACAGTTAATTACGAGTTAGCAAAGGCGCAGAGACGGCCAGTGCGCCGCGCGAGGCTTTAGACACATACGAGACAAAAAGGATTCCCATGTCGCTTGGAATGCAAGTGCGGAACAGCTCGGCAGTCCCCTCGTGTCACGCGATGGCGGCCGCACGGCGCGCCTCTACCAACAACATCCAGGTACAGAACATCGAACGAGGAACGTGGGGGGGCGGACATATACAGAACACAAAACGTCAAGACACAGAACACAAGACGGACGGCGGCGGGGGCGCGGGGGGCGCGGGGCGCATGCAAGCCGGCCCGTCCGCGCACACAACATCCATGCAGATGTGACAGTGAGCGCAATCAGGTCAACGGATGGATCGAGGAGGACATTCCGAGGCACAGGACATTCCAAGATACATGATTCTCCCCTAGACGCGCGCACGCATGGCGCCGGGGAGGCATGCGTGCGCGCAGCGATGTTGAGATCTAGAACTCACCGTGCGTGGCGCGTCGGCTGCGGCGCGGGGCCCGCTCGCCGCCCGCCGCCTCGCCGGGGCAGCGCGAGCGCCGTCCACTTCCACTACTCGATACCAGATGAATACATAATTAAGTCGTGAAATCGGGACTTCAACAATTTAATTATCGAAACATCAAAACACATTGCTAGCCATTGTAGCTCTCAAGTCTGTGGTCGCTACAACTGTGCTACGCCGCGTAGCACTTGCTACGACAGGTGCTACGCGCACACTGTTATCGATTTTTTCTGACTAAAATCGTTAAATATGTTGTAACTTTTTTTGCGACCGATTAAAATGATTGACATTTCAGACTAAATTACAATAATAAGTAATACAGTTAAGCAAGAAACGTGCTACTAACTTAAAATTAAACGAACATTTTAGTAAGTACAACAACATCGAGTACACATCGAGCAGTTACCTGTTGTATCCATGTGAGAAGGACAGGATGGTGCCCGAGTTGGCAGGCTCTTGCCGAAGTGACGCGAGTACTGTGAACTCGGGCGATCGGCGCAGGAGTTCTGCCGCGCGCTCGAATACGGCGCCTTCCACTTGTAGTGAACGAGATTCTCCTGAGATATATATACATAGTTATATAATACAAATAAAACATAAATTATGAAAATTATGATTTTCATGTATATTTTAGGTAATCTTACGTCAAGTTTTGAACTTTGGCCTGCTTGAAATAGGTGATTTGACTTTATGACCGAAACTTTTTATATAATTTCGATGTATCGCTTTTAAATACGAATGTAGTGTTAAATATCGTAGTATGGATCGAAATCCGGAGACTATAGAAGTGGAAAAGGAATATTCTAGTAAAAGTGCATTATAATAGCTCATAAAGATAAAACCTTTTATGTATAACTACAAAAAGATTTTCCGTAGCCATTTTCCAACGGTTCATAGCTTAATAAAACCTATTGCAGTAAAATAAAGCAGTCAGCTGTTATCGTAGCCTATAGCCTATACGTGTACCGTAGCCTACATGTGTGTGTGTGTGTATGGTAGCTTGTTCATGTGTGTGTGTGTACTATCGTGATCTTGGAGTCCTTGACTGGTAACGATCGCAGCGCGCTGGCGCTCCGCCAGAACTATTATCTTGATTCAGTGATTTCTCCGTAAGATTTCCCCTCGCTTGATTGCTTTTCAGATAATTCTAGTATTAATTTTCTCTATAGCCCCTGAAATTCTGGAACAATCTGGCTTTGAATAAGCTCGCCGATAGTGAAAGTTTAGATTTCAATTGGTAGAGTTTGAGCGAGCTTTGTATTGGACAAAGACTAAACTTGGATCCAGAATACTGTTGGAAATTAAACGGAATAGTTGGAATTAGGTGTAACGTAAGAAAAACATAAATTCAAAATGGCTTTAATCAAATATTGATTTGCGTAGACCCAATCTGAGTCTTTAGAATTTGCAATTGACAAGTTTTTAAGCATCATTAGAAAGTTATTTTTTAAAAAGCATGAAGTTGCAAAAATAAACTTTGGTTATTATAAAATGTAAACGTTCCCATTAAAAGGGTATAAAAACCTAATACGCAAATACCTAGGTATAAAAAGGCCATATTTCAATTACAAGTTGATAATTCATAGATATTGAATGGAAAGTCGAACACATCAGCTGTAGGCACATACTATTGTGGCGTGCAATCTGTATGAATTGAACACATGTTCCTTTGCCTAGCTTTGTGCCGATTGAGTTAGCTGTCACAGCCACGCGAGTGTTGATTTTAAACGAGGCATGTTATTCTACCACCATGTCACTTTACCTCCATGTTTGCCACCATTTGGATGGCAGTTCCAGAAAGCGTTTCTCATTTTAGACGGATTTAACCGTTTCGATTTATTTTAACTTTGACACTTTGATTGCAAGTTTCTGAAGTCGTCTATTTTTCAATGTGTAGATCGAACTTTCGAGTTTAAAATTCGACTTAAATCTATAATAAAGTCGATATGATTAATTGTACATGTAATGCTTGGTCAATCCTTAGGCTAGCATCAGTGAGATGATACTGAGAGCTCACTCCACGCAAGGTTTCACGGAGGGTAAATTTTTACCTGACTGACCCAGGAGGGTAATGTTTTTACAGAATCGACATACGTACAGTGTTTGCGTGAAACTATAAACAATAGTCATTAGAACAACTTTGCTCTATCTCGACCATTAAGATTATGACATTCCAGAGTCTAATATAGAATCGCTATCAAACTGAGTTAATGCTTTACTGGCATTCGGCAGAAATATCTAGTTTAGTTACCTAGTTGTGTACAAATGTTTGCCAAACCCGAGATTAACGCAGTTGGGCGACTGATTCGCGATGCAATGCTGCATTGCAGCAGAAAACTCCAAGAGAAACTATAAACTAGTTGAGTTTAATGCAGACTTATTGCAGATGCGATTTCAAAAGTAGTTTCTAGGTTATTTAATGTTAAAAATAATGGATTTCATTTTTAAAATACAGACACCAATAACATTTTTAAGAAATGTTTGCATCGGCGTTCGCGCTCTCGCATCGCATCGCCAATTTACTTCCATACTTTTTACACTTTTTTTATTATACAGGTAAAGAAAAATGCATTGACGAAACTCAGTTCATGACCCTCATTATCGATTAAACCTACTACCGAATATGAATATCAATCTCGATAATACATAACAGCTGCTGGATTTCACTCGTATCAGTCGTATCCTAGGGGAACTAAGTATTTCATTTTCCCTGATGTAGAAGTATTCTTTGTAATATATAGGATCATGTCTATCTGTGCAAACTTCAAACTTGTATCTACATTTATTATAGTCGGTTTTAATCTAGCGCAATGAGCGCAGCCGCACCTAGCTCTGAATTCATTAAGTATTCAATTGAAAACAAATAAACCCTCGGGTCTATTCGACGGAATGTGTCAGCGAAATCACACAGAAATCACGAGCGGAAATAAAGTGCGCAACACAGAGATTTAAATCCCGGAGGGTGGACCGAGATGACGAAATAATATCGCGAATGAATGACGTGATAGCCCCCTGCGGTGAGGGCATTCGTTCGGAAGGGTGGCACGCGACCCACCGCTGACAATATATTTTACGGTTTCAAATGAGAATTCAAACTAATAAATCTGTCATTCAATGTATCTGTACTATAATTGATTCAAGAACAAATGATGCGTGTATATTTCTATGATTTATGACGGTTGTTACAGTAAGACGTCGACTTTTAAGACGAATTCGTACGGTAATGTTTCGTTTTTATTTGTTATGTGCGTAACAAATGGCCGTCCTTAGCTGTACGCGTGTCGTATGCGGGGTGACGGCGACGTTACCGGTCACGTGACCGTCTGTCACGAAGATGTCAGCCCCGAGGGTGCCACGACCACGGGGGAGTTTTTAACAAGTAAGAATGATTAGTACCTAAAACGTGAGTAACTTCGTCGCAGTTAATCAAGAACCTTCGCGTGGCAACGATGTGCGATATTGAAACTCCATTCATTTCCAAAACTCGAACTTAAAATTCCCTTTCGAAAACTTAAAGAACAATCTACTCCCCTTCTCTCTATCGAAAAGGTATTTGAATCAGGAATACAATCGAATATTCAATCGGGTAAACTCGGCAGCTCAATCTCGGAATCTCGAGTAGATACTTTGAGAAAGTTTTCCGAGCACAACCCCGAGAGTTCGATGACTCCTCCTAGCAGACACACCTACGATAATATTGATAAAGCCGCGTTTCCACTGACCGACTATTGTTGATGTCACCCGCGATAAAGGCAGTATTTTCCTTGAAATCTTTGAATGTTGGAAAAGTTTCCTTGAATGACTCTACACATAGGCGCTTTTATTTTGTCAGTTATTTATATAATAAAAGTTTATTTATAAACGTTGCTTAAAGTAAACTTTCATCAACTAATCATAATTCTTTTTAAGTTAAATTTTCCTTATCTTTAGATTAATCCATAGTTGTATAGAGCCTTCAACTACCGGCGTTTTTAACAGCTTTTAAGTATGCTTTTTACTCATATTTCGCATCTTCATAAAATATCATTATGGCGATCCATATTGTTGGCTTACGGTCAGTTTCTTCATCAAAAGTAACAGCCAAAATAACGTCAAAAAAAACCGTTTCTTTGACTTTGTGTCGTTACTTTGGCTGTTACTTTTGATGAAGAAACTGGCCGTTAGTGAATACTTTGCTTAACTCTCTTCAACTCTCATGTTATTATAGAAGATTGAACAAAAACAATAGAAGGGAGACAGTTGCCAGAACACTGAACAAACGACGATTATGAAACCCTTTCGAGAAGCTGACGAATCCGCTAATGTAAGTGGATTGAATAATACAATGATATATCGTACAATGAATAAGATTAAAAGGATTTGACTTCACCAGAAAATACAATCTATACTGCTGTATTTTATATTAAAGATATAAAAGTAACTCTGTTGGTCTGGTACCTTTCACACCTAACCCACTGAACCAATCGTAGCCTGATACCTAGCTATAGGACATAGGCTACTTTTCATCCTGGATCGCAGACGAAATCGCAGGCAACAACTAGTAGAATTTACATTAGTTAATGTTATCTTTTGCGAAGAATTTTTTTTACACATTTTTCAACGTTGTCTGGGAAAATACTAAAGTTAAAACGTTTTAACTTTGTCTAAAAGGTGGCATGGTAGCTTAGTGCTTCAGGTGTTTGTGGCGATAACCTCTTTCCATTAGGCGCCACGTGGCTTGTTTGCTTAAAGCCCACATGCCCAACCTAAACATAAAATATTGTAAGTAATTTGTATACTGAAGCCCGCGTACACGAAAACTTTACCTATTCATATATGTAAAGTTTTCCCGCTACATTTTTAAAGACATTATTCAGTATTATATCAACTACAAACTTTTAAAACGGTATAGATTAATAATTAGGTATTATAATCAGTGCTTCCACTTAATACGTAGACTAATTCTGTAAGTTTGACCCAGTTAAGTGTCTATCATTTTTGTATCAGGTACTAAAAAGGGCGTTGCTCTAAAAAAAAAAACCACTCATGTTCAATGTAAATTATGGATACGTTTAAGCGGTAGTTATCCAGTAACTGCAGCCCTATTTAAGCTGTCAGTAAACATGAGGCTAAAATAACCAATGTTTACGTAGGTATGTGCCCCAAGAAAAGCAATTTACTTAATTGCTATATTTTCCAAGTTCATTTCTGAAGAAAAACTTTCAGTGAACCGTCGCTGACGTCACCAAGTTTTAAGGGTTGCACGAACTTGTGATAATGTTTGAATAACAGAAATATGAACACGTTTTTAGGTTTCAAAAGGGAACGAATTTTGGGAAGAAAATATTGTTATTTCATCATCAAAATTACACTGAAACAACATGCTGAAAATACAACCGGAACATATCAGGAGTCCTCTAAAAACAAAGCGGAAAACCATCTGTTTCCTGAGCCTCGCTTTCCACGAAAATATGAATAATGCATTTCTCGGCCCCTTAGCCCTGTGGTGACTCCCCTGCCTCAATTATTATTTAATATCAATTAGCTCGCACTGCTGCAGTCAATAGATAGTTTATGAATCAACCAGTTACACGAGAACCTTGGATTACTTTGTATTAAAAAGGCCTTGGGCCAAAAACGAGGTCCCTATAATTTGGCGGAGGCAACCCTAGTCCGGCTTACGAGGGGTTAGCGAATCTTATGCACTGCTTCATATTTCATTTGTTTGTTGCTGAAATAACATAAGGGGAAGATTTTGTATAATACAAAGGTTTTATCATTCATGTTGGTTTATTAAAATATTTGCAAAATACTTCAGATGGTAGGGAAATTGATTTTTTATGATGTATTGATATTTTATGGGTCGGGTAGATATGCAAGCTATACCAACATGATATGCCGGAGACCCTCCAGTGGCACGTACACCAATATTTTTTCTGTTTTATTGCTTGCGTAACGGCTGCATCGCTTGTAAGGTTGTAAATATTTCAAAAAGCCGACGTTTAAGGCTTGTAAATAATTTTCTACTGGTTTTCGTGTGTTTTTAGTCTACAGCGACAGTACGTACACCTCTTCAACTTCTTCCACGCATTACTTTCTAACGTTCGCACTAGATTCTGGGTAACTACCTACCTACTGACTGACCTACCTAGGTCATCTCTTTAGGACATTACAATTCGCCTATTAAGTACCTATCAGTGAACCACCCAATACATTGTACGTTTGGCACTTTTAGGCATTAAACAGAGCTAAAGGTACCTATTACAGATATCCCAAAATCCCAAATACATTCGGATTTAATTGTAATCGACCCTCGTGTCGGTGATGTACAAACATCGAGTCGGCTTTGTGTAAACACTCATTGTGTGGCATGGATATATTTTATTGAAAGTCGTTTGTCACTTCCTACACGTGCCGAGTTTTGGCTGTCTATGCGGATAAATAGATTGTAGTTGGGGATAAAGTGTAATTAAAAGTTGGCTACATATTTAAGTATTTCTTATTTATCAAACTTTGAAAACTTTAGTTTTTACTGCACAATGAACAATGAAGATTGGGGAGCATTACATAAATCCTTATTATTCTTTAGAAGCTATAGAGTTGTACAAAAAATGTCTATAACTGGATGTTAAAGTTTTTATGTGAATGAAGTCACTTTCTCACATGTTTCCTGAATCGGTAAATAATACTAGCCCCAGAAACGTTTTAGATGCGGGCCAAGCAAGCTACCAGCTAGTGTTACTAATGTAATGGATGTATAAGTTACAGTCCATATGAGTGAGACCGTGAGAACTGCTGTCTATGCGAAGATCTTATACAGATACTAACTATTTTCATACTGCTTTCCTGCTGCTTTCATGGAAACAAGAGTTGTAGAGCAGTCTGAGTCTGTGGCTCTATCTAACACGATGTAAGTAAATTACATATTTTTGAGGCGTTATGTTGAGCACGTTAAGCCGTTGGTCCCGGCTGTCATTTGTGGATCTTTGTCAGTTGTTACGGGTCGTCAGAAGCTCGAAAGTCGGGCAACCAGTCTTACCAAGGGGTATCGTATTACTCAGTTACTGGGATGTGGAGATCAGATAGGCAGTCGCTCCATGTAAAATGCTGGTATTCAGCTGCATCCGGTTAGACTGGAAGCCGACCCCAACATAGTTAGGAAAAGGCTTGGCAGATGATGAGGCGTTATGTTGCAATTTGTATTTGACCTTTCTTATGAGTCTTAAAGAAAATGCCTATTTGATGTAAGAAGAATGGTTCTTCATGTAAAAAATTATAAACAGGCCACAAAAGAAAATAACATCCCTTTGAAAATGTTGTTTTCTTTTGGTCACTGCTCCTATACCTACCTACTTAGCTAGGGTAGTAAAAATCGTGAAAATTCTTGGTGAGGTGGTGGCATTTAGTTCCGCGCGAGACTTGTTACAGAGCCGTCATTATATCGTGAAATGTACACGCGAACCAGATGATTTACTACACACCTTTAAATACAGTCGGTATTTTATATGAAAGTTTAAAGCTCTTGAACTTTGGTTATGCTTATTTTGAACAGAACAGTTTAAATACTGGATAAATCAAGGTTTATTGAATCTATATTTTTGGATTAACCAAAGGGCCTTGACAAAGTGATATTCTATTAGAGATAACGATCATGGAAACGTTAACAATGTATTGAATTGACATAAGCGTTGTAGAAAACTGCAGGAACGCTTTGAAAACTTTGCCACTTGTCTAGGCCCTTAGAAAAACACTACAGTCATCTCTCTGTAAGTAGTTGGTTTATCAATAAGTTGTCGTGAAAACGAGTAACTACAATACACCATTTTTTATTTTTTTACTGTGGGAAATGGAGACTTTTACTGACTAAAACCCACCCGTATTCCTTTAGTTGCCTGCTGTCCCGGTATCCCTTTCGGACTTTCCCACAAACCTGGCAGGAACTAGGATACACATAACATAAGGAAAAGATCTAAGGATAGGTGCCAATGCTGACTTTGCAGCGGCATCTACATCGCCACATGCGAACTACTCATCAAAGACGTTACACAAACATCATGACGTCACTCAAAACCCTCGATCAACATTTATACAAGATTCCAACATCAATCGTTGGACAGTTGCCCGTCTGGTCGGAAGATCCTCCCTTTTCTATAGAGGATGAGTGAACTTTACACCCTGTTCCTTATACCTCTAAAATTTACTTGAAAGAACTAGGCCAAGTTCAGATTAAAAGTGAATGTTTTCATAAATTAAGCACGCATCTTCACGTGATTGAGCTTCGAACACTGTTCGGTTCGCTGAACTAATAAAGATCAGTGCACACCAGTGGCGCGTATTACTATTATAATATGCCTAATAAACAAAATATACAAGCCGTGTGCCCAATGGGTTCTCCCATCAGCAAAGTTACGAACTTTCATCCCGTATTTAACCCCTTTCATGACTTTTGATTTTGAGAAGAATTCTCAAAAATCCTTCCCTATGTAAGTATACGGAAGTCTGTGCAAACTTTTCATGCTTCCAGAGTGAGCGATTTAGGCTGTGCGTTGTGTCAGTGAGAGAATGAATGAATTGAAATCTATATCTATACTAATATTATAAGGAGGAAAGATTTGATTGTTTGTTTGTTTGCATTGAATAGGCTCCGAAACTACTGAACCGATTTGAAAAATTCTTTCACCATTAGAAATCTAAGTAACATAGGCTATAATTTATAAAGATCACACGCGGGCGAAACCGCTGGTGGCAACTAGTTTTTAATAAATAGATCGTATTACGTAGGTAGCATTCCGAAGTTTCTGACTGCATGGGATGCCATGGGAGAAACACGGTGTGGCACTCTCGCAGGTTTTCTTCCCTAGGTTGGACACAGCACTTAATATTAGGTTTTTCCATTTGAATATTCTCAGTAGCAACCTGAAATTGTGCCCAGTGCCCAGGTAATTGGCTGTCCCCCCCTATAACGAGAGATTTATAACTTAACTCCACGAATATCACACACCTATTCTTTTTAAGAAATTAGAGACACTAAGACATTGGAATACGTTTCCGTTGTGGATTGGTCAATTTTATGCATTGAAAAACCCTAGGAAAGGAAAATAGCTAACCTATGCCACCGTCTAATTTATACTTTAGTCAAAATTAGGTACACACGGCTACACATCAAGCTATATGATATATATTCAGCCTTCGCCTTCTTGTTGGAAACTCCTTGGAAACAAGGTGATAGACGAGAAAAAAGAAAAACATCATCGTTGTGTCATTAGTTGAAAATTATTAAACTATGTATTAAACTAATGGATATAAACCAATAATTTATTTAACAAATTGGCGACGAAAATGCCGAACGATATAAGAAGACAAAAAAAGAGTTCGTGCTTCATTACGAGGCGTTCTTACACGGACAGAAAATATACTAATTTCGAAAACCGAACTTTCAACGGAAGAAGTTGAAACTCGTTTAGAAAATCTACGAGAAAACTTCCAAAAATTTCAAGAACTACAAGCGGAAATCGAACTCGAGACTGACCAGGGGGAATTGGAGGAGGAAACTCAATACAGGTACGAATTTGAAGAACTATACACCTCCCTCAAATGCAAATTACTAACAATGAGAAAGAATAATGAAATAGCTACGCAACCTGCAACAACAATAGATTACGCAAGCTGCGTCAACCTGGCACAACAAGAATATTATCCGAAACTGAATTTTCAACCCTTACAAGATACAGAATCTTTTGAAAACTTCATCAAGAGATTGACATTGTTCTTTATAATGAACAGAGTAATGGATCCAAAGGCAAGGGTTCACACGCTACTGGCAACTTTAAGCCCAGAGTTACATCAAAAGATTTACGATTTATGCTCACCAGAAGACCCATTGAACAAAGAATTCGATGAATTATCGGATATACTTGGTGAATACATTGACCCAAAACCTAGCGTTTGGCATCTACAGCACAAATTCATTTCAAGGATGCAACAACCGACGGAACCAGTCGCGACATACGCTGCAGAACTAAAGAGGCTTTGTTCAAACTATAAAGAGAGCCTTACGCGCAATGGAGGGCGAGAGTGACTGTTTAAATGAGAAGCTTCTAATTATCAAAAATAGACTGCGGCGCACCCCCGGCCGAAACGGGCTTACGCCTTATCAATTAATGTTTGGGCGAGATGTGAGGACCCATTTACATGTAATGTTCTCAGATAACCCACATAAGTCTAATTCAGGGAAGGATAAATTCCTAACTAAAGTACTAAGAAAATTTGCTACGGGGGACAGAGTGCAAGCCCGAAATTACTCAGGTCATAAGAAATGGAAATTTGGAATAATTTTACAACGGATCGGTCTCCTCCACTATGAAGTACAAACGGATGACGGTGTAGTATGGAGGAGACACATTGACCAGATCCTGCCGGCTTCGCGAGTACCGGATCCTAGAATGGTGGCGGAGGACTGATATATATTCAGCCTTCGCCTTCTTGTTGGAAACTCCTTGGAAACAAGGTGATAGACGAGAAAAAAGAAAAACATCATCGTTGTGTCATTAGTTGAAAATTATTAAACTATGTATTAAACTAATGGATATAAACCAATAATTTATTTAACACTATACATTTCCAGTAAATGTATAGCTTGATGTGTAGCCGTGTGTACATGAAACCTCAACTAGAAATATATACACAATGTTGATCCTGCCTCATCCACAAAGCGCAGAAGGTACTACGCGTCACTCGCCACAACAATCCCAGTTATTATTTATCTACTGGCTCTGTCTTTGACGCAGCGACCTATCCGGCCATTATGACATGCATGCATATCATTCATAAGCCTACTAGCCTGTCTGACACACGCCTCTGTCTGCTAGTGAAAGCTACGTCACAGAGCTTTCACGACCATTAGCACAAATATCTTGCTAATTTTAGGGTTCCGTAGTCAATCGAGGAATCCTTTTGTGTTTGACGATTTAAACCGGTTTCAATTTTCTGATAAACAGACCCAACTCCTTGATTTAGAACTTTCTGTAAACGGTCTTGATAACTGAAAGATTTTTTTTATTTAATAATGCTTTGAGTTTTTCTTGTATGTATGTATGTTCTATGTATGTCACCGCCACATTACTCACTGCACGCACTAGATATTTCTAACGCCTACTTAGTAAAATAATTGAGTTGAGGTACCTCCACCATAATTGGTTGGTACTTATTTCGAAGTTATAGCAGCTAAATAGGCTACTAGTTTACAAAATAGTCGTACAACTTATATATAGGTGTTAAGTTCTTAAAAGCTCCATACATAATGACTTTATTGAACTGCACAACTTTGCATTTATACAGTTTATTCGAACATCCAGTTTTAAAACAGAATTTATTTTTGGAATTAAAAGTATTTTTAAACCAGTATAAAATATCATATTTATCATTTAATAAGAGTTTTGACCAAAATAATTTTTTACGCACGTCATTTACTACGGAACCCCACACTGCGTGTGGTGCTACACACACTTTTCCGAGTTCTAGCAGATTATCTCTTTTGTCACCACTCCCAGTAAATGAGGCAAAGTGTTATAATGAATGGTTCGTATTTACGACAATGTCGTTGCGTCCCTAATCCGACGCTTTTGGTGTTTGACACTTGAACCAGCACCGAGTCCACGAGACAATATGGCGTGGATCCCCACAGGGCTCACAATTAGGGTGAACACCCTCCGACAATTACTCGCTGCGCGCGAGTCGCTTAATGGCAGGGATTAGGTTACGCGTAAGTGAAATGCGAAAACGGGACGAACTAGTAGGGTTGCCCCGAACATGAGACAACTATATATTGTGACATATTTTTTAATTATAAAATTGTGTTTTTTTTTACAACGAATTGGTAACAAAAGCTGGAAGGGTTAGTTTATTAGGGTGCTTGTGAGTGAGTGTCTTTGGTAATTCTTTTGATGTTTATAGGTGTTTTTATATCTCTATTAGATGCCTTTTATCTTTTCAGTAATCGTTATTTATAATGTAAAATTTAAAAAATATTGAATTTTTTTATTAAACCTTGTAAAAACGAATTACCTACATGTCCTTTTATAGATGCTTGCAGATAAATTTCTTCATCGAATTTATTACTCCTTTGGCCGTTTCCAAGCACCTTTTGACAACCCTATAGATTTACGTCAAAATTCGGGGCGATTTAGAGGTCAGTTAATCACCGGTCGCGACAGGGGTAGCCATACCGGCCGCCGGCCACCTCGGCTACAGACCCCGAGTCGCCGGTAATAGCCGGCCGTCCAGTCCCGGACCGGCTGGGACACGCGTTACCGGCCGGATTACAATCAATTAACTTCATCAACTTTGAACTGGCTGATTCATTTTGGGACTAATGAATGTACTGCTAAATACTTCCCTTATGTGGTGCTTTATATTCTAATGGAGTAGTTAATTTTGATGGCTATGTCAAAATAAAAATTAATAATTAATGAGTGGAACATAATTGACGAAATGTGGGTGTATTATACAGCAGTGTTTTTCAACCTGGGGGGTCGCGAAGCCTTACCCAGGGGGTCGTGGACACAAGAAAAAGGCAAGTGTTTCTAGGTCCTACACTTCACACTACAAATACAATTTCAGTCAGAAGGATGACCCTAGGGCCTAGGGGGTCGATAGAATTTGTTAACTTCTAAAGGGGTCGCGTATTCAAAAAGATTGAAAAACACTGTTATACAGTATACACCTCTGCCTAACCCACCGTGGAGTGCAAGCGTGATGTTTAGTTAATAATGAACGGTGCACGTTTGGCCGGATATAATTATGAACGTAGAAGAGTTTGTAAGAATTCTAGCCCGTAGTGTTCAGTTCAGTTAGGTTATGGCTTGTGAAGGTGCGTATTATTATGTACTAAAGGAAATTAACACTTTTTAAAGACAGAAAACTGGTCTAATCAACGTAGGTACAGTCAGCGTCAAATAGTTAGTGACACTCAGGGTATCCAAATAAATAGACGCAACCAAAAAGTCAATAATATCGGTACAAACAAAGTTTTCATATTGTTGTCAACAATATAGTCGCTCAAAAGGTCGAGACGTTTAAAATGTCTTAAAGATCGGTTCAGTCAAACCGCCATAAATATGGTTACAGTCATCTCGCCAATGGTATCCAAGCATTACAAGTGTTCAAAAATATGGAACACATTAGAAAAATAAACCTTACTGCTTTAAATTTTAAATATTATTTCTCACGTCAGCATTTCACAAAACGAAAGTGATAGAAACTTCTGCTGTCCTTTTCATTTTAAGCATGACGTCATAGACATGTCTTTTGTTTTGTAAATAATTTCGTGCATAGCCGTTTACGATACTTATGTGCTTATATTTTAAGCAATAAATAGCTGACTGGAAATAGATGTAAACCTCATTGATAATGAGTATGTGTACCTATATATCTTATAGAGCAAGAGTGCTTATCTATGATTCAATATCATGTTCATGTCACTTATAATAATACGAAATTATTTCGTATTGAATTTAACTTTTGTACCTATTGATTAAAATGAGCACTTTCGATCGTACAGAGCACTAAAAACTCTCATCGGATGTAAAAATAAACAAAAACATTTTTGCTCTAATTATCTATTTTTTTAACTAAAATCGTGTATATCCACCGTCTGCTAGAATTACGTCAGAAAGACGTCTTCGCATAGATTGTACCGCATTATAGCAAAAATTGTCTCCTCTCATGGACTCCCAAACTTCTTCGACGTGAGTCCTTAAATTTGCGGTGGTTCGTGCTCGAGTACTGTCCCATACCTGAACCATTTTGCATTTAAGCATGAAACAATATTATTGCTTCAATATTATTTCTAGCTTGCTTTAGTAATGCACTTGACATTGATATGACTGATAGATAATATAATGACATGCAAACAACACAAGATTGCCTAAAGAAGTTTTCATCTTTGGGAAACCGTTTATTTTTAAAAGGGCGGCCGCACACGTAGGTTTTTGCGTCGGGTTCCCGATGCGGTTATCGAATCAAGGCACCCAAAGGCGTCAATTCCATAGAAAATACTCGTGCACCACACACGCACGATTCTGCCCGAACGATTAAAAAAGCTAACGTTCGACCAGGATGTACGGGCAGTGCGTCGGGTCGACCCGACGACCGTTCAAGCAAGCGAATCGGGTACCTGAAGGCGCACTCGCAGTAGAATTTCTATGTAGCTGTGCACGCATTCGGTTCGCTCGTACGGTTTTGTCTCCAGAAGTCCGGGTCGCCTTGGCCATCGTGCGGTGCGGACGTACGTGGTGCTGATTAATTGTCGAAAAGTATCCCGTATGTTTATGGAACATACGTCATGACGACTTAAACGATAGAATTGATTTCGTACAATCTCTGCGTATACCCAATAGCATCGCTGTCTTTTCTTTCATTCTTTTGACAAAAGAATTGCTAATAGAAATTCGTCATCTCCATTCTTTTTAAATTATTTTTTATTTCATGCGTTCAAGCGTTCTTCGATACAAGCGCCACAAGCTCTGGCACACGAGAGCGTAGAAACCGAATACAATCAAACGCCTGTATGCGAAACTCGTCCGATCGGGTTTCTGAATTGGAGAATCGGAAAAGGTACCTGACGTGTGCGGCCGCCCTTACATGCTAGTTTATTTTTCTCTGTGTTCCATATTTTTGAACACTTATAATGCTTGGATACCATTGGCGGGATGACTGTCACCATATTTATGGCGGTTTGACTGAACCGATCTTTAAGACATTTCAAACGTCTCGACCTTTTGAGCGAATATATTGTTGACAATAATAAGGAAACTTTGTTTGTACCGATATTATTGACTTTTTGGTTGCGTCTATTTATTTCGATACCCTGAGTGTCACTAACTATTTGACGCTGACTGTACCTATAGCAATTCTAAATACCTATTATAGATCTGCGGTGAATTTGATAGTGTTATATTTATGACTTTATAATAAATCAAACTGTTATTCATGTCTACGTTATAATCGATCAATCTCGGAGTATATCTCAAAAGAGGGGAGGTACAAAGCCTTGCTCCCCTAACAATAACAGTCACGGATATAACATCAATTGTACACTCCCACCAAATATACGAGTTTATTAATATTTTTGAAGGTAAATATACCTATCGATTTTACTACGGAAAAACTTCACACAACACATCCTTTACTTTACATACAAGTGCATAGTCTAGTAGGATTCAAAAACTTATTTTGAATCTACCTACATCTGATCCATGACAGTCCATACTATCCATACTAATATTTTAAATTCGAAAGTAACTCTCTGTAGTAAGTCTGTCTGTATGTTACCTTTTCAAGTCTAAACTACGGAACCGAATTCGACAAAATTGGCAAGGAGATAGATGGCACCCTGTAGAAGGACACAGGCTACTTTTTATCGACATACCGCACTGGCGAAGCCGCGGGCGGAAGCTAGTTTTCAATTTATAGGTACATTTTTGTTTCTTGGCACCTCTCCCACAGTTAGCACTCTAAACTGACATCTAGCCCAATTTTCCCTGAAAACAGCACCCGGTCTTTTTATCTGTCCTCAGAATCAAGGTTAAAAAACATTAATTTTAGTAGATAACTGAAAAGTTGTACAAAGTTAAAGTAGGGTAACCAGTTTCACCTTTCTGAATAACTGACAAATTCCATGAAAACTTAAAATGGTTTACGGTAGATGCGCTAGGGTAGCCCGCGAAATTCCAATTTTCTTACGTTTTTTGCAATTTGCAGGTCAGTATCAGGTAGTATGATGATCTAAATATTATTAGCAGCCGTAACAAATATGGATTTACAGAATTATTAACATTAGAATAAGCAATACAACTCTCTAAGTTCATGTAAGTGCATTGAATGACGATTTCATGAAATTTTCATTTCATTCCATGCAAACTGATACTGACCTGCAAATTGCAAAAAAAAGTAAGAAAATTTGAATTTCGCGGGTCACCCTAGCGCATCCACCTTAATTCAAATAAATATTTTGAGTTCAAACCTCATTTCATTTATCTTCTACTATCCTCTGTCCGAGAGGCGAAAGATAGCCTACTTCCAACAATTAAAGAACCAAAAACAAAGCAGTTCAATCCATTACAGACACCATGGAGTCCTTATCAAAATAAAATACCACACACGATACCGTTCAATCCATCGGTAATCAAATTGAAACCGATACCGATACCACACGTAAGTCTTACCGTACGTAGGGTGCATTAAAGAGGCGCACCTCTAGTGCCACTAATGGATGGCTACTAGAGGGGGGAAATGGAATTGCAACTGAAATGTATTGCATTCATACCTGACAGTGTTTACGCTGTTACCAAGGCGTACGAGTACCTATGTTACGTGGTCTTTATGTACGGCCAGCAAAAGAGATGGCTAGCTACAACTCCTTTTCAAACCTTGTGAAGCGTTAGCCTTTGCTCATTATTAAAATCTTTGATATTGTTTGTCTGAGTGACATTTGTGTAAAATGCTATTACTTAATATTTCTTTTGTTAACTGTACTTGTCTTGGAAGAGATGGGTAGGTGTGCAAAAAGATGAACTACCTATCTATACCTTCAAGAGTTTATAGAAACTTCGACACAAAAGGTTTATCATATGTAGGTTCATTTCAAGAGTTTTCCTGTTTTCCTAAGCCCTATTTGGTAACAAAATCGTCACTAACTTAACTACTGTTGGTACGTTCCTTGACCGCCGGTTGCTAGTACAACCGCGAGTACAACGCACTTGACCCTTTTCAAGGACGACTCAAATAAGGTCAAAGGAAGTCCTTTTCCGACGTTTCCTCACTTCCTTGTCACATGACTGATCACTGAAGTTAACGTATATAATGAATGATGTATATCTACATTATGACTGATTGTCTATTGAAACAGGGTGTCCCGAACTTTGATCTTCCTTTATAACCACCTTTATAACCCGTCTGCCTTCAAAGCAAGAGTGAACAACTGAACAGGCATCTTCTCTGGACGCTCGTTCATCTTAGACCTCGTGCATCGCTTTCCATTATATTATTAAAATTATGTCATTTTGACGCCACGAGTAAAAAAGCAGAATTTTTATAAACTATACAACTGAGCGGGTTTTACGAAGGGTTAAAGTCAACTAGTGAAATATTTAGGAGTATTCTAGGTATGTGAAAACATTCCCAAAGGTACACAACATTACCTACAACATAAATTCAGTGTTCGTAATAACAGCGAGCGCCAGTGTTCACCCCGCCCGACTAACGAACCTATATTTGCTCAGTTCCGTCGCGAGTCCGCGACCACGCGTAGAACGGGGACACTGACATTATAAAACTTGTGTGTAGACGGAATTAATAAACTCGTTTATACATTCATTAAAAAGTATTAATAAGATATTCGTTAAAAGGTCTGTACTTGTTAGAGTTAACTTTAACTTTGCAAATTATTAACGACAAAGCCCTCCAAAGATTTCTTAATAACTTCAGATTCTTTACGCGGAAGTACATCAAATCTTTGCTGCTATACAACTTTGCTATCTGATGAAAACTTTCTGTGAAAACATAATTGAAGCTTTCTTGAATATTACTGCTGTCAATATGTTTCTAAGTATTATAACATTAAATTGTAAACACCCTAAAAAGACGAAACTGGAGCAAGAGTGAAGTGAACTACCCAACTGAAAAATCTGCATATCGCTGCAGTAGAAGTAATAACGAAATTTGCGCTTATATCACTTCACTTTCACTGTAGGACGTAAGACTACTATTTATACTATAGGGCAGCTTCAGGTTAGGCAAGCGTTGCCGTTGGCTACTGATATGCCTCTTATCACGAACACTAGGCAACAAGTGCGCTGTTGAATTATCAAAACTCGGCTTAGCGCCAAAAGTTGAAAATGCAATAGCGCGTTTAGTTAGGCAATAGTGCTGCTCATGTAATGTTAGAACAACAGTGTAAGTGTTACCTTGTAACGTATATGCTGTGCGCTGCGGCTGCATTCCAGGCGCGGCGGTGACGCCTGCGCGAGACGTGTTGTGCAGCGACAAAGCGCCCAGCAGGTCTAGCTCGGTGGCTGCAACAAATATCACATGGTCAACTGTATGGACAACACAACATAGCATTATACATGACAGGAAACCTAGGAAACCCTGTGAACAAACGAGAGAGTACTGGTGACAGCAAGAAGAATAAATAACTCAACCCACTTTTCATTTTTAAGCAAGTAAGAAGATACAAGCTGTCTTGCACACAAAACTAAATTTTCGGGCAAATAAAGATGGTCTTGTTTAGTATGCCTGATATAAACGATAGTAGGATATTCAAAACCATAAAACATCCTAAACATAGTTTCAAAGGCACGGCGGCTTATGTAGCTACCATCCCTAGAAACCTCTTTAAAATATGACAAACCTAATACCAATAAACAAACCGTATGATCTATAGAAAAAGTCCAATGAGTTATTCCAACAGGGTGCGTCTCATACATATTGGAAAGCCTCTAAACAGCTTATTGGCTAGAAAATGTATGTCACACTCGTAAAATATTGCTTTGTACCCTATTCATTCTTCAGAAGCAAGACACGTATTCAATTACCCACGACACGTAGATACACGAGGCCACATAAAGAGTAGGATACATAATATTCAAAGGACACGCTCCTTCATACATTAACCTGGCGTTAATATGACACGTCGAGGCTCAGAAAAGGATTGGCACACAGGTATGAGTGACAGAAAATAAGAAAAGAAAGAAAGAACACAAACACAGTAAAGAACAAGTTGGGGGAAAATATGCGTCACATCCACGCAAAGCGGCCATCGCTCAGCATAATGCTGCGACCCTTTGCGAGACAGCCCCAGCGCTGGTTTTTAGCGACAGCCAGCGTTGACGTGATGACGTCAACCGGTGCAGCATACAATGAGATAATAGGTATAATAACAGAGAGGACAATTTACAAAGCCAATAGTTTTTCTAAACTCAGTGTGAGATATATTTACGGCTACAGTTTCCAAGAAGAGCGATTGCCGTCACATAGTTTCTGCAATTTACCAGTGAATGACGTCACTGAGACGTTATTTATGAAAGTAACTTGGTATGGTTTTCCTAGAGAGCGTTTGACACCGTAATGTCAAACCTCACTGCCATCATTTGCATGATGCCACTGCTCTTCTAGGATACCGTAGCTTCATTTCCATGGTCCTCAGATTATCTGACCAAGATTATGTCGGGACTTAAAAGAAACTGTGACCTGAGTTCATTTAGTGTTTTTTTTCCGGAGTAGTCGGATAGGAAACATCGACCCCATCTAGATTATAAATATTATTTACGTTTAAAAGAGTTTGGCTCGCGAAAGATTCAAGGAGTGGAGGAACCTTGCCCAGGAGAGGAACAGCCTAGGCTAGAATGAGAAAACAAAATTGTTTCATCTTACAGAAATAAACATAATTTACTAGCTGCGCCCCGCGGTTTCACCCGCGTAAGTCTCGATGCCGTCGGTATATCGAAATAAAAAGTATCCTATGTGTTAATCCAGGTTATTAACTATCTATTTGCCAAATTTCATCCAAATCCATTCAGTAGTTTTTACGTGAAAGAGTAACAAACATCCATCCATCCATCCATACATCCGTCATCCATCCATCCATACTTACAAACTTTCGCGTTAGATAGTTAGATAACATTTACGGCAGAGTACAAACACCAACATTTTATTTTTAACTCCGTGCAACATTGTGTATTAAACGTCACATAAATCTCCCTTGTTCGGTTGTAAAATGTCCTGAAATTCATGACAGTGACCATAAAGTTTCTATACCGGAAAATGATAGATCAGTATACGTTATTGTTTTCTATAAGTAATGAATATTTACGACCTAATAAACTCGTAGTGGCCTACATTCGTTTAATCAATAAGAATGGAGGAATCCAAAATATTGAGGAGCCTCGGGTGTATTGATCTGAATAAACACGTGCTTTTACATGCATACATAAACTCACGCCGTCTTCCAATGGGGGAAGGGAGAAACTACAGTTTCTGAGTTGAGCTCCACTATTACTGACAAATGCTTGCACTGACTGGACAGGTCCACTCAAATCTGTGTGGTTCTTTCCTCAAAAGACCATTTCAGACATTAATCTACATGGCCTGACCAAGATTATAAAAGACTGCGACCTCTGAGTTTGTTTCGGCCTTTCTTCTCAGAGTAGTCAGATAGGAAACGCCGACATCATCTAGCTTTTTTGTTTATGTGACGTGTAAGTGATTCCGATATCCTATTTACAGAATAAACAATTTCATTTCATTTACAAACGCCCCCTGCTGCGATCCTTACATATACTCCTTTTGCTTCGTTTACGTTCACCGCACGCGCAGGTTGCGAGTACTACGCACCTGACCTTTCTGAAGAACATCACCAATAAGGTCACTATTGTCCTTCCAGGTCGTCCCTCCTGACGTCACACATCTGCCTTGTGCCACGTGGCATTTTATAAAGTCAAAAATAATGAAGTTATCATAGCCTTGTTGATACGAAACATTTCAAAGAAAATGAATTGTTGACAGTGACATGTGACACAAAATAAACTACCTACTTATTGTAATAGTTATTATAACCATAGCATAATTTTCACGGTGATGGTGACAAAAGCGTGATAGAAACCATCAGTCAAAGCAATCAGCTGCTTATCAAGTTATCACCCCGCGTTGGTAATTGGCTGAAGTTCACAGAAAGAGAGGGTTGTATTATAATGTAATTTAGCTAATAGTTAGGTGAAGGGTTGAATAATTTTCACATTAAGAGCCTGTTACGAACAAATATTATCCACCACATAAAAAAGAATTGAAGAGAATTTGTATGAAATTATCTGCTAGATAAATTAAAATCCTGGCAGGGCTGCGGGAAAGTCCGAAAGGGATACCGAGACCTTGGCAACAGGCAGCTGAAGGAACACGGGTGGGTTTTAGTCAGTAAAAGTCTGACACGCCCTTCCGCTCCGCCCAGAGCGGGAGAAGTCATCGGATGATTTCGCAACATCAAAAAAAAAAAATATAAATTCTAGTGCAGCTTATCTGGAGGCGGTCATGAGTATATCAATCTGTGCATTTTTATCAACACTTTTACATTTGGTCCACCAAAAAGTGTGCGTTGTTTTTAAATGCACAGAATGCTCTCCATAAAGTTAAAAAAGGTTGATTTTATCCATGTATTTACATAATACCTTACGATGTGCCCATAAATCTCCTTACTTACATACTAAGGTAGTGTTTAAGCAAATTCCTTCGTAGAATTCGGTGGCGCAGGTATTTTGTAGCCGTAGCAGAGAGCCATCTATCACTAGTAACCCGGTCACGTAGCGCGCTACGCCGGCTACAGCGCGTAGCACCGCTACAACTAGGCTACGGCTACGAACATTTCGCATGATATAAAACTACGAGATTTTTAAACTGCTAAATGAAGTTTTAATGTTAAATAAATAAAATAAAACTGCTAAATAAATTTAGTATTTTATGTTTAAAATATTATCAACATTTTTGTACTGTGTTGTATACATACATATATAATATATATAATTTGTTAATATATTTCTCTGCCTCCCAACTAAGTTAGGGTCGGCTTCCAGTCTAACTGTAGGCAGCTGAAGTACAAGTATAAATGGAGCGACTCCCTATCTGACTCCAGTTACTAGGTAACACGACACCCCTTGGTAAGACTGGTTGTCAGATCTACGAATGACAGCCGGGACTCCACGTACTTCCCTAGAAGTTCTATTACATGGGAATTAAACATGTCTATGCTATGGTACACCCTTGGTAACCCTTCGGGGGGGCGTAATGTTGTGTTATATTAATTTAGAACCTATTCTAAACAGTCCGTTGTATAATAATGTACTATTGTTTATAACCTTTTGTCTTTATTTGATCACTAGCTGCGCTCCGCGGTTTCACCCGCGTACTATTTGATCACTAGCTGCGCCTCGCGGTTTCACCCGCGTAAGTCTCGATCCCGTGGAAATATCGGGATAAAAGTATCCTATGTCCTATTCCGGGTCATGGTCTACCCAATGTGCCGTTCAGCCGTTTTACCGTTCCGATCGTTACGCTGGAGTAAACACATTAACATGACTGTTGAAAAGATGCAGAGGAGCCTTAATTTGCTTAAGGTTTTAGCAGGTGCCTCCTGGGGTTTACACCCCAGACACCTAAGAAGTATATATATAGCACTAATCAGAAGTCGCATGGACTATAGCTGTTATTTATATGATGCGAGCGCAAAATGCCATCTAGATAAATTAAATAAAATTCAAAATCAGGCTATGAGGGTAATAGGAGGTTTTATCAAAACTTCACCGATTCACGTCATGGAAAGTGAGCTGTCTGTAATTCCGCTGTCCTTACGAAGGAAATATTTAGCTTATAAATTCTGTCTAAAGTCAAAGGCCATAGAAAATAATGTAACTTGTCAGTTATTAGAGAATCTCTACGCTCTTCGACAAAATTGTTATTGGAAAAATAAAATCATTCCTTTATTAGTATCAGTTATGAATGAGGTTAAAGAGTTGCAGGTAGCTTCTTCCCGTCCATTGTTAATGTATACTTTACGAACATGGATAACTAATCTCAATGTAAATGAAATAATTAAAATAAATTTAGAATCAATTAAAAAATCTAAACATTCATACGATAGTAATATATTAAAATATGAAGTTATTAGTGAATTAAATACAAAGTATAGTGGTTGGTTTTACATATTTACAGATGGGTCGAAGAGTGTAGAAGGTCATGGGTCTGCATATTATATACCTAATATAGATATAAGTACTCAGGGTAATTGTTTTGAAATATGTGAACCTACATCCATTATGACGTTGGAACTCATTGCAATCTCAGAGGCTTTAACTTATATAATTAATCATCGCGGGTATGAAAATGTTGTCATTTGTACAGACAGCAAAAGTTCATTACAACATATAGCTCGATGCGCCTCTGGCCACAGAGGTGCATCGATAGCTTATGTTATTCTATCTAAAATTGATGAAATCACGTTAAAAGGCATCCAACTGAGGTTGCAGTGGGTTCCATCGCATATTGGGTTGCGGGGCAACGAAGAGGCTGACACGTTGGCGAAGTTAGCGGCTAGGAATGGAAAAGAAATAAATGTTATATTAGATTATTCGGAATTTTTACCAAAATTTAAAAATATATGCTATGATTATTGGAAGGAATACTTTAATAAACGGTCATTAGAGAAGGGTTTATGGTATAAAACCATACAGTGTGAACCTCTTCGCGTGCCCTGGTTTATGAATAGTGATATTAATAGAAAACTGATTGTTACTGCTTTTAGACTCAGATCTGGACACATTCCATGCAAAAAATTTGCCTTCATGATGAAGAAAATCGCTTCACCCAATTGTGAGGAATGTGGAGTTGTCGAGGACCTACAACATTTATTGATGGAATGTGTCCAATATCGGTCCAGTAGAAATAATTTAGTAAAGTCCTTGAATTTGAACAGAACTGATGTAGGTATGTTCCATAAAGTTCTATCCCAACCAAATGGCGACGATGCGAAGAGTTTGTTCAAATTCATGGACCACGTCTTGTGAAAGTATAATTGTTTAGGATACGATGGGACTGACATACGCTATTCGTAAAAGCCCCTATAAACAAATAAAGAGAAAAAAAAAAAATATTAGTTAGTTTTCGCATTTATAATATTACTATCTGCGCATCGCGGTTTCATCCGCGTAAGACTCGATCCCGTGGGAATATCGAGATAAAAAGTATCCTAATATTGGAGGTCATGTTCTACCAATGTGCCAAATTCCATATAAATCCGTTCAGCCGTTTTAGCGTGAAAGCCTAACAAACGAAAAAACAAACAAACAAACTCACTTTCACATTTATAATATTAGTTAGGATAGTTGGGATGATTGAACTCTAAACAACGTATAATTATTATTCATCTGGTCTTTAGTTAAAGCGAAAATTAAATTAAAACCTCATTGTGCTGTAGTAGGTATCATAACTTATGATGTTCAGGCATTTTGTTAACTTCCAAAATATTTAATTAATTTTCTACTAACAAAAACGGTTAGGTACCGGTAAGTGAACTTTTATGAACAGGCAAAGTTGGTTGTTTGGGTATTCATTACAAAGTTATGATAAGCCTTACCTAATTGTTATTAATTAAACTTTAGAGTTTTAATCATATTAACGCTCAAAATTGCGGTGAAAGCCTTGAATAGGGGTAGGTAATGTAAACTAATGTATGCCATACTTAGTAGTGTTCGCAGTTGAATATAGGTTCGAAGTCTGCATTTTGCAATCACTTAATTGCGATGACCAAGCCAAAACCACACATATTACTCAAAAGAAAATAATCAATCTGCCTAGCCTTTTCCCAGCAATGTTGGGGTCGGCTTCCAATCTAACCAGATGCAGCTGAATACCAGTATTTTGTAACTCAAAAGAAAACCTAGTATAGAAATGAAATTAACAATATTCTATTGTATGTTGTATATTTTATTCGTTATTTTTATTCTCCATTTATATTGTATATTATCGTGGAAGTCCACATCACGGCATCACGATAATACAAGGAAGTAAAATGTACGGAAAAATATGAAGATGCTTTTTTTCCGTGCACATAACATAACACGTATTTCCGTACATTTTATGGACGTAGACGTGTACACGTTAATATCCTCACGTTAGGATTTATTAAAGCGAGCATAGAGTATATACATTATTTCATAAATTATTTAACAGTTAATAAACAAGAATGTTAACATCATATTCCATAAGCAAGCACGTGTCGTGTCACAAGAGCTTAGTGCCACGCGTAGCTTTAAGTGGCACCGACACTTTTGAAGTGGCTACCGTTTAGGTGACAGCTTGTCCCCTTTTAAGGAAAAGTTTGGCCTATATGTGAAGGTTTGGTGGAGAAAATTATATAATGAATGATGCATAATATTGTAAAACATTTAAAAAGAGTAACGGTGGAGTTTCTTGCCCATTCTTCTCCACACGAAACTACCTTTTGGAAGAGGAATCAATTCTATTTTCTTTTAAATTTTGACATTCTTCGTTCATTAAAATAAATGTTTTGACTTTGTAAATAGACGACTGACATAATGTTCACTAACGAAAACAGTGAATGCTTCTACAAAATAGTAATTGGATTTTGAACTTTATTGCAGTCATTATTGTTACTGCACGAAACGATAGCCTTATCTATGTCTTAATATATTATTATCGTATCTTTAACAATAAATTAGGAGTTTGTCGCACACTACTTTATATATGGCCCAAAAAGGAATCTATGCCAGAAAAGAAAGGAATATATTGGAGTTAGTAAACGATTTATTGGACTGTCTGGAGAGTAACAATTAGAAAAAATAAAATGATACGACACAATAAAAATCATTACAAGAGTATGTCGTAGTTAATTCGAACGCCCAACATATAATCCTACTTCCAGTTTTACGAACATATTTTTTTTATACATTTCCACATGAACACGTCTGCGTCTCTTAATTTGTTCTTGAATTAACAAGCGCCTGAGATTGTGTCAAGGGCCCTTTCTCAGCAGAAGCTCCAATTTGCGACGCCTGTGTCCCACAGCGTATTTTACAGTTAAAATAAGTTAACTTTACGGCAGTATACCGCGGGAAGGTAGGTAGAGGTGTAGTGTATTAAACAATACACTTACTTTTCGTCAATAGTAATGTTAAAGTCCAACCCAAGCCTATAGCCATGAACCAGGTACAGCTACTGCGAAATTCCCAATGAATAAATCAATAAGAATTTTGACCGATCTGGAGATCAAACTCAAACTCAAAGCATATATTTAAATTAAACTATACAGGCACTTTTGAACTGTCAAGGAGTCGGTCAGCCAAAAATATGAAGCTCGTTGCCCATTCCAAAGCATAGTAGGTACCTATCGAAGCCAGAACCCCAAGCTCAGCAGTCCCGCTTGTGACCACTAGACCGAAAGAGGCAGCCAAACATAATACAATGGTAAGGGTGGAAATATACACGAATATAATAGAAAAGAAATCATTTGTGACGCTCCCAGTCCATTAGATGTCTAAAGAGGAGAAACTAAAGCCATTACCGTGAACACTCATAAATTGAAGGAAATGCCGATGTGAAGCAGTCTGAGGCTTTTTCAATTACAGTTATATAAATGGTACTGGCTTGTGGAATATTGTTGGATTGACAAAATAAAAGGGTGGGGTATATAATAAGTATAGCTTCATTCAGGTAATTTTCTGTAACTTAATCTCGCGCATCAAGAATTCCTTACAATGTTAGCGAGGGGTAGTAACCACGAAAATTTCCATAACTGCAATATTTAATATCATCAGTAGAAATAGATTATAAAATCAGCTTAGCGAAACTTCACAGACGTGATGGTTATTTATTGTACTCCAAAATTTAACGAAGCTCATTTATATATCCGTTAATATTCAGGGTACCTACATCGGCTGTCTTATCGCTCGCTTCAGGTATTCTAGAATTTAACCAAGCTGTATTTTTTACAGACATCTACATGAATTCCTAGAACTTCGCAACAATACTATGACACAGACTTGATCTACATTTACAGACAACACAAGTCCGTCAAAACGCGCCGGCAGCCGCATCACCGAGCCGGGAGCGGGCGCCGGCGCGCCGCCGTGTCGCCGGCCCGTCTGCCCCTCCGGCACAGATACGGTCCACATAAAAAGAGCTGCTATGGCTGCTCCAGATTGCCTCGTAAACTGTCGCTGTGGACTCTCCGTGTTTGCAGCCGACCCATAACTGTTGTTTAGCTATCGGAATAAACGTGGCTTTTATCTTTTATCAATGCAAATAATAGACTTGGTTTCTGATTGTAGCGGTGAGCTCTGGTTGGTCTAGATTTCTAGAACACGGTGCATTTATCCCTAGACATGAGTATTATTTTGCTTTTCCTCTCGACAAATAACACAAAGCACGGCGAGAGCTAAACCGAGTGTAAAAGTGAATAATGTTTATCCATCAGCAAGCACATAACTTAGCTCCTGCGTTTAATTTGATTTCCTAAAACCGACGAAAACAGGTACTGGTTGAATGTCACGACTCTGCTACTTCAGGTCACGGCGGTTTAGACAGGACCCTGCACCGTATAAGTCAGAGATTTTATTTTCCCGGTATGCGACGTTACGTAGCAGAGTACTTGAAGACCTGCATCGAATGCCAGCGCTACAAAGCTTCCAACGAGAAACCAGCGGGACTGTTACAGACTCCAGTTCCTGCTCAGCGTTTTGAAGTCTTGGCTGTCGATCTCTTTGGGCCGCTTCCCAAAGGAGCTAATGGAGAGAGATGGGTGTTGATCGTTGAAGACACAGCCAGCAAATGGGTTGAGCTGTTCGCCCTCTCCGAAGCCACAGCTGACGCATGCGCAAAGGTACTAATTGAGGAGGTTTTCTTACGCTTCGGTGTTCCTCGACGTCTCATTTCAGATAACGGTGTGCAATTTGTTGCCGATGTCATGCAACATGCAATGTTCACGCTTGGTGTGAAGCAGAGTCTCGTTCCTCTCTACCATCCAGAGGCCAACCCAGTTGAGCGTAAAAATCGCGACCTCAAGACTCAGTTGGCAATCTTGGTAGAAGGACACCATCAGCAGTGGCCAGAAGTACTGCCATTCATCCGCTTTGCGTTGAACACATCACTGACTAAGGCAACTCAACAGACTCCAGCTTACTTAACATTTGCTCGTGAACTCCGCTCACCTATTGCAGTACAGAGCGATCTTCGTGCTGTCATAGAGGCTGAAAACTATGTTCCACAGATTACGCCGTATCTGCTGAAGCTTGCGGAGACACTCAGCAACAGCAAGGAGTGCATTGAACATCAGCAGGACCTTCGTAAGGCTGCGAAAGACAAGACTCGAAAGGCTGACGAACTGGCTGTCGGTGATCTTGTCCTGATGAAGTCGCACGTCCTCAGTAATGCTGCTAAGGGTGTCAGCTCCAAGCTCATGCCTAAGAGGGATGGCCCTTACCTGGTACAGAAGAAGGTTAGTCCAACTACTTACCTCTTAACGTTCCCTGGTTCACCGGATGAAGTCATCGGTAAATATCACATTTGCGACTTAAGGAGGTATCATTCTCGAGATGGTGAATGCCCTGAGGTTCCGCAGCCTGTTGCTCCTAAACGTTCCCGTGGTAGGCCGCGTAAGCAACGTGTCATAGTTGATGTTTGACCACCTGTGGGGGCACTCGGTTGGTCAAAAGGGGGAGTATGTAGGAAGATTAGGCATGTCACATGCAAACACACACGCATACACGCGCCCGCGCCTCCCGCGCCCCGCGCCCCGCGCCTCGCGGTCGTCCGCACCCGCTCCGCGCCCGGCAGTCCGGCTCGCATCACGCCCGCAAACGTCACGATTTTGCTCTGTCTCGGTGTCACTCGAAGTCTCGAATTTTAACTTATAAGTATTACTATATTTTTTTGTATCGGTAAATGATTATAACATTCAGTGATAAAAACTTTATTTTATTTCATTCGCCCTACAAGGTTTTATCAAAACTTCACCGATTCACGTCATGGAAAGTGAGCTGTCTGTAATTCCGCTGTCCTTACGAAGGAAATATTTAGCTTATAAATTCTGTCTAAAGTCAAAGGCCATAGAAAATAATGTAACTTGTCAGTTATTAGAGAATCTCTACGCTCTTCGACAAAATTGTTATTGGAAAAATAAAATCATTCCTTTATTAGTATCAGTTATGAATGAGGTTAAAGAGTTGCAGGTAGCTTCTTCCCGTCCATTGTTAATGTATAGGTACTTTACGAACATGGATAACTAATCTCAATGTAAATGAAATAATTAAAATAAATTTAGAATCAATTAAAAAATCTAAACATTCATACGATAGTAATATATTAAAATATGAAGTTATTAGTGAATTAAATACAAAGTATAGTGGTTGGTTTTACATATTTACAGATGGGTCGAAGAGTGTAGAAGGTCATGGGTCTGCATATTATATACCTAATATAGATATAAGTACTCAGGGTAATTGTTTTGAAATATGTGAACCTACATCCATTATGACGTTGGAACTCATTGCAATCTCAGAGGCTTTAACTTATATAATTAATCATCGCGGGTATGAAAATGTTGTCATTTGTACAGACAGCAAAAGTTCATTACAACATATAGCTCGATGCGCCTCTGGCCACAGAGGTGCATCGATAGCTTATGTTATTCTATCTAAAATTGATGAAATCACGTTAAAAGGCATCCAACTGAGGTTGCAGTGGGTTCCATCGCATATTGGGTTGCGGGGCAACGAAGAGGCTGACACGTTGGCGAAGTTAGCGGCTAGGAATGGAAAAGAAATAAATGTTATATTAGATTATTCGGAATTTTTACCAAAATTTAAAAATATATGCTATGATTATTGGAAGGAATACTTTAATAAACGGTCATTAGAGAAGGGTTTATGGTATAAAACCATACAGTGTGAACCTCTTCGCGTGCCCTGGTTTATGAATAGTGATATTAATAGAAAACTGATTGTTACTGCTTTTAGACTCAGATCTGGACACATTCCATGCAAAAAATTTGCCTTCATGATGAAGAAAATCGCTTCACCCAATTGTGAGGAATGTGGAGTTGTCGAGGACCTACAACATTTATTGATGGAATGTGTCCAATATCGGTCCAGTAGAAATAATTTAGTAAAGTCCTTGAATTTGAACAGAACTGATGTAGGTATGTTCCATAAAGTTCTATCCCAACCAAATGGCGACGATGCGAAGAGTTTGTTCAAATTCATGGACCACGTCTTGTGAAAGTATAATTGTTTAGGATACGATGGGACTGACATACGCTATTCGTAAAAGCCCCTATAAACAAATAAAGAGAAAAAAAAAAAATATTAGTTAGTTTTCGCATTTATAATATTACTATCTGCGCATCGCGGTTTCATCCGCGTAAGACTCGATCCCGTGGGAATATCGAGATAAAAAGTATCCTAATATTGGAGGTCATGTTCTACCAATGTGCCAAATTCCATATAAATCCGTTCAGCCGTTTTAGCGTGAAAGCCTAACAAACGAAAAAACAAACAAACAAACTCACTTTCACATTTATAATATTAGTTAGGATAGTTGGGATGATTGAACTCTAAACAACGTATAATTATTATTCATCTGGTCTTTAGTTAAAGCGAAAATTAAATTAAAACCTCATTGTGCTGTAGTAGGTATCATAACTTATGATGTTCAGGCATTTTGTTAACTTCCAAAATATTTAATTAATTTTCTACTAACAAAAACGGTTAGGTACCGGTAAGTGAACTTTTATGAACAGGCAAAGTTGGTTGTTTGGGTATTCATTACAAAGTTATGATAAGCCTTACCTAATTGTTATTAATTAAACTTTAGAGTTTTAATCATATTAACGCTCAAAATTGCGGTGAAAGCCTTGAATAGGGGTAGGTAATGTAAACTAATGTATGCCATACTTAGTAGTGTTCGCAGTTGAATATAGGTTCGAAGTCTGCATTTTGCAATCACTTAATTGCGATGACCAAGCCAAAACCACACATATTACTCAAAAGAAAATAATCAATCTGCCTAGCCTTTTCCCAGCAATGTTGGGGTCGGCTTCCAATCTAACCAGATGCAGCTGAATACCAGTATTTTGTAACTCAAAAGAAAACCTAGTATAGAAATGAAATTAACAATATTCTATTGTATGTTGTATATTTTATTCGTTATTTTTATTCTCCATTTATATTGTATATTATCGTGGAAGTCCACATCACGGCATCACGATAATACAAGGAAGTAAAATGTACGGAAAAATATGAAGATGCTTTTTTTCCGTGCACATAACATAACACGTATTTCCGTACATTTTATGGACGTAGACGTGTACACGTTAATATCCTCACGTTAGGATTTATTAAAGCGAGCATAGAGTATATACATTATTTCATAAATTATTTAACAGTTAATAAACAAGAATGTTAACATCATATTCCATAAGCAAGCACGTGTCGTGTCACAAGAGCTTAGTGCCACGCGTAGCTTTAAGTGGCACCGACACTTTTGAAGTGGCTACCGTTTAGGTGACAGCTTGTCCCCTTTTAAGGAAAAGTTTGGCCTATATGTGAAGGTTTGGTGGAGAAAATTATATAATGAATGATGCATAATATTGTAAAACATTTAAAAAGAGTAACGGTGGAGTTTCTTGCCCATTCTTCTCCACACGAAACTACCTTTTGGAAGAGGAATCAATTCTATTTTCTTTTAAATTTTGACATTCTTCGTTCATTAAAATAAATGTTTTGACTTTGTAAATAGACGACTGACATAATGTTCACTAACGAAAACAGTGAATGCTTCTACAAAATAGTAATTGGATTTTGAACTTTATTGCAGTCATTATTGTTACTGCACGAAACGATAGCCTTATCTATGTCTTAATATATTATTATCGTATCTTTAACAATAAATTAGGAGTTTGTCGCACACTACTTTATATATGGCCCAAAAAGGAATCTATGCCAGAAAAGAAAGGAATATATTGGAGTTAGTAAACGATTTATTGGACTGTCTGGAGAGTAACAATTAGAAAAAATAAAATGATACGACACAATAAAAATCATTACAAGAGTATGTCGTAGTTAATTCGAACGCCCAACATATAATCCTACTTCCAGTTTTACGAACATATTTTTTTTATACATTTCCACATGAACACGTCTGCGTCTCTTAATTTGTTCTTGAATTAACAAGCGCCTGAGATTGTGTCAAGGGCCCTTTCTCAGCAGAAGCTCCAATTTGCGACGCCTGTGTCCCACAGCGTATTTTACAGTTAAAATAAGTTAACTTTACGGCAGTATACCGCGGGAAGGTAGGTAGAGGTGTAGTGTATTAAACAATACACTTACTTTTCGTCAATAGTAATGTTAAAGTCCAACCCAAGCCTATAGCCATGAACCAGGTACAGCTACTGCGAAATTCCCAATGAATAAATCAATAAGAATTTTGACCGATCTGGAGATCAAACTCAAACTCAAAGCATATATTTAAATTAAACTATACAGGCACTTTTGAACTGTCAAGGAGTCGGTCAGCCAAAAATATGAAGCTCGTTGCCCATTCCAAAGCATAGTAGGTACCTATCGAAGCCAGAACCCCAAGCTCAGCAGTCCCGCTTGTGACCACTAGACCGAAAGAGGCAGCCAAACATAATACAATGGTAAGGGTGGAAATATACACGAATATAATAGAAAAGAAATCATTTGTGACGCTCCCAGTCCATTAGATGTCTAAAGAGGAGAAACTAAAGCCATTACCGTGAACACTCATAAATTGAAGGAAATGCCGATGTGAAGCAGTCTGAGGCTTTTTCAATTACAGTTATATAAATGGTACTGGCTTGTGGAATATTGTTGGATTGACAAAATAAAAGGGTGGGGTATATAATAAGTATAGCTTCATTCAGGTAATTTTCTGTAACTTAATCTCGCGCATCAAGAATTCCTTACAATGTTAGCGAGGGGTAGTAACCACGAAAATTTCCATAACTGCAATATTTAATATCATCAGTAGAAATAGATTATAAAATCAGCTTAGCGAAACTTCACAGACGTGATGGTTATTTATTGTACTCCAAAATTTAACGAAGCTCATTTATATATCCGTTAATATTCAGGGTACCTACATCGGCTGTCTTATCGCTCGCTTCAGGTATTCTAGAATTTAACCAAGCTGTATTTTTTACAGACATCTACATGAATTCCTAGAACTTCGCAACAATACTATGACACAGACTTGATCTACATTTACAGACAACACAAGTCCGTCAAAACGCGCCGGCAGCCGCATCACCGAGCCGGGAGCGGGCGCCGGCGCGCCGCCGTGTCGCCGGCCCGTCTGCCCCTCCGGCACAGATACGGTCCACATAAAAAGAGCTGCTATGGCTGCTCCAGATTGCCTCGTAAACTGTCGCTGTGGACTCTCCGTGTTTGCAGCCGACCCATAACTGTTGTTTAGCTATCGGAATAAACGTGGCTTTTATCTTTTATCAATGCAAATAATAGACTTGGTTTCTGATTGTAGCGGTGAGCTCTGGTTGGTCTAGATTTCTAGAACACGGTGCATTTATCCCTAGACATGAGTATTATTTTGCTTTTCCTCTCGACAAATAACACAAAGCACGGCGAGAGCTAAACCGAGTGTAAAAGTGAATAATGTTTATCCATCAGCAAGCACATAACTTAGCTCCTGCGTTTAATTTGATTTCCTATATTCTACGATTTGTTTATAATTCATGGTATGCTTTCGACACAGCATAAATGCAAAGCACTTCTTCTTCTCTTTAATAAAGGAGCAAGCTACATACAATTAATTACGCCGTTAATCAGTTACGTGTTCTTCAATAATACGTCTTCCTAACATATACGGCTATAATACTCTGAACTCCGCACCACTATCGTCTCCAACGGCTTGCTGAAAGCCGTAAAACGTATTTTCCAGGCGATCGTAAACACTTCGACTCCCACACTAGTTTATAGTAGACATCGCTACTAGATATAGTAACGACCAGATAATACTACATTACATTTGTGGAAGTTCCACACTGCTACAGAACTATCGCCCTTATACCAAAAGTCGTAAGGAATATGTTTGGTAAAACGAAAATTCGGTTTACGAGAAATGCAGTTTCGTGCTGCATCAAATGCATTTTATGACTCGGAAATTGCGATTGGCATTAGTAGTTGTAAGACCGAACGATAACTTTATAATACACTTTAATTATGAGCTGTTTTGTTGCTTACGAGTAGGAACTTTAGGTTTCTATCTAATGTAATAATATGCATATGTAGCTGCATCCGGTTAGACTGGAAGCCGACCCCTGCAAAGTTGGGAAAAGGCTAGGCAGACGATGTGGCTATCGTTCATTTGCGAGAAGATTGGTATAATTAAAAAAGCGAAATTTTGCGTATGATAATTTCAAAGTTTAAAAGAAATGGTAAGAATGCGACAAACCATACTCGTATAGTCCCACCTTTCTTTAATAGCTCCCTCATTTTTAGGCTGAGATAGCATAATGCAAACATTTCAATGACGTTTTTATAGCAAAATCTGTAGGTAGTCAAGCGGAATAGGTTACTAAATATATCTGCGTCTATTGTATTTTAAATCTGTAGGTACTTATACTCCACTCACACACTCTTTTCATTAATTATGTAACCTGTCTTGCCAATGAAGAGGTTGTTATGAAAAGCTCTTACGTGGAAATGTGGAGACCGTCCGGTATGCAGACAATATCAATTATTGTTATGAATCGACTGCCACGTTATTGTGTTAGACCACGAACTAACGTTTAAGACCGAATTTCACCTCCTAATTAATTAAAAAAGCGATATTTTTGGCCATAAAACTCGATTGTGTGGATAAGATTAGTAAAAATGGTGCCCTAATTGAATGGAAGGGAGTCACGAAGGATTAAAGTCAGGATTTCTACGGAATTGTAAGGTCATTGCGTGACGTAAAAGAAGGTAATGCTTTGACTATTCGTCCCTTCTTGCACGAAACTTTTGGTAATTCCTGTATTTGTGAATAAGACTAGCAGAGGGCCTCTGAAACGGCCACATTAGCAATTCCTCTATAAAGCTTATAGAGAAATGAACAGCTGCACGAAAGCAATTCATATTGTGTTTACGAATCTCCTTAAAAAAACTGTCAAGCAGATGAATTATTTCGTATTATCACGCAGATCATAATAATATTATGAATTGTCAGTTGGTGGCATTTTACGATGATTCATATTATTTTCCTATTATGATTCTGCAAAAGTGACTGGTTCAAGCCGGGTATCAAACATTACAGCGATCTATATAATTTATTGAAACGCTCTCGATCGAAATCTAATGTATTGAATTCGGCTCTAGGTACTCTAAATGGGATTTCTGTGTCTTACACACAACCGCTATTTAGAAACACAACCATACTATATCGTAGACTTGTAACGATTCCGACTGCACTGTGTCATAAACACATCGTTACATTACTGAAACCCAATCCCGTGCATAATATTTATCAACTAATAACCACTCGATCGGAAGGTGATTAATTAATGAAGTCCCTTGTAACTGGAGACGGCACGCGCTGCCAACCTACCGACTTGTTGGCCAAACGACCATATGGCCGGCAATACTGACAGGATAATGTTAGTAATTATGTAAAACCTCAAAACACGAAGGGTCAAGAAATGTCTTGAAGGGGTGACATACACGATACACGTGTACCGTGTATGTCACCCCTTGAAGACAGTTCTTGGAACACTTGTGGCGGGGCACGCGTCTTTTAAATTATTATTAGCGCTGACCCGAGCCAGCGACTCCACCGGGTGGAACTTGGAAGTTTAACTGCACCTTAATTGCGTAACACATTAGTAATCGTAATCGCTTTTATATTTTATAAAAGAATTTAACAATACAATGGGCGAATTTCACCGATGTAACTGAACGCGATCAGCACATCATATCCACGTTCAAGAGCTGTCAGTGTCAATATTCCAACGAAAATAATGACACTAACAGCCCCGAACAGAAAATAATGACACTAAAAGGAGTTTATGTGCAGATCGCGTTCAGTTTCTTTGGTGAAATTCACCCTAAGTTAGTATGAATACTTTCTTTATTACAGCAATTTTAAAAAAGGTGCAAAATGATATCTTACAAACAAGATAAGAAAACCGAAAAACATGAGACTCCCACAAAAAATGAATGGTTCCACAATATTTTATCAACAGTTTAAACTTAAAATTTACGTAAGTTTAGCTGACTCATGCACCATAAAACCCAAGTAGGCCAAATTACGGTAACCGCTACAAAAACGAAGGCTCAGTGGGCTGTATTGTAAAAGGGCTAGACTGCGACATATGTCGAACGGCGCGACGCGTGCGCCCCTTATTAAGGTCTTGTAAAGCTCGGCTTACATGACTTACGTTACTTTTAACTGTAATTAGCAGCTTTCGCTGTTCGTCTTCATAAACATAATCGTTGAGAGAAATTGTAAAACCAAGAGTCACTGTAAATATGTAGAGGTAATAATTATAATGTCATGCATTTGCTAGCATAGGTATGATAAGTGAACCACATTCAATACCATAAATTACACTTATCAAGATTTCAGGGGATACAAGATATTATTAATCATTCATTCTTTGGTTAGTTTGTCCATCAGACAGGTTGTCTGGTAATCATGCATAAAACTATGGGTCAGTCGTCATATTGGGCTTTGATTGAAATCTAAAATGTAATAAAATTATTTGAGACCCGTCTCTGAACTATTGATATGTGGCTGTATTATAATGTCTTTTGTCAATGGTTTGAGTTGAGATATCTTTATTTCCCTTAAGAAATTTCACTTACATGAGAAATTCATCCTTATAATCCATATTATATACACATACAACTTCTGGATTTCTGTTTTGAAGAGAAATGTTTATTATTACGATCCCTGCATTTCTTTTTCATGTAAACCGGGCTTTAAAGTTAATTTTGTGTGTAGCTAAACTAAGCAGTATAGTCTCCCACGACCACGCTAAACCTAAATAAAAGTACATAACTCTTTTATAAGCCTGAAACAGCCTTGACATTTAGTTTGTATTTATTGATCTAAGTAAGTCTACACGATCTATTGTCTATTTAGTATTTAGTAACGTAGTGGATTGCTTGTAATAAGTTCGACATAACAGATTACTGGAATATTTTTACCTTATTTCATAAATTGTCGAAGATATTATTCATGACTATAATATTATTAATTAAATTAATTTACATAAGTACAAACATTACACAATAAAATATCCTAACACTAAACATAACAACAAATTGGAATAAAAAATAGTTGTAGATAAGTAATTATTAAAAGTTATGAATTACCTATGATATAATAACGTAAGTGGTTGTGATACTCTAGTCAATCTATCAACAAATTGACAGCAATAGTCCCGATAAAGCGATGCGATCCAGTTGTGTAAGTTGAAGATCTGGGTCGAGAAATATAAAATTGAATTTCAGAGCAAGTTCCTGGTACCCGTCTACCAGGTTGTCTGTACAAGTAATATATACGAACTAATTTATAATCCCGTTTCTATAGGTAATATACAGTCTAATAAATAATACCGTTTCTATTAGCAATGATTAAAACGAATGTCTGTCAATTTAAAGTACATACAGGATTCCAAAGAAAATTATGCGCTTCCGTCTATCTTCGGAAATATGAACGCAGTAGTTATTATGAGATTGCTACAAAATGCTCAAAAAAATGTTTTGTTGAAGTGTCATCATATCAATCAGACATTACAAAAGCGACAATCAATCTCGCGTGATGTCTACATCAGCAGAAAATATCGTATGATGTGTGGTCGCACCACACATCATACGATGATATTTCCCACGTTAGCAGAATTTTATGAATCGACACCTGTGCATAACTTGTTTTAAATTTTACCTAACACACAAATAACTGATGACTTGGTAAATCGATGTCTAGTCGAAATTCTAGGAAATCATACGATGGAGCGTTCTATCTCCTACTTATAATTACTTATTTACTAGCACACAAATGCTAGTAGTACACTGAGATTAGTCTATTACAAAAGAAGAGGTTGGTCGGACAACAAGCTATCAGAATTACAATATTACCTATAGGTACCTAATTTTTGTATGTCATTTAATGACAAACCATAGCGCTCTACATTTTTTATTTTGTGACCCTCACAAGTCACATGTAAAAACCTACTTTATGCAACATTCTTCACATCTGTTTCTGATTCTTACGTTACCAATTCTATTCTTACCTTACCAAACCTACATCGATCAATTCAATACTCAAGAAATCATGAGCTAATTCCGTACATAAAACACGCAGGATTTTGGAATATAAATTCAGTTAATAAGGCAGCCGTGGTCGAGGGGTGGCCGGGAATCGAACCGGTGCGCGGACAGGTGGCCGACACGCGCTGCTGCCCGCGCCCGCTGCGCTCGCGCCGCCAGCCGTGCCCTACCCGCCACAACATTTTGTAGGTGCAACTATGAACTGTCTTTAGAATATTTTAACATAGAAGTACTTCGTATGATTTTGACATTTTACTTTATCCGGAAATTATAAAAGAGAGTTTGTACAGATTGCAAGTTGTATTATTACTCTTGCATTGATTGAATGCATTGGAACCTTTTGTTGCAGAGTGTTATTTTCGTCCAAAGTTTTGCATAACTGACCATAGAAGCTGAACGAAGCCGGGTCATTGGAACTATCAGAAGCAAGAAATCCGCAAAAAACGATTTTCCAAAATGTTTGACTCTAAAATTCTCACGACACGGTCCCGGAAGGCCTATATTATATGTCTTTCGGCTGAAATGATGAACGAGATTAACCTACCTACACAATGATTCAGCGTACTGAGATTTTGCGCAAGGATTAAGTATATCTTATAGTGCCAGCTATGATGAAACATGATGTCACTCGCCGCATTATTTCAGAACTTTAACTAAGTTCATTGATCTTGTTTTTCCCAGAAAATCCTCCGTATGAACTGTGTAAGTATTTTACAGTATTTCCATGAATTAAATTCAAATAAACCTACCTGTTTATGTACGTATAATAATATAATCAAATCACGGCGCCGTACCGTATAATAATCTACTCTGTTAAAGTCCATTCATAATTCAGCACAATGTTTCTTGCCCACAATTCTAACGCCTTATTTGAAATTCTGATACGGAGTGTCCTTCACATACCCTTTGCAGCTATGTACTCAAGTGACAATCAACATCCGGTGTGTTACAGTGCCAATATGTTATGCTCAGTGTTAGAATATGGATGTGATACCTAAGTCTAATCTAAGCTGTATATATTCTTTGTAAATATGCATCTACGGACAGTGAGATATGGTACTGCAGTGCTCCTAAGAATTATAGTAACGTTTCCAAGAATTTGTGAATTTTAACGTCAAGTAGCTCAAGTTAGAAACATGATCACATAAACACATAATGCATAATCGGATCAATTTTATGTGTACAGTCACGAGCAATAATATGTATACACTTAGTAAAATTCAATAACCATTTTTTTCGTGGAGCGACGATTGCAACTTTGAGATGATACCTATATCATAATAATATGGGTTCCAACATACTATGTTCGATATAACATAAAATTACAATCAATACGGTAGGAGAAAATCACTATTAAAAGTTGCTAAGTGTATACATATTGGTGCTCGTGACTGTACCTAAACTGCTAAATCTGGTATACACTACACAAGCACATATTGCGACTTTTTTCTATTAGTTTAAGAATTTCTTAGCTAAAACAAATCGTAAAAAAGTCGCCTGTATTTCCTGAAGGTTTAGGGATATTGTATAGTCGAACAAGCTATTAATTGGTATACAGGCACATAACTTGCAACTACTTTTATCAATTTTGTGTGTATTTTCAGTAGTCAACAATCCTTTTTCGTCACTCTAAGCCTTATGCTCAAAAATTTTAATTACACTTATACACACAATCAAAACGAATTTTGGCAGTGTAGCGGAAAATGAATATATTTTGCCTGTATACCAAATAGCTTGTTCCCTGTACCAATAAAAAAAACCTCCATGGCAATGGACTCAATATTACAGGATTCCAGTTTGACGCCAGCCACCATTAATTATGTGATGTGTTGGTAATTGGTCAGCGAGCTAGACACACATTATTCGCAATAAGCCACATAATGTATGAGGATTATCGAGAGTAAGGCGCTTGCAGTATAAACATACTAAATTATACACACACGATAACGAAACTATGAATAAACCTGTACTATAATAATATTGTAAGGTTAGCAGAAAAGTCAGAAAAAATAAACAGTATCCATAACGCTGTAGTTCAGTTTTTGGGTTTGCAATAAAATATTTAACTTAAAACAGGTCTTTTCTAAACCATTCTCATCACAAGCAAAAGAAATCCTTAGAAGTTAACCTGCTTCCCTTTTTTGTGGACCGTGCATGTAACTAATGAAGTCATTTCATCATCTAATACTGTTGCAGTACCTTATCCTGTGTTATGATTAGCAATATTATTAGTACGAAGCATAAACATCTAACATAAGTAATTGTAGTCATGGAATTTGACGCATTTCATCGCAACGTTCAATATATACAAACGTATTTGAATGTAAATGTATAAGCTGATCTCGCATTGTATATGATTTCCGTACAATGAGAGGTCAGCTTATACTGGAAACACATAGCGTGATATGTAGCCGTAAGTACCTACAATCGAAATTTAAAAGTCAGATAAACAAATGAACTGAGAATCAGCACTCTTTGAATGTCAAAAATTATGAAAGAAAATCCCCGAACCCTATTATTATTACACCACTTGCTAGTGTTTATGCTGGGAATATAAGAAGTGGCGCAACAAACTCTGCAGAAAGGTGCCGAAAACCCAATCTATATCGGCGCGGTAACCTTCGATAAATTCGAGTGTCTTTGACATTTTGAACTTGACAGTGGACGCCGGGCGTGGCTCGGCGTGCGTTTAATCCTGAGCACACAGCACGAGAGATAAGCACACCGCACGTGTGTACAAGCCGCTATTATACGACACATGTACACACTGGCCGCTTCCTGCACCTTGACATCCACACACTGGGAGATTGGACGCCTCATTCACACTTCACCCTACCTCGGACCCTTCTTAAAGACATCATAAAGGACTTATGTCTCTCTCATGATTTCACTACGTAATACGAATACTGTCTGGATAATATTGACATAACCAAGTGTTACCAAGCACGCAAATTCGTCAAGAAAATGTTATTTTTAATCGAAATTAAAAAGGCTAAAGTAAACTGTCTAAAATATCGCGTGGCCGTCAGCTATAACACAGAACTGTAACAGCAAATAAAGTAACGTTCGTAGATCGATACAGAGTTCAATGTTACCGTGAGCGATACAATTTATTTCGAGATCTCCGCTTCAGAGTTTCAGGCTGTAATACATGAGCATTTCTCGTCTGATAGATTGCGTTTGAATACATTTGGGGTCCCCAGGGAGATATTAAGCCGTGGTCATTATTGCCTGGTATTATTGGCAGTCGAATAAAAATGTAGCGTGCGTATTGAGCAAACATTTGATACGCACGGTCTGTGAGGTAAGTGCCGCGGTGATACCGAGGGGTGGCGACAACCTGTCGGTTTCGGCACGGCAACCCTCTATGAATACATTCCGACCCTCACCGCCGAGCCAATTGGCCAAACTCATTGCTACGTCAAAGTAAAATTTACAAGTATAATAAATCACTTGGATACAATTACAGTCATTACGCAGACTCCCCTTCATATTTGCAAGCTCATTTAGTTTTATAACTTCACGGAAATATCGATTAAGAGTAAAGCAGGGAAGTAGGTATATTGCATTGCAGTAGGTTCGTTTGTCTACGAGTATGCCCTGAAACATTGCCGCAAGGAAGAGTTGAATTGATTTGTCTTCTGGGAATGAAGATAGAGTACGAACATCTGACAGACTGACTTCGTCCACGATTCTTTTTAACCGACTTTTTCAAAAAGGAGGAGTTTCTCAAATCGTCGGTATGATTTTTTTTTGTGTGTATGTTATACGCAATTACTTCGACAACTATGAATCGATTTTAATGATTCTGTTTAGTGGGTCATGCTTCAGAGGTGGTCCCATATAAATTTTATTTACTTTGCTTGCGTAGTTTTTGAGTTGGCTTCAATATTATGTATTTTTTCCAGTTAGTCTATGTAGACGATGTTCTATGTGACTCCGCCACTGTAATTTACATAGCAGGTAGTGGTATTCGAATTTGTGTGGGATAGGTACCACAACTAAAAAGTGACAAATAAAAACTACCGAAAGCAAACACAGCGGCTTCCGATTTTCACTTTTTTGTTTTTTTTTTTAAGTCGTTTGTTTTTTTTCATGTCCAAAAAATGTAGTCGACGTTATGGAAGCACATCGCCTGTCAAGCTAAAAATAAATATAGGGCCATGTTATGCTAAAACAACGACTGTTATGTAACCCTCTCTAATATAACAAAAGACGTTATTAGCAGACGTCAGCTGTTTATCTACTATTGTAGATCTTCAACGAGTTAGAAAAGCGTATGTCCAATGTACATGTTCGCAATCAAATATATTAAGTAGGTAAGCGGTTGGCTGCTAATTAGGAACTTGCATATGCGGTAACTTTGTAGTTACTCAAATTGAAAATATGTTTCTTTGCACATTTATTTATTTTGAGCTTCAAAATGATTCTGAGCAACAATTTGAAATGTTGCTCAGAATGTGTTCGGCATTTTCCCTTTAGAATTTTAATTACTACACGCAGAGTTCCTAAACGCAACCAAATTAAAACATTTCTTACACAACAGACCATATTATAATATGATGTAGGTATACAATATGCAACCTTAAATATTTAACATCGAGCTTCTGAAAACGAAGGTTTCTACAAAAAAACTGTTTACAAAAAAAAAAAACAACCGACTTCCAAAAAAACAAATCACAAATAACTTTAAATCAAATCACAAATCAGTCTCTCAATCAAATACCTACATGGGCACTTATTAAACGTCAGTAGCTAGGTGCACGGTTCCAATTGGTCGTTTCCTATGGAGAAGAGACGGACTAACCATGGAGAAACTCTATGGTTACTCTTTTAAAAGATAATTGGCTTTTACAATATTTTCGAATTACAGTGTTAATAGTTATGGGAGGACAGTGTAGGCCTTTCAAAAAGTTTAAGGTAGGTAGTTAAAAAAAAAAATAGAAAATGTTCAAAAAATGTCTACAGTCCACTAAGCCGTTCTCACACGTTCTCACATTCACAAGGTAGAAAAGAATCTATATAAGATAAATAAGATACTACAAATAAAAACCAGTGCTATGTCCCTTGAGACATAGCTACTGTAATTAAAGAAACCACTAAGATGCAGGAATATAATATATACCAAATATATATTATTAAGTGTACCTAACCTACATATTCCCCTATGGGAGGCAATCTTCCTCCTTCTGACATGTTCTTTTGATCTCTTTTCCTTCCGACGCACGTTCATATACCACTAAACAGCTATCTCAAATTACGGTAATAAATTGAATGTTATTTGGATATCCCAGAAAAGCTGGTCGTTGTCAAAATTTTACAGCATGCATTATTTAAAAAACCTTCTAAAAAGGCTCAAGGTTATAATAACAAAACGCCTAACTAAATATGAACAATATGCACGATATTATCAATGAAATTACAATCAGTTCTGTAATACTTCCAAAACGAAGTATGTTTGGCATTTTCCTTCCAGAATTTTAATTACTACACGCAGAGTTCTTAAACGCAACCAAATTAAAGTATTTCTAACGCAACTTACTATGTATGATGTATGTAGGATTGTAGGTATATAATATCCGACAACGAGCTTCAGAAAATGACTAATGCTCGGCTCCTATAAAAAATAAGCCGCGAACAGACGGACAGACAGACAGACAGACGGACATGGCAAAACTATAAGGGTTCATAGTAGGAAAAATCGTAAAAAAAATCGTTTTCATACCAATGGTAACATTTTTAATGCCAAACTGAGCATATAAATAGATTCGTAAGCTAATTTTGCCTGTGATAGCTAGGTACATCCATATGGGAGGATCTACTATGCAAAGCTATGCCTTTGCTTCATTTATTGGTGAAAATACAAGAGTCTTAATTCTAACCAATAACGGTCCTGTAAATTATAGGAATCGGCCGGTCATTAGTATCGACTCGTTCAATGGTATGGTAAGGTAAACTTAATTTGTGCCTAAATAAAGTTTGGTTTCTAGAGAAATATTAGATATTTGAAATATTTACGGCCAGGTTATTTCTATACTAAACCTCGCAGACAATAGGGTTGCGAACAACATTAACATTTAGCCACCGTGGCCATAACGATACAGACTGATATAGGTGACCATAGAATGTACTGTACCTACCTACTGTTTTTGAGTAAATAAATATTATTATTATTATACACTGATAAAACTATTACCACGTACACATAATACGGCATTATTGAAAGCAGGACAGGACAGACACATTTGGGAATAGACGGGTCGGCCTTGAACCCTCTGGGGAGCAACACTCGTTCCATTTAGCGGACGCGACGGCTGAACGATTCAATTTTGTGGACACTTCGCACATAATCATATCGATCACCTTATGTATGACGTCAGCTGATAAGATTACTGCGGGAAGCTTTTTGGGCCGTTTTTTGATAAGATATTGCTAATTTACCTACAGGTATTTTAAATTACTTTGCACCGAAAGTTTGTGTAAATTGTTGGCCTCCATTGCATCAGCATTATAAATTCCTTCTAAATAGCATTTGTGGTAGCCTGGAAAAAGGGTGTATTTTTCGTTCAAAAGGGGGAAAAAATCTACTTACCTATAACTGTTATATACATTTTGCGGTTAGGTACAGACAGAAAAACAATAAAAACCATTTTTATTAAGGCCCCCAATTAACTAAGTATAATATAGATCCTATACTATTATATGAGCAACATTTGTAGGTATATATATTTGTAATCACGTTCTCGAAAACGGGTCTAACGATTTTGATGAAAATTGCAATATACTTAGGGGTTTACCGAGGTGAAAAATCGATCTAGGTAGGTCTCATATCTGGGAAAATTCGTTTTGACTATTTTTACCCGAACAGAGCTCGTTCACACAGGTACTAGAATAATATAATACAATTAATAATAGAGGCAAATCAATTTTGACGTTCAAAAGTGCCTTTTATGTGCCTAATTGAAATAAATTATTTGACTTTAACTTTGAATACGCGTTAGGTTACATAGAGTGGTAAAATAGATTTTTTTTCAAGGTTATTAAGAATAGGTACAGTAAATAGCGTAAAGTAAACAGTGAGGCAAGTCAGGACGACCTAATTGTGTGGCTTTACAACTACCCACCTGAGTTATGGCTGAAATTTTACTACCGTAAAACTAAGCTATAAGTAATATGTATGGTTTAGTTTAGGGAAACGGTTTCAGGCTGCAGTAAGCGCTTTGGCAAATGATCACCACCAAAAAAATTACTTTAATAAATTGCTGAATTAGTTAAGTAGGTACAGAGTACAGTCAAGGAAATTAATTGTTCAGCAAATTGACACCCTATGACAATTTGCCGTGTTGCAACCATTTCGTACACCTGTCAAAGAATGACAGTTGTGATTTGAATATACGGACAATTTAGTTCGGTAGCCAATTTGATAACAACAATTTCCCTCAATTTATCTACAAAATAATCACAATTACATTAGTTAGTTCGAACACTCTTATTTATTTATTTATATAAACTTTTCGCACAAAAAATGGTACAAAGGCGGACCTAATGCCTGAGGCATTCTCTACCAGGTAATCTCTTATGTTAATTTGAATATAAAATATGTTGCTTATTCTGCCGACCGTACGAAACCAATACGACTAATACGTTTAGGATACTATAATACAGTTAATTGTTGCGTGTGGTCGATACTGTACTTTTGGGTGGAATCCGTCGCTCGGTAACCGGATGGTAAATAAACGTAACTTTTTTTTCATTTTTGATCAATAACCTCGATTCTTACCAATTAATCGTTACCAAGCGTTTGGATTCTGCTACACAAGACTTACGAAAATATATTGGTAGAAGTTTGATTCAAAAATAAAAATACATAATATGCGTTGATTCAAAAGACTTTTATAAAGAAAATAATCGTTAAACAAAACCCTGTCTTTGCTATCGCTCAGTTGAAAATAATAAAGCATTTTTAAGAGTAAACTTTGTAACTGCAGTTCGGCTATCTTTACATATGTATTATTCTTCTGTACGTGTTTGTCACCTAACTCCTCCTAAACGGCTGGACCGATTTGGATATGACATTTTGTGTGTATATTCGAGTGGGGTGGGATGATTTGAAAATACAATTGAACCCGGCAGGTGGCGCTGTTCGGGCAGGACAACGTTTGCTGGGTGGTATTCTGAGAGTAATTCAATAAGAGTTTTAATTCCCATTATAAAACTCACTGTATTATATATAAATAGGCTATTCTGTCATACAGAAAAAGAAAAATCTTGCATCGAACGTTTAATCTAGTTCAAATGCGAAACGGTTGTCTTAACAAGTTGAAACTTATTTCCAAGATGGCCGTGAACCGAGTTCACACTAGATTTAGTAGAAGCGCCGCATTGCGCTCACTGCGCCGCCTGCAATCTCTCACTGCGTTATCTTACTGCCAAGAAAACATTTATTATTTACTAGTTTAGAATCATAACACTAGAAAATACTAAAAACAACCTTGAGCTGGCATATAGGTAGGTAAATATTCTAGAACTTCTAACGCCACTTTACCTACTGCAATTTTTTTTAAATATTAATAGTGATTCCACGTGACTAGAGTCGCATTCATAAACATAAATTCAATAGTCTGACAAATAAAAACAAATGAAGAAAAATTAAATTCCATAAAACAGCGAAGGTCTCCGAAGGTTAACAGACACAATTGATTACAGGAGTTGAAGGAGCATTCAATATGCATGTAAATTGCTGTCGTCTAGTACTGGTAGCCAGTCAAGGTTCCGCACTGACACCTGTCTCTACTAGCCTGGAAATATACCGCTATTACGTCACCAGTCAGATTTTCCAAGAAAATTGTATTCAGTGTGATTTTTCATGGAAATCTAAGGTACGGCGCCGGTGTATATCATGAAATATTAAAAGGCAAGTTCGCTACACTTAAATGTGTCAATGCCAAGGATTGAATAAAATAAACATACATGCATTAATATATTAGCAGATTATAATATCCTGCGAGGGTCCAGTAGTTACGTTTAGTGCCAAACCACGGGTACAAACCACTTTTCGGATTATGTGGTGGGTTAAATAATCCCTGAAGGGTTACATGTGTTACCATGCAATTTATTAGCGGCAGCAATCATCCAAAACTTTTACCCTTTTGGGTATAAATAGCTAAATAGATAAGTCGCTAAATATACCTAAAAGGGAAATATTTTAGAGAAAAACAAAATTTGGTTTAATGTGAATGAATATTTATGCTTTCTTCATACATATGTGATATGTTTTTTTAAATTTTAGAACACCTGAGTGTTGAACTGTTGATACTCCTTTAGGGGTATGAGGAACAGGGTGTAAAGTTCACTCATCCACCATAGAAAAGGGAGGATCCCCTACCAGACGGGTGTTGCGTCTGGCGGGCAACTGCCCAATTATTGATATTGGGTTTTTGTATATATGTTCACTGCACTGTAAACTCTAATTGCGCGATGCAGGATTTATGTGACGTCAGGATTTTTGTGTGACGTCAGGTCTTCGATGCGTAGTTCGCATGTGGCGATGTAGATACCGCCACACTCCTAATATCATAAGACGGGAAAGATTGAGAAGAATGGCATACAAGCAGAATAACTTTTTAACTCCTGAAGAATCACTGTCCACAGAGGTCTTGGCGTCAGAGAACACATCTAGACTTTAAAAATACTGTTCAAAAAATTGTTGTACACTGCTTAAATTATTTTACAAAATATTGTCCTCTACTAGCATAACTTTCAAGGCAAACATACATAAAGTAATTCAATACATAAGCAACGTCCTTTTAGTAAATAAAACTCAAGGAAATGAAAACGTTTTCTATAAACGAAATTCATAACAATAGCTACGAAAATAACTGTTCGAATTTACGTTTGATTGATTGATACGATATTTTATTTAACTACTAAGTTTAGTGACCTACATTTGTGTAGGAAACATGTCAATCATAAAATACCTCCGTAAAACATTGATGTAAGCGTAAAAATAACCTAACATTCGACTACAACCGGTAATAATAAAATCATGAAGGCGCTTATTCAGTAACTTGGTCAAATTGCCAAACTTGCGTAACAAGAAAATTATAGTTTGTTGGTAACTTTGTAAATGTCTGTAGACTCGGTACAGTTGGCCCAAGCACGACCTACCCTCTGAATATTTTACTGGCTCACTTCTACGTAATAAATACATTTTCCGTGTAGCACACAACAGTAAAATTTTCCGCGGTATAAAACTTGAGGAATTACTCGTGTTATGGGATGTTTCACCTTTCATAATAAAGAGCAAAGTTCGCGTTGTTAGCCTTCCGGAATTTTTGAGGCAGTTTTAGACATCGAAACAATAAAGTCGACTATGTACGGTAATTGTTCAGTTATTCATCATATTTTCTTTTCCTGCGTTTTAATTCTCGGTAACGGTTTACAGACGTCTGTTGATCCAATTTGTACCATAAGTAGTAACATTTGTAACCAGTAATATACATGATACATAAAGGCCAAATTCTCAAATGGGACTAGGCAGAGAAACAAACTTAAAATAATATAAGTACTACCTAAATGTAACAGAATAATCACATGTCTCTACTTAAATAATTTGTTTAGATCAACTACTGTAAAAAAAATTCAGGCATATTTTTTAATCAGCTGACTTCGCGCTACGGCGGGCGTTATGGCAGCACGGACCGGTTATTATTTCAGAAGTCTAGGTATATTTTCTGCTGTTTGTTTTGTTTGAAGTGAACATTTTACATATAGACATAACGATATCATAATGCAGATGTAACATTCTGTAAATAAGTAACGTAGGACGTAAGCTCATGAAAACATTAGTAAGTAAAGCCAAAGTAAAGGTAATAGCTACAAAGGTCCTCTCATAGAAACGGTGCGCTGTTCCTCATTTTACGTAGTTGCAATCTAGGGCCCGTTTTTTTTCATGGTTTGTTTTATCGTCCTTACTCGTACTAAGTAGTATCAGAGACCATGACTAATAACAAATAATATTCACTACAAAAAAAAATATCTTGGTATTGTAGCAGCACAAATCATAAAGACTTCCGAGATATTATATTGTGCGCTGTCAGTGATTTTTTTATATTTTTATTAAGTAAGTTGTCTTATTGTTTCGTGTTAACCGGGTAGGTATTCTGTTCGTATCTGTCCTGTGGCTCAGGCCGCAGACGGTGCGCGGCCACAGGGCGGGCGGCACGCGATCTCCACTTTTCATTGTATTATTCAACCATGACGAACGATGAACTTTTTAGATTTTACTTTCTTTCTACTTTTAGTTTAGAAACAGTGACGTTTGAGACAGTCACTGTATAAAAATAGAGTTTTGCATCGTGTTATCTGTGTTTCATGTTAAACACTAAAACTGTCCATCAAATTTGCTTCGTTCAGTATATTTAAATAAAAATATATAAACTAAGAAAGTTCAAAAGAACGAGTTCAACGATCGTAGATAAAACTGAAACATTTCATTGATTTGAGAAGTGTAGTTTCGCCACCGCTACAGGTCTGTGATGGCTCCAATTTAGCATTTTATTGATATTGAAGACATTACGGGGAGGGTTCCAAATATAGGAATGCCGTGGATTCAGAAAAAGCCGTAGAAACGTTCCCTGTTTCTATAATAAATTATGAATATCTGACGCAATTTACTTTGGTAACAGACAATAAAGGGAAAATGGTATAATGCGGAAATATAAAAGAAAAACTCTTTGCCTCATAAGACACATGGCGCGTTTAATATTTTTAAACTGACATGCCTCAAATTGTAATTCTGATTTGAAACTATGCAATCAATAATGCTGTCCTGTAATAAATACATGTAAGTACCTAATATTTGCACGCCACACGTGGCAGAATGTGACGAGACCATTGTACTAAACTTAAAACCATATTTTATAATGTACCATATTCTGACGAGTAAATTATAATAATAATTATGAATATACATAATCGTAACTATCCTAACTATTATTATAAATGCTAAAGTGAGTTTGTTTGTTTGTTACGCTTTCACGCGAAAACGGTTGAACGAATTTGGATGAAATTTGGCACATGGGTAGACCATGACCTGGAATAAAACATAGGATACATTGTATCCCGATATTCCCAAGGGATCGGGACTTACGCGGATGAAACCACGCGGCGCAGCTAGTGATTACATATTTTAGCTAGTATCACACAATTTATGGAGTAGGCTACCCATCTTGCTTCTTCTTAGACTTAGTAATACATACTTAGATATAATAAATACTTCGTTTTATTGACGCTATGAACTATAACAATCTCATATTTAGTGCCAAACGATGTTCCATCGATTATATTTTGTTTTATGATTCGTTAGTAGTCCGAAAAGGCAAGACAATTCTTGTTAGTGTGAAAATTCACACAATAACATAATATAAAATAACATCACGACGCCGACTGTATCTCCTGAAGGGTTAGGCAGAGCAGAGGTGTTCTTATAGTACACACACATTTCGCCAGTTATAAGTTCCATGGGGGGAGAGCCTTTTGTAATCAACCGGGTACAAATCCAGCCTGCAGGCTGGTACTGTGAAGTTCCTTATGGAAAAACCCAATAACACCTTGCCCGACCTGAGAATCGAACCCAAGACCTCATGCTCAGTAGTATCGCTTACGATTACTAGACCAACGAGGCATTATTACAATAGTGTTACAAGTGCGATTATGATCTGTCTCATTTATTTTATAATTATTCAGAGTGTAAAATGGAAAGCCTGGCTGAAAGATATCGTAAATTAAAGTGTAATAGTTCTTGGTAAGTAAGGTCATTTGCAAAACCATTTAAAGCTGTTTAAAATAAAATACCTTAAGAGGTACAAGCTTTTGCGATGTCGGAAATTATACCACGGTACGAGTTAAAGTATCCTATGTGTTAATCCAGATTATAAACAATTATCGAAATCCGTTCAGACGTTTTTGCGTGATTGTGTAACAAGCATCTAAACATACAAACTTTCACAATTATAATATTACTAACTGTTGCCCGTGACTTCGTCTGCGATCCAAGACGAAAAGTAGCCTATGTCCTCCTCCAAGTCATGGTCTGCCCATGTGCCAAATTTCATCCATATCCGTTCAGCCTTTTTAGCGTGAAAGCGTAACAAACAAACTAGCTGACTTTCGCATTTATAATATTAGTTAGGATAGTAGGATTATAATATTAAAGTAGGATTTATAGGTAATATTAGTAGGATACGCATGAATTTTGTGTAGGTTAAGCTTGCCTTTAAGTTTTTGTTGCATTTTGCTCCAGTTTAATGGCCAAAGAGAGAGGGGTGACCTATCATGTGTCAATAGAAGGACAGCGGTCAACACCGACACGTGTATTTGTTTTCGTCAAACGTTCCCACGCCGAAAGCGTTCCAAGAACATGTGTATTTTAAAACCTTTCTTCTGACTGAGATTATTTCAATGTTGCAGAGTGTGATAGTTGTGTACAGATTGGTGAAACTGAACATAAAAGTAACACAAATGAGTCGATGCAATGCAAGATGAAACGTTACTGTAATGTAGTAATGAGTCTCCGAGAATTTGTAAATGAAGCAATGGACGTACCTATTTATTATGCAGTGTAACAGAGAATCAATTTTAACGCCTCCCCCTTAATACCTAGGCCAATAATTTTTTTGATATTCGTATAGCTCATGCCCTAAAGAGATATTCTTTATGAGATAAAGAATATGATTTAAAAAAAAATAAGATTCTGTAGCTTAATTTTTATAGTTTGACGTAGGTATGTGACCTATTGTCCATTTTCGATACAAAAGCTGTTGAAATATTTATTTCTCCATTAGTTAGGTAGGCCCTAGTTATAACAGGCGCCCGAGGCACGCGTTTTGGGCGCTCAATAAAATTGTATGAATTTCTATGTAACGAATTACATGAAGCGCTCCTGGGGGCCTAGACAAAATCCCTTTTCTGTAAGCGTTAACGCCAACGGAAAGATCAAATGTATGGAGTTGACAGCAGCAGTCACGTGACATCTATAAAGCTAATGTCAATTCCATACAATTTGATCTTTCTGTTGGCGTTAACGCTTACAGAAAAGGGATTTTGTCTATAGCCTCTGGGCGTCCTAAGTCGGCGCGTGGACGTGTAAATTATGAAGATGATGTGAACCTCTCTGGTCTCATGATTTTCTTCGAAAACCACTTTATCATTCAACCATTCCGGAGATATGGTTTTTTACTTATCCCATGGAAACTATGAGAGTAACTGCTAATCAGTGAGAGTTAATTAATCACAATAAACTGCTTCAATTATATGACGTGTTTTGAGAATGGGAAACACATTCTCCATATCTAAAATATAGGGCAAGAGTTTCGTACCTACAGGAAAACTAAACTTTAAATTATATTAGTGACCTGAATTTTATTATTTGAAGTTCCTATTTTAAAACATCACACCACTCATTATGCACGTTCGACTTACGTCAGTGGTGCCTTATCATAATTTGCTAAAATATTTCTTTTCCTCGTAACAGCAAGTAGTATAACTAGGTACCTATAAGTAGTTACTTATGTATTAAACAGCTCCCGTTTTGCGGCGGAATAAAATACTGATAACAAAGGATTATTCTCTACAAATAGATTAAGATGATAAGATAAGTGGGTACATAGCAGCAGACTTTACTATTGCTGCGTTAACATTATTGATATCATTTGTGATCATGTCCAGAGGATGGGTAGCAGCGGCTGTCTGGAGAACCTGGAGCTAGGTAGGTTAAAGTTTACCCTAAGGCAAACTCTCAAAAGGTCCCCAAACTTTGAGATGTTTTTATTAAAAGCGAAAACCAATCAGACGAACCCCCAGGCGCCTTCAAATAGTTTATGAACTTCAAAAGAAATAAGCAGTCGGTTTCTTCAAACCAAAGTTTTCCATTACAATATTTCCAAGAATTTGCCAAAGCGAATAACCAAAAAGCAAGCCAAACAAGAGTCCAGAATTTTTTTTTAAAGAGTGTTTCAATATAAAATTATGAAACATACACCCAATGCTTGTTGAGCGACGTGCATTCATTGCCAAAAGTTGGCAAAGGCATATATAAAATTACGCTTTGTTGCGTTTTTAAGTGCTTATTGCCAACTTGTAACCTACATACATAGTACTCGTAACAGCGCGCCTTTTGACGTAGCTGAATTAATGGCGTGAACCTACGAAATGTCCTCGCTAATCAAATTATCTCTACATTTACTACTAAATATTGGTAGTGCCCGCGTTTAAAAATGAGACTTGGCTCCTCAATCCATACGGACACTATTTTAAACCAAAAAGTACTCGTATAATCCAAAGGACTAATTGTAGAAAACCAAAAAAAAGTATTATGAAAAATAATTATGTATGTACTATAAGTAATATAATGTTCGGCTGAAATCAGGATTAAATGAGAAATTAACTAGGAACGTGTTATTTCATGCCACTCGGGAGGACCTGCGGTTATGACAGACGTTTAATAAAATATCAAGAACATCCTATTCGACTCAAAAGTTCCCAACAAAACGAAATGCTATTTCTTTAATCATTGCAGCGAAGATTGTTCCTTCTCTAACAAGGAGGAGGCTTACCTCCCTACATTCTTGATTAGACGTGTTAGCTCGGAGTTTTCCTACAATACTAAAAGCAATAAAAGTTGAATGAGATGGGTCGAGGCGGGGCTGGCGGGGCCCGCACCGAGACAGTGAAACTTCAATGAGAGGCTTACGTAACTGTAGACTGAGGAACAGAGGAGCAGAGGTGAGAACAACACACAGGTAATCTTATTAAAATTTAATAAGGAAATCTTGTTCTACTTACAGGACTACCTATGCTCAAGTATGCTGTATTGTATATTGTATTAAAGGTGTAAAATTAAAGGGGCCCCTTTTAGGGGGGGACTTTCCACTTGTTATGATATTATAAAATGGAAAAAAATCGAGTATGAAATGACAGGTTATCCGGAACTGAATAAGTTTCCGAAGGCAGAAGCGGCCCATGGAATATGTAAGTCAAACAGAAAGGTTGATGCTGTGTTTCCGGAAGTCACAATCATCTGATTTTCATGTTGGGTGGTTGACCTATAAATGACTAAGTAGTCTGTGGTTTTTTTTTAATACTTTCTTAGGAGATTCCCTTTCGCAATTAAAAGTGAAAAGTGTATTGCCGATAGAAATATGTTTTCTCATTTTTTAGTAAGTAAATGTTGTAAGTAAACGATTATTCAATATTGAATTTCACTTGATCCTCTTATTGAAAAACTTGTGGTAAAAATATTAACTGACACAGTGGGCACGTTGGTAGACGAAGTGAACGTGGTTGGTGAACGAAGATAAACGATGAGTTTAACTAAGACTTTGACGTATCGGTTTTCTAACTTCGAAAACTTTCTTGTGAAACTGGGACGTTAATTTCAAAGTCGAATCTTAACTTTATATAAAGAAACTTTATCTTTAACTAGCTGTGCCTGCAGTTCCGGTCGGCTGAAGTTAAAATCATGCCATAAAATTTTCCATAAAGGTAATTATAAATAATATCACCTTTCCAGCACTCTTTTCCAGTAGTTTTTTTTTTTTTACAGCGCTATATTAAAAATAAATGTCACTTTGTCTTCGTAGAGTACATAGAGATAAAATTGGTCGTACTGCGCATGTATCTACTTTAAATATTGAAAATAGAAAATTTTACATTAACGAAACTATAATTTTCTTCAAAAATCAATAGGTACATATATAAATATAAATAGGTACAATAAAATAAAACAAAATCAAAATAAAAAATCGTTTGTCTTTAAAAGACAACGCAAATTTCATGTCAAACTTAAGTTCGCATTTCTTATTTGCATAAAAATGTCACTGAAAATGCAACGACATTTTAAATTTATATTCTCTGGGGACACGCTTGTCGTTGATATAAATGATTACTGTGTATTAATTTATACTAGAGTTTTTATTCCGTCCATGATATGCAGGAAGTAAATATACTATCGACCCGCCCCGGGTTCGTTCGAATAATTTTAACTTTTACTTACGAGAGACTTTTACTGCCTGCCTGCTTTTAAGTTGAAAACCGAATCAACATCCCTGTAAAGTCAGGTAAATTAATTTTTAAAAGCAAATTGACTACAAAACTTATAGTTCGTATATTCAAATCAGAATTGTCATTCTTAGACAGTTATATCAGGGCTAATTTCACCAATAAACTGAACGCGATCAGCACATCTAATCCGCGTTCTAAAGCTCTCAGTGTCATCATTTTTGTTGAATATGAACGCGGTTTAACGCCGCGGCATAATCTGTAAACATTTCACCGTGAGAACTTAGGTGAAATGAGCTTGAAGTGAACTGTCATTCCACATGATACTAGGGGTTAATACTATTGACAGTTCACTTCACCTAAGTTGTTACAGTGAGATTTTTTACAGAATATTTTCATTAGTCAAATTCGCCCTGAAATAGTTAAAACACTTACGGCAATTTCACGTAGGGTTTCAATAAAAAGAACCCATCGCCTACTTCCAGTTATTACTTCAAAGAATGATCGATCGAAGCTGAGTGTAACTTCTTTTCTTATGACAAGGCAACTAAAAGCATTTCATCGCAACGAAGACTGATTTCGACAAAAAGTGAGCTCTGGCAGGTTTGTACCGAAGTTATGAAGGCGAAATCTTTGAAACTACAAATTGATCGATATAAGATATGAACCATGATCTGTAGGCTGACTTTTAAGGATGAACATTAGTTACATTTCATGTAAGTAACGTCGTAAGTGACGTCACTTACAAAATTTATTGTTAGTATGATATTTCAACTGAATTTAAATCAAATCTTTGAGAAAAATGGTTTTCAACTTCGCCAAGCGTATTCATATATAAACACTGACTACTCAATACTTTAGGTACTAGTATTTAAAAATGCTTAATATTATGTTATTGATTAATTTGATTGTCATACAAAAAAATATTTGTAGAGTATTCAGGTGCAACATGTAACAAAATCAACGATGTGGCATCGGCCAGCATGACGAACGAATAAAAAAAAATCATTAAATAAAAAAATATGACAAGTCTGTCTTTTTACAACTCACAAAATAATATTTAAAACTATGCAAAGAAAGTTGACTTTCTATTATATAGAGCACGACACAATGTGATACAATATTTTAAATTTTTACTTAGCGCGTTGAAGTCTTTTAAAAGAGATTAAATTTTAAACTTACAATAACCACAATTGCGCAGTATTTTAAAACTACCCTTTTATTATAATACTGTATCAAAAAAAGATGTCGAACCTTCATCGTACGTTCTATAGCGACTGATAGTGTATTCAAAAGTGTCCCCGAAATGTTAATACGAGTATTATAAGGTGTGAGATAACTTGACAGTGGGCGACTGTCGGCTCCTCGGCAGGTGTCAGCTCGTCTCGCCTGCACTTTAATCCTGACTTCCTCAGTCACAGTGGCGTGATTATGATCAATATTGACGCAGATGTGTCACTGTTCGCCGCATTACGTAATAATATCAAAGTTTGTTTAGCAGTGGTCGCAGCAAGGACGAGCCTGCTCAGCAGTGCCGGCTGGCGATAACCCCGCCACTGCATGCGACACCACACTCGCACATTATATAATAACCTTCTACATAATCAAATACCATTTTAAACAAGGCTGCATCAACCCCTCACTAACTTCTGTTCGTAACGATTTAACATAACCTTACGAAACTAAAAAACAGACACCTGAGACCAATTAAATTAATTGAATCGAAATAACGCATCGAACCTCCACGCGATCGTAGTTATGCATAACTATAGGGGTTGCTCGATAATAAATCACACACAGAACACAACCGTATTCATGAAACTGCTACGAAAAGCATGTAACGTAAGCAACACCGGGGGAAAATCGTGAAAAGTCATGTGTCGACGAAATCAGCCGTTCTGGAGGTCACGACGTGGGAAACAGCTGATCGGGTGCGAGCTCGAGTGAGGAGCTTGGGTAGAGTATGATGGGGGGTACTCACCGGCTGCGGTCATCAGCCACCACCAGCAGCAGCAGGCGGTGACGAGCGCCCGAGCGCCGGCCATCTCAGCGGCAGCGCATGATACGCGCGCTCTCGCCGGCCGCCCCGGCGGACTGAGCGCGGCTCGATCGATGCACGCTCGCGCCTCTCGGACACGCACCCTCCGGCAGCAGCCCCGCCCCGCCCCCAGGCCCCCCTCCCCCGCCCCCCTCCGCCCGTCCTCACCCCCGCCACCATTTCCCGAGTTTCCTCGGAGAGCGCGCGCGCTGCCCTCTTTTCTGGCGGATCGCTGACCGCCCCTAATTGATTGGGCCCGTTCACTTGCCGAACACGTTTTAGGTCAGTTCAGCCGCAGAGCCTTGCGACCCGTTCATGAGCCTGTGTGGCTCGGTGAAGAGTTGTGACGGAGCATGGTGGAATCACTGAATGTAGAGAACGCGATAAGCAAACGACATGTGGAGGAAACTTTTTAACGCACAACCTGGATAGAATATTGTTTCACCGCGCAACCTCGGAAAGATTCTATTTATCATTCGAAATCTGAGTGCAAAAGTGCATTTTATCCGCTAGCGTGGAAAGAGTTATTAAAATTTTAATCTTTCTATTCAATAATTTTGTATGTATCGGTCCACTGAAAATGCATGAATACTTATTAAACTAATAATAATTTCTATACCGATCCACTGAAAATGCATAAAAACTTATTTCATATCAATGCGCCAACCTCATTTTTAGAATAATCCCACTGGTCAGCACGACGACCGCGTGAAAAAACAAACTTTAAACCACTCAATTCACTTTCCATCATTTTGATTTGTTTTTTGATAAAATCGTAAGACATCACAGTAAGACATCATAAAATATGAGCGAGTCCAGTAGCGACGAAGATACAAATTTAACACCTGCAGTGTTAGTGCAAGCGGTACATGCCGAATTGAGTTTTCTTCCGGAAAAATCGCGCGAAAAGTACATAAAAGCGTACAATTTGTTCAATGCATGGAGACATTCTAAAGGTGCTAAAACGATTTCGGAGACTATAATGCTATCATACTTCATTGAACTATCTAAAACAAGGAAATCAAGCACACTTTGGAGCATTTACTCGATGCTAAAAGCCACGATCAAAACAAAAAATGATATTCACATAGAAAAATATTCCAAACTATTGGAGTTTATAAAAAAAAAGTCAAGCGGCCACAAACCGAAAAAATCTAAGATTTTCACCACTACTAACATTGCGCAGTTTCTCGACGAAGCGCCCGACTCCAAATTTCTTGCTACAAAAGTAAGTATTTCGCTTTTTTAGTAATAGTATTATCTTTATTGAAAGTCTTCACGCCTACTTTGTGTGAAGATACGTAAAATTACTGTAAAATTTAATTTTCTTCCTTTGCGTTACAGGTTGTCCTCATTATTGGCATTAGTGGGGCGTGCCGGACTAATGAACTCACCTATCTTACAACGAAAAACATTGAGAAGCATTCAGAAAAGTTGCTGTTGGTTAGCTTATCAAACACGAAGACCAATATTGATAGGAACTTCGTGATTCGTGACGAATATGTCAAAATTGTAGATAAATATCAAGCCTTGCGCCCTGCTAATACACTAATCGATCGATTTTTTTTGCAATATCGGAACGGAAAATGTGTTAGACAGCCTATGGGATGTACCAAAATTGGTGGTTTGCCACGAGAAATTGCCACTTTCCTTGGACTACAGGAACCCGAGCAATACACCGGGCATTGTTTTAGGAGGACGTCGGCCTCACTTTTGGCTGACTCGGGCGCTGATCTGACCACGCTTAAGCGTCACGGCAGCCGGAAGTCCAGTACTGAGTCAGAAGGTTACATAGAGGACTCTATAGACGACAAGTCAAAAAAATGCAAGGGCAGCATCGATGGAGGTACAACTTTAAAACAGTCTTGCCCAGATCCTTGGACTAGTCCTTCTACTTCCAAAGACAGTATGATAGAAAATCGTTCTGAATCGCCTGCCATTCCGGCTGTGTCTCCAACATTCACAACGGAATCCAATGATATTGAGTACGTAAATTTGCCAAATAATTTACCTAGTAATACACAAGTGACAAACACAAGCATAACAGTTCCAAAAAAAAATGTAACTTTAAATATTACCAACTGTAGTAATATAACTTTTAATTTTTAAAATAAATAAACACTAATTTAATATTATTATTTAAGCTGTTTTTCTTGCACCTAGCATTTTCCTCGCTATAATAAGGTGAAAAGTTGTGTTTTGCTTGGTAGCAAAGTTATTCTGCGTCTCGTACCTTTGAAACCCTCGCTACGCTCAGGATTCTATATTTAATTCACTTGCTCAGGTTGCAATACAAGTACTCGCGCCGAAAAACAACTTTGCTGCCTTGCATAACAAATAACTATTTCATAGCTAAATAATAAGTAGTAGAACTTTTGGAAATAAACATTTTAAACAACGGTCACTTTAGTTTACGGGATTATAAAATAGGGAGTACGTTAGCGAATCCACGTAAATACTAACTGTATTCAGCTGCATTCGGTTGGACTGGAAGCTGACCCCAACATAGTGGGGAAAAGGCAGATTGCGTCAAAAGCTATGCCAACACACAGGTGGTATAAAAAGTCACCAGCATAGTATGAGGGTTCTGCTGTCTACTAATAACAACATTCTTGAACGGTGATTGATTATTCATGAATAGCAATATCTCTTTGACTATTTATATATTTTATTTTGGCGGTCATTAGGATGTTTTGTTTTTATTTTTTTATAAGTATGTACAGTCACGAGCACTAATATGTATACACTTAGCAATTTTTAAAAGTGAATTTTCTGATATAACGAACATAGTATTTTTGAACCCCTATTACTCGTATTATTAAATAGGTATCATCTCAAAGTTACAATCGTTATTCCACGAGAAAAACGTCATTGAATTTTGCTGAGTGTAAACATATTTTTGCTCATGACTGTACCACAAACTGCAGCCACTTATAAAATTTATATCCTATCGGAAAAAGGGAAGATCAACTACCCTTCAACTGCCATAGGTTACAAAAGGCGACTAAGATCATGCCGCAACAACAGACCCATTTGTCATACGAAATTATAATTGCATCTAAGAGTAATAAGTGCCTCCTCATAAGTTCCGGCTGCCGGATATATTGTGCTACTTCGTTTGAAATCTTTCATTCATTTGTCGGATTCAGATAATGTGAAAAGGCACTAACAAGCAGTGCTCATTTAAGGAAGGAAGAAGCCTGTGTCCCAGCAGTGGGCACATTATTGACTGATTATGCTTATGATCTTTATTCAGGAAATAATAACACTTCTATTCGACATTTCTAGAAGAGGCTGGTGTTTACCTTTTTCTCTGAGTAAGTTGTTTCCGCGTTTCTTACATGGAAACAAACTTAAAAGGTCATTGTCTCTTTTAAACTTCAGACAGTTCGTATTATATAAAGGCATTACGCGAGCACAATGTAGGCTAATGTCTTTAATGGCTTTTTGAGCAAACGCGATGCAGATTAAATGTGCACCTGTCCCAACATCTGGCTATTGATTTTTCACATGTAACCCAACAATCTAATGATGCAACATGTAACCTATAGTCCAGGTTCTGCATCCAAGCCTGGACCATGTTATTGCGGGATTAAAACGAAAAATATCGTTACGTATTATTTTACTGCCATTGAGTTCCGCAAAGTAACGCCTGATTCCATAACTCAATTCGTAAAACCTCTCTGAACGACTCACTATTACGTACAAACAGTAGGTAAATTTTACTTCTTCAATAAGAGTCGTTTCTCTATAACCTACGTACACTCCTCACCTCCCACTTTCTTGTATAGTAAGTCCCATTTTCATTAATATGTCCGGTTTCCATAGCGAAAACCGGATCGTTGTCTTAACAATTGGTGGTCTTTGAAAAGATTATGAAAGTTTTCCCAAAGTTATGCTATGAAAACACTTTGATTGCTATTATAATAGCCGATAAGAGTGTCAATTTTAACTAATCACCTCCTCTTAAACGAATCGCGGAGAAGATAAAGTTAATAAATCAACCAAGAATTCATTTGTCGTATTTTTACTGGAACGAAATTCCATCGCACGTTATACCCTGGACACTTGGCGAATGAGAGCTAGACCGAAAAAAGTGTAACATTTTGACCGTCACGACATATTTTTTACGTAACAAAAGTGCCGTGACGACACTCTAGCTCTCATTTTCAAAGTGTGCGAAAGCGAAAGAACTTCGTTCGAACCGAATGTCCCACGACACCTCTCGACTGAATTTTATTTTAGGTCAGTAACACGTGGTATTGCGCGATACTAACGCAGTCTCTACGCGGCGTAGGCGCCTACGCCGAGCACCTACAGGCCTACGCCACGCCTACGCAGCGCCTGCGTGCCTACGAGCTACGCTGCACCTACGATCTACGATACGCCTACTGTTGACGAACAAACTCGCTGGACCGATGGCATTTGTAGGAGTTTATTTGGTATACAGGCAACTACTTTAAACAATTAAGTGAGTGTTTTCAGTAGTCAATAATCCTTTTACGTCACTCTGCTCAAAAGTTAAATTACACACACAATCAAAACGAATTTTGTCAGTGTAGAGGAAAATGAATATAATTATGTATTTTGCCTGTATACCAAATAGCTTGTTCGACTGAGTAGGTACATACCTATACAACTGAAGTTGTAAGTGTACAAATATAACAATATCGCTCACTTTATAAATGAAGCCAAATTCTTTGTTAGTTTCTGTTATATTCTTTCTGAGATATATTTTTTTAATTTATGCGTATTTTGTTTGTTTATGTATAGCTACATACTCTCTTCTTAACTGCCTTCTTACAAAAATATTAAAATACGAATTTTTTTTTTTTTTACTGGTATTTTATAACTTATTGAATAACTAGCTTACGCCCGCGGCTTCGCCCGCACGGTATGTCGATAAAAAGTAGCCCTTCCCTGGGGAAGGACAAAGGCTTCGTCCATCTACTTGCCAAATCCGTTCAGTGGTTTAGGCGTGAAAAGGTAACATACAGACAGACTAGCAGACAGAGTTACTTTCGAATTTATAATATTAGTTTGGTTATTTAGCTCGTGGCTAAGTAATAACAGCCGCTCGGGTCGATCCATCAGGTTAGGCTACGCTTGCCGGGGTTGGTCCGTGGATGGGTGACCATTTTCACATATCGAGACTCCTCCGTGCCTCGGAAAGCACGTTAAGCCGTTTTTCCGGCTGTCATTTGTGGATCTTTGACAGACGTTACGAGTCGTCAGAAGCACGAAAGTCTGACAACCAGTCTAACCAAGGGGTATCGTATTACCCAGTTACTGGGTTGTGGAGGTCAGATAGGCAGTCGCTCCATGTAAAATACTGGTATTCAGCTGCATCCGGTTAGACTGGAAGCCGACCCCAACATAGTTGGGAAAAGGCTCGGCAGATGATGAGTTTGGTTATTTTGTTCCAATACTGTTTAATATTGATAAACTAAAGAAGAAAAAGAACAAGATCTAAAAAAAAAATGATACATCGATAAACAGAATCTTCGATGTTTTTCACAGCCCTAATGAATTGTCAAATTTGACATTTGACATTCAACAAAGTGTCAAAATTGTCAACTCACAGATGGTGGTAATCTTTACTCAAAACAAAATCAAAACTGGTAAACAGTTTACGTTAAAATCATGTTTTAGATCACAGCAATTAGTTTTTGAGTATCGCAAATATTATGTTTAGAAGAGTTTCGCTAGGCAAAATTTTGATTTGCTATCCTTGTAGTCCTATCAGATATTTTTACCAGACGATAACAGAAAATAAAACAAGCAAATGAAAGTAAAGCGTGGTTATTACGATGTTTTCGTAAATATATGTGCCAAATACCCATCGAGCATCGCCGTGAGGCACTACGTGAATGATGTTTACAAGAACTACACGTACTCGGAGCTGTACGGAGTGTGTGAGTACATCTCACAACAGCTTCAGTTTCGTCAATGCAACAAAGGCGTAATTGGATTAGTGTCGGAGAGAAACATCATCATACCATGTGTAATAGCCGCGTGAGTACCACCAGACATCATCATCATAATTATGTGTCTCCTCCTGCTATCTAACTAAAGTTGTGTTTTATTTTTTTCAGAGCTCACAAAAGTTGCACAACATTTATGTTTGTGGACCCGGCGCAGGATATAGAGGCAATAGCTAAGGATATTAATTTTACAATCATAATGACCATCAAGAACAAAGAAAATGATTCTATTTCAGAGCTATTTGGTAAAAAGCCCGACCACACTGTTTCAGTTTTTGACTTGACAATAAGTTTTTATGACTTTGATGGTACAAATGATCCACACCATAATAAGCCTCAACAATTACCTCAACACTCATTTATAGCTATGACTTCTGGTAGCACAGGGGAACCTAAACATGTACAGGTTCCAATTCAATGTATACAGCCTAACATAGATGATTTAACTAAAATGTTTAACATTACATCAAAAGATGTCATATTCTTCTCAACACCCCTTACTTTTGATCCTTCAATGATAGAAATACTACTGGCATGCATCAATGGAGCCTCCCTACTCATTGCACCTGACAGAGCAGATGTACTGTTCCCAGGGAATAGAGCTAATTCTGTCACAGTTTGGCAAACAACACCATCAAAGTTTTTACAATATTCAAACACTGATATTAAAAACAAAATTTTATGTAAAAACTCAACCCTCAAGATATTAGCACTGGGTGGTGAACCCTTCAATAGTATTAAAAGGCTAAGAGAACTGAAGCATTGGGAAAATAAAACTAGGATATTTACATTGTACGGAGTCACCGAGATGTCATGCTGGGCCTGTGTGGCAGAACTTGACCTGTTCAGGATTCAGACTGACAGAGAAGTACCGCTAGGGAACTGTCTCTCAGAAACAGAAATCGTAATTCAACGTGCAGAAAATTCTAAAGAAAACTTTGGGAAGATAATGTTAGGTAAGTAAGAAACTTGCTTTACAATGAGCTGGGCAACAAGTCTGATGGCAAACACTCACTTTTTGTAATTGTGTTTCAGTAAGCAAATCTAGAAAGTGTGTTATTCTAAACAAGTCAAATGGCCCTGAGGAGCAAAATTCCCTGAAATTTCTGGACACTGGTGACATTGGAGAAGTTAAATGTGGTACTGTTTACTACAGAGGGCGCAAAGATGATATCATCAAGAGATTTGGACATAAGGTTAATCTGCTATCAGTGGAGGCTACTATAATGCAATGTCCAAGAGTACGAACTTGTTCATGTCTATGGCTACCAAAACCAATGCTCCTTGTGGTGTATTTTGCGTCAGAAACCCTCAGCAGTCAAGAATTATCAGACTTTCTAAAATGCAAACTTGATGATAAGCATTGGCCTGATAAAATTGTTAGGGTAGATAATTTGCCCACAAATCCTCATGGTAAAATATCAAAACAAATAATAGCCAGGATGTTTGAAAGAATGCGTGTCCCACAAACATTAGATTGTCTAAAAATGATCTTCCTGGAGGAGCTCAACAATGCTATGACTGAAAGCTTTACATACGATCAAATCAAAGACAAAAACTTCTTTGATTTGGGAGGAACCTCTTTCCTAGCTATATCTGTATGTAACACAATATCTTTGACATGTCCTCAATATGGGAAGCTGATCCTGCCTTACCTGATGTCACGTAAAGACACCATAGATGAGATTATACAAATAGCTGAGAAAAAGATATGTAAGGAAAATGTAAAAGCTAAGAAGTGCAAAAGGTCGAGAACAAACACTGAAGAAGACACACAGATTACTGGAGTCGCCTGTAGCAAAACAAGTATATTGTCTTGCAGCAACGCTGTGGAGTTCAACGTGGTGTGGAGCATAGATACTGGGAAGTGTGTTGATGCCTCACCAACATTATATCAGTCAAAATTGTAAGTAATGGTCTACATTCTACAATCATTGAAATTAATTTGGCGATACACACGATTGACATCCCTCGATCATATTGATCAGTCTCAGTTCTCAAATTATAGACTTTGAAATCTGGTACTATTCGGTTTCCGGCGTATCCCCCAATCGTAATTATCTGGCACCTATATCTAATATAACTACTCACAAGAAATTACAGGACACTAAAGGGTGACGTGCTCTGCAATGTTTATGCGCTCGCATTTAAGACAAGACGACAGACGTAAAAATATCTGAGGGTACTGTACTCAGCACCCTAATTGGGTAATGTACTGATTGATCGTGTATTACGCAATTGGGTTGCAGAATATGAGTTACTAGACTTATGAACTCCCCATACTTTTACTATCTTAAGTACAGTAGTAATATATTAAGTATGATTTTTATACTGATATGATCATCACTCTCTTGCGAATATTGGGGATAAGGTCCCAATTGTCTTTTTCGTACATACTTCTCTATTAATATAGTCATCTTGGTAGTCACCTTTAGGGGTATGAGGAACAGGGTGTAAAGTTCACTCATCCACCATATAAAAGGGACGATCCTCCGACGGGTGTTGTCTGGCGGGCAACTGCCCAACGATTGATGGTCGGGTTCTTGTATATGTCCATTGCACTAATTGCGCGATAACTTTAATTGCGCGATGCAGGATTTATGTGACGTCAGATCTTTGATGCGTAGTTCGCATGTGGCGATGTAGATGCCGCCACACACCTATATTAAATAGTCACCTCGGCAGTCGCCTATATTTCAATACTGAAAGTCCTATTTAATATTTTTCAGCAACCTGTACGTGACAGTGGGCAGTCACTCCGGCAAGATCATCATAGTGGATGCAATAAATGGCACGCTCGAGCGCACGATTACCTTGAACACGCGGATAGAAGCCCCCGTGTTGTGTTACCATGACGTGAACGTGATGCGCCCATTCGGCGTAGTCGGCGGGTACGATGGTACCATCGTCTGCTTCTCCCTAGAGACCTACGAAGAAAACTGGAGGATTAACATCGGACACATGATCAAAAGCAAAGCCGTCTGCTGTAACGGACAGTTGTATGTCGCCGCTTACGACGGAAACGTGAGATGTATTTATGTCGTGGTACGTATTTTATTAATCCGTTTGCTGAAAAATTAGGGAAATTATTACTGGCGACACGGAAAAATCTTTCCAACTTGGCAGGACAGTCTTGCGCGTGGGACCAAGGTGCAAGGGACCAGGTACGGAGCTAATACAGAGACATCGGTGTCTTTGGCTGTTAAGCAAGCTTGGGGCTTCAACAAAGGGATATTACTATTTGATAGCAGAATAAAACAGTAGCCAGAGATATTTTTTTTTATACTTATATCCAATTTTGTTCTTGTGTGGAAATCCTCATGAATGTCTTGTCTTTCACCCTGAGGCGGTTTGCAGGGTCTCTTATCAACTGAAACCACACAATGTTCTTCTAAAGTTCTAACTAACACTAGCCCTAGTTCGCTCCCCCGGCGGGTTGATTGAGGTAGGGGCGCACCCCGCCGTGGTCTCCTTTCTACGTTAACGTTTTTGAAAAAACTGTTTATAATGCAAAATTATGTTTACAATAAAAAAAAAACAACTAAAAAGACGTAAACAAGACATTACAGACAGACAAATAAAAAATCCGGATTCACACGTCATCGGTTCGATTTATTCATTACGATTATTTTCACACGATTAACGTGACTCCGGATTTTTAATTTGTCTGTCTGATGTTATAGTTTACATCTTTTTATTTGATTTTTTTGTCGTAGTTGGGTTTTAGTTTTTTTATAACTTTTATTTTTATTATATATAATATACATATTTTTTTTTTAAATGTGCTAGTTAATTGATTCAGGCGTGACTTTGCGGAAATCCATTATAAAATACAATAGACGCTGATATATTTAGTAACCTATTCCGCTTGACTATTCTTCAAGAGTCAAAAAAAACCTGTAAGAAATCGACACGTGTTTCACCTCTCAACGAGGCATCTTCAGGATGACGATTGACCAACCGCTCGGTGTGGTAACACGTCGCGTTCTGGTTTGCAATTGGTCAATCGTCATCCTGAAGATGCCTCGTTGAGAGGTGAAACACGTGTCGATTTCTTACAGGGTTTTTATGACTCTTGAAGAATAGTCAAGCGGAATAGGTTACTAAATATATCAGCGTCTATTGTATTTTTTTAAATGTGCTAATTCAGCCCTTTCATTTGATACCCAAGTCCAAGTCTTAAAAAAAAGTTGATCATGACTTTTTGTCCTCTGGATGGCGCCATACCTATTCAATTTAATATGAGGTCACACAGCCTATAACCAGCGGACGATCAAGACGCTTCCAACGATACCTCATTTGTCAAATTATGATGAGTAGGTAGTTTAGAAGTTATGAGGGAACAAATGAACATACATACATAGCGGTCAAAATCATAACCCTCCTTTTTGTTTGGCCGTAGTCGGGTAAAAATAATAGGTACCTACATACAGAAAAATGAATTTTCCTATTACAAACACTGTGACGCGAGCAGTTATCTCACAATTAAATTAAGTCATCGATTAATACCTAACTGGTTTAACAAAGCATTTATAAATAAATATGACAAGTTTTAGTGATTGTATCTAATGTCCGGGGACACGTCACAGATTAGTACAGAAGGCGCACTCCGCATTTTTCGTATGAAGCTACAAGTACGCGTTGGGCTCGTCTTGTCGGTCCAATTCAGTGGGCGTAACGTAGTTAGAAGATATAAGAGTTACGCGATAGAGAGGCAACTTCTAGGTAAATATAATATAACTGTAGATAATTAGCACTGCGACCTAGCCTGAATTGCACTTTATTGTGTCATAGCAAGAGTCGCTTTTTATTTAAATGATTTTGCGGAGTAAACCATCTGTATTACCTAATCTGTGGTCCGGTAACAACAAAGTAGGTACTTAGAAAAAACGTTAACCGCCTCATGGAAGAGTACCTACATGTGTAAAAATGCAATGCTATGTATTGACTTACTCTAGCTCATTCTCTTTTATCGCACACCTGCAGAAACTGCCAACCCATCTCGACATGATCTATCTACCGCCCTAATACCACATTTATTTTTCAGTCGGGTGCCCCGAAACTTACAATAAACATCTGCAATGAATCTATATCCGCTGATCTTGTTCTTGCTAAGAAGGAGTTTGTACTGCTGGGCACATTATCGGGCGTGTGTGCATGTATCCACACCTACACTAACATGATAGCATGGCGCGGCACGCTTGCCAGCCCTGTGTTCGCGAGCCCAGTTTTGTATGACGACGATAAATACGTAATGTTCGCTGAAGTCGCCGGCGATATACATTGCAGAACTGTGGAGAAGGGCATTAAGGTAATCACACCTTATTATAGTACAGACTACAGTACCCATTAATTAACATGGACATCGGGTTTAGAAGATAAAGGAGGCTTTCTCAGGCAGTGTTGTGAAAGACTCTCAGAGTCTCGAGTTTTGAGTGAGGTTCTGTAATCAAACTCAAAACTCAAAGCATTTATTTCAATTAAACCATTGTACAGGCAGTTTTGAATTGTCAAGGAGTCAATATGTCAGAAGTATGAAGCTAGTTGCCCATTCCAAAGCGTAGAAACTCCACAGACCCTCTTTTACAGAAAAAAAATTATACAATTACGCCTAAGTCTTCATAGAGAATTCAAGTCTTATTATTACAAGAGGACTCGAGTTTTTTACAACACTAGTCACAGGTATTAAATAACAGGTATAGTACAGAGAATACGCTATAAAAAGCCGAATCTTATCTAAAACACGATGCGTCATACTAATGACTGGGCTTTTGATTGCACCTGATTAGTTGCGCTGCGAAAACGTTCATAAAACTATCTATTATTTATTCGTTCATAGCACAAATTAAAGTAATTATTTTTTTGTAATTTCAGATCTGGGAATATCCAGGTGCTAAAGGAAATATATTTTCTTCAATCTATGTAAAGCCAATAGATAAGCTGACATGGCAAATGGTATTTGGTTGTCACGACAAAGGGGTGTATAGTCTTAGTATTAAGAATTTTCAGCCAAGTCTGCTTTGGAAGACCCTACTTTCTTCCCCAGTTTACTCAACTCCTTGTGGTTTGAACAACAAGCTGATACTAGCCGCATCGAATAATGGAAAACTATGTGTACTTGATTCAGAAAATGGAATTGTATTAGAAGAACACAGTTTACCAAGCGAAGTGTTTTCATCACCAGCTGTTTATGGTGACTACATATTTATCGGCTGTAGAGATGACCATCTGTATTCAATTAAATATATTTTGAACTTGTAAATTGTGATTTGATCTAGTCTAGAAGATAAATTGGTGATATTTAAATTAATTAAAAGTTTAAGTATAAATTGCATAATAAGCGTAAGGAAAAATATAGCTTTGTTGTTATTGACCTGAACATGTGACATATTTTGTTTTAAAATAAAACACCTCTTGTTATTATTATAACTTTTATTCATGATCTTACACAACATACAGCTATAGTGAGCATTCAAAAATTTTGACTTGTTACAAGTATGATATGGTTACAGAATCAAACAATTACCAAATTGGAATGCATAACATCTGGTACAAATAACCTACCACTTGTGCAGATCATATAGCTTTGTATACTTTGAAAGCAGCTTTAAATAAAGTATAAATTCCATTAAATAATATTTTATTTTTGGCAATAAAATGTATAAAATCAGTTTTGGAACCACTGGGAGCATTGTACATACATTAATACTTGATCTACTGCCAATACATCTAAGCTCTTAATAAAATTGATAACCCAAAATCCCTAGAGTATTGTTATTGTTGCCAGAACAGTTCTTAAACAAATATAAAATTAACAAGCAATGTACATAAACATGATATTTTAACATAGTTCACTGTTCCTCTTCTCCAAGCTCTACTTTTACTTTGGAGAAGTCAAACTCTTCACCCGTTCCATACTTGTATATTTTAATCACATCTAAACAAGTAGTCTCAAAGTGTGTGGTAGCATCATAAGATTCGGAAACAAAGATCTGGCTCTGAGTGCCGTCATCAAGGGGCTCGTAGTAGTCTGTCACAGACACAAACTTCTGTCGGATAAGTCCAAGCAGATCCAAGCCAGGCTTAATCTCAGTTTCTGGGTCATTGGTTTCAACAGTGGTTGACACCATGGCTATGAACCAGCCCTTAGCAGCAACCTGGTGTGTGTATGACACAACAGAGATGTAGATGTCAGAATGCCTGCCTACTTGCTTCTGAGGAATGATAATTTGGGTGGACAAAGCATCCTTTGTATTTGGTATAGGATGATCCAATAAACAAATGCAACGAATCACCTGAGCCTTCTTGCGGACACGGTCAGGTACATAGCTAGGGTCGCAGTACACTTGCTTGCACTTAGCTATTTCATTTCCAGAGCGTACACCAACTACCTTGCCACCTTCTCCAAGCACTATCTCATCTATAGGTTTATCCAGCATGTAGGTGCCTCCATAAATAGCCGAGAGGCGGGCAAAGCCTTGAGGCAGCTCCCCTAATCCATACATGGGATACAAGTATGGGGATTTACCATATCTAGCGAGTGAGTCAGAGTACAGTTTAATACGATGGATGGTTTGTATAGCTGGTTGTTGGAGGTAGTTATCATTGAGGTAGAGAGCCAGAGCATGCCCAGTAAAGTCTTGAGTGTTCTTGTCAAGACCAAACTTATCATAGAGCGACTGCATGTTGGCTGTACTCGGGTCCAAATCTTTCCAGGTCTTCGAGTCATCCTCCTGGAAGTCTTGGACGTAAATAAGGAAGTTTCGGAAGCGTCTCTTTTCGAACATCCCCATCAGATCCGATGCCAGCGCCTCCTTCTGGTCGACGGGCACTTTTGAAATCTTTCCGCCTTTGTAGACATAACTGCCCTCCACAGACTTGAATTCCAGGTATCGAGTCACACCCGTGTGAATGAGCAGTTTCACAAGAAGTCCATTTGCCATCAACAACTTGGGAATCAAATCTACATTCCAGTCGCGACCTCGGCCGTATGTTTCGTCGGGAGCCGGTGCGTTGAACTTTGCGAACAATTCTTCTAACGGGGTAATTGACGCAGATTCACCACCGTAGTACTTATTACGATCAATGTGCAATACCTTTTTTCCGGACACGGAGAGCATTCCACTTAGGATGCATTCCTTTAATCCCGTTCCCAGAACTATCGCGTCGTATTCTTCATCCATATTGAAAGATTTAGAAGTATTCCACTAAGAAATTACAAACCGGGTGGTAAATGTCAAAATGTCGGAAAGAATATGGCCGACTTTAGGCATGGGTTCGATATATCAAAACGTAACTTATATCGGATATGTGTTTATTATCATACCATATCGATATCAAAATATACATAACCGTTTTCACAAAAACTTCATCGAGCTATGGCTTATCCAAAGCGCAACAACGAGAACGAACTACGAATAATGTCGAATAAGTAATAACGAACAAAACGCAAACTTCACATCACGAGCGATATGACATCGACGGTTTTTATTCGCTTTGTCTCTGTCTTACCATTCAATGTTTTACTGGCGTAAAAGTGATGAAGCGAATATTACGTAACTTCGGCTAGTGATTGGTTATTTGGTTAATAATAGTGCGTGAGTAATATCTATATCCTAACGCGCTAGCAATAAGGTCTAGTTTCTATTTATTTAGTTACAACAAATATTTAAAAGTGTGAGTTTTCGTTTCGTTCGTTTCAGTTACTTGTGCAAATCGTACTACTGATATCGATATCTGAAAACGGTTTTCGATATCGATATGAAAACTGAATATCGGTTACATATCCGTTAGCAACTAAATACGAAAACGCCCATGTCTAGCCGACTTGGATGACGACGACGTGTGAGCTAGTGTTGCGCAGGTAAATATTTATAAAATAGTCGATAATTCTATTTATTAAATGGCAACAGGAATAAATAATTTACAACCTGTGTCAGGAATTTTGATTATTTTTTATAACTAAATTCACCAATTCATACTACGTAATTGTGCCTACGTGGAACCCACACGAGGTTCCGCCTTTCCTAGTAAATATTTTAGTTCACTTTATTAGTAGCTTTATAAAAACAAAAACTTTTCAAACTTGAGTTCTTGAAACTGACTTTTCGGGCATAGCGGTTTTTCCTTACGTGACCATTTCTACGAGTCAACTCCTACTGCAAAACGCGTAATAAAGAACTTCGTTCCAAAAAAACGACTAACATATAAAAAGCGACTAGAATTTAAAGTGAACATTTATTATGCTCATTTCAGACTACGCTATAATATAATTGCAATTATAGCAAGTTTATAGCACAACAATATCGCTCGCCATTCATTTATTTAGAACACGTTCACACTTTGCTATACTGTAAATTATTGGAAATGTATGGCGAGCGATATTTTTGTGCTATGAACTATATGCTTTATGCTCTAGATTATATCATAGTCTGAAATGAGCTTTATAGTTGAGTCAAAAAAAGGAGAACTTTTTTGATGTTGGCAAACTCAAATGTGTCTTGTCATGTCTGGCAAGTGGCAACCAAGCAAGTTGAAGCAAGCAATGAAGGAAATGTCATGTCAGTCAGTCATTGAGTTCAGTCAGTTACTTGTCTCGTGTTTTTTGCTTGTTTTTAAGTTTCGTACTCTATCGTGTATAATCGCTCCGTGGTGGTCAAATAATTATTTTAAAAGTTCTAAGAATATGTATACACGGGCTACTACAAAACTTATCTGTTCGTCTAGTGATTATTGGAAATAATTAAGTTAGTGATGTGTGAATCTGTGAACGGATGAGTTCCTACCATATGTTTGATTTCGTACTGCACATTCTCCATAAATCACCTTCAACAAATACATTTAAACAGTGTGGCGACACAACAGTTTTAAATGAAAGGTAAAAGTGGGGTGAACACCGTTCAAATGAATAAAAATGTCAACAGAAGGCAGTGGAGAGACACCTTCTACCGTGCCATGTTTACCCGGGGCACCGGAGCAGACTTACCTGTTCCCGAAAGCGAAAGGACACTCGAGGTCTGTAAGTCATGGAGGCACTCCTATGCTTGCGGGGAATCCCACCGCACCACGGCCGTCACTCAAGTCAGCGATGCGTGGTCACCAGCGCGCTCTGTCGCACGGCCAGATCGGCGAGGGCGGGCGGCCCAGCACCGGGCCCGGCCACAGCCGCGCTGGCAGCCGCACGGATTTCATCCTGCCGCCGGGGCACCGCGACCCGCCCGCGCCCAGCGCCCAGCCGCGTCTGGGCTCCGTGCGCATCCACTCGCGGCAGGCCTCGCGCTCCGACTCCATCTACACCATCAGACGCACATCAGTCGTGAGCCCCTGGAGGCGAGCTGCCTTCTGGCTGCTACGGCGACAGCAGCCTGCTGTTGACACCAGGCATCTCATCGTCACCCCCAACCTCCTGGTGCCAGATAAAACACCACTCAAAGATCACCCTAATGGGCAACGATGCGACAATCAAATTAGGACTACAAAATATACTTTACTATCATTTTTACCCAAGAACTTATTTGAACAATTCCATAGGATTGCAAATGTGTACTTTATATTCATAGTGTTGTTGAACTGGGTGCCTGCCATCAGTGCGTTCGGTAAAGAGGTGGCCATGCTCCCCGTGTTGTTTGTGCTTGGTGTGACTGCCATTAAAGACTTATTTGAAGACCGCAGAAGACACAATTCTGATAAAAGAATAAACAACTCATTTTGCAGAGTCTTCAAAAAGTAAGTAATCTTATCAGATTTTTTCTGAGTTTTGAATACTGTTATGAAACACCCAAAATGTTGTAAAAATGTATGAATATCAAAATGTTTGATGTGTACATTGAAGACTAGTATTTCAACCTGTAACTTTTCAGGATACAAAGATAAAATTCAGACTACTACCTTATTTCATTGTTTGTCATAAGTATTATGGTAGGTACTTTAACTTATGAATGTAAGCTATTTACTAACCAGGTTTAAAATGTACTTGCTTGCATATTTTCGGAACATAGTCATCTTCCAAAACCAATAAAAGTTCCTGTTTGTTTGACAAGCTACAATAATCACTTTTGTAATAGGACCATTGTTATAAAATAAAGAAGGGATTAAAAAAATGATTTCATAAAAAAAAAATGATTTCATCAAATTGGTATGACATCTGTTAGATGTACAAATCATCCTGTAAAATTTCTTTAGACTAACTTAAAATAATTATAAAGCTTTATACATTCTACTCAATCAAAATCAGTTCTAAATTAATTACAATTAAAATTATAAATATCATTAAAAAGTCAAATTTTTCATTTATGAGATTTAAAATTATTGTATTCAATTTAAATTATACATTCATATATTTAAAATATTGATTAGTTTTGATAATATGATTAAAACAAAATACCATAAGTGTGTCCATGGACACCTGTCAGGTAAAAGCCTCCTCTAAAGTATTCCAGTTTTCTCTGTCTGAAGCGTCATTTAGCCAATCTTAACCAGCATTTGCAATAATCTCGTCCTGCCAGCAGGTTCACGGCCGGCCTCCTTCTTGCCAACTTACAAGTAGCAAAACAATGCATGATGTGATGAGTTCCAGTTACATCCACTAAAGTACTATCCAGTACATCTACTAAAGACATTTAAAAATTTATTCATAACGCAGACAATAATAATGAATATTTGTTTATATCACAATTAACAACTTAATCATGAACACAACAGTAAATCAGATCTCATAAGCATCAGTAAAAGTTGATAGTGTTGACAATAACACGCCTCAACTTTCGCTGGTCGATTTTTACGACTTGTGTGTGGTACGCTGTATGCATACGTATATCTACATAGCATATCAAGTCAGGAGTGAATCAATTTCTTCCTAATAGTTATTCGTCGGTGAAACTCGATAAGGTATTCAACGCTTCAAAAATCGCTAGTGAATCTCGTAGTTGGTAAACTATTTAGTAGGCGGTGGGGGATAGGGTCTCTGCATCCAGCGCTCGGCGTGGCAGCATGTCGTGTTCGGTTTCGTGACTGGTCAATCGTCATCCTGAGGATGCCCCGTTAAGAGTTGAAACATGAGTCGATTTCTTACAGGGTTTTTTTATGACTCTTGACGAATAGTTAAGCGGAATAGGATACTAAATATAAAACGTATATTGTATTTTAATAAGTAGGCGCCTTCCCTAACTTTTGTAATAAATAATAACCTTGCGTTCGTGTAATCATCAAATAAACGAAAGATTTATGGCCGACAAAAAAAAAAAAAAATTCTAATTGATGACCTGCTCCTTTTAGAAGTCCGCTAAAAAAATGGTGAAAATTTTCTCAAAAAGTAAGCGGAATGTGGTCTAATTAATTACTTACACTTTTCCTGCTGATAATTTATTGATTATGGCAACCCGATACCCATAACTGGTAGTAACCAAATCACCGTAGTTAGGTTCTACCAATTACTACTCATAACTGGTAGTAAATACCTACTTCCTACCAAAAATAATCGCACTCACAGGAAACCCCGAGAATGTGATTAGGAACAATATCGCACGCGCAAGGTAGGTACTAGGTACTATAAATTATGCCGACTTATCGTAAACATTGCAAAAAATGTTGGAATTCCTCGTCATAGTCGACATTCTCCTACTGATATGACCAAATAAAGTACCTATTTACCGTTTTACTGAAGCGCTTGGTTTAATCGCTGGGTATCGTTACATATCAAAGAATAAAAACACCAATTCAGCACGCTCCGCGGTCGCCACTGATACCCCAGTCACTGGCGATTATGGACACAATACATCTTCTAAAGCCCAGACAAGACAAAAGCGATAGTCCATAAGGCAAAAATGAAAAAATTTTTTTTTTTAGGTATCCAAGCCTCCTCAAATTCGAATACTACGACCTGCTATGTAAATAACTGTGACAGAAACTTATCATCATATCATCCACATAGACAAAGTGGGAACAATACGTATTATTGAAGTAAACTGAAAAACTACACAGCGAAGTTATTAAATTAAAATTTATATGGGACCAACTCGAGAGAAAACCCTTTCAAACAAAAAAATAATTTTCAAAATCGGTCCTTAATTGACGGAGAAATTGGTGGACAATTAAAAAATATACATACTTTACAAACATAGATTCTCCTCCTTTTTGGAAATTGGTTAAAAAAGAAAATATTCCTCTCGGAAATCATAGTTATATGTATTTATAGCCGATATTACCATAGAACCGTACCACCTTATCTTATTATGTATCTCCGAAATGAAGAACAGTGATCGAAGGTGGCTTCGGGTTCCTGCTCAACAAAGACAAAGGCGGTAGGTTCTAGTGAAGAAAACCAATAAACAAGGTTCTAATAAATTTAAAAAATGCCAGTGTGTTGAATAGCGGAGCGTACCTCCAAATAATTCTAACTGAGAGGTTTTGCCTGAAGGTTCTGCGAGCGTGTAACGAAGTCGGTCGATACAGTAGGAAATATGTTCGAGGACATGTCGAAGGACTACGGCATACACAACTTGTGATGGGAAGGCGCTATTTCAGCGAGTCGATTAGAATTTGGCTAATGAAATTCTGGCAGCAGATACAATAGCTGGTGCAAATACTTGTCTTGTAGGAATGCGCGCAAATACGGGAGGACGCGCTTAACGACATGTGTTTGTGTTTTTAGGTGGCAAACTACTAACAACCATTTCATTAATAAAAACTATTAAGTACCTAAGTTGTTAACGTAAAAGACCGTCGATCCTTCAATCATTGGTTATTTGAACTTATCAAAGTAAGCACTTGACCGTTTATAATTCCATTTAAGTACGATATAAGTGTGGCTGTTAACTTTGTTGATATTGTGGTAATTGGACGGCAAACAAGCTGATGATGACGGCCCAACAAGCCAACTGATGTTAACCGATGCAATACCCGGACCATTGCAGCGCAGATGCGTTACTATCTCAGAGACAAAGCAGTAAAGACTCAAGTGCCCGTAATTTCGCTGATTATTGAAGTGTAAACTTCTTAAGGCGCGTTGAGCACTTTTTGGGTGAACAAAAATCATGGAACTCGCGTCATCCTCACCGAACGCTTGAAGAAATGAACGAATGTTTTTGGGTGAACAAAAATCATGGAACTCGCGTCATCGTCACCGAACGCTTGAATAAATGAATGAGTATTACTAAGTTTTCACTTCTATCGGCAGTCCCCAGAGACTGCCACGCATGTTTTTTTTTTGGTAGCCTTTTTGACATCTTCTTTGTCCCATTCCTGGACAGTGGTTTTACTCCGTGCCCTTTATTTCACAACACTCCCTTTTCACTTACATATTTATAGCTAGCCCATCGCCTTCGTGGTCTACCTGGAGTAGGACCCAGAGAAGCTCTTTCAAGGCATAAATCCTATGTTCTGCGGGCCCAGACCTCACCCGACATACAGCATGGATATCTAATAAAATTATTTTCCGGAGAACCTTGACACTACATAATGTTCTTTTAGCTATGTATACGGTGGATACGGACCTTCATGTCATCATTGAGCGAAGGCTCTCGGTGGCATGTCCATAGCACAGCACATAAGTAATTCATTGAACATGTACTTACAGTGAATTTCTTATGATGTTTGCTACACCAAGTGGTTAGGCGGTTCGGCCAATAGAGGAATAAATTACCCATGAATATTACAAGCGTATGATGGAATCTGAGCATGTTTGCCCGTAAATAATAGGATATTTATTTATTCTATTAGAGAGTTTATCGCTTTTCTTTTATCCAGATAATTTTTGTTGAAGTGTATTTTCTACGAAAGAATTACCTTGGTTAGCAAATGTTTTCTTATTATTCGTGGTCCTTCACCGAAGGAAACTAATACCCTAATTAGGTACTACGCTAAATAGGCGCATAAATAAATTTTACCATGCATTCAAATCGATTGTGAACAAAACGATTTGATATACAAGTACCTGAGTTATAATGACGGAAGAAGCACTTATTAGATTTGATTCCACGAAAGACGTCTGCGTAATAATATGAGCAAGACCTAGTTATCGTTATTCCTGATTTCCGTTTAACAATAAACATCTATGGTTATTCAGTAAACTCCGTACAACAATGACAGAAGAAAATTAAAAATGTATCGACCTGTCCATATATTTGCAGCCGCACAACGTTAAAATGTAAAAAATGCTATATTGTAGCGATGGAAGTGAGCTTGGCTGTAGCTTCCGTGTCATGGATAAAACGAGCACCATGTAGGCCAGACGGAACTACGGGCATTTTTGAGCACGTACCGTCTGATCGATGACACGTCTAAATATTTCATATAAGTTCCACAAACATCGTTAAACTTGAAGCAGCTTTCAAGCGCGCACCTCGTCAACTGTAATTTCAATTGATTTTGTTGAGATTGTTGGTCTGACGGTATCAAGGTTGACACTCACAATCATTTATTATTTATGGCCTACACCTTTTTTGGTAAACGTTTCCTGATTTCTAGGCAAACGATCTATAAATGTCAATGCTGACATGAAAATAAGCAAAAACCAAATGTCCATTTGATATTTTACGGCACTAACACTGATTACATTGTCAGTTTGCTCATAACACTTTTACACCTACTCCGTGTTGATAACGATTGTCAGGAGTTAATTATTATTGACACGCAAATAATTTTTGTATACATACATACACAAACCCAGCCACTCGTCATGACGCACAAACACAAAGAAAATTGACCAATACAATACAATACAATAAGGCAAATCGTCTTGACTAGAAAACCTTCATTGTTATTACTGACCACTTGTTAATTAAGTCACGCTAATTTATTCTGTTTTCTCGTTGCATCGGTGTGTTTATTACATCAAATTGATTAGATCGCATTGTCCATGCTGGTTGAGCGTAAAATATTTTAGTCGGTAATTGACGAATCATAGTGGATTCGCGCTTTTGTTCTATAATGACTGCCTCGTTGATTGAGTGGTTGCAAGCGCTACTGCTGAGCATGAGGTCCTGGGTTCGACTCCCGGGTCGGGCAAAGTGTAATTGAGTTTTTCCATCTGGAATTTCTCAGTAGCAAACTTTTTTTCTTTTTTGAGGGTGGGAAATCGTTGAATGACTTCTCCCGCTCTGGGCGGAGCGGCCCTCCCGCTCCGCCCAGAGACTTTTACTGACTAAAACCCACCCGTGTTCCTTCAGTTGCCTGTTGCCAAGGGTCCTGGTATCCCTTTCGGACTTTCCCGCAGCCCTGGATCAGTAGCAATCTTGATTCCATCAACCAGGCACAAATCCAATCCATTAGTAACCTGGATTGGATTTGTGCGTGGTTGATGGCAATAGGCAAGCTCGCCCCCTATTACATAGCGAAATGTGGGTGTACTTTAGGTGGACCTCTGCATAACCCTTCAGGGTATACTGGCGTGATGTTATGATAAGTAGACAGCATGTAAACATTTTAATTAACATAACATTTCAATGCTTCTAATTTTCCTCTTCTAACCGCAGTCCAATTAGATGTTTTATTTAGAGATATTTTGTATTAGATTTAGAATCGTTATTCATAGTCTAGTTACTGCAGTGTGAATGTGAACTGAATGTGTACATGTAACCTACGAACATCCACACATTACATCACTCATGGCAAGATTTTTTGCAAACCGCCACAGAATAAATAATTAGTACTTTGCTAAGTATTGCATAATTTTTCCATACAAGTAGCCTCATTGCTGCAAAATTTTCTGTAACGAAGCCCAATATTATGCGACTAGCTTCTGCCCGCGACTAGCTTCGCCCGCGTGAAATTTCTTGTTAAACATTATCCTATTGCTGCTCTGCATAACATCGCCCGCTTGTGCTATTTGTTTTTGCTTAGCGTTCTTTCTCACTTTTTTTCGCGGCTTCTAAGTTTCGTAACGTGATGTAAAAGAGCCTATAACCTTTCTCAATTGGGCTATCAAATGCAAAAAGATTTTTTCACAAATTCCGTGAGTGTTAGTTCCAGAGATTAGCGCGTCCAAACAAACTCTTCAGCTTTATTATATACTAGCTGATGCCCGCGGCTTCGCCCGCCCAATTATATACTAAAACCTTCCTCGAGAACCACTCTATCCATTGGTGAAAACAGCATGAAAATCGGTGCATTAGTTTTTGAGTTTATCGTGAACAGGACGACAGACAGACGCGGCAGAGGAGTTGTTTTATAATGATGTAAGGATACATAATGTATAAGTAGTTAGTTACATTTGAGGAAATGCTCTGATTTCATGCACTACAATCATTATTATCACATCCTTGATTTCTGCCATTTATCGGATCGCGGTCCATTGGTATAATGAAGAATAAATTAATGTATGATGTAGTACTTTGTATCATTTTCTGAACTTTGCACGAACGTATGATATATTTGTACTGGTTTCTAAGACTTGGGGAACAACTATCGTACTGTATTAGGGTTTATAGACCTCAGCTCAATAATGCCGACTCATAAACTACTTATAATAAATGGTTCATTAGATCTTTCAATTACTCCCTTCAAATGGTTAGATTATGATCGATAAAGGAACGTTTTATGTCCAAAGTAACATTAGCGTCAAACTATAACTATTTTATGATGCAGTGGCATAAGTGGAAACCTTCATGAATGCCCATTAGTGGGGGACACTGATTGCGCTCAGAATGAATGTGGAATGAGGGTGTAGATATGTACAGACGAAAAAATAGACAACTATACAGGCAGCTTATTTTCGACTACATTTAATCAATGTTCTGCATGTGCCGAGTAGTCGAGTGATAGATATATTACTCTTCTAAATGTGTCTTGTTGATAGGTCCACCCAAATCTGTATGGTTCTTTCGTCAAGATAACATCTCAGACATTAAAAGAGAGAGTTTAATTTGTTTTCTCTATGGTAGAATAGGAACCATCGATAACATCAAACTTTCAAAAAAAAGATTTTAGTTACATATTAAAACGTTACTTCCACTTTTACAAAATAAATATCATTTAGTATACAAAGCATAATCAGCCTATAGTATTCCCACTGCTGGGCTGGGACACATGCCCCATGCATTGGGCCGTAATTCACCACGTAGTATTTTTGGTATTTACAGTGAAAGATGATTATTTTTGCCAGTCGACAACCTAGGGAGGTTGACCTGCGAGACCTGCTATGATATATTTACACAATAAAAAAATAGTCAGTCATGGGGACTGCCGGTGCCGAGTGCCGACACAAGAGAAAACTTAAAACTGGTATTAGCGCCATTTTAATTAATTAATCAAAAGAAAAAGTCTACCGAATCAATAACTTTACCCCCTACCAAAAATCGCTGAACGCGCTAAGGAAGTTTTCACTTCAAAAATATGCCCGTATATCTAATTAATTTGTTGACAGTACTGGATGCCCTGGACACGCAGCTCGTCTGTAACTGGGTCATTGGTCAAGGTCTGTGGGACGTGAACACAATGTCTTTCCCAAAGTCCTCGTAATAAAATGTCTATGTGCGTGTTTCACAGGCGTTAGTACAGTAAGTTGGTAGTTTTGTGACTTTGTGAGTGATATAAATGGTTAGACTAAATACGTTTTGATGGATCCGTATTTCAATCGTTTGAGTCGTTACAGTTTTTATGAGTTTTTGAAAGGTTCTTTTATGGTGAAAATAATCAGAAGTACTAAGAATTAAAAAAACGTAATGTCTCCAAACTATTATGTCATCATTAAAGACTGGACTTTACTTAGAGGGACGAGGTTTGATGTTCCTTTAACTCAAACCACGAGAAATCGACTTGGTTCAAGTAATGACGTATATAGGCATGCATGATGTATGTTCTGATAACGGTATCAGCTCAGCGATAAACGCAGATTATCTCAATGGGTTGATTCACTTCGTACGGTGAACGTATTTTATCAATTATGTTATGATAGTACATAAAAATCAAGGTGAGATAAGTAATGCTATTTGGTTTACTCAACGTGCTTCAAAGAAATCCCCGAGTGATGTATCTGTTTGAATTGTTGGAATGTTTTGTGAGCTCATTCTGTACTGTTTATTGCAATTCTTCGATACTTGAAACCTGTTGTTTGCTCAGATGCATTTTATTTTATAGCTTAATTATTTATTTTATGTTTCTGATCACATGTTACATGAAGGTTTGGTATGAATATGGATGGTCATAAGAGTAGGGGAAAGCCAAAGAAGCGATGGATGGATTGTGTGAAAGATATGGCTGGGAAGGGGTTGACTACCGAGATGACGACTACTAGAGAAGTATGGAAGAGAAAAAAACAAGTTGAACCGACCATAAAATGGGATGAGGGCAGGAGAATGATGATCCTGCTAGGATTGCAGGAAAGTCCGGGACCCTTGGCAACAGGCAACTGAAGGAACACGGGTGGGTTTTAGTCAGTAAAAAGTCTGACACTCCCGCTCCGCCCAGAGCGGGAGAAGTCATTTGATAATTTTCCACCCTCAAAAAAAAAAGGGGAATGATGATGTTTCTGATCGAAAGAGAATTAAACCACTTCTGATCACACGGAACCGTTTATTGGACAGCATGGAAGCTCAACACCTTGTTCATGAGCATATTCAAAGTTGAAGAGATTGTCACGAAGACCGCAAATGCCCATAAAAATGAAATCGTGTTTAGAAAGTAATATTTCAAGTGCTAATTAACGGAATTGGCAATGTATCTAATCGTAACTTACTCGTTTGTTACGATTAGATACATTGCCAATTAAATAGCTACATCTGGACATAGCAATAAAATAGTGTGTTGTTTTATGTCCTTTACATGTGTAATTAAATCAGCAGCCAAGTTTATTGTGGTATAAATAACGGCATCGGAAATTCACAATTCCCTGTTTTGTGCTAAAAAGTACTAACAACCTATATGAGCTAGACAAAGTGACATTCTATCATAGCGAAAATGACGATGGAAAAGTCAGAATGTATGAGATTGACATATTATGCTACGGTAAAGTTTATGTCAATCCTGTTGAAAGTAGTAGAAATACGAAACGCTTTGAAAGCGATTGTCACTTGTCTAGTCCCTCTTGTGATTGCAATAAATGTTACAACGTACAAGGGAAGACAAAAAATGGCCGTCATTGACGTTCCCCAGGGTTCATTATCATTAAGCGTTTGATCTTTTTTTTTATCTATTTTTTTTTTTTTTTCGTTATTCATATTCATATTCATTTAATCATCAAATATAAGCTAACAGTTTACACCAAATCGCTTATATTTATGCTAATTCTACAAAACATTAATTTTTTAATTAAAAACTTCTTAGGCTAAAAAATAAACTAATAAAATAAAACAATAAAAATGGAGTAACATAAAATTTGTAAACTAAAAAACAAAAAAAAATTATTTCTTCATATTTAAATAAATATACACATGTTTAGCGATTGTCCATTGAGAGTCAAATAATAAATCTGCTTCAGGAATATATTTTAGAAAGTCATTTATTAACTTTATTGCTCTAGCAGTAGGAGTGGTGTTGGTTCGGGGAGCACGCCATGTAGGCGGGTAGTGGAAGAGTCTATGTTGACGTCTTACAACGCCACGCATGTACTGGTCAGGAACATAAAAATTTATTGACTCGCGTAGAACGGGACTATCTATCTTGCCTACTAATATTAAATAATAATTAATTATAATTGTGGATTCTCGCCTGAATTTGAGTGTGTCTAAGCCCGCCATTCCTGACACGAACAAAGAAGGATATAGAAAGGGGTAGTATCCATATTGACGTTTGTATAGGTATCTACAGAATTTACGTTGGATTTTTTCTATCATATTAGTGTACAATGACTCTTGAGGACTCCAAACGATTGCATTATATTCTAATTTACTACGGACATAGGCATTGTATATTTGTTTTACAACTTGAGTGTTCTTAAATTGAAATGATAACCTAATGATGAAACCAAGACATTTATTAGCATCTTTGCAAATTTTTTTATAGAGGGTTTAATCAAAAACTCATTATGCCGCCCTCATCGGTACAAACAATTATTCCTTATACTCTAAATCCTATTTTTGCAAACTTATACAAGCATATTGCATCCTTTGACAATGGGAACGCAAGCATGCTATTACACCTTCCAACATCCAGTGACTTCGATAACAATGTGTTTATTTCGGCTTCGTTCCGGATGCACTCCATCAGTATTTATGGTAAGTGTCATCCACTACATTACACTCTGGACAATTTAGTGAACTAACTTTACCCATGAGGTATGCGAAACTGTTCATTGGAATGTGTCCCGATCGAAGCCGAAGAGCCATTACAATCTCCGCACGGCTCATGTTTGCCTGGTCGAACCATGAACAACGTGAAAATGCTGGCTGTATTGTCCGATACCAGAGATTCCCTTGCTCAGTGACCTCTGATCGAAGTATTTGTGCCACATTTTAGTACATTCTTCTTTAACTACGCACAAATAATCACTGTGCACGGGAAGATGTGGACAAACCAGTCCATCCTCACAAGCATTCTTCGCCAAGCGATCTACTACTTCATTATCTTCCAAGCCAACATGAGCCGGTATCTGATTCTTAGAAATAAGTTTGCAAATAGATTTGATCACACTGTAGAAAGCTCGAGGTACACCGAACCAAATGTTGAAGAGAGCTTCTCGAATCACTCAAAAAAAAATCGAGTAACAAAAACTAAAACCCAACTACGACTTAAAAGGTACAAACAAGACACCACAGACAGACAAATTAAAAATCCGGAGTCACACGTGTTAGGGCATAAATCGAACAGATTACGTGTGACTCCGGATTTTTAATTTGTCTGTCTGTGGTGTCTTGTTTGTACCTTTTAAGTCGTAGTTGGGTTTTAGTTTTTGTTACTTGATTTTTTTTTTAATTCTTTTGGGGTTATTATATATATATTTTTGAAATGTGCTCATTAAGCCCTTTCATTTGATACCCAAAATGGTACGATTAAACCATTTTTTTTTAAGTTCCTCACTTTATGTCCTCTAGAGGGCGCCATTTTTAATTTAATGGGACTTCACATAGCCTATAACCAGCGGACAATCACGACGCTTCTAACGATACCTCATTTGTTAAATTGTGATAAGTGGTTTGGAAGATAGGAGGGAACAGATGAACATACATACATACATACATACATACATACCGGTCAAAATCATAACCCTCCTTTTTTCTTCGCCGTAGTCGGGTACGGGTAAAAACAACATAATTTCCGCTTTCAGCGTTTGATCTTAATATGAATTACGAGGTTTTCTACCCGACAAATAAATAAAAGGAAAAACCTAAGTATGCATGCCAACAGTAGCACGTGCGTGTGTGAGTGGCCTTTTTAATTTTTAATAGGTAATAGTGACATGCAGCATGCAGGTCGGCTCATGTTCACTTGAAAGCAATAGGTATGGCCCGTGTGACGTGTCCTCTTACAGCTAAGCATAAAAAGCCCAGTTCCTGCTTTAACCACAGCTGGATTTCCCAACTTCCAAGAAAGAATAACAATAAAATAACAAAGTTAAACGTCAGCTTGTGTACAATTAGCTCAAGAATATTACGTGACAATTCTCAATATGGAAACGATATTATGATTATGTCCTCCCCGTTTACATATTAAACCAACTTGGATTCAGTTCCTAACTGCAGCAGCTTGAGGTGATGATAAATTGATTATGGAGTGGATAGCCGGTCAATGCACTAGAGAGCTAGCAAATGAGCACAGCACTCAAGTCACAAGTGCCAAACCGTCTACCAGGAAAATATGATAGTAAAATATTGCAAACGACATACGTATATTTACGTTGGGCTTTCCGCAAACGAATCATTTTTAACCGCTACTGCTCCATATTGAATTTAATAGTAAAAAAGTTATTTTAAATGTCTTGTATTGAACAGGAACTCTTGAAAAGTAAGGATTTTCCATGTTCATATGTTGTTTGAAATTGGCCTTTTCAGAATATTAGAACGTCATGAATTCAGTTGCAAAAAGCAAAAAGGTGATCCAACGAAGACGGCAGACTAGCGATTTCGAGAATACTCTTTCAAAATGCTCTGTTTTAAAAGGATAAAAATGTTAAGCTCCTAAATGTTTACTTGTACCCTAGTAACCCTACGTTTTGACAACATTTTGATGAAACGAACGATTGGTAATGGTGACAAACGCCCACAAGGTTAGAAAGAAAATTGTTTATTTGCACTCCTTGACCGTACTATCTTCATAAACTACTTTTTAGGTACTCCAATAGATCATACTTGGAAGGTGCGTCATCCACACAGAAATATTACTAAAAGTATGTACACTACGTGGGCAGTGTAGCCAAACAACACTTGTGCAAACTCCGTAGTCGTGAACGTCATCACATCATGACAATCGACCGACACAATTTCAGTTCAGTGTCGTTATCGTAAACCGTTTCGATACAAATGTATCCTCGCTGTAGAACGTTAATTACTATACCTATAATAAACATGTACATATAAATTACGGTTGCATAAATTTCAGATAAGTGCTAAACAGTTATGTCTGTTAGTATGTAGGACGTAGATAACTCCTTTGCATTTTATGTGGAAAAAACACACACTGGTTACTAATTCTTTGTAGGTGATTTGGTATTGCTGTATTGTTTCATATTGGAGTTTTCCCTAATTGATTCACTTGTTCGCGGTTACAGATATTATAATACTACTCGCGGTTCTGCCACGTGTTTGACGTATTTTATAATAAGTCTGTTGTGATCTTCTATCTTATATCTATGGTTGTGATGATGCGAAACTGTAGGCACTTTTTACAACCTTTGTAAGGAAAATAATGCTTTTAAAACCCAATGTTAATCATCGATATACCCACTTACTTAAAGGTATCATTTCTTGTTTTGCGATCTTTTGTTATTCCGTAAAATACACAAAATGTCCAGTGTTTTCTATTGCCCATAGACTCATTGCGTTATCGGCTATAGCCTGCAGTTGTCCCATGCCCCTCATATATTTGTTAGTTTATCTAACAGGTACTTGTACGAGTTTTCCAATTAACCGTTTTATAGATAAGGGTCGTTGTAGTGTTTGACAACACTTAAAAGGACGGCTTTGTCGGGCAAGCCGTGATTTACGCCAGTACACAAATCGTTACTAAGAAAAATGACTCCGCAAAGAAACCACTTATTAGCTCTTTCACTAAATCACCAGTCATCATCGTTAAATCGACTCACTGAACCTATAGAATGGTTTAAATCGTTTCATTCCATAATAACCATATCGTCGATATGATATCGGTCATTAACGACTTAATAAACAATCATGCCTTTGCCTTGCTTTAAACTATTACCTTGATGATTGCTTGGACACGTTATTTTACACTCATGGAATTTGATTGTGGAGCAGATGGAAACACCACGTCAAATTGCCGTGTTATAAGCCATTTCATACGACTGAAAAATCATGAGATGTTGTGATATTTCATAAAAATATTATCTATAGTTTACGATGAATTTATGTAGTTATTCCACATCATAAATATCACATCAAACGAGTTCCCTGACTTTAAATTCACTAACCTATAGACGTATAGATATTGCAAACCAAGATTCTTCAAAGGTGATGGAGGCATGGATGTCTCGGGGATATGAAGAGCGGAAAATTATGCAATCATCTTAAATTATTGTCTAGCTGTATATTTTGTGTGCCTTTTAGTCTGTGCTAAAAAAATGTCTTTTCTTTGTTACTTGGGGTCGGAGCAACACGTTTTCTATTTCCATTCTCCCCTGTCAACCGTCACGCTGTCATTCACTCCCTTCTCATTCATACTCCTGCCATATTACACGTCCATCCATAATCTCTTTTTTGGCCCTCCTCTCATCCATCAACATATTTTGTCTAGCACTATTGGGAAAATCATTGTGGGGGGAGAAGCGCTTGAAATGGTTCGTGTCAATAGGGTATATTTATAGTTCTACACGAAAAATTCCAAGCACAGCACGCGCGTGTTGGCGATCTTCTGAATATAGTAGAATTAAATTACTTGGTTATTAATGTTATTATAATCAAATAATAGAGCTGAATAATATCCAACACATTCCTTGATTGTAATGCACGTACTCAATATGTCCTTTTTATTGAAATTGAACTGTACAATAACTGGATTTGTCTGTAATGATGTTGCTCATGTTTTTTTTTTTTTTAATAAATAGTCGTAGGTCTATATACCCAGACAGACTCACCTCCGCCATTAAGCCGGTTACCTCGATACCCAGATGTTTACAAGTTAATTTTAATACAACTGGTTATGCTAAAACTGCATTTTCTAACATGCAAATTAGGCACAAAAATTTCGGAATTCTACTTAATTTAATTTGTCCGTTTGTACAGTTATTTTTCCTACTGTACTGGTGGGCCATAGGAATTTTAATTTGACTATACCTACTATACTTGGAAAGCTAAGCAGAGCTAGCTTTATTTCAGTCTTCATACTATAACTTCATACTTTAACTAACACTTCAACCAAAACAGCCGATATTTACAACCTCCGGTACAATTAGCAGCTAACATCCTGCAAGTTCAGGCTACTACGTAATTCAGTTGGTTCTAGTATTATGAAAAGTAATTGTAATAAGCAATGGGTGTTAATTTGAACCCTAACTAATGAATCCACTAATTGCGTGCTTCGCTGCGGCCTTGGCAGCGTGACCTTAGCGGCCTACGAAGTAAGGCCATTGGCATTTACTGCTATATGTAAAACAGTTTTTATCAAAAAATACTGTATGAACTGAATATTGGGCTGTCGTTTTGTGATATGGAAAGATTAAACGTGTTATGATTAATTGTTCCTGAGTTTTTAAACGATTTCTTCAAAAAGGAGGAGGTTCTCAATTCGTCTGCGTTTTTTTTTTTTTTGTATGTTACGCACCTAATATGAATCGATTTTGATGATTCTTTTTTTGTTTGGTAGGTCATGCTACAGAGTTGATCCCATATAAATTTTTATTAACTTTGCATCGTAATATAGGTAAGTATGGTCTTAATTTCGGGATTAAGTATTCAAGTAATCAAATCAAAGCACTCAATTTGTAAGTGGCACTACAAATTGTCATCCACAGGTACGTTTTCTGATCCATTTGTTCATATGTTTTTAGATACTTGTGCAACAGACTATAGGTAGCCACATGGACGTGACACTATGCCCCCTTATCAGTTCAGTGCAATTAAATTAAAACAGGGGGAGTCCCCAGACGATAGGTAACGAAAACATATATTTTTATCGACACGAGTCCAACTTGCACTTGTCTGGGTTTTTGTTTGTTTACCAGATTTTCATGAGAATTCTTAGACAGAGTCCCGCAGGGAAGTATAATTTTATTCGTGGACTTTGACTCCGTTGGGTCTGAGACTGTGAAGTAAGAATATTAGAAAGAAAGACGGTGCATTTATTGGAATAAGAACAAGAAACACTATAACTGTGAAAATAGAAAGGAAAGCGAAGAAAGATCATGCAATTATCCCCAAGTGACATGATAGTATCCTGTACTAAACCTCTAGTGGTACTCCAAAATAAAAGATTTGCTTGAATCTTTGCTTGGTTAGTTAAAAATGATTATTTACATATTGATGGTCTGATTGCCACCTTCAGAATTTGACAAAATTAATTACCTTTTTTTTCCGGTAAATTAAAATGAATTTGAATGTTAAATTCAATATAATTAGGTAAATCAATGTTAACACTTCCGTCTGTTTTATCCAATGCATTGTATAATATTTATATGTATTTGGATTAACGCTTAATTAATAATTTCAATTATTAATAGTAGGTACCTATTTTTATTTTTAAGTACTTGTTTGAATCGCCTTCCTTATACAGTAACAGTATGATAACACGTTGTTTTTACCTGCTGCTAATTATGTATTGACTACATGCTAATTGTTAGTGCTCGCTGGTTGCTGCTAATCACTTCACATTCTCTTAATATCTTTCCGTCGAACAACACCTTCTAGAGTTGCGTTCATTTGTATCAGGGTTGCATTTTAAACTGACTAGAAAATTGGTAATGCGCATTTCAGACTTTGCTAAAGTGCGAACATATTCTAAATAAATGTACAGCGAGCGATATTGTTGTGCTATAAACTATCGCTATTATATTATAGCGTAGTCTGAAATGAGCGTCACAAACGCAAAAAAAAGCAAAGTGTTTGCTATTTGGATTGACTTTTGGAATTCTTGCTTTCAAACCACCGAATGCTTTAGTTTTTCTGAGCAACTTGCAGCTTAATCTTGAGCATTTCTATGATTGTATGGCATCCATGACATGATCCGGACTAGTCACTGGTGATATCTTAATCGGATTGAAATCGGACGGTTCAAACCAGAGTTATCTTTATGAACCCTGTCGAACTATATTCTGCCGAGTGTACTTAGTCTGGAGCAACGTACTCTAACATACACATAAAAATCGGAGCAAATACTTTTATTTATGCGTCATCGGTGAAATTTTCTTGTTATTCACAAGGCGTGTCTAGTCCAAAAGCTAGAATTTAAAATCTTTAATGTGAAAACAGCTATAAACGGTCACCACTCCCTTGGTAAATGTATTGCGGTCACGGCGACCTTTGTCGGAGCTATGAGCCTGCCTGGCTATACATTAGCGTGCGACTCCGTGGGTTTTGGTAAACAACATCGTGAAGTAAGACTACTTCTAACTTCGTAATGAACTAATGACGTTGCAGAATGCGATTGACAACAAATAAAGTTAGTTCCCAATCAGAGTATGTTAAGGGTCCAAGAATTGAACCTTGTGGCAGTAGAAACTAGAAACTATTAGGCGAAGCGTTACGTTTCACAGGTGGTACCTAATTAGTTAATTACTATCGAATTTATAGTTTGTATTAAAATCTTTTTTTTATTCTGACTTTTAGTGCAGAAACGCGTTTGTTGACCTGAAGGTCTTCAAAGGTTCGGCCTCGAAGGTAGGGCCTCGTTTGGGGTTGTCGCGATGTCACCCATATGACCGTGTGACGTTATCTTCAGTTCAACGTTACCTTCGCTAAGCCTTCCAAGTCCTTCTTCGACCGGTCATCAAAGCCGTGTCGTGGTATACTGACGTCATGTCGCCGCGCCCATGTTGTTCGATGATGAAACATAATGCAATTAACGATAAGTTGCTAACAAGTGGGCGTGAGCCCCTTATGAGAAATGGAACTGCTCGGGGACCTTTGCGGTTGAATGAACGGGATGTTACGTATGTCATGGAAGACAATATTTACATTATCATTTAGGACTATTGATAACAAAAGGTGACCTCGCATCAACAATAATAAATCGCGATCGGACTCTGCGTTGATTTTTTTGGTCATAGATTTTATAAGCAGGTGTAGTGGTTAATTGGTTGCTTGTTGCAAAATTATGTAGTTTTCCAAAATCAAGTGGATAGTTGACTCAAACTCATACCATTTATTTCAATTAAACGATTATTTCAATTCTTTATGATTATTTTTTTATTACTTTTGAATTGTCAAGAAGTCCGTCAGAAATATGAAGCTATACTCCATTAGTTTAGGTCAGTGGTCTGCAAACTGATTAGTAGAGCGAAATGTCAATACTTTATCGACAAGATTTCTTTATAGCCATAATTCTTTCTGTAGTACAACCTCTTTCGTTCCATAACGTTTCCTAAAGTTAACTTGCTAAGAAGTAGGATAATAGGAAACTCAAAATATTCATCAAAATCAATTCATAATTATTGGCTGAGTAATCGCGTAACAATATTTTTTTTTTTAAACAGGCGAATTGATACCGTCCTCCTTTTTGAAGTAGATTAAAAAGAGTGTCCGTGGAGTTTCTTGCCTGCCTTGCCTATTACGCTTTGGGCAGGGCAACTATACTCCGTTGATTTAGGTAGTTAAATAAAGGTAAACAAAAAAAACCACGTCTAGTCAATGAAAGACATATTACCCGGTAACGGTAGCTCTGTAGTACATAGTACTCACACCTGTGCTATGCAATAGGGAATATGCATGTATTTTTTTAATATTTTTATTCAATAGTTTACATCGTCAAATAATAGTTTAAAAAAACGACGGCAAAAAAGCAATTTAAAGTAGTTAAAAAAATGTTTAAAAATATTCAACCGATCCGGGCTATTTAAACGCCCTCCATTTGGAGCGCTTGGTGTGGTGACGTCACAGTCCGTGAAAACAGACAAGCAACTGTCAAGTCAACGTCAAACACTCCTTTTTCTATGAGCGTTTGACATTGACTTGACACTTGTTGATTGACTTGACACTTGTTGATTGACTTGACATTGACATTTTGATTGTTATCCCGGATTGTTACGTCACATCCGCTCTTATCCTTTTCAAGTATTTGAATTACCCACAGTTTTTTGGGACTTTTTAAAAACTAATTTCTCGCTCTAAAAGAAATTTTATTCAAAAATATTGATGGAGGCATAATTCTGAAATAACATAGTTTATAAAAAAAAATATTTGACCCATATTTGAATCACATGCATATTCCCTATTATATAAAACAATAACACCAGCTTGAAGGGCGGAGTTGGTTGATATAGTAAATAATGATGATGATACAATGTCAGGATATACCTAATTAGGGTAGTTTGTCCATCTACCAATCAAACGGAGTCGCGGGAACACCCATTAACATCCGTAACTCTCCGATACTAAACTGATGAAGTGATGACAGAGAAAACCAAAGACTTCATGAGATAAACAGACAATTACTTTCGATTTCCCAACCACAATTTAGAGAAAACATACTCTCACCTAAAGTAGGTCATCCCCGTGATATGAAAAGTCTATAAATAGAAGTAAATGTCCTTGATCTAGTTCCAGATTATACAAATGTTAGCGTCCATTGTTCCATACCGTCCTATACCTATAATGTCGTCCATATAGACTCGACTGGCGCTACCTCATCAGAACCAGAACCGAAAATAAGTATCTGGCCGTTTGTCGGTTTTGACCGGCTTGCGTTAGTCAGAATTCATGGCAATTGGTGGGTATTCTGATACAGTTATGGTTCTTTTGATAACTGCCAATCGATTATTTTTTTAACCGACTTCTTCAAAAAGGAGGAGGTTCTATGTTCGTCTGTGTTTTTTTTTGTGCGATTTAAAAAAATCTTTTTTAGTTCGAAATGGTGTACCGAGCTGGTCCCGTAAAAAAATTATTAAGGCGATGTGGCCCTAAAAAACGTCGTTTTCTATTGTGATTTATTCGTAGATAGCACGGATTTAAATTTTGAAAAAAAAATATTACATAATTCATACTTCGATCTTTAGATTCCGGCTATGCGATACACGATTACTTGCACTTTACTGCATCCAATTAAATCGCAAAGACAAGTCTAATTTCGGTCTAATTTCTTATTTTATTTGAGTTTTATTAGGCTTTGAATAATAAAACTTATACCATAATAAAGGTCGTAAAAAATGTGTTAAATATGCGCTGACATAATGTGAAATATGAAAATATTTTTCAAAAATAAGTGGCTTCTTCCTTTTCATGCGCTCGAACCGCGGCCTTTAGTCCCGAGCGGAACGTGTTGGAGGTCGGACGTATGCCAATTTTTCGCGCACCCGCGCAACCCCCGCTAAGTTTTGTTACCGGCTGAGCTAAAAATTGATTATAAAATAATAATACCTACCTGTATATAGTTTAGTTTTTAAAATAGTGGTAATATAGTTGTGTTATTAGGTACTTTAGTTATAGTTTTGTAAGTAAAATAAAATGAACAAAATTAAAAAAAAGAAGAAGATATCATCGCTGGCTCTACGAAGGCTGAATAAACAAAAAAGGTAAGAAGGCTTTGACAATATTACTATACCTTTATTTACATAAATATTTTACTTTACTAACTAGGTAAGTACATAGCTACGCGGAATAGTTTTCGAAACAGCAAATATGGGTGTAAAACTGAATTTGAACCCTATGTCCATTTAAATATTTTTCTCGCGGAATAGATTTACCAACCACATCAAGTGTGTGTAACAATTGAATTTGAACCCTATGTCAAAGAGCATAAAGCCGCCACGCTAGCAAATGTTATAATGGTTTACTGTTTTCAAATTTCAGACTCAAAGAAGGCTTTGACATTATTATTATAGGTACCTATAATTGTATAATAATATATTTTACTTTACTAACTAGGTATCTACCTACACGAAATAAATTTACAAAACGCAAATATCTGTGTAAAGCAGTTGAATTTGAACCCTATATCAATGTAAATAAAGACGCCACGCGCGCAAAAGCTAAAATGGTATATTCGATGGTATATCGATTTACCAATTGCATCAAGTGTGTAAAACAGTTGAATTTGAACCCTATGTCAAAGTGAATAAAGCCGTCACGCGCGCAATGTTGTTGCGGATTACTGTTTTCAAATGTCGTAAGGTAGTTCACCCCGCTGCGTTGGTCCGGGTGGTTTTTACATTATAATTTATAGTTTATTGGCGTAGGTAGGTAAGTACTGTACAGTCGATCACACGTCACGCGTCTGTAGTAAGTGATACTGATAACACTATGACCTTGAGCTGGCCTAGTGCAGATATACGGAGTTTCAATAGAATAAGAGACCAGCTTACACTGGTTTTGTTTCTACTGACGTGCGGCCTACTGTACGTGTTCACGCGTCACGCAGGGCAAACAAAAAAAAGAGAGGGTGAGATAAGTATCATTACGCATTAGATACCTACTTACCCACACAACTAATAATACCTAATATTTATGCTATCTGCAACGTTTGTGTAGGTCTCGTCTATGCCATCAAATACGTGCAGCACAGTCGTGCCATAGTGTAGAAATATACAGTATGACCATTTCCTACGAAAATATTATTTATTATTTTCGGTAACTTTTAGGCACAAGTTCGTTTTTGCGCAGTACACCAGAGTCAATCCCTTTACTAAAAACACTGTATCAAGTTATGATAAGCTTATAAATAAATAAATAAACGCTAGTTTGGCTATACAGACGATATCCAATGCATAACTTTAGTCAGTGTATTGACAAGTGGAAAAGCGTTTAGAAATTGTAAATTACATAGGTAAACCCGACTGTTTTTAATCGAGTTCACTCAAGGTGATAATGTTAGTGATAAGCCTATGCAGCCAGGTCCAAGCAAATCCAAGGACCAAATTCCAAGTCAGTCTAATCAGCTAGGTCCATGCAAACCGAGACAGCTAGATTTTAACGAATTTTAGCCAGTTGTACATAAATGTTTACTTTTATTAGCATAATCACTTGATAAATAAATAACTATTTGATTAAAAAATATTTATATTTTTTGTTATTTTTTATTAAAAAATCCAGGCATTCTCATTATATTTTACACAGAATACCTCGAAGCCCTATTTCAATATAACAATTGAATTGTAATACAATCTCCTAGTCTACCTACCTACCTGCCTACCTAATACTTGTTTTTTTATTCTGTACCACGAAGATCTCGCACCTAGTCGAAGAGCGCGCGGCGCGTAGTTTTGAATCGTACCCGTATTCATGATCTCGTACGTGTCAGTCAGATTTTTTATTCCCCTTAATCATAAAAATAAATATACTTATTAATAATTATTAGTAATTAGGTTTAAGTTTATACAATACGTACCTAATCTTAACCTATAATTAAAATACTTACAGTAAAATAAAACCAAATAAACATAAACTAATCAATTCAAGTTGATCTACTGCATTACTCTATTCTGTGACGCAACTTAGTACCTACTCGAGTTCGTGACCTCATGAGCGGTGCGTATGGCGCGCGCTTCTCACTGGCGAGTCGAAATTTGTTACGTATCGCCTCTCGTTGCGGAGGCTGGGGTAAGCGTCGAATGCCTACGGCACCCGGATAAGACGGCCTTAACTTAGCTTGCGTAGTTTTTGAGTTAGCTTCAATAATTACGTATTTTTCCCACTTAGTCTATGTAGACGATATCTTATTTGACTCAGTCACTGTTATTTACATAGCAGGTACCTAAAGGTAGGTAGGTAATCCAATTTTTGTGGGGTAGGTACCACAACTAAAAAGTGAAAAAAAAAACAACCGACTTCCAAAAAAAACACAAAAAAGTAAAAAATAACTTGAGTTTCGGAAGTCGGTGGCAAAAAACTAAAATTGAAAAGTAAAGACACTGACTTCCGAATTAAAATTATTTATTTTAGCGTTTTTTTTTTGGAAAAGGTTTTTTAGACTGATAATGTTGCAAAGTAGTGCAAAGCCTGCAAAGCAATTCGTCCTGGGCTAACCTTGGACTATAAGTAGCCTTATCTCTACCAACAGGTACAGGAAAGTCAGTAGAAACGGCTGCTGTATCCGAATCATGACTGAATAAACAGCATCATAAATTTATTTATCCACCTACCTAGTATCTTTACCCTTAAGCAGTATAATCAAGTATGGCCATTTTCCTTCCTCGTATACAAAATTCAGGACAAAGGACATATAAATCATAATTACTTCCAAAAAATTATGGCTAAAACTAATCACATTTATATTGATGTGGACACTGGAGTATTAATTTCTCCTGACCTTAGAGCAGCACTGTCACGGAAAACTGAACCTTGAGTCAACCCAGACCGCACTTCTCTAATTGCTTTTTTTTCCGTGTTTGTTCATTACGAACAATTGATTAACGGAATTGATTGACTTTCTATCAGTATTGGGTATCTTAACAGCTGCACGCTAACCCGATAAACAATGTATTTCGTTTGTTGTTTAATCTGAATAAATAAACAGCAATGACGAATGTTTGTTCCTCGATTTGTAGCTAGCATGTCTGTCTGGAAGCATTCACCCCTCACCTCTAGATAATGAAATGACTCACTGTTTTTTCCCCTTTACTTAGATACTACATGGGTTTCTATTGGTCATGCAGAGATCGTACTGTGGTAAAAGTTTCACCAGGAGGCAAAGTATGTTGCCCACGGTGCACCGGAAGAAATGCCTGATTAATCCTTGATTTAGTGTTTAGTAACGACATTTTAGCACCCAAAACAAACCGAGCCTGCATGTGTTCCTTTGATCACGACCTCGAGTCGCAACTGAGCATGACGGTCATGTTCTGTCAAACGCTTTTATCTCTACGGTCTAGATGCGCTATAAACATAATTGTGCCTATGACTATTGTGCGACTGTAAATGTCAAAAGTGCCTTTTCAGCACTAAATTACATCTACTAAAATATGTAACCTATAGACCTACTCATAAGATAATGCCTCAGCGTGATAAGCAGCTTACGAGCTCATGATTACTTCTGTCATAAAAGAGACGTATTAATCTCACCCATTTAAAAGATAGTGGTAATAATGTTCTCTTTTCAATGTAACGTTAGTTTTCCGCACGTCAGCTTCTGATACGATACTTTGCACTGATTGCATTACAAAAAACGTAAAACGGCGATCTTCATCGTACCGTACTAGACTAGAATATTCATGACACTCGTCGCATGCGGCAAAGAGAATGGTGACCACGAATCACGATGCACGGTCAATGTCAATCGATACAGTTGCGTGTACAACGAAGCCTGGCGACGACGCGACGTATCCGGGTCACCTATAAGCTTTTTACTGTCCAATCATAAAGCAGGAACTCAAAGAACCCAATAAGCCTCAGCCGACACTAATATTATCATTGTCAGAAACGCATTTCCTTCCATCCTTGATCTTGTTAAACTGTAGACAATTCCGCAATCTTTTTCGTTTACTCGCTCAACATCATTGTGTGTTCTACTTTCGCTGAACTGCTAGTTTTGTAACGGTTTCCAATCGGCGGCGTGGTTAATAAAGTAGCTATTAACTGTAAACATTAGCTCGATTAAAATTAAGACTATCCATTAGCTCCTGTCTACAAGTCTGATTCGATGCGCAAAACATTGTCTGAATTAAAATGGCGTTAGTACCTGTCACGCCGAATTGGTTTAATTTAGTGCACTATGAATACTATACTAACGAGCTGAATCGCTGGCGAAGGTCTTCCTGGGGACGACACGGGACAAACTAATAAAATGATATTGACGCTTAAGTTTATGAGCTCGGCGCCATTGGCACTCACTGATTTTGATGTAACGTCGTTCGATGGTACGACCTTCAATAAACTTGGTGCGGTTATTAAAAACCAGAGGGATGCACATAATAGTGTCTTCGTGTTCAAGGAAAACAATTGGCCCAACTCCAATATTGAATCAAGATATGGTCAATCTATATGCAGATTTATCATTCCTTGAAGCTAGAATGGGCATAAAAATCTTGCATTTGTAGATAAACAAGCTTAGCATACAAAATTGCGTGGAATACCTATTTTAAATCTATCTGTTAAAGCTGAGTATGACTTTGACTTTGATTTGCCAAATTCAGCAAGATTTTCTGCTTGTGTTGTTGAGAGTTTACGCCAGTAATTGTTACATTTATAACACAATCTCTATTGTATAGTCGGAACTAGTTCCAAGTCCCTGAGGTGGATGAAGGTTGGCCAGCATCCGGTTTTAGTCCGCGGTACAATAAGTCTCGCGAGGCATATAATATAGCTTGGAGCTGTTTTTTCCGCGGGTACGACTTTGTGAGTTTGCCGAGGCCAATCGAGATGTCGACCGCCTGTTACTTCCTGCTGGTAACTGCAGCGTTCAAATGTTACTATTACTTTTGAAGTTGCTCTCCTCAACCTTAAAAGATACGTGCATTTCATGGCAATGACCGAGCAACATTGCATTTCGCTCATAGGTCACTGAGTACGTCAGTGTAGCCAGCGGTTTAACCGCTTTTCAAACATTTGCGTAAAGCTTTGTTTAACGCTCAATTTATTGCTTTGGTGCGATTTTCTCGTGAAGAAAATGTCACTAAAGTGATGTTAAAGTTGAAATGTGTCGTTCAGTTTACGTCAACAATGTTAACAATACTCACTCCATTAATAATGTCACAACGGAACATTAACTTTCGACTTCACTTAAGCTATTGTTTGATTGTTTGTGAGGCAAAACCTAAATCTGAGTAATGGCTTATCATTTTTATCTGACTTTGCGTTTCGTTTATCATAATATTTTCTGTTTTTCCGTGGGTTGTTAGTGGAACCAGCATTTAAATTCGATGTTACTTTGTTACCAAGGAAGTTAAAAAACATGTTAAAATGTGGATTCGGTCCCTTTCTTGTTGATTTGTCAGCCATTCGATTTTTCTTTTGGAGTTTCATAAATGATTTTTAAATACACCAGTATTTATACATAAGACCTGCTGTTTAGTATTTTTCTAAATGGTAAACGCACCATTCACATGGATTGTGTAATTTAAACAAAACATGTTTTCGTTCATTCATCCATGTAGTTGTTCCGCGAAATCGTTCCGCATGTGTGTTTGGATCATGAATTTCTCCCGGCTGCGCGCGCGCAGGCTCTCGTCAGAAAAGAAAGCGAATAGGTAACGGTACTGCGCGACTCAGCATAATTACTCGTATTTTGTTAAACCATGGTGCCGTACCTTTTTACCTGGTTTTAAGTTGCCTAACATGCCATGATTCAACTTTTTGAAATTTTTGGTTATTGTAATGCAATTTTTGCCTATAGGTAGGTACACATTGAATGCATTAATTTTCCTCAAGTCCTTATTAATTTCTTGACAAACGTGAGCGTAGGTTTATTATGAAATCACGTCATCTAAGTTTAGTCTCAAGGCGCATGCCCAGTAAGAAGTCATCGTGTGGGCAGAAGGTTAATACGATCCACTTTTAGTTAAGTCAGTTAATTTAATCAACTGGACAATATCTACGATCACAGCTACAACTTGTGTGCGTATACACTCTACTGTCACTCCTATCATAAATCGTTTAAAATCATCAAACAGTGAGCTACAAATTGCAATGTCTGGCGCGCAATAAAAAGCTAAAAAGCCGACGAGCGCGGAGTGACGTGACCGCATCCGTGCCATGTGACCCAATAATGAGCGAAAGTGTCAAATCTTTGAGGCCCGCAAGCGGCGCGTGCGCCTTTCCTAGTAGACAGTAGTGGATTTGTGCGATGCATTAGCGCGCTTTACCATAATATACATTCATGAAACAGATAGTTAAGCAAATCATTAAGTTATTGTCCGTGTATTTTAACAACAGCGTCTATTATTTATCAGTTGTATTAATTAAATGGCTAAGTATAACACGACCAATCGCCGTAGTGTGTCAACCGCTTACACAATTAATGTACATGACTGTATCTACGTTTTATTTTATGTAATTAATTATTTTATGATATTCGTGTGGATTCCTTTGAGTATCTAGTTATTATAAATCTACTACAACATTAATAACTACAGTGTTAGTAGGTGTAATTATTAAATCAACCAATAGTTCTGGTCTTGACTCACATATTCATGTCCTCGATACAAAATACCTATATTATTGTTGGTATTTTATGTTAATTCGAAAACGGTGAACCTACTTTATCTGTCGCGGTTCCAAAACCCGTTTGTTTGAAACTTCATTAGAATTTTATTACGCCCAACTCGTACGTCACAGATCCGTCGATTGTACCAATTTGTTTATATTCAGACCAGTGATTGCCAATTCACCTAAATCGTTTTGTTGACAAACCTTTGCCTTGTATTTTTTCGATGATTGTTTCAATTATAAATTATCTATGTAGATAAAACATGTACATCACTACATATTATAAAACAAAGTCCTTCTCCGCGTCTGTCTATCTGTTTGCGATTAACTCAAAAATTACTGCACCGATTTTCATGCTGTTTTCACCAATGGATAGAGTGGTTCTCGAGGAAGGTTTTAGTATATAATAAGAATAACCGACATACATGCGGGCGAAGCCGCGGGCATCCGGCCCTATAGTCAAATACTAGAAAATTGTGACAAAACAAAAGCGCTCAATGTCGCAGTACCCGAGAGCTCCCCCCGTTCATCGCAATATTCGCAATTGTCTATTGAAACTCCATTCATTTAATAAACTTCACGCGCTGGTGTCATGGTAGCGATATAAATGATATGGCCATAGTTCACATCACACTTGCAATAATGATACGTAGGATAGTGATATGGGACAGCAATTACATCACAATTTGATTTCCTTTCGTTTTCAAATTGACTTTAGATATGTGTTTGTGTTGTTTTTTAAAAAGCGCCTTCATCCTCTCTCCTGTTAAAAAGTTACTTTTGCTGTGCCCGACAGGGTCCATAATTGATTCGATGTCTTAACATACCAACTATTATGTACACATTATGGATTGCAATAAAGTATTTGAGTATTGTATTGTATTGGCAAAATGGTAGATTTTCGTTTCTTAGTACTTAAACTATTAGGCACCGTTTTCCTATGAAATGGATCATTGTCTGTAATTATGTTCCTGCTCATCAGCAGCAAATCTTGTATGTTTACAAGAATATTCGCCTGAGAGGCTGAGAGTAATCGCTTGCTAAACCAGTCAAATTGGTTACATCAGATAACCCATACACATTACCGCGGGTCGTTCAACACATAACTTTCTAATGGTGGAAAGTAAAAGTGAACCATACAGCCGAACCACAAATGGAATGATATTAAATGATGTCGAATGACATCAGCATGGTATATACGGTTCAAGACAAAAATATCGATCCATTTTTAGAATGAGCAAATTGAAATAAAAACTAAAGGTAAAATAACAGTGAACAGATGAGTCAAAAACGAATTTGGAAAAGGTGACAAATTACTTAGATACTAAACAAACTAGTAACATGTCAAACTAGTCAATTGATAGATTGACAGCTAGCAGGAGGTTATTTGTATAGCTTTAGCCGTCAAAAGTCTAGCTTGTGATTAGAGGTGTTTTACAATTTTGGTATACCATAAAGTGTATCTATCTTGTGGTGGCGACAGGCGATGGCACGGGTGTTGGAGCCTTCGATTCTCCAAAATGAGTTCAATGATGCCGATAAACTCGTCAAGTTCGTAAACGCTATCAATTTTGTATTGTACCTTGACTCCGACCATGTTATAAAGACTCAAGTTTACCAACAGAAATTGGGTATTATTTTTCAATTGATCATGGTCGCTCAGAATGCTGTACCCATATCATACATCTTGTGACAGTGTTGAAATACTGGGTAGTTCACACGGCTACACATCAAGCTATACAAAACCAGTTTAAGCTGATCTCGCATTGTATAGGATTTCCCTACAATGAGAGATCAGCGTAAACTGGTTTTGTATAGCTTGATGTGTAGCCGTGCGTACAACTGCAAAAATAATAACACACGAATTAAAACGGTCTAAGCTTAGCCATTTTCAGCGTTCATCTCAAAACAATTTTATCTTTACACTCTTGGATTAACCACCCATAAAGCCATCCTAAAGAAATGTCAATATTGTGCAAAATATAAACTTATTGTGTTGTTCTATAAAGTGTCAATTTTGCACTTAGGGGGGAAACTTGGTGCCGTTAAAGCCCGAATCACTATTACTAGCATTTTATTGTTTCAAGAATACTTATCAAGTAGTTCTCAGTATTAGCGTCAAGGCTAGTAATACTTTAATTAGCTAAAATAAATAAGGCTGAACGTATTACACGTGTAGTGATGGAAATGAAACGGGTGCGTTGTTCTTTATTTATTGTTCTTTAGAATGTTTAACTTGCATGTCCTTGCCAAATCTCGGATATTTGATAATATTTGCACGTATTTTCTGGCACACGTTTTCTGTATCTACAAAACTTACTAGAAGTGAACAGCACTGATTTTATTTTATTGTGTTCTGTAGCCACAATCAGTATTGTGTATGTTCTGTGGATCCTGAAAAAAGAAACCTACTTTTCTGCCTTCAAATGTATTAATTTCGTCACAGTTCATTTTGAAATTCACACATTTGGCACGGCAATGAACATTTTTAATATTTACCAATTCCAGTATTGTTTTGTTAGTCAACAAACTCGAATCCAATCTGATCGTCGCTTTCACAATAAGTAATGCACTTTATTAATTATTGGTATGTAGGTTCAGTGTTTGTGCCGCGTCAATCATGAGTTTTATCGCTACTCGGTTATTCATAGTAGCAATTTTCTATAACTGTTTTGATGACTAACTCTTTACCATGAACGTTAGCTGAGTTCCTTGTCACTAATATTGTTTAAACTAAGTACGCTGTAAACATAAACGATCGGCCAATTACTGCTAAAAAAGTAAAGCAATTCGCAAATTATGCAAATGTTTGTTCACTGTTCGTAATTAGCAATTAGCTGCAGACAAAAAGCGTCCAATTCCTTGCGCAATAAGTGTTTCGTGCTCTCTGGTGACAACTGACGAACAATGCTTATAATAAGTGCGTATTTAAAAAAGCAATTTACTAATGAATGGCTATAAGAAAATAGGCAGACTGAAGAGGAAAGATGGTAGGATTGTCTGACATATGCTATTATGCTAAGCTAGGAAGGAAGCGAATACTGAGATGGCGGCTGATAAAGATGTATGCAAAGATTATTGAACATTGGAAAATTGGAATGAAGGAAGATGACGAATCGATCACAATCAAAACACTACCTATACACTCGATTTTACCTTATTATTTAAATATTCGTCATACCATATTTAGGTATTTAAATAAAACTTTTAAAAGAACCATGAAATTGCAATTAATCATTCTATTACAATATTTTATACGTATGTCAAATTGTTCATAAATGTAGTTCTCTTATCACTGATTTGCATGCATGGAGGTATTGATGGGTCGGCATTGAGTTTAGACAGACCAAGGCCGCTTTCTTTTAAAAATATAGGAGGTTAAACAGGCGATAACATCAACGCAACTGGTAGGCATGGAAATACCGGCCTCGTGAGGTTACCCCGGAAAATAAACATTTACTAGTATTTGGTAGGTTTATAGGGGTCGATGAAACAGTATTTTCTGTGATCGGAAAGTTTATAAAGTCGACTGGTGTGAAACATGCAAACAATACGTCATCCTCTCTGTTAAGGAAAAGGATTCCGCAAGGAACTATTCTTGGCCCCGTTGGAAGCTTTGTGCAGGAGAACATCTTGTGGTGTTTCAAACATCAGTAGTGATTAGTTTCGGTACTCAGGTGTTCTAAAGTTCGTTTAAGTACTTACTTAATTTAATACAGGTTGTAAGTACCTCCGCTCAACCGTCAATTGTCTTTAGAAGTCGATTACAATAAAAATTCTATTATGATCGTTAGACAGTTAAACTCATAATGTGCTTTATGCGAGGGAATCACGTTAATTCGACTTAAGCGTTTGATACGTTTTATCATTTCCTAATAAATTCAAAATTTTGCTGATGTAGAAAATCTTACGTTTTTATCCTAATTTTAACAATGTTTCTCCAAATTGCCGTAACTTTACTTACAGTATGTAACAAACTAACAATCACTACCAGTAAATTAATCGCAAGAATCATAAAGTTTATTTTCAATCGGAAACGACCAATTAAAGCTTGATCGCTAGCACGAGTTCACAAAATTTTCGCCTTTTTGCAAAATTGTGCGACATCATTTTCGAAGAATACGTTTTGTAATTACACGAGATTACCGACAGGTTGTTAAGGCCAATAGTGAACGTTTCGACCTTCACATTGCCTGTACTGACCAGCCATGTCGTCACTACGGCTTTCGCAGACTTAACCGACTGTGGAATCTTGAAGATTTACAGAATATTTTACTCGTTGACGCCTTGCCCTATAAAACTTTATTAGAAAATAAGTTTATAACCTATCGACCTAGCACGTTTGGGAGGTTTCATAAAAAATAACAAGGTTTTATAAACAAAGAATAATGAATCCGATTATTCTGTAGACACAAAATCTTTCAATAAAGATTTCTGCTTGAATATTAAACTAACAGGATTACAATCGGTACGCTTACATTTTGATGATATGTAAATAGTGGGCCTCTGTTATGCCAATATCGCATACATATATTTACTGTGAGAGCAAAGGAAACTCTTTATATTGTAATGGCCTACATTACATACGGCTTTTGTATTTTACTTTGGTTCTACTTTCATTCGAATATCTGATTAATATTTTCTTTTTCATATATGTGATTGGTTTTACATTACTCGAGAAATAACAAAATTGTGCTATTGTGCTGTGAAATTTCTTAATACAAATTTTCTTATATAAACTTTGCGAAGAATCGATAGGAAAGAAGAGATGTTTCATTCAACGGTGAGAGATAAATTGCACATCTTACGAGGCAGTCGCCGCACGCCATCCTATCATAACGTTATTGAGCTGTTATACAATCATTTTTATTATGTTTATTAAAGAATTTTCCTTTATAAATAAGGTTTTACTTATCTTACATCTTTATTCTCTTGTTTGTGCAGTCTTTATCAAATGTTGGTTTGGATTTGATGCCGTTAACACGGAAAGATGTTTGCGATAACATGCGCAGAAGAGATGTCATTTATCTCTTTTCGTTTGTACATAGAACTATATGCTCGGATCCTCGACTGATTCTACAGGCTTACTTTGAATTCATCGATATCTTTCTGGGAGGAGAAAAGAAAAGGTGCCGTTTCATACAAACTAACTTGCTAGATGTAATTGTATAGTGACAGATGCTTTTATTCCCAATTTTATAAAAGTTGTTCATATTCATGAGTACTTTCGCCCCCAAAAAGATTGCAAAATGATTCAGTGTCACCCTGTATTTGTACCTCTTGTCGAAGCACTAAGGAATGTGACAAGGTTTAAACTTGTATATGATGGAGTATAGGGATGATAACATTAGTGCGCTATCTAGTAGTCGGTAGCTGACTTATCTCTGAGTCAGACTAGCCCATCCTCAGGGCTTAGCTGACTCATCCAAATCGTTGATAACGTCCTGTTTTAGGATTGTTACGTTACAATTTTATATCTTTAACGGCTTTATAGTTTTTAACGAATCTTTCCTTGATCCGCAACTTTACACAGTTTCTTGCAATTCACAGAAACAATGATTGTTTTGGCTAAATTTTTTTGCCTAAAAATCCAAAATGTAAAACCAAAACATAAATATGTAGTATCAAGCGTGTTTAGAATAAGACGTAGCTACCTAAGCCCCTTGGCTTTGTTTTTCGCGAAGTCTTGGAACTGCTGCGCAAACACTTGTATTTTTCGTTCGATGATTCATGCCTGTACCTTTTAGTAGTTTACAAATTCGTTTGACGAGCCTTACATCATCGATAAGACAATATTCGGTAAACAAGCAGTTTTTACAATTTCCGCCTTGTAACGTTCTGTGATGTAGGCCTTGTCAATGTTGGTATTTTTGTATCCATGTGTTAACCGTTTATACGATACAGCATCAGTGACTTAGTTGTTATTTACAATTAAATATTCGAAAACAACAAACATCTTAAGCATATATGTCCGTAAACTGTGGACTCATACTTATTAAAAGGTGACAAATAGGAAATCAGCCGTGATAGCTACAAGTGCAAGAGAGAATTGACATATTTTTGTGCAATCTGAGTGAATTCGCAAGTTTTGTTGAATTTTGTAGTTAAATATTAATTAATATTCTGTATTTTTGTATTTTAGGTTAAGTTTTTACAGCATATTTGAAATATTTTATTACAAAGGTAGGCACTATTGTATTGGGGTCATCCTGTAAGGATAGTGTTTATAAGTTCAATAAATAAATAAATAATAAGTCTGATGTGATCGTGTGGTGTTTATTGTTGAGGCAACTTAGCTGTCAATGAAAGATTCAATATTTCATGTATGAGACATCTCTTGACTGTTTCTACGCGCTAGCGATTTCTCTAAATAGTAAAGGTCCATAGGTGTCGTTGAAAACCAGTTAGACCTCCGTCTACTTCTGTGCCATCCAATAACGTACCTATTGGTTCACTTCTACCTCTGCAACAATTGAATTCACTAAGAATGTTTTATAAGACTCACAATGCTTTGTTTTGTTGGCAAAATAAACATAAAGCTCAGTTAATAGTTGCATTGTGTCGATGACACAGATTCCCAGGCGTCACTTGTTACTCCATTCAGTCGAGTAAGCCGCCACACTTCAAGTATTATTGTTTCTAATGTTATTTATTACAGTATTGTTTCATTTGATTCTAACGTCTCTAAGAACTACGGTACTTTTAGCAGTAGAAGGAGCTCTTTGTATAAAGAATTCGTCCAGGAAGTCACAGTTCATATTTCTATCGATACTTAGTGTGGCTGTGTTCTGGTTTGGAAGGTATGAAGACCGTATAATTCCACGCATAATCATTAAGCTTCTTTCAACCGCTTCGGATGGCGCATAGCTGCCGCCAGCGACAGGAACCCGACGGCGATATGTATTCAACCTCATGTTCCAGCCTCTGCTGAGAGGCCTCCTCGCTTGTACTGCCTTGGTGTGGATGCTAGTCTCATTTAGTTCTTGCCCGTCATACCCTTGGTCCTTTGTGGGTCTTCCACCGAATTAGTTGTAGATTTGCCAACACTGATTCTACCGTCTCTTGGGAAAAAATCTTACGCATGATTTGTTACCGGTAGGTACTGTACAAGCTTCCATACCTACGTATACGCTGCAGGACTGTGTAAAGGGGGCTTACCCGGAACACTTCGGCTCTGTCCTGCCACTCAGCATTACTTTAGTTTTGTCTACGGCATTTGAGACGTGCTGGTGCTCTATAGAGTATTGTTTCGGCTATGACTCATGTAACACACTTTCCAATATTTCTTCATTGTTGTTTAGCCACAACAAATAATTTAGAAGATTTATTACCATTTGTTCTAACCGCGTTTAGTAATAGAAAATAGTTGCTGCTTATTCAAAACTAAGTGCTTCCAAGTTAATTATTTATAAATACTCTCCGATACCCGGTAAAATCATTTAAAAATTAATTAAACCTGTGCACCTTGCACAGGTTTAATTAATTTTATAGAAACTTCAAGAGTGGCGTGATACAGAAAGTAAGACGTCTATAGTAGTTATTACTTATTACTGTTCTATAATAATTGAATGAGTGTACGCGTGACTGTCAGCAGTAAAGTCATTGTTATTCCAACAAACAGCAACATAAAGAAAGACAGTTATGTCGGCAAGTCAATTTTTATCGCGAAATGATCTGTAAAGTTCATTCAAACCGTAGAAAGTATTGCCCGAAGCGGATATCGGGCCCCAATCTCAAATCGCGACCTGTTGCTTGACTCACGATTTTGGCTGAACAACTTACAAGAGTAACTTGGAGTGTCAGACATCGTTCGCTAGCTCCCACTACAATGACGTTTTTGAAAATATTTATACGTAGAAGCTCAGACTAAATAAAAAACGAAGACAGAGCCCTGTCACAGTGACGTGAGCCTGGTTTCGTAAACATGTGTGCACATATTTTGGTGTGAAATGAAATGAAATTGTTGTTTATTCTGTAAATAGGATATTGGAATCACTTTTACACGTCATATAAAAAAAAGTTGTAAAAATAAGCTACATGAGGTCGGCGTTTCCTATCTGAGTAGAAAGGCCGAAACAAACTCAGAGGTCACCGTCTCCTTTAAAGTCCAGACATAATCTTGGTCAGGCCATATGAGGACCATGTAGATTAGAGTCTGAAATGGTCTTTTGAGGAAAGAACCACACAGATTTGAGTGGACCTGTCCAGTCAGTGCAAGCATTTGTCAGTAATAGTGGAGCTCAACTCAGAACTTAAGGAGCTAAACGACTCGACGAACAATACCAAAGAAAGGACATTGGGGTAGGTCGCATCGCAAGTTCTCAAATTGCCAGCTTCGCTAAAACTAACAGAACGAAAAATAAATATCCTCACATTCACAATAAAACAATACTTTACAAGTAATCATCATGTCATTTTGTATATAATATTCAATAATATCAATTTGTATATAAAACTGGTAGGTAGGTGTAGTTTGATTGTAAATGTGTGCGTGTGAGCGTGTATGCACAGAGCGGTGGTGTAGTTTTGGCATGCTTCACTGTATTGTTCGCAGCGCTCTGTCTTGGTTTTTTATTTGGTCTGAGTATATAACTAGATATACCGACAAAGATCAGCTTTAAAGCGAGCATTTGCAATACATTCTATGATAGTTCTCTATTTCGCTACGTGCATCATGTCGTCGATGCTTTTGTATCCCCTTTGACAAATATTACGAGTGGAATTTACGCACTCAAACAGGTTATTAACTGTACTTACTACCAACGTACTTATGTGCTTCAATGACGTACTTCAACGTAATCACATTTCACTACTGGTCCCGCGGTATCACGGTTATACGCGACATTATAGGCTGCAAAGTTAGTAACATGTCTACGCATGCAGCCATGGAAAGGTAATTTCATTTCAATGCGCTAATCGTGCAACATTGATGTAAACCCTTGCATTGCGTAACGCATAGATATTGACGTGCGTGACGATACATGACGTAAGTTACCTGTGAGATTTTGCCACGGTAGTTCTGCAACCACAGCTTACGTGTCGTTGGTTAAAAAAAACCATTATAAGGAGATTGACTTAGGTCTTTGGGAACGATTGAAACGGCTGCTTGGCTCACTCAAGTCATGGAGTGGTTGAAGGGGTACCTGTAGCCGCAAACAGGTTGAACCTATATGTGTGCTACAAGTAGATACCTAAGTAGAGTAGGACTTTTTTTTCTGGCGGATGTTATTTTAGAATTTCTCCGCTATTTCTAACCCGGAGGCGTGAAATGAGAACAACAACTGCACGAGTCAGTACTGTTAGCGAAAAACACGTGTTGTATAAACTAATTACCTAGTACTGCATCACAGTCTGCACGAAAATCTGTAGAGCTGTTCATAATAAACCATTATTGATTGTTTCTATTTCTGTCCGGCAGATCAGCAGAGCGGTACGTGCGAGTGAAATGGCGAGATGTACGCGTCGGGGATCTCGTCCACCTGTCGAACAACGAAGCGGTGCCGGCAGACATCGTGCTGCTGCAGTCTTCCAACCCCCTCGGCTACTGCTATTTAGACACGTGCAATCTAGACGGGGAAACCAATCTCAAGCAGAGGCTAGTAGCTCCAGGATTTAAGGAAAAGGTAAAAAAAAACTGAATCAAAGGTCATCTATTCAAAGTAGGCAGAGAATCAACACTTATGAACGGCAAAATCACATAAGACAGTTCCCCAAAACGCCCACCCTTCCTTCCTAGTGCTTTTGCTGGGAAGAAGTGCCGCAAGAAATTCCCCAGCAGCACAGCTGTCTGTTACATCAGAAGAACTTGAATTCTGTTCAGATCTACCGAACATCTGAAGAATTGCTTATTATAAAGAATTTTAAACCGCCTTGCTGGTCTTATTGATTGGAGTGGCGAAACAATCATGTATACAAAATATTGTAAAACACTTTTAAAAGAGTAACGGTGGAGTTTCTTGCCCATTCTTCCCTATACGAAAACTACCTTTTGAAAGGGGCAACTAGAATCAGTTCTGTTTCTTTGTTTTTGACGTTCAATAGTGCCTTTTATGTGCCTATTTTAAATAAATTATTTGACTTTGAATCACGGTTAATTTAGGTCATCATGCTAGATATCCCAACCCCTGATTCTCTCCTGTTAGTACTCCTCATAAATAAATAGTTTTTTTTAATGAAATACATAGATCTAAAAGTTTTACTAATAATATAGGTTGTTTATTTCGTTTCTACTCCCGGCTGAGATTGCGAAACTCAATACATAGTAGTTTCAATCTCCTAAACTCATTCAGATTTCTATAGTGTCACTGGGTCGACGGTTTTTTAATTGGATGAGCATCATAATGCTGTTTTTAGTTTTTGTTTGCTATGCCGGCAATGCAAACCACCAAAAAAGCAGAGCGTGGGAACACTTTCTCCAGTACCTTGTAGAATCACAATGGTCGTTGTAGTACCGCGACCCAGTTTACCAAATCGTTTGTTTGGACTAAAAGGTATAAATTATAATTTTCAGCAAGCAGAGTTCAATCCAATGAAGTTCAGAAGTTCTGTGGAAGTGGAGCGACCGTCTACAAAAATATATAGGTTTACGGGCTGCATCTCACACCCCAACGGAGCGCGCGTGCCGCTGACCTCGGCGAACCTTCTGCTGAGGGACTGCACGATCAAGAACACAGACTATGTGGAGGGCATCGTCGTGTACGCGGGGCACGAGACCAAGGCGATGCTCAACAACGGAGGACCAAGATACAAGTGTTCAGGCTTAGAGAAAAAAATGAACACGGATGTGATATGGTGTGTCTTAGTGTTACTTTTTCTTTGTTGCGCCGGCGCAGTCGGTTGCAAAACTTGGTTGGACAAATATTATGTTAACTCATACAAGCTAACCCCATTCATAACTATGGTGAACAAGCCGGCTTTCGAGGGGCTTCTCATATTCTGGACTTACATCATAGCGCTGCAAGTAATGATACCCGTGTCGTTGTATGTGACGTTAGAGATGACGAAACTGTTACAAGTGTATCATATACATCAAGACATTAAGTTGTACGACCCCGATACGAACATGCGGACGGAATGTCGCGCGCTGAACATTACGGAGGAGTTGGGTCAGGTGGCGTACTTGTTCACGGACAAGACGGGGACGCTGACGGAGAACAAGATGGTGTTCCGTCGCTGCGCGGTGAACGGCGTGGACTACGACCACCCGCCGGGCGCGCCCGCCGAGCCCTCGCCCGAGCTGCCGCCGCTCGTCACGCCCATCACCAGCGTGTCGCCTAACAGACGACTGCTTCAGCATTTAATAGACGTTAACGATGCACAACACACGCAAAAGGTAACGACTGGATGATTCATTTAATTAAATGAATAGGCAATATTTGACAGTTTTTTTTTTGTTTGAGTTTTCGAAACTTGCCTGTTTTCATGGAACAGAGTACCGTAATATAATTCCAGGTTCGCGAATTCCTCCTAATCCTGGCTGTGTGCAACACAGTGGTAGTCAGTCAGCCGCACGTAGACACGTCACAACTGAGCGCATCTACTTCGGGCGAACCCATATCTTCGGGGAAGGCCTCGCGGTCGAACGGAACACTACGATCTAACGACAAGTAAGTAACTAGTAAGTCAAACATCTTAACCTTTTCATTAGTATATTGTGGTATTTCTTGTAAAGGCCTAAATGCTACTGCTGACAACGGACTGCCACAGTGGACGTTCTCTGACTATACTACCATAAGAAACGAACCATTTTGATTAAAGTTTTAGAAAAATGAAAGAATTGGTAATTGCAGAATATATTTATGTTTATTAACATAAAGAAGGATCCATCCTTTTAATACCATTTCTCAGCAGCAAGATAGTTTTCATGGATTTTTGCTGACCACACATTAGAAATGACCGCAGCCATGCATTTTTAACCGACGTAAAAGAAGGAGGTTCTCAATTCGACGCGTATATTTTATTCATCTAGAAAAGTATAGAACAAATTACTGTCTTGTGTAACTGATATCTTCCAGCAAAATAATAATAAGAAGAGTGGGTAGTCGTTAATTAATCCTTGGCTTGTGATACTGAATACTATAATGACCCTGTAGTAGTAGTAGTAATACATTAATAGTATAGTATAGTAATGCAGTGTGTAGTGTAGTTAGCATAGTAAGTATTCTATCTAACAGTATAGAGGTGTATTGATCTCAGTAAAGACCACAGCTTCAGCACTTAGTGATAAGGATAACATTCTGACAGATAATATATCAGTCGATGACAGTACAGAGGCTACTTGACATTAGCTTTAGAGATGTCACGTGACTGCTGCTGTCTCTACTCCATACAATTTGATCTTTTTTGTCTGGGCCCCCTGGGCGTACAAGTTGTCTGTCAGATAATTTAAAACAGACGCTTCAAAACGCGATTAAAAGAATCACTTAAGTAAACACGTGGGTACCAGATCTAGAGTCTATAAATCCTTAGAGCTGGATACACGGAATGGGGAATATGCATGTGATTCAAATATGGGTCAAATATTTTTTTTTATAAACTACGTTACTTCAGAATTATGCCTCCATCAATATTTTTGAATAAAATTTCTTATTGAACGAGAAATTAATTTTTAAAAAGTCCCAAAGAACTGTGGGTAATTCAAATACTTGAAAAGGCTAAGAGCGGATGTGACGTAACAATCCGGAATAACAATCAAAATGTCAATGTCAAGTCAATCAACAAGTGTCAAGTCAATATCAAACGCTCATAGAAAAAGACGTAGACTTGACAGTTGCTTGTCTGTTTTCACGGAGTGTGGCGTCACCACACCAAGCGCGCCAAATGGAGGGCGTTTAAATAGCCCGGATCGGTTGGATATTTTTAAACATTTTTTTAACTACTTTAAATTGTTTTTTTGCCGTCGAATTTTTTTTTACTATTATTTGACGATGTAAACTATCGAATAAAAATATTTAAAAAATACATGCATATTCCCTATTGTCAATCTTACAGAAAAGAAAAAAAAAAAGCAAGAAAAATTGATTATTCTGCTCAAATAAGACGCACATTTTAAAATAAATAAAAAAGTAGGCATAAAAAGTAGGCAAAAGCCTCGTATTCAAACAATAATAAATAACAATCTTAAGAAGAATCCGAGCCAAACAGTCTGGCTGGATGGCCCTGGCTGCATGCACAAACACAAAAAGATCTATCGACTGTTTACTTTCAACCTCCGTCAATCTTGTTCCGACCCTAGGCGATCGATTTTGACGTCGTTACACACGGTTCGGATTTTAGTCAGATCAGTAGAATCTGAAGGTAGACCATGTACTTTCTTATTTTAGCTTGATTCGTACTAGGTTCTACCCGCGATCTCGTGTGCGTGAAATTTCTTGCTCCCCGTCCCACCCCGTCGCAGCGCCTGCCCGCACTGTAACTTAGCGTTATTTTTGCTCGGCTCCTAAGCATGTTATGTTAAATATCATAAATACTTCCTCAAGAATTAGGCTATCAATTGCAACAAGATTTTTTTAATACGACTGTCATTTCCAGAGATTAACACGTTCAAACAAAAAAATAACACTTAAGGTTTATTATTAGCATAGATTTATATTTACTATGCCGTGTACACGACGGGAATTCCATACAAACTTTCATCCCGTATGTAACCCCTTTACTGGATGAATTTGCAAAAACTCCTTCCTTAATGCTCACTGCTGGTATTTAAGGAACTCTTGTGCAAAATTTCATGCTTCTAGACCCAGTGGTTTAGGCTGTGCGTTGTCTGTCTGTGAATGAATGAATAGATTTCATCGTGTCGCCATCAGATACGCTCGTCTGACCGAGTCCCGGTCTACTACGCCGTCGCCACCGCCATCCACCGGCTCACCTCTCAGGATAAGACTGCCAAAACTCATTCGAGGTAGCAAGGACAACACCAGTGAGCCCAGCACCTCAGCGGAACACACTGTGAGTATATTACCATGTTTATTCATTATTATCCAACTCACACGAAATTTCAACCAATATTTTTTTTTAACCTTTTTTGACGTTGGGAAATCATCCAATGGCTTCTCCCGCTCTGGGTGGAGCGGAAGGGCGTGTCAGACTTTTACTGACTAAAACCCACCCGTGTTCCTTCAGCTGCCTATTGCCAAGGTCCCGGAATCCCTTTCGGACTTTCCCGCAACCCTGGTAGGGCTATTTACATTGTATTGTTTGTTCAGCTGGTCCGCTACGAAGCGGAGAGTCCGGACGAGCTGGCTTTAGCGGAGACGGCGCTGGCATACGGCTATGAGCTGCGGAACCGCACCCCGGATGAGGTGGAACTCGGTATCCGAGGGGAGCTCTCCAAGATGAAAGTCATAAGGGTGCAGCAGTTTGACGCCACTCGAAAGTGCATGTCTGTGGCCATGAGGCAGACTAATGGACAGGTGAGCACTTACATTTATTTGAAGTAACAAAAAGAATCAATAATACCCGCCATCTTGGATGTGCAGTTTGACCTCACTATCGGCGGCAGCACCCTCGAAAACTATGAAAACGGCATCCGTGACGAAAAAAGAAGCAATTAAATTGCGATCAATCGATTCGAAGATGAATATCTCCAGCAGGCGTAGCATGAGCACCGTTTTGTCGTAGACAGTAGACAAAAATGACGTTTCCTGTAGACAGTACGACGGCAGCAAAGTAGAAAGAGTTAACTGCACTTTTTACGAAATTCACTCTTTTACATAATTCGACTCAGAATTCTTTGTTTTGTCATAGGATTTATCGGTTGTCAGTGTGATTTTGACAGTAGGGATAGAAAACTTTCTTCCGAAATAGTCTACCTACAAAAAGACCTAGACAAAGATCGTTAGAAATGAAAGACAAAATGACAGATTGTAGAAGGATTTCTACGGTGCGATGTCAAAAATGAAGAAAGGAACTGTCACTTTGTATAGAAAAAGCTATTTCTATTCTTCGTAGTGATAGAAAGCGCCATGCTACGCCTGCTGGTCGACGTCGAACGACTGCAATCTAGTTGCACAAAACGGCAGCATCATCATCTGCCTAGCCTTTTCTCAACGTAATTTGCATGAATGACCTGAAAATAAACATATAAACAAATGTTTTTGGGAAAAAAACCTTTTTTGCTCACACATAAAGTTCAGTTTTTGCTATAATTTCAAACATTTTTATGGCTTTTTTAAAGTACCTACCAGTCATTCTGAAATACACTTAATTTACATTAATAAAAAATAATAAGCTGCATGCACTGGGCCTGTAAATGTAGCCGTACAGGTCTTTGACTGTATCTGACTTATGTAAACTCCATACAATAATTTCATCTGAAACTAACTTTAACTAAAATTTTTTTTTATAGCCTATTGTGCGTCCCACTGCTGGGCAAAGGCCTCCCCTTTTTCCTTCCAAAGCTCTCTATTTTGTGCGATTTCTGGCCATGTTGGCCCCGCAAACATTATTAGATCGTCACACCACCTTCGCCGCGGTCTACCTCGACGGCGATGTCCTCCTTCAGGCGTCCAGTGAGTGACGATCTTTGCCCATCTCTCCGGGTGCATTCGTGCGACGTGACTAAAATATAATTATATTTATTTCTATATCAATCTACCCCCATGTCCTATCACCAGGTAGTATTATACGTGAAAGGCGCCGACTCCAACGTCCTGGGAGCGCTGGCGCCGATGCGCGCAGGCTCGGCGGAGTCTGCGGCGTACGAGCGGACACGGTCCTTACTCACCGAGTACGCACGCGCCGGCCTGAGGACGCTGGTCATGGCCAAACGGACCATGCAGCCCGCCTTGTGGGAGGAGTGGCTGGCCGGACATCATCGGGCCATGGAGATAGGAGAAGGTATGTTGTAAGATCTGATAGTCGTTGGAACAGAGGAGTCCTCGAGTGAAGATATCGGCAAGCTATCATTAAGCAAAAATAACAGACTTCCATACAAACTTTCGTCCGCAATTAGGGTATGAACTGTCAAAAATGCTTCCTTTGTTTCACCAACGTTATATGTATAAACAATAACATTAGCTGTAAGTCCTCCATAAACTGAATAAATAAGGAACACTTGTGCAAAATTGCAGCAGTTTAGGTTGTTGGTCGTCTGAGTGAATTTTTGTGTTTATTAGTCCTGTGAGTTCTGTGATCCGGTCCCACTAACCGTGGTCGTCAACATTTTACGTGTGCATTCCCAATGAATAGTTTTTGTTCCAATCTTTATTTTTACGAACTAACGTAAAACGATACATAATGATAACGTTGCAGGTGTGCTTTTTTTTTTTTTTGTGGGTGGGTCTAATGACTTGACTCATCTAATGACTTCTCCCGCTCTGGGCGGAGCGGAAGGGCGTGTCAGACTTTTACTGACTAAAACCAACCCGTGTTTCTTCAGTTGCCTGTTGCCAAGGTCCCGGTATCCCTTTCGGACTAACCCGCAACCCTGGCAGGCATCGGTCCTAGCGGACCCCGCCAATGTTGCAGGTGTGCTGGAAGAGATTTCTTTAGAAATAAGCATCACCTTTGTACGTTTTTTCTGTTCTTTTCTGTTTATTATGTGTGTACATAAATAGTTAAATAAATAAATAATTTGTCTATGGTATTGTATTTACAGTTCAGAAGGAGAATAAAGCACACTCGTTTGTAGGTTTACAAATATAATAAAATTAAACAGAGAAATACTAAAACACGACAAGACATAAAATATTATTTCACATGACATTAAATCTTTGACAACTGTTTTTCTTTTTATTGTCTGTAAAGGTTGCTTGATACATAAGCATGGAGGTGGGCGTAAGAATCTTACGCCCAACAAGCAATTATTACTGCCAATAAATACCTTTGTTTGGCACCTACACCTATACCTAAACTCCATTGACTCAGGTCGAGACAAGCGCATCCGCGAATCCCTGGCGCGCCTGGAGAGCGCGCTGACGCTGGTGGGCGCGACGGGCGTGGAGGACCGTCTGCAGGACGACGTGCCGCGCACCGTGCGCGCGCTGCTGGACGCGGGCATCGTGCTGTGGGTGCTGACGGGCGACAAGCAGGAGACGGCCATCAACATCGCCTACTCCGCCGCGCTGTTCTCGCAGAGCGACCGGCTGATGCATCTCATGTCGAGGGACAAGGTGGGCGAGAACTGACCAAGAATATCTTTTTGTATAATTTATATCATTAAACAGGGTTATTTTTGTATGAATTCGCGAAACTTCACAGAATTATGTCGTGGTGTTGTCGATCTAATAGCAATAAAATAAAATGCTGACCCTGTATAATAATAACGCGCAACTCAAGACATAGACGTCTTGAGTTGCGCGTTATTATTATACAGGGTGTTAGGGTAAACACCGTTGTCCTTGAAAACAGTGGTTTGGTTTCATTTATAGAACGTAATATCAATGGAAAATTACAACTTTTTTTTTAAAAGAAAATCTACGTTTTAGCACAAGAGTATTTCACCATACGCGGTAAGGCAACGAACTTACGTCTCAACACGGGCGCGGGACGTGACCTTTTCGGCCGCGAACGCAACCCCTATTGTGTATTTATTCATGTGTTGTGTAGGTAGGTAGGGGGGGCGGCAATCTATGAATTTGCGGAAGGTATCTATCACTATTTTGAAGTTTCGCATAAAAAATCCCCGTGTAAGTTTGACAAGCGAAACAGTTTTTGATGTATATGTGTGTGTACAGGAGCATGCCGAAGCCACGATCAAGAACTACCTGGAGAACGGCGCTCAGTCGGCGGGCTGCGGGCGCGCGCTGGTCGTGGACGGGCGCACGCTGACGTACATCCTGGACCGGCGGTCGGGGCTGGTGGCGCCCTTCCTGTCGCTGGCGCGGCGCTGCTCCGCCGTGCTGTGCTGCCGCGCCACGCCGCTGCAGAAGGCGTACATCGTGAAGGTACTGTACTGCACTATGACGTACATCCTGGACCGGCGGTCGGGGCTGGTGGCGCCCTTCCTGTCGCTGGCGCGGCGCTGCTCCGCCGTGCTGTGCTGCCGCGCCACGCCGCTGCAGAAGGCGTACATCGTGAAGGTACTGTACTGCACTATGACGTACATCCTGGACCGGCGGTCGGGGCTGGTGGCGCCCTTCCTGTCGCTGGCGCGGCGCTGCTCCGCCGTGCTGTGCTGCCGCGCCACGCCGCTGCAGAAGGCGTACATCGTGAAGGTACTGTACTGCACTATGACGTACATCCTGGACCGGCGGTCGGGGCTGGTGGCGCCCTTCCTGTCGCTGGCGCGGCGCTGCTCCGCCGTGCTGTGCTGCCGCGCCACGCCGCTGCAGAAGGCGTACATCGTGAAGGTACTGTACTGCACTATGACGTACATCCTGGACCGGCGGTCGGGGCTGGTGGCGCCCTTCCTGTCGCTGGCGCGGCGCTGCTCCGCCGTGCTGTGCTGCCGCGCCACGCCGCTGCAGAAGGCGTACATCGTGAAGGTACTGTACTGCACTATGACGTACATCCTGGACCGGCGGTCGGGGCTGGTGGCGCCCTTCCTGTTCAGCACTGTAAAGTTCAGCACTGTAAAGCGTCATCTCTGTCACTCATTCTTGTACGAATTTCTTTCTAAAGCCTGGTATGTCGTGTGTCATTTCGAAGCCTTGTTCCTGTTATTATGTGTATAAAATAACATTTGTTTGATACTAAATTATTATATCCTCAGGCTGTGAAGGAAGAGCTCGGCGTCACGACGCTGGCTATCGGTGACGGCGCCAACGACGTGTCTATGATACAGACCGCGGACGTGGGCGTCGGTGAGTTATTCCCTTTCATTCATCGCTGTACAGCTTAAAGTTTATTGTAGTACAACGCTTCGGTAATTATCATCTTTCTTTGGTAATACGAACGCGCGATGATGAGATCTAGTATAGAGCTGTTACAACCATGAAAGTGCTTGCCTATTTTATATTACTGATGTTTACAAAATTATAGGTTTACAACTCTATGCATTTCCGAAATAATATTCAAAACTTCTGAGTGACAAATGACGATCTGTGACCGGAGTAGGTAATTCGACAGACAGAAAACTTCATACAAACGCACATCATAGGTACTACTCTACTATAAAGCGCTGCAGTACAATACTTGCATTGCCTCTGTTACTCTGTGGCGCAACGTTCGTGCTAATTCGGAAACACGAAGATTACCGAAGCGTATACCTTTTTTTGGTTTACCTACAATGCTGATTTTAATGTAATAAATAAATTAAGTAGTTGGAGAACTTAGTTAGATCTCTGTTATCATTCAAAAGGCAGAGTTTACGTCCAATTTATTCTTGTCTTTTACAAAATGATGACCAATCAATCCTTAATCACTTCATCTATTTCAATCAAAGTTGTCTACGTCCTTCGTTACAATTTTGATGTCTTATAAATCTGCGATGATGCTCTTCGCTTCTATTTAACACATCAAGAGACTTGAAGTCAATGATTTAACTCAACAATGTTTTATGTGCGTGCTTGTTATTCGACGCAATAAAATTAATAAAACAAAATTGTATCAATGATTCGGTAACCTTGATTAAAGTGGTTACAATAAAATGTCACATGATGTGTCTCAGTAGAAAGAGGACCGCAGTGGAGACGATATTCCGATGACATTGAATAATCAATCTTTTTGCCAAATATACGGGGCTAAGACGACAGTAAAATCAGTATAATAATTCACAACTGCGGTGAAAATGCGGTGCCCCAGATTCCGCCAGAACACTCGAATTCTTTAACTACAAAAACGTGTCTATCCTCTCTCACCCACCATATTCCCCTGACCTAGCGCCTTGTGATTTATACCTGTTTCCAAGAAACAAAGAAAAACTAAAGGGGAAAAGATTTGAAAGCAAAGAATGCACCGACTGCCGAATTTCGAGATTGCTGAGGTGTCTTAAGAAGAGTGGTCAGAGGTATTTTCCAATTGGTTCAGACGTATGTGAAAGTGTCGTGCTCAGGGTAAATTCTTGGAAAAGATCGATACTTGTAATCCTAACTAATATTATAAATGCGAAAGTGAGTTTATTTGTTTGTTTGTTACGCTTTCACGCTAAAACGGCTGAACGGATTTGGATGAAATTTGGCACAGGGGTAGACCATGACCTGGAATAGGTCATAGGATATTCCCAAGGGATCGAGACTTACGCGGGTGAAACCGCGGGGCGCAGCTAGTATAGAATACATTTTATAATTTTTGAGTATCTAATTTCTTTTGCCACATGACATGTACAGTCACGAGCACTAATATGTATACACTTGGCAACTTTTAAAAGTGATTTTCTCCTACTGTACTGATTGTAACTTTATGATATAACGAACATAGTATTTTGGAACCCCTATTATTATGAAATAGGTATCATTTCAAAGTTACAATCGTAATTCCACGAGAAAATCGTTATTTCATTATGCTGAGTGTATACATATTTTTGCTCGTGACTGTACATTCGTTTCGCTACTGTATGAATTGTAATACTGTGGCATAGTGTTCTAATTGACTCTTAGCCGACTTTAACATGGTATATTGGTTCCCCAGGTCTATCAGGGCAGGAGGGCATGCAGGCGGTGATGGCGTCAGACTTCGCAGTGTCACGGTTCAAGTACTTAGAGAGACTGCTGCTGGTGCACGGACATTGGTGCTACGACCGACTAGCGAGAATGATACTCTACTTCTTTCTTAAAAATGCCGTAAGTCTGTTATACCGGTTTCTGAGTAGAGAACTTGTCAAACTTTTATGTAGAATTATTAAGGTGAAAGCCCGAATAATTCAAAAATTATCTGCAACAAATGTTACAGTTTTTTAATTTTGCTATATGAAGGAATCGTGTTAAGTAATGCTAAAGAAGATTGTGACGGGTTCTCAACTGTAACTCGGCGTTTAGTCTCTGTTACATTGTATTTGGTCAATCCTGACGCTTGCTCAATACATGTGAAAATTGAGTTTTTAGCTTTTATAAATGTTAAATTGCGCAAATTTTTAAGCTTCTATATTACAAAAAAACAACAAGTACACTTTTTAAGCAATATTGTTTAAAAAGTGATCATCTTGATTCTTGATACTATACAACATTATTTTTTGTTGAAGCTAAACCCGAAAAGGGGTCATTGTACTCATCATTTTGAACAACTTTTTCTATGGGACTAACGTTGAAATCGCGAAAAAGAAATTAGCTGTTCCATACATTTGTGTTCACTTAAATCGACAAAATGTATGGAACAGCAGATTTTTTGTTGTTGTATACAGACGTCGGTGTTCACCGACTGCTTCAGACTCCTTGACTTGAAAACTGATCTTAGAACTTACTGATTCTTATTCTTAATCCGACTTATTCTATACTTATCCTGAAACATGCGTAACACCCGTAAGTAACATAAGTAAATGTTTGTGTCCGCAGACGTTTGTGTTCCTGGTGTTCTGGTACCAGTTCTACTGCGGCTTCTCATCGATGGTGATGATAGACCAGGTGCACCTCATGACCTACAACCTCATGTTCACCGCGCTGCCGCCCATCATCATCGGTAAGTGATCTAGCCGCGATCGTTCGGTCGCCAGCGGTCCCGGTCCAGCGCCTCACTCGCTCTGTCCGCAGGCGCGTACGACCGCGTGGCCCCGGCGGCGCTGCTGACGGACCGGCCGGGGCTGTACGCGGGCGCGCGGCGCGGGCTGGCGTACCGCGCGCACTCGTTCTGGGCGGTGCTGGGCGAGTGCGTGTACATCAGCGTCGTGCTGTTCTTCACGGCGTGCTGCGCCTACTGGGACAGCACCGCCGACATCTGGTCCTTCGGCGTGTGCTGCATGACGTGCTGCCTCGTGGTCATGCTGCTGTACGTCGCTATTGAGACCAGGAGTTGGGTGAGTTGTTGTTTTTTCTGTTTCTTTGCAGCGTTATCAAGATTGATGGTAAAATAGAGAATATGCAAGTAATATTTTTTTTTTCACTTTATCAATAAAATATAATAATAAGTATGAACCCAATAAAAGTATTAAAAGTTAAATTCGCTCCTGTTTATTGCTCAAAAACAATTAAACACAACAATTTTCTACTACAATTCAAACGTCTGTTATTGTAGCGGTCATGATGTGACGTCATTATCCACAATACTGTTTGTTTAGAACTCGTTTTTAACCCCAAGTCATATAAATTAAATATTTTTTTGTGCTTCATCTGTAGAAATCGCACTTACCTTAGTAATGTTTATTATATAGCTTTTTACTTAATTTCCAGCACTTTAAAAAACTACGCGTTTCGCGTTTCACGTTCCGTTCCACCAAAAAAACGCAAAAATAAAAGTAAAATCCCTTTACAACGTATATTTAAATAATAAAAAAGTTTTGAATTACTTGCATATTCCCAATTGGATAAAAAAGTACGACAACCTTATAACAGTATTCATATATTTATTCATCAATTGATTACATGCAGCTTTTTAATTTCACATTCGTAAGTGTATATTACAGAGTGTGTGTGTGTGCATGGAATGAGGAGTTAGACAGTAGTAGTTTGTGTGAATTACTAGTACAGTCAACCACGTATCCGTGGTAACAATTTTGCATTTACAGCACCTTCATTTCGTAGGATTAAGGGCAATTTCCGTAGTACACTTACTATAATATGCGGTTGATTGTACGACTTTATAGAAAACTAACACGAGTGAAAGTTTATACTAGGGGGCCAACCAGCACCTCTTATAGCAGCATTATTTTAGTATTACTTCTGTATGGGAAAGAAATGTAGATACGTATACATGATGTCCGGTTTAGGTCCATCTCTTTCTCACACTGATTTGAAGTAATATTAAAATAATACTGCTATAGTTTGACCGAGACCGCTACAACGCGCCTTAAATATGCGCGGCGAGACGTCAGCGTTGACGAATGAGCGGCGGGACGCCGTGAGCGTTGACAAATGAGCTCCATGAGCGTTGACGAATTAGCTGCGGGACGCCGTAAGCGTTGACGAATGAGCGGCGGGACGCTGTGAGCGTTGACAAATGACCGGAGGGACGGCTTAATCGTTGACGAATGACCGGCGGGACGCCGTGAGTGTTGACGAATGTGCGGCGGAACGCCGTGAGCGTTGACGAATGTGCGGCGGAATGCCGTGAGCATTGACGGATGAGCGGCGGGGTGCCGTAAGCGTTGACGAATGAGCGACCTGCACTGCCCTCCAGCCTCGCCGCACACATACCTAAGGCGCGGTACAGCGATCTGGGTCAAACTATAGAAGTGGTGGTGGTATAGTCAGAGTATTTACAGAAAGTGTGTGCTAAAAACAATTTCTTATCACGTGTACTAAGAGTCGTTTGTCAAACTATCATTTAAGGGGGGGGGGGGCGCTTAGGCAACCCGCGAAATTCATATTTTCTCAAGTTTTTGCAAATTGCAGGTCAGTGTCTGGTTGTATGTCGATCATAATATGATATGTTTTAACAGGATTGATTCTATAAATACATGTTTATAACGGTCGCTAATCATATTTTAACATACAACCTGCAAATTGCAATAAAACAAGGATAATTTGAATTTCGCGGCGAAACGCTGGCGCTTTCGATTTCGCCTTAAATAAAAACTAATATAATAGTCATAAAATTCTCAGACGGTGATCCATCTAGTGGCACTGTCGGGTTCTCTGCTGTCGTTCTTCGTCCTGACGCTGATGTACCAGACCATCTGGCCGTCGTTCCTGAACCTGCCCTCCACGTACCACGTCATGCTGAACACCATCAAAGAGCCGGTGTACTGGCTCGTGCTGATCCTTACTACTGTGGCCGCGTTGGCGCCCAGGTCAGTATCTTTTATTTATTTATTACGAGCTGACCAGACAGATGTTGTTCTGTCGTTGAGTCGTGAGTCATGGTCTTGAATTCCTACAAAAATCCTATAGAAAAAATTACTTTCAGTTCATCCCGAATTTGAACATTTTCCGGAAAGCTTTTAAATTTTTTCTTAAAAAAAATATCTAATTTGGACTATTATATTATAACAAAAAACTGCGAAAAAACTAATTAAATAAACCTTTTTTAAAGTCCGTTCAACCGATTTTGATTCCTATTGCATTGGTGGCATGACAAATGGCGGCTGCAGTAGACAGTTGGTATTGTGTAACCGTTTTTGCTTTGCCATCCTTATGCCTACGCTATAGAAGTCAAAATCGGTCGAACAGACGGTTCGTATTGTTGGCGACGTGACCTGGCTGCGCCGCCATGGCGTCCCGCCTGGTCAAGTATGGCTCCATAGCCCTTAGGGTTATAATGACTTACTTTAGGTTAGGTTGGCATGACATACTAATTAACTTTTTCAAGCAGTCAGCTGTGAACAGAATGTTGTATGTGTCCAGGATGGCGTACCACGCCATCCGCAACACCGTGCACCCCAACACGCTGGGCCGCGCCGTGGCCGCGCGGCGTCGCGCGCGATCCTACGCCGCGCACTACCGCTCCGCGCCGCCACACGCCACGCTCTACAGGTACGTACACACACACACACACACGCCGCGCACTACCGCTCCGCGCCGCCAAACGCCACGCTCTACAGGTACGTACACACACACACACGCCGCGCACTACCGCTCCGCGCCGCCACACGCCACGCTCTACAGGTACGTACACACACACACACACACGCCGCGCACTACCGCTCCGCGCCGCCAAACGCCACGCTCTACAGGTACGTACACACACACACACACACGCCGCGCACTACCGCTCCGCGCCGCCACACGCCACGCTCTACAGGTACGTACACACACACACACGCCGCGCACTACCGCTCCGCGCCGCCACACGCCACGCTCTACAGGTACGTACACACACACACACACACACACACGCCGCGCACTACCGCTCCGCGCCGCCACACGCCACGCTCTACAGGTACGTACACACACACACACGCCGCGCACTACCGCTCCGCGCCGCCACACGCCACGCTCTACAGGTACGTACACACACACACACGCCGCGCACTACCGCTCCGCGCCGCCACACGCCACGCTCTACAGGTACGTACACACACACACACGCCGCGCACTACCGCTCCGCGCCGCCGCACGCCACGCTCTACAGGTACGTACACACACACACACGCCGCGCACTACCGCTCCGCGCCGCCACACGCCACGCTCTACAGGTACGTACACACACACACACACACGCCGCGCACTACCGCTCCGCGCCGCCACACGCCACGCTCTACAGGTACGTACACACACACACACGCCGCGCACTACCGCTCCGCGCCGCCACACGCCACGCTCTACAGGTACGTACACACACACACACGCCGCGCACTACCGCTCCGCGCCGCCACACGCCACGCTCTACAGGTACGTACACACACACACACACACACACGCCGCGCACTACCGCTCCGCGCCGCCACACGCCACGCTCTACAGGTACGTACACACACACACACGCCGCGCACTACCGCTCCGCGCCGCCACACGCCACGCTCTACAGGTACGTACACACACACACACGCCGCGCACTACCGCTCCGCGCCGCCACACGCCACGCTCTACAGGTACGTACACACACACACACACACGCTGCGCACTACCGCTCCGCGCCGCCGCACGCCACGCTCTACAGGTACGTACACACACACACACACACGCCGCGCACTACCGCTCCGCGCCGCCACACGCCACGCTCTACAGGTACGTACACACACACACACACACGCCGCGCACTACCGCTCCGCGCCGCCACACGCCACGCTCTACAGGTACGTACACACACACACACACACGCCGCGCACTACCGCTCCGCGCCGCCACACGCCACGCTCTACAGGTACGTACACACACACACACACACACACGCCGCGCACTACCGCTCCGCGCCGCCACACGCCACGCTCTACAGGTACGTACACACACACACACACACACACGCCGCGCACTACCGCTCCGCGCCGCCACACGCCACGCTCTACAGGTACGTACACACACACACACACACACACGCCGCGCACTACCGCTCCGCGCCGCCACACGCCACGCTCTACAGGTACGTACACACACACACACACACGCCGCGCACTACCGCTCCGCGCCGCCGCACGCCACGCTCTACAGGTACGTACACACACACACACGCCGCGCACTACCGCTCCGCGCCGCCGCACGCCACGCTCTACAGGTACGTACACACACACACACACACGCCGCGCACTACCGCTCCGCGCCGCCACACGCCACGCTCTACAGGTACGTACACACACACACACACACACACGCCGCGCACTACCGCTCCGCGCCGCCACACGCCACGCTCTACAGGTACGTACACACACACACACACACACACGCCGCGCACTACCGCTCCGCGCCGCCGCACGCCACGCTCTACAGGTACGTACACACACACACACGCCGCGCACTACCGCTCCGCGCCGCCACACGCCACGCTCTACAGGTACGTACACACACACACACACGCCGCGCACTACCGCTCCGCGCCGCCACACGCCACGCTCTACAGGTATGTACACACACACACGCCGCGCACTACCGCTCCGCGCCGCCACACGCCACGCTCTACAGGTACGTACACACACACACACACACACACGCCGCGCACTACCGCTCCGCGCCGCCGCACGCCACGCTCTACAGGTACGTACACACACACACACGCCGCGCACTACCGCTCCGCGCCGCCGCACGCCACGCTCTACAGGTACGTACACACACACACACACACACACGCCGCGCACTACCGCTCCGCGCCGCCGCACGCCACGCTCTACAGGTACGTACACACACACACACACACACACGCCGCGCACTACCGCTCCGCGCCGCCGCACGCCACGCTCTACAGGTACGTACACACACACACACACACGCCGCGCACTACCGCTCCGCGCCGCCACACGCCACGCTCTACAGGTACGTACACACACACACACACACGCCGCGCACTACCGCTCCGCGCCGCCACACGCCACGCTCTACAGGTACGTACACACACACACACACACGCCGCGCACTACCGCTCCGCGCCGCCACACGCCACGCTCTACAGGTACGTACACACACACACACACACACACACGCCGCGCACTACCGCTCCGCGCCGCCACACGCCACGCTCTACAGGTACGTACACACACACACACACACACACGCCGCGCACTACCGCTCCGCGCCGCCACACGCCACGCTCTACAGGTACGTACACACACACACACACACACACGCCGCGCACTACCGCTCCGCGCCGCCACACGCCACGCTCTACAGGTACGTACACACACACACACACACACACACGCCGCGCACTACCGCTCCGCGCCGCCGCACGCCACGCTCTACAGGTACGTACACACACACACACGCCGCGCACTACCGCTCCGCGCCGCCGCACGCCACGCTCTACAGGTACGTACACACACACACACACACGCCGCGCACTACCGCTCCGCGCCGCCACACGCCACGCTCTACAGGTACGTACACACACACACACACACACACGCCGCGCACTACCGCTCCGCGCCGCCACACGCCACGCTCTACAGGTACGTACACACACACACACACACACACGCCGCGCACTACCGCTCCGCGCCGCCGCACGCCACGCTCTACAGGTACGTACACACACACACACGCCGCGCACTACCGCTCCGCGCCGCCACACGCCACGCTCTACAGGTACGTACACACACACACACACGCCGCGCACTACCGCTCCGCGCCGCCACACGCCACGCTCTACAGGTATGTACACACACACACGCCGCGCACTACCGCTCCGCGCCGCCACACGCCACGCTCTACAGGTACGTACACACACACACACACACACACGCCGCGCACTACCGCTCCGCGCCGCCGCACGCCACGCTCTACAGGTACGTACACACACACACACGCCGCGCACTACCGCTCCGCGCCGCCGCACGCCACGCTCTACAGGTACGTACACACACACACACACACACACGCCGCGCACTACCGCTCCGCGCCGCCGCACGCCACGCTCTACAGGTACGTACACACACACACACACACACACGCCGCGCACTACCGCTCCGCGCCGCCGCACGCCACGCTCTACAGGTACGTACACACACACACACACACGCCGCGCACTACCGCTCCGCGCCGCCGCACGCCATGCTCTACAGGTATCGTATAATACCGGCCTATTATTGTCCCACTACAAGCCAAAACGCCTCTTCTCATACAAAGAATGAACAAGCATTAATCATCATGCTTTCTCAAGACGGGTTGGCGATTTCAAACTTATGACTATAGGTCCAGGTTTCCTCACAATGTTTTCCTTCGCCGATGTCAGTTTGTCCAGAATAAACGTCCAATAAATCTTGCAATAACTCGGCTGCCACCCCCAGGGCGCGGGACGAGGACGGGCTGCACAAGCCGCAGCCGGAAGTGGCCGCCATCACCTGAGCGGTGACGTCACGCGCCGCGCCGCACTACCTCCACTGTTACACTGAACTAGGCTGTGATCTGTCGATAGACCTATTGTAATACATGTAGACTATATTGTGCTTTATACTGCAAAGCGGGACCAACGCGTCCGAGACGCGGTCGGCACGTCGGAAAGACGCATACGGTACGTCGGAAAGACGCAAACGGTACGTCGGAAAGACGCATACGGCACGCCGCAGCCACGTGCGCTCGGCGAGACTTAGCTAGCATTTATCTTGGCTCACATTTTTGCAAATTGAGTGAATTTATGTCGTTTCTCACATAGTGCGAAAATAGTTTTCAGTGAGTCAAGAAAATAATTATATTGTACTACACAACTTGAATCTGAATTCTTTTAAATACACTATTCTTGTTTCTTTGTAAATATTTCATCGCAAGTGTTCAAAACGATAACGTATAACCTACCATATCATCGAAATTACTTCCGATGTTGTTAGTTACCATAATTATATGTATAACATTATTATTTGTGTAGTATTTATAGTACATAGTACTTACGCGCCGCATCACGCGGTATCTCATAGATCTGCCAATGTTATTGACGATACGCGAGGTGTTGCTGACCGTACAACATTCAAATACCACGCATTCCATAGTAAATAAACATCTCTTTCGACGTCTCTTCGCTAAGAGTGATGAGGGAAAGAAAAAAGTCATCAAAAAAAAAAATGTTTTTGTTGTTTTCAATTTCAAGTCCCGTAGAACGTGTAGTTGAATATAGAGAGTACGGTCAGCACTACCATGTATTTCGGTTGTTAATTTTAATCAGTATTCTGCATGTCGATGTACTTCGGCCATGGATTTAGAAACGTAAGGACGCATTTGGTACAATTAATCACTAATAATTGTCTCACGATTCATACAATAAACGTTCATATTATGTTGTGTACAATTCCAATTCCAGCGTATTTTAAATCCATGACGGATTACATCGTGTGACATCAGCGCGAATAAACGTAAACGTCTATACTTGACTTACTTACTTGAACCTAAACTATGTTATAGTTGGTGCATTTCACGAGCGCGTCAATGATTGCAATTTAAACCTTATTTCAATGACATAAAAGTCACACGACGAGCGCTCGTGACTTGCAACGGCTATAACCGCTTCGTGTTACTGTTAAGACAGCAATATGTTTTGTTTCGCTGCTTATCATTTTCAACAGTATGTGTTCAGTCAGAATCTTGGTATTTATCAAATTAATGTTTGGATGTTGTATTCAGACTAAAATTTAACAACTTAACAATACAACATACAACAAAACTCATGACTGTCGCGGTCATCTAACGTGCGAGAAGGACGGTGAATTGAATATTTAGTGCGAGATTTCTGAAATTATTCTGAGTCTCGTGTCGTCTCGTTTCATGACTGCGCATGCCACCAACGTTGACGTCTAGTTAAATGCGCTGTACAATAATGTTAATTATAAATTGATCTACGCTTTACTACGTCTTAATATGAATACCCATAAATAGGAGAAAGCGCACAATATGCGCTGTCTCAGTCCCACATTTGAATGCATTGCGTGCAGCAAGTTTTTGACTGAATAAAGTTGTCAACTTTGTTATAGTGTTTGCATCTGTGTGAGTGATCGCCAAAGACACACAAGGACCATTTAACTATTCCATTTAGCTTGTGCGGATTCATCCAGAATTTTGTAAGAAGAAATGACACTAACAATAATATTTTAAGAATCGACAAGGAGTAGTTTTCTTATTTCGCAAATAGATTCTCAGCCCTCTGTGAAAATTGATTCTCACGCACACGTATGCAAACCTTATGATGCAATATTCGAGGAATGCAGTATTTGTTGTAGGTAACACTTTGACTAACACGGGGGCGGGTCAAGTGGACTCTCGTTAGTTCTTAGTCTGTGTTGAACTATGATAAACGCCAACGTTTGTGACGCGGTCATAAAACGTGCGAGTAGGAAGGTGGATATTGAGCAACAGTCACTGAACTGTATACATAGTCTCGTGTCGTCTCGCTCCCTCGTTCTATGACCGCGACTACAACACGTTGGCGTTTAGTAAATAGACGTTATTGTTTGTATGTCTGTCTATTATATACCTGGTATGTAGTACCGTGTATTGTGGCACGATTGTGATTGTTATGAAATCTTGTATTTTAGTAGGTTACTAGAGTGTGATAACGGTTGACTTCCTTCTCAGAATATTTATATTTATTTATAGAGAAACGCTGCCTTGCCTGAGACTGCACCCGTTATTGGGGCATACATATGAATCGTAGCGAGGAATACACTCGGGGAACTGACGCGTTCACGTTCAAATGAACGTTATGACATTGTAACTTTGTCCTAACGTTGGGCGGAAACGCCAGAGCTTTAATTCAGTAAACAGACAGTATCAACCTCGTGATCCTGACTCCCTGATTGGAACTTGGGTCTCTAATATCCGACATGGAGAAAGTCCGTGTCGTTACGGTCTCTATTTTAGGTTTATGCAAGCATTTAGAGATATTTTAAAATGTAATTATATTCTAAAAATAATTCAACATGTTGAATTGAGGTGTTTATGGTTAAAATAATAATAAAATAACTACCTATTCCCCATTGATCCCGCGCAAACGTCAATTCAATTTTGTTAATACAACAAGTGCCTTGAACGCAGTCGCCGAGTGTGCTCCCCGCGACGTACCGACGTCGTGTAGATGATTCCTAAAGATTTAACTATTTTTACTATCGTTTCTAGTTTTGTACATAGAAACAAATATATTTCTATATGAATGAGATGATTGTTACGTGTACAGTAGGATATTTTTATATGAAACAAATCTTTGTGTAAATAACTTGTATGTTCTAAGACTGTTGTTTACTTTAGAGCTTTTAGTTCGTTCAGTTTAATTTAACTATGTAATAGGGTATTGTGATGAACACATGTATTTTCCAGTCATTTTGTTATCATGCTGACTAACTTTGAATAGTTCTGTCCCGATTTTCATTCTTGCCATGTTTTAACAAGGTTTAGTACAATTTCTGTATGTTAATTAGTACTTGAATGGTGTACTTTCTTCGTTTTAAAGAGATGCGAATGTAAGCAGTGAGTTTATATTGCCAGTTTAAAATTATCAGTACTTATTGTGTTATTTATTGGAGATATTTTGTATAAATATATAGGCCTGTTTTACATGTTCCGGATAGACACTTCCTATACGAAATTACCTACCAGATAAGTTAATGGAACTCGGGGGTGGTAAAACAAGCCATTATAGTTTAAATTTTTACTAGTCTTATCAACGAAATATAGATTTTGTTAAAATCTTTTTAGTAAGTATTATGAAAATTAAAATCTTCCATGAACGTATTTAAAGGCATTTTATCAATGTACAGTACTACGGAACTAATTTTGCGCCTCGACAATCTTCATTTTTCAGCAAATTAATACAAGAATCACATTATATTCGAATTTTTGAAGCCATCATACGAAAAATGCCGTTGCTCTATCTTGGTTACGTAGTACTTTATGCATTTAATCTGTTGCTTATTCCATTATATTATAAATCATGTTGATTCTTACTTATACTAATACTAATATTGTGCATTTAGTTTTTGTGATATTATCAAAACAAAAATCTCTTTTATAGTCGCTATATCAAAATGTAAGCACGGCAATGACTAGAAAATACATCATATAGATGTGTTGTTTTATAATAATAACAAATTATTTAATTTCATTACAAATATTGTTTTATTATTCTCCTCGTCATACATTATCTTTTGAATTTGTCACCATTTTATTATAATAGTGGTTTGTGCAGTTTAACATTGCTACAACAGTTAATAAGCAAGTGTAGAAAACATTTTAAAAATGCGTCATTCCATCTTTACACGAAATTCTACAGTTGACAAAAGTTACTCAAGTAATGGACACAAGCGACTGATGCATATTTCTTGCACTCCCAATTGTCATCCGCTAACACTACTTAATTGTGCTAGCTGGTAGATCGGCTCAGTCAAACTGAGGGGGCCCAGACAAAATCCCTTTTCTGTAAGCGTTAACGCCAACGGAAAGATCAAATTGTATGGAGTTGACAGCAGCAGTCACGTGACATCTCTAAAGCTAATGTCAACTCCATACAATTTGATCTTTCCGTTGGCGTTAACGCTTACAGAAAAGGGATTTTGTCTATAGCCTCAGTTTGAAAAGCTTTCAGATAACCACATCAACCTCAGTGTGTCTTAATTTATCTATTGGATCTTAGAGAGTTGATGGCGTGTACGTGTTTGTTACAAGAGGGGGATGCAACTTTAGAAAACATTTTCAACAAAAATATAATTAGCTGTCTGAGAACAGATAACAAAATAACACATACGATAAACTTGAATATTCCGCATGTATTGAAAGGAAACATAAACCAGATGGTATAATTATGTTGAGTGTCAAAATATCCATTGAATGAAGTTATTTACAACAGAAACAACAAAACAAAAGAATACTTTAAAATTCAGGGACACTGGGCAATTTTGTATAACCAACAGACATGCGACTATGACATTAGTTCTTATACCAATAACGGCCAGTTTCCTTTCTTCGTGAAGATACCTATTAAATACTTATAATTAGTAAATCTACTAAGTAGAATCGAAAATGCCGAGGATAAGAGAACAAAGCTTCCCACAACGAGTTTGACTCATCTAGGTCTCATAATTAAGACATTGTATGTACAAGAGGTTTCTGACCTTTAAAAATATACAAACAAAGCGCAACTCACGGTTTACAATGAAAACGCTTGGTTCATAACAACTTCAGACAAATTATCGAAAATATTTCAATAATATACTTATCGCATTTTAGCCAGACCCACAACTTTATTATTATCATGCCATTCACATTTTTCCCACTGAATATCTTATGTAAAAACAAACTGAAAATGGCTCGAATATTCTATCGGACATTAATATTATTTTGTTCATAAATTAGTCTTAAAAATGCAGCTTCACAAACGAGGCACTTAATTTACAAAGTGATCACATATGGATAAATAAAGGCAGTACGGTATAATTTGAACTTTTTTTACGTATGAAATTTTAAAATCTCTAGCAAGACGGGTCTGGCTTATTTACATAAAAAATAAACACTATTGCACAATCTTCTAACAAGAACGCTGTCACTAACAATAAATTATTACTCAGCACCCAGTTTCTGAAAGGCTGAAACTTATGTCAAATGATTTGATTGGCTGTTGTTGTAGTCAACCAATGACAGCAGTGAACATGAGTTTGTCAACCTGTCATCCAATTTATTGATCATCCTTTCAGAAATCGGATGTAAGTTTCTTTGGCTAGAATCACATTAAAAAATCACAGAATAAATTGCAGTATGGCGTTAACGGCGTCGACAGACGGTTCGTTCACCAATACTATGTCGAATTTGTTGAGATAATTTCTCAGGTTGCCTTCAGCATTCTTTCCTAGGAAGCCTACTTTGACGACGACGTCACAGTGTTCCATTCCTTCAGCCATGCCCGCGTCGCCGATGTTGTCGCCCATCAGTATGACGTTGGACCGCTGCTGCACCAAGTCGTAGTACTCTGTGTGTTTGATCGCGGTTTCGTTCTTGTTGTAAGTGTGAATGACCTCGCCTTTGATGCCGACTATGTAGTCGTCGTCGTCCATAGCTAGGAAGTTCGATACTACCTAGAAATTCAATATTAGTTCAATATTAATTGTTAGTTAATATTATGTATGCGGGTATGAGCAGCCGTAGTAACAATAAAACTAAAGCAATATCTTTCGAAGGCCAACAGCTGGTCTATGTGGAGGTCCCATAAATTTTTCCGCAAAGTCCTTTATTTAATGTTAATTCAGTGATCCATGATCGATCTTAAATAATAGATTCGAACTAGAATATTTCGACGGCAGCAAAGTACAAAGAGGCAATTGCACATTTTACGAAATTAACTATTTTACATAATTCGACAGAATTCTTTGTTTTATCACAGGATTTTTTTTCTGGTCACGTATATAAAGATAATTAACTTATTACACATTTTTGTCACAAAGTAATGAAGTAACCTCGATCAAAAAGAAAGAAAAAAGAAAGAAAAATTGTTTATTCTGCACAAACTAAACGCACAATACAAAATAAAAAATGACATTTACTAAAACTACAAATCTACAGCAATATCTACAAATCTACAGATCATATACTATTATTCCGTGTATACGTCAGACAATCGGCACGTTCGCCTGTTGTAAACAAAGACAAAAGTAAACTAAATCACCGTACCTACCGTATCATCTACCGTACCTTGGAAAAAAATACAGTAAGTAATTGGCGTTAACCATTTCCTTGGTAACGCCCTATTAACTAAATGTTGTAAAATAGAAGAAGATAGCTTTGTTCTTTCTTCTATTAATTATCACAGTTTTGCGTTCAAAACGCTCACCTGTAAATTCATCATTTTGTAGATAACCATAATATGATTATTAAATACAATAAAAAGAAAAAAAAAACATTTTATTTCGGACAACTAAGAGATCTATAAATTGTTAGTAACAGGCACTTAAAACACTATTGTTGGTAAGTTAAACTAAAGACGAATTTGTGAGAAGACCAACCCTCACTAAACACCCAGACGTGGAAACTAGGGTATAAGTCTTCTCACAAATTATGGCGGAGGAATTATCTGCCGCTACAACCTTCAGGATGCTATTGCGACTGCCCCTTATTTTGCTCAGGAGTGAGGCCGTCTTTTTGCGGATGATGGCATGAAATCCATCGGTATGGTTTACCGCGAACATTTCTGAGGCACTGCAACAACGAGGCAGTCGCAACAGCATCCTAAAAACATTGTTGTATTGGATGCGTAGAACATCCAGCGACCTTTTCGAGTAATTGACCCACAGATTACCGGTGTAAAAACTCTGACAATAAGCTTTAAAAAGCGTTATCTTAACTTGATCAGTACACCGAGCAAATCTGCGTGCCAACATATTACCCCTGACCGCTAGTGCCCTACACTCCCTCTCAATGTCTCCATGGTCACTGAGGTCGTCAGTAAGAAAATGCCCAAGATATTTAAACTTAGTCACTCTACGAATTGGGGTACCGTTTATGGCAAGTTCGAGTGTACTTTTCCGGCTCTTACCGGCGACCCCAAAGACCATGTATTCACATTTTTTTTCATTATAGACCAGTCCATGTTCAGCAGCGTAGGTCTCACAAACATTTAGCAACTCCACGATCGCCCTCGGCGACGGGCCCAGCAGCACCATGTCATCCGCATAACTAATATTGTTGCAACTTACACCATTAACCCTGCATCCGACACGCATGCCGCTGAGCTCGGCAGTGAGGTCGTTCACATATAGATTGAAGAGCCGGGGAGACGACAAACCACCCTGCCTCACCCCGCACTCCAATCCATATGATTCCGAGAGCGCATTAGACCATCTAACACGGTTTGTCTGGCCACGATACCAAAACTGCAATACACTGAGCAGTTCTTCCGGTATACCCCTACTCCTCAACTTACTCCAGAGCACATCATAAGAGACGAGATCGAAAGCCTTGGAGAGATCAAGGAAGCAGGCGTACACCAGTGTCCTACGGTCAGTGTAGTATTTGACAGTATGCTTGACACTTAGGATAGCACTCTCGGTTGATAGTCCAGGGCAAAACCCAAACTGTGCATCATGTAACTTGACATACTTTGCCAAATAAGAGTCAAGCATACTGTCCAACACCTTAGCCATAACAGTTGCAAGAGAGATCGGGCGATAGTTAGTTATGTCCGAGATGTCTCCTGTCCTATTCTTCACGATGGGTACAACAATGGTCTTGATTAAGTCTGCCGGTAAATACGAATGGCTAAGACACATCGTATAGAACACGGACAGGACTCTCGGCATATGCATACCTGCATATTTTAAATGTTCTATGCTCAGCCCATCATGCCCAGGGGATTTGCCCCTACTCATACTACTAATCACCGACCTTACCTGCTTCGTGGTGAAGCGTATTAGCGGCTCCTCCCCTCGGGCATGCGACACAGAACCGATTTCAGACACTGAGGGACCGAGTGGAGACCTGACTTGGAAATATGCTTTAAATAAATTAGCAAAATCCCCGTCCTCAGTAACCCCTCCCACTTCCGCCGCGAGACCAGGCCTGGCCTCCAACTTACCTGTAGACTTCCATAATGCACTGAAATTATTTGTAGCTTGTTGTTCTGCTAGTACGTCCATTTTAATTTGATCCTGCCTATTTTGACAGTACTTTAGCCGGCTTTTGAAAATTTTACGCGTCTCGTACGTTTGATCGCAAACAGTCCCAGAGGTAGGTCGATCAGCCAATACCCAGGCTTGGAAACTAAGCCTGGCCGCTCGGTGCGCGTCTCGAACATGTTTGTTCCACCCACATACCGGACTACCCTGCTTAAGTCTATTGTGCGCTACATTAGATTCCGTCGCTGCCTCACAAAGAACGTCTACAATATTTTTGTACAGCTTATCAAGGACATGTTTGTGTTCCTCCAAGTTGCACGAACCATGACTGCACACCGCAAACTCTTGTGGGAAGTCTATCACCCGCAGTTTATCAGAACACATCTCATGATAATATTCGATCTCAGTTTTTATACTTTGCGGCCGTCAATTTAATAAGGTTAGTTAGTAAGAAAGTTACACAGGCTTTTCATACATCCAAAGTTCTATTCATATGCCATACCCAGAAAACCTATTTATAATACACAAATAGTTAAGTACCTTGACATGTGGAAGCAAGAAGTTGGCAGCCTTCATAGCAGCCAGCACAGACTCCCCAAGACCTGCTGAGAACACCAGCACCGGCACTTGCTGGGCATTGCTCCACTCTATCATGTCTTCCACTCCTTTTCTGTAAATATATTTCAGTATACAAGCTGAAAATTTAATGGTTGTTTTTCCGCGAAAATATTTAAATAATTTTGAAATAATTTTGTCTTGGTAGTACAATTGATTTATAAAAGTGAATTTATAAAAAATGGAATCAACTTATTTACAATGATTTTAATTAACTAACCTACTTTTAAATGTTTGCTATTTACAAAGGTACTTATACTTCCCGGTAACGTAGTAATTGTTCGAAGTGCAAGCCACTGCGTTCCATACACTACACAATCAAGCACGTTTTATTTGATTGTTTTTCAATAAAGTTTCTCTGTCACGTCTTACGATATTAAAAGCCCATGCCCAAGAACTGCCCATGATCGAGTAGCCGCTGTTTCGCCGCTACCATCGTCCGGGCCTGTGGGACTTGGGGGTTCAGAACACCGCGAAGACGGAGCGACTCCAAGTGTTGCGACTCCGCGTAAAGTCGCCGGGCAGCGTGGGAGTTATAACGAGCCCTATCGTACAGTTGTGCCATTGCGACGTACTCCAAATTTGAATAATTATAATGCCGATCCATTTTTGCAAATCACGTTTCGAATCGCAGAATGTACGTACGACTATTGCCGCGAGACAAGACAACTGACTGAGCGAGCCGGAGCCGGCGGGCGCGCCGGCGCCGGCCGGGGCGGGGGTGCGTGGGCGCTCGCCGCGTGCTTGCGAACTAGATTATGCCGTATCACTACGCGCTATAGCTTACTTTGCTCTGAACATTTACAAATCGCTCTTCGCTTTGTCGGCACCGCGCAGCCGCGCATGGCGGTTCAAGTAGTAGTACGTAATGTCTAGTGAACTACTATTGTTTCTTACTCTTTCGAGTTGATGCATATTTTTTAAATTATTTTAAAACATTAATGTTTTTTAAGTTTAATTCTATGATTCAATAGTACTACGCAAATCGTTTTGTCGCGAGAAAACAACCATTGAAATTTCAGCGTGTATTATTGCAATGCAAAAATGTTATTTTTGGGAATAGCTTAGATAAAACATCCAATAATTTACTAAAAAATAATGCTTTTCCATTAAACGACGACACACCACACCAGACTGTTCACCCACAACAGAACACCAGCTTCTTTGAGTAACGTAAATAAATAAGTTAGTTATTAGTATAATTTCCTTAATTAATTACATAGAAATTATATTTTTAAACATTAGAATTAAAAAAAAAAAAAAATTTATTTATTTAAATAAATATTTTATTATACCTGAAACACTCCACCATTCTGTGAGCTGAATCCATTAATTCATTCCTTGGGAACTTTACACCTCTGAAAACATAAAAAAAAAGAAGAAAATTGAATATGAATCTGCATTTAATCTGTTGATAAGCAAATTCATAGTTTATTGCCAGCAGGTGTTACTATAGTGACCAAACATTGATTATACAATGTTTAATTCCCAAAGAAAAATACACTAAAGAAAACTTTATCAATTAAAAACAGTCACTATCAGATTAAAAATTGTTAACATTGCAGAGCCATTTGCTTCTGCATTTTCAGAATTGGTGCCCTCAACAACATTTCTACTCTATCGTCACCCACCCACAACAAACTTCAGCTGAATGGGTAGACAATAAATTAGACTATAACTTATGTTATGATAACAGTTCCAGGAAGAGCAGTGGTGGCCCAGTGGTAACAGCCACGACTTACGAGTTGTAGGTCGTAGGTTCGAACCCTGACAGGCGCTTTACTTTGTGTAAATTATTTAATTGCCACTGCTCTCAAAACGGTGAAGGAAAACATTGTGAGGAAACCGGCATGTCCTAGAACCAGAAATGCGAAGACTTGTGACATCTATCAACCCGCATTGGGCCCGCGTGGTAGATTATGGCCCACTTCCTCTCAGCAGTGGGAACATTATAGACTGATTATGAAGCAGTTCCAGAGATACTTACTTGAGCAATGTATGTGCAGCCACGTACCAATCAATCATATGTTGGGTTTTCTCCTCTATACTCATCACAGGGTCACATTCGATGGGCTTGTAGATATCCGAGAGCCGATTGTCCTCATCTTTATAGTGCTGTGGTATTGATGGACACTCACGGAACATACCTAAAATAAAATTGAAGACATTGAATATTGTTTATCTACTATTTCTTGGAGTTTTGTCTGGTGTGCTGATGGGGTACAGGCTGATCAGTTTGTCCTTATCTTTATTCATCAATGTATGGAGCTGTTGATGGAAACGATAAAAATCAACTCCCTTGAATATAATATATCATATTATTGTGACTACTAAACTTTATTATAATCATGAATAGTCGTAAAAATCTCATTCACATTTTATGAAACAAGTTGAGATAAAAATTTATTAGCTTACCAAAACTTGTGAGCACAGTGCTTCCATTGTCCAGAGTGTGTCTTGTCAGAGTGTGGTCGAAATCTGTGACAATTTGTAGCTTACTATGTCCATCGTTAATCATTTTATTTAATTTTTGTAACAACTCGGCTTCATCCCTGATATGGACGTTATCTTTCTTGAGTTCGGGTACATCGTTCAAACTTGTCAGAAATTTCATATCTGCAACAAAGAAACCAATCAGTAAGAGATAGTTGCTGATTACTTAATATTTTGTCAACTAGTTCTAACAACAAATTCGTGTTGAATCGTATCGTAATGCACAAAAATCAAGTCACTAAAGCAAACGAATTTTAAATGCTTACCTGCTATAGGAAAGATTAATGGAATCAGTCACAAAGTTTTCTAATGATATATTATTTATTATTTGGTAACGCTAACTAAGTAATAAGTAGCGTTATTATTAGAATATTATGAGAACAAGACGACCAGCCCACTTACGACCTTGATGAAAGAAACGGCACTGACATCTGTCAAGGTGTAAACAGTCACCTGTCTGTCAGCTGTCATTTCTTGGCAGTCTATGGTCAGATACAATCGGATTCGGAACTAGTGTTGTGCTTGTGTTCCATCCAAAGACTAATCTTTGGTTCCATCTTTGGACTCAATACAGTGCGACATGGACAACGTAAACGTAAACGCGACACCCTACTAATCCCACGATAAAATATTTGTATGGCGCTGCATGCGAAAGCCTGCCGTGCTCAAGTCACGGTCACAAGGAGTGAAGGTGTCAACGAAATGTGAGTGCTATTATATTATAATAAGATTCAAAAATCATTTTTTTATTATTAAACCTTTTATTGCCAACACCTTTTTTACAATAAATAGATATTATAATATAATTCAAAAATCATATCCACTTACAAAAATCCTTTGCCGTGCCGCACCGGCTTAATCTCACGCAAGAGATATTATTATAGTGCGCAAACACAGTTGCATGGTGCCCTCCCTCTCATAGTCCGAAGGGACGGTAATTTAACTAAAGAGTATAACTGAAGTAACTGACACGACCGGGGAGAGATCAGGCGCAGGAACAACGGCTTTACGTGCTATCCGAGCACAGGGCTGTCATACCACCAACTTCCAAACTCCGGGTTGACATTCCTAGTGGCTAAACCCACTACCACTTTGTCCGACCTGGGAATCGAACCCAGGATCCACCGCTCAGCAGACGCGCTTGCGACCACGAGACCATCCATGCAAGCATGCGATATACAGTTTGTTTGCCTTTATGGACTCTAAATTATAATAAAACAATTCGATTTAGAGACCTTGATAGTAACAGTTGGTATGTGTAACACGGCGTTTGTCGTAGTTGACGACTAATGGCATGCAAGTTACTTTTTTGCTGCTCGGAACTCGGGTACACCCCACACACTTTGGATCATCCATTGCAACGGACACACAACGCCCCAATGCAATGTATGATGATTGATGACGTCATAACGTCTTCTGGCAGGAGTGTTGTTACAGGAGCGCAATATTAAAACATTATTTTCAAAATATTCATATATGTATTTATATTTTTGTTATTTTTCCTCTTCAGTATCACAAAAGTATACAAGATTTACATTCAAATAGGTTACATTAATTATGCTTTCATAGTATTGTTTGGCTCATTTACACGAGGAGACTTTGTCGACTTTCAACAAGCGTGTATTGTACAGACGCCAGCACATCAAGCTACTACAATCTGTCAAATTTCTTTAATAGATTTTCAACTTTATCACTACAGCATAAGGTTTAAGGTTGATTGCGAAAATTTCACAGTTTCGGGTAGCTTGACCTGCTGGCGTCTGTACATACATAGTTACCGCAAACGGCAGACAACCATTTTATCTCCTTTCGCTAATCGGCTGTTTCTAAGGAAGCTCTCCTCGCATTAATGAGCCGATAAGATTACCGATTAAATATAAATATATTTTTCAACTTTCACAAGCACAGCCACACAGGTTTCAGGCCACTGTGGGAATGTCTAAATTAAAGATGAAAAATTCACCACTGTAGGTAAATACAGTTTGAAAAACCAAATAAAAAAAAGATACTTTATGCACATGCCATTTGCAGAAAATATCTTGTATGGTGTTATTTTTATTTCACACTGCATGTAACAAATAATAATATTATTATTATAATTGTCTCGCTCGATAACATGATGTTAGATTACAATACATAGTTAAGTCATATTATATTGGGGCAAGTTAGATTGTATAGTTTTATTTATTATGTCTTTTAATAATTTAATATTATACATAAAATTAATATAATTATAAGGCTCATAAACTTACCGCGTGTGACCACCACTAGTGGTCAGAGTCCGTCTTAGGGCCGGCGCACATAAGGCGGAGCGAAGCGCAGAGCATTTTTCACTGTCAAACAAATATGTAAAAATATGTTGCATGCCTAAAAATAAAGTTGCGAACAAATAACCAGAGATGCGCGCCTCTTTCCGCTTAGACGCGCTCTCGAGCCAATGGAAGTTTATTTATTTTCAACTTTATTTCAACTAATACAGGGTGGTTATTTGATTGGCAGTGATGCATGCGCTGCGCTGTGCCTCGCCAGATGTGCGCCGGCCCAATGAGTGCTCGCGAATGGTCCGTGTGCGGTTACACCATAGTTTTTTTAATATAGGGTTATACTATGGTTATGTGATGTGGCGTTCCTTATATAACAACCCAGTATATTGCAAACGTTTAAGAACTTATCAATGAAAAAAGAACGTTCTTACAACAGTATGAAACAACAGGCTTCAAGCATGAAACATATATGCAAAAGTACTAATTCTGTAACAAAGTCGCTAGAATTAATGTAACTCAAAGTAATTAAACTAATAAAATTATATAACTTAATCAATTCATTATTTGACAATACTCTAATATCTATCATTGAACAGACGTTACATGATTGATTTTTGATAAATATACATCGTGCCATTGACAGGTTTGTCACGCAACAGAACAATACAATTTTTATTATTTTACAGTTGTCAACATTTTTTGTAAATATTTCAGGAATGCAGTTTTATTGTAGCATAATTTTTGTTAGTAAATTTTCTAATGATGAAAAAATTGGCAGTTAGATTTACATGGATGCAAAAATAATAAATATTCATTGATGTACCTACTATTTCGCAAAAGGTCCTTATTAGGACAAGCGACCCAGAAGTTAAGTTACGCAGCGTAACAACCTTGGCATAATTACGTGGTACTCCTTGTATGTTCTGTCCAGGTAAAGAAAAAAAACTTAAAAAAAAACTATGCAAATAGTTGTTTATTCCAATTCATTCATCAGATTATCCCAATAAAACCAACTTAGCTTGGTACCAGAAATACATAATAATATTATAAAACTATGAACAAACTTATATGTAATCGTAAATCAATATTTAATGATTGTGGTAAAGTTGTCTATTGCACATGTTGAATAGATCTGATAATCATAATTATGTAACTGTTTATCATCTCGTATCCGCACGAACTATACAAAAATAAGCCATGTTAATAATATTATCCAGTCAACAAGGTGGTGGTTGGGCTAGTCAGCCCAAAATACGCATTCAGACGCATTTATCGCCAATAAATAGATAAAAATATAGTAATCGCGTTATGAACCGGATCGTCGGGCTATAAATGTCAGTAGCAATAATATATATACAAAATATTGTAAAACATTTTTAAATAAAAGAGTAACGGTGGAGTTTCTTGTCCATTCTTCTCCATACGAAAACTACCTTTTGGAAGGGGCAACTAGAATCAGTTCTATTTCTTTGTTTTTGACGTTCAAAAGTGCCTTTTATGTGCCTAATTGAAATAAATTCTTTGACTTTGAATAAGAATGTGCTGCACGCGTAGCATTGCCACCATCATTTCCTCACGTCACCGTCATTTCGTCTATAGTCCCGTCGACAGAACCCGATTCTTCGGTGGTCATGCTACGCGTGCAGCGCCTTGCGTCTTACCGATAGTTTGCTACCTGCTCCATATGTGCGAGCGACACAATCATAAATCTTTATTTATCTCAACATCATATTACACAGACTAATAACAATGATTTATGGCCCGAGCACTCAGTTCTTAACGCGGCGACTACAATAACGTGTTGTGAATCCGATCAGTTACTTTATTGTGAAAGCTAAATATCAGTGCTTGTTACGGTAAAAAAGCAGACAAAATGTACATACAATAACATGAGCGAAAAGGGCTATTCATTAACAACTCAAAAACTAATTCACTTTATACAAATACACAAATTATTTTAATGTACAGGTAACTATTGAAATAAGACTTTATGGGAGACAATCAGTTGCAAGTATAATTGTCTAAACAATTAATTGAGTTTAATTGATCCCTTGTAAAAACATGACTACCTAGTGTTAAATACCGTGTAGTGTAATTAACGCAAATGATTGTCTTCTAATTGTCAGTGATCGTTAGCCGGTTAGTAGTTCATCGTCGATCAGTCATCGCTTATACGTCGCCCTTTTTTCGGTTTTTTCTTCTCCATAGCCTCCATTCTCATGTCTTCTAAATCTTCCATAATACCTGGATGAACAGCAATCATATTATTATAAGGTTTTTGTTCAGGAAAAAAAAACAGGAAACTCTCAGGTTGTCATGATATGGGCAAGTGGTGCCGAGGAATGAGGACAATGTCGTGAGGAAAGTTATGAGTATGAATGTGGGTGGTTACAAGAGTAGGGGAAGACCAAAGAAACGATGGATGGAATGTGTGAAAGATAATATGGCTAGAAAGGGGATGACTAAAGAGATGACGACTAATACAGAAAAAAAAGGAAGAAGACTTGTAGTGCCAACCGCAAATAAATAGGGACAATCGCCTATCGTTAGACAATGAAGACTTACCAATCTTTTTGCTGATGTACTCCTCACGCTGCTGCCGCGCGAAACTTGACTCCATCATCGGATCATCATCGTCGTCCATGTCCCGATATCTGAAATGTTTATTCAAACGTATTAAATAATCAGCCACATAACAGGCCTCCTCTCTGTGAGACGGAGTGGGCCGTAATCCACCACGTAAGCCCAGTGCGGGATGGTATATGTCACACGTGTTCGAATTTTTGATGCTAGGACATGCCGGTTTTGAGAGCAGCGGTAATTAAATAATTTACACAAAGTGTAGCGACTGTCAGAACACCATCGTCGCCTGGACTCTAGTGCCTTATGAACTTCCCAACCTGTGAAAGGTGGAATGTTATCGGAGCACTCATATACAGGTGCGTTAGGTTGTAAAAATTATAAACCTTATACAATAACTTTATTGCTCAGCAGTCGCGCATGCGCATACTAGACCGACGAGGCAGTCAAACACAAAACGTGCTCTTCCGAAGGTGACCGGAACTGCAAACCGCAAGCGGCAACGTCGCCCAATCGCAATGACAAACCGCGGCGACACGTCTGGTTTCTATGTAACTATGAAAACGACGACGTTTACGATAGGAAACGTTTTCATAGAGTTACTTGGAAATAGTAAGAAAACCTTTTACGTCGAAAGCACTATTTACCGACTTCCAAAAAAGAGGAGGTTCTATGTTCGACGTTACGTTTTTTTTTTTATACATGTATGTTCATCGATATTTTCGTCTTTTGGTAGAAGAAGCTTGCGCGGTGGTCCCATAGTATTTTTCCCACTTGGTCTACAGGTTGTCAGGGTAAACACCGTTGTCACTCAAACCATGGGTATTTGACTTAAATATAAAAGACCGAGTAACAACAAAAAAAACCTTATTTTCATTAAAAGATTTTAAAAAGTTTCTATCCGACCCCGTGCTCGCTAGCGAAACAACTGACTAACAGAGGAAAGGGTCACGCTCGCGGCCGGTCAGGGCACATCCCACACCCCCCGCCCGTGTTGAGATGCAAGTTCGTTGCCCTAGCGCATAGGGCAACGAACTTGCGTCTTTTGTGGTAAAATGTAGTTTAAAAAAAAAAAAAAAATGTTGTAATTTTCCATTGATTTTACGTTCTATAAAATTAAATGACACCTTTCCATTGATTTTACGTTCTATAAATGACACCAAACTACTGGTTTCAAGGATAACGGTGTTAACCCTAACACCCTGTATATGGATGATGTTTTTTTAAGTTCCTGTCACTGTTATTTACTTATCAAGTAATGGTATCCGAACTTGTGTGGGGTAGGTACAACAACTAAAAAAGTTGTGTATTTGTTTCATCCTAAAAAATCTACATTCCTGGATAAACATACTACCTTGGCTGGAAATAATGCTTAAAAACATTTACAAAACTACTATACTCCATTTGAAATAAGATTAGACATTTGTATAAATCTTTTTTACAGTCCGTTCAAACGATATTGACTTCAATTGCGTTGGTGGCATTAAAAATGGCAGCTGCAGGAAACAGTTGGTATTGTTACAACTTTTTTGCTTTCAATGCCATCGTTATGCCTACGGTATAGAAATCAAAATCGGTTGGACGGACTGTAAAAAAGGTTTATTCAAATGTCTAATCTTATTTTAATGCAGTATACGCGGTTTGTTTACCAATAAAGAAATAAATAATAGGGAATATGCATGTGATTCAAATATGGGTCAAATATTTTTTTTTATAAACTATGTTACTTCAGAATTATGCCTCCATCAATATTTTTGAATAAAATTTCTTTTTGAGCGAGAAATTAATTTTTAAAAAGGCCCAAATAACTGTGGGTAATTCAAATACTTGAAAAGGCTAAGAGCGGATGTGACGTAACGATCCGGGAAAACAATCAAAATGTCAATGTCAAGTCAATCAACAAGTGTCAAGTCAATGTCAAACGCTCATAGAAAAAGGAGTGTTTGACGTTGACTTGACAGTTGCTTGTCTGTTTTCACATACTGTGACGTCACCACACCAAGCGCGTCAAATGGAGGGCGTTTAAATAGCCCGGATCGGTTGGATATTTTTAAACATTTTTTTAACTACTTTAAATTGCTTTTTTGCCGTCGAATTTTGTTTTTACTATTATTTGACGATGTAAACTATCGCATAAAAATATTAAAAAAATACATGCATATTCCCTATTATACACTTTAGTTACGCAAGCAAGCGTGGTGATCAATCCTCGTGCCTTCTCTATATGAGAAGAGGACTTTGCCCTGCAGTTGGACAGTAATGGCTGGTATTATTACTGTGGCGGTATCTACATCGCCACATGCGAACTACGCATCAAAGACCTGACGTCACACAAAAATCCTGACGTCACATAAATCCTGCATCGCGCAATTAAAGTTTACCGTGCAGTGGACATGTATACAAGAATCCAATATCAATCATTGGGCAGTTGCCCGCCAGACGCAACACCCGTCGGAGGATCCTCCCTTTTCTATGGTGGATGAGTGAACTTAACACCCTGTAAACCCCTAAATTACTATTACTTACTTGGACTTGTCATAGCCGAATATCTCCTTGATGTGTTTGGAGTAGTCCATCTCATCGTCACCGTCGTCAATGAAGTCGTCGAGCTCCGAGTCGTACTCCGATTCCGAATCTAGAGCACGACCTGTTAAACAAACATAATTATAAAATAAAGAAGTGTCATTCGTCAACATAATAATACCCCGTATTCATTGAGAAACAAAACTGAGCAACATTGTTACAGCAACATGCTTTTGAGTTGCGGAAAATATGTTGCAGGCAACATGGTACGTTGCAGTGTTACTGGTTTGGTTTACAATCTCGAGCCATTTTTAGTGATTGAATTTCGGGGAAAACAATCTCGTACGAGATCTCGACCGTATTGGTCAAAGCTACGCAAGTAATGCAATATTTTTAATGTTGCGGATTTCTTAACTTTATTTCCAATGAATACGGAGTTTATAAAAATCGCATTAGTTACAGAGAACGCTTATAGGAATTAAGACAAATTCGAAAAACTATAAATATAATGACAAAAAAGATAAGCACTGCAATTTAATAATTATACTAAAACCATATTGCAATGCGACCTGAAGACGTATTAATAATTAAATTCTTATAAATTTTTAACTTCTGCCAAGGTTGGCTTAGCTACCATCTAAGAGTACAGCCAAAATCACTCTTTTATAACTCGACTGCGGCGAAGCCAAAAGAGGAGGGTTATGTGTTTGACCTATGTATGTAATATGTCCGTCTCTATGTTCCCTCATAACTACTAAACAGGTGAACCGATTTTGATGAATAATATGTCGTTAGATTCATCTTTATTGCACGACTGTCACTGGGTATAAGTATTAAATTTATAAAAAATCTAAATGGCGGATTTTTGGCGTCAAAATGTATTTCTGAGTACGTTATTAATGCCGGCTTGGGTTTACGAAAAAGAGATGCAAGATTACCTTGGAGACTAACTACATTTTCGTTCTGCCACTATCAGTTCATCGCTTCGGAATATTTTCAATATAATAAGTAAAACAACACTTACGTTTCTTGTTCTTCTGATCGGGATGTCCTTTCCTCTTGACGTCGCCAGGCGGGAACTGCCGCGAACCATCCGGCTTTCTCGCACCATTCTTGCCCAAACAATTAATGTGTTTATCAAAATCAAATGTATTTGTTACCTTCGGCTTACTTGGGCCTGCTTTGTCATTAGGGGCTCCAGTTTTCCTGTCATCAGGTCTTTTAGGAGGCACTCCTTTGCTGTCAGGCATTCTTTTATCATTCTGTTTCTGAGATCCTTCGCCCGACGCCCTCTGCTTCGCTAGTAAGGCCTTGTCCTTGTAGCCGTTCTGTTGTGGTTGCTCTCTCTGCTTTGGCACAGGTTTACCTTGGCTGCTATGGCCGTTTAAGTATTTACTATCAGACTGCTTACTTGGTACAGATAATTTCCTTTCATTAGAATTCTTATCTATTCTGTATGTGTTTTGGCTCTTTAAATCTATGTTTTTATTAACATCTTGCTTTAAGCTCTCTTTATAATTTAATCTTGATCTATCTACGGATTTGTCAACGTTTTTGATTACCTTTTCAGAAGTCCTACTGCTACTTTCTAATTTAGATTTTGCCTTTTCTAATTTTTCTCGGTCTCTGTTTAGTCTGTCTATGTCTCGTTCGATGCGTTCTCTCTCTGCTTTCAACTTGTCAAGTCTCTCTCTGTCTGTTCTTTCCTTTTCACGTTCAGCCTTATCTTTGTCTAGTCTTAATCTATCTCTTTCTCTCTGTAGTTTTTCAATTTTCTCCCTCTCAATTCTCTCCCTGTCAGCAAGCCTGTCAGAAGGTCTGTCGGGTCTTTCAGAAGGTCTTTCTGACCTGTCAGATGATCTGTCCGGTCTGGAAGGACTGTCGTTTCTTGAGTTGGAGTTGTTCAATTTGTCGGAGACTTTCGGGATGCGGCCGAAACCAGTACTAGGTTCAGGCCTTCTCTCTCTTTCCACATCTCTTTGTTGTCTATCATCTCTTGGAACTGAAACACAAAATTGAGGATTTTTTAATGGATTATTAAAAATAAGATCAAAAATGACGTTATAGAATAATGAGTTCATGATAAAACGCGTCGAAACGCAAGACTTTCGCACTACATAAATTCATATGCAAACTTGTCCTAAGTATGGCAAGCCTTAACCAAAACTATGATGCCAATGTCTTACTTACCTTTTCTACCGCCTCCTTTCTCCGCGTCCAGTCTCTCCTGCCGACGCTGTCGCCTCGCCTGTTCCTCCTCAAACTCCCGCTTCTGTTTCTTAGTCATCGGCCTCTCCGCGCCTGGTTCCATCTCAGCTACAACCTCTTTCCTATTACCGATCTCCACCGGCTCACTTTTCTTTTGCTCAGCCAGTTTCAACAACTGGTTGAAGTCCATCGGAGGCGGAGCCGGTTTACGGAACTTGGGTTTATCAGGCTTAGTGTCTTTTTTCTCCGGCTCATATTTTGTCGGGGGGCTCGACTCTCGTTCTTAAACAAAAAACATAAACTTGTAACATGTATTAACGCGTTATTAACTTGTATTGACGCGTTTATTGTGTTAATTAATTTATAAAACTTCGACAGAAACTTGGAATATTCACTACAACAGCAAATGGCACCAAATGGCGGACCGCGCTCCGGTTCCGAACCGCCCGCGCCGACTTATTGTAAGCGGACCCTAAGTTAACAGTAAATATAAAGAAATCTTTTGAGTTTTAGTTTGCGTCAACTTTACTCCAGACTTTAAAGTTTAAACAGATGGTTCAAAGTAAACAATGTAAACAATATAGTGATCCCTGCACTACAACTTTATACAATCATTACTTTCTGTTATAGGTAGTATTTGCTGCATGACACATCCATAGAACATACAGTGGGTGATTACCAAACATTAGTGTTCAAAACATGTAGAAATACACATGTAGATAAACTTAGTAAATAAGTTCTATGAGACGAGACGAGACGAGAGCCGCACGGGTCGATCCATCCGGTTAAGCTACGCTTGCTGGGGTTGGTACGTGGATGGGTGACCATCTTTATATACCGAGACTCCTCCGTGCCTCGGAAAGCACGTTAAGCCGTTGGTCCCGGCTGTCATTTGTGGATCTGTGACAGTCGTTACAGGTCGTCACTTCTGACGAAGTCTGACAACCAGTCTTACCAAGGGGTATCATATTACCCAGTAACTGGGTTGTGAAGGTCATCTGACCTTCGCAGTCACTATGTAAAATACTGGTATTCAGTTGCTTCCGGTTAGACTGGAAGCCCACCCACAACATAGTTGGGAAAAGGCTAAGCAGATTGATCGAGTGAATACCCGCGAGATTTCGCGTTGCTGCATACCTGTGGGTTCGACATACGCAAAGGGTATACAACGCCCTCAGACTTCAGTATCAGAATGTTCTTGGGGCTTCCACGTTACTGCAGTTCATCAGGAATGTTTGCCAAAGCACTTACTGATGGTTTCAATACCATCCTGCGAAAAAGGATTGCGTCCATGATACGCAGAGTGCGTAAGAGCGTTAACGGCATTCTGAAGGTCATTAGTGATAAGCCGTGTTGCGCCATTATGGCGCATTGGGTACATGTACATGTGCATGTACCGGTGCGTCAGGTGAGTGCAGCAGGTATAGGAAGAAAATGTTGTATTACATTTTTACTAACATAGCTTATGTAGTGTGTATTACTAACATCATAATAATATGGATCAAGGTCTGAAATAAAGAATATTTATTTTTATTTTATAACTTTATACCCGACCACGGCAAAAGGAAGGGTAATGATTTTAGCAGTCTATGTATGTATGTATGTATGTTTGTATTAACGTGTGTTCCACCGTAACCCCTAAACTACTGAACCGATTTTAATGAATGGAGTATCAATAGTTTCGTAATAATGGTCTAGGTGACATAGGCTAAAGCTGAATTCTCCCTAAATTTAGTGGACTTTACACCAGTGGCAGTGGCGGCACTACTGCTTTGCGCGAAGCGTTTTCTTAGAGTTAAATAGAAACAAGTTGTGTTGCTGCGGTCTGTCACAGCGATTGGGCGCGCGCCATTGCCGCTTGTAGTTACCGACGCCTGCGGAAGAGCATATACATGCAGCAAAAACCCAAATTATTTGTTTTACCTCCATTTTCAGCTTTCCGCCTTCTTTTGTGAGGCACAGGATCATCTTCATGTCTCAAGGCGTGTTTCACTCTCTCTCTTGTGCCATTCAGATCCTTTTTCACAGAATTGTCTAGAAAAAACAAAATAGCAATAGAACAAACAAGCAATTTATAATAAAATAAAAGGTGGGCCATTCAGTTGTGTTAAAGATTCTCTATTTTATTTATTTATTTTATTTTATCAAACATGTACAAACCAACATAAATACTAATAGAAAGCATATGTAATACAAGATAAATTTTAGTAATTATTATCAAACGCTAGATTATTATTTTGGGTCAGTAGGAAAAAATAAATGTAAGTACCACAATTAATTGATAGCATGAATAAAGAAAAACGAAAAATGGTTGCAAAGTATAACACCATGAGCAGGCCAAGGGAACAGAGGACTAAGGAAACCCATTTTTAAATTTTTGGAATGTCTTAAGTTTGAAATTGAGGATGTGAGAAGGTTTCTTAGAACAAACTTTTCATCTTTAATCATTTCACATTTTTTCATTCTAAATTTTTTCTCAAGGAATAACCCTAACAAAAAAATAAAACAATGACATACACTGGTATAGTGAACTACAACAGATAGCAACCTAACTACAACCTTATGGAGTCAAGAATAAAGAGGTCAAATAACTACGAAAGGACTGTATCACCACTATATCACAGTTATCATAGACAATAAACTTTCTTGTAGTGATAGATGAATCTCAGAACAAACAAATTAGAGTTCGCCTGACATCTCACGAAATACCTACTCAAACTCAAGACAATCATGTTATTATGAAACCCACGGGAACCACATTTTTTTGTGAATTTGTAATATTTGTTGACCTACATAATCATACATATTACTAGAAATAGAATATTATGTACACTTACTTCCAACAGGGAATTTGGGTACATCAGGCATTTTACTGTACTTTTCCATCATTTTTTCATATATAGCGGCTGCTTCCTGGGACTCATAGCCATAGTCATCCTGATCAGGCTGGTCCGGGCCCTCACGCGTGACTGCAGTGTTATCCCGATCAATGGCATCTGCTATCACAGACTTGTTGGCTGACTTGATGACCTTTAAGGTCTTCTGTATTTTCCTCAAGGCTTTAGGATCTCTCAAGGCACTCAGCTCCTCTCGTTTCTTCTGGGCGTCCATTCTCTTTTGCTTTTCTTCTTCATCTTTCTTTGCCAAAAACTTTTGAATGTTTGCTGACAACTTATCTCTTTGTTTCTGCTCCTTTTTGGGAGGATCGAAGCGAGCCTTGTAATAAGCATTTTCCTGAAATCACATCAGAGAGTTGGTGATAAGTACATACACATTGACAATAACAACAAAGTAAAAGTACGTCCAGCTTCATGTTCAAGTTTGTAACGAAAGTCCTTTAGTGTTAATTGTAATTATTATTGTACAGAAACACTCGCGTTATCATCAAATTACTTATCTGATCAAAAAAGTATGCGCATAATTATTCGCAAAATATGTACTGAAACTCACAGATGACTTTTGTTGTTGATTTCGTTGAGCAGCTAATAACGTCTCGCGGAACTCCATGTTCTCGCAATTTAATAATTCTCCAGAGGTAAAACTTCTACGAACATAACAGCATTGCAAAATTTTCACAAATTATTTTATAAAAATCGTAAAATACGTGTCATGCCCGATTTTGATACACAATCCCACCATTTTCTGGAAACGTACTGACCAGTGTTGCCACTTACCTCATACCTGGCAGGCGACCAGAGATCAGAGACCTCTCAGATTTAATTGTTGCCAGATAAAGACCTGTGCTAAAGCCACTTAGAAAAGGGCGAAGTAGTAATTTGTCTACTTTTTAGTAGAGTACTAGTGGAAAGATAACAGACATTTGTAGTAAAGAATATACCCGTAATTAATAGTATTTTAAATACGTCGTCTTTATCAGAAGAGGTCTTATTGTCTCGTAGGCGTGGGTTTGCGGGCTAGGAGATTTAAATGAAACACAATAATATTCTGAATAATCACAAATCTCTGATCACATTAGTAAATAATGTAACGAAGTTCCATCGAGTATGTGAAGCGCGAGCAGAGATCAAATAACTCACTGCCCTGCCTGGGTAGTCACATGATCTGATCACCAATACCACAGTGCCGGTTTCGACCCATCGCCACGATCTTCCTATATTTTGGCGGGGGACCGCCACCTCAGTACTAGTACACACGGCTACACATCAAGCTATACATTTCCAGTTTATGCTGATCTCGCATTGTATCGGATTTTCGTACAATACGAGGTCAGCTTATGGTAGCCGTGTGTACCTCGCCAAGTTGACAGCTGTCATAATCGTTCAAAAATCAACTCCGTAAGTTTAACGTCGCGTCGTAAAATCTTTAGACGCGCCGTCATATTCAATCCCGTTGAATCCGCCAAATCTGTCTAGATCAATATTTGGTTTGATTAATCTATCATAAGTAAAACCAAACTGTGATTGCGTGCGGTTGCGTGGTATTTAGCTACTATGATTTTGTACAACACTGCAAGCGCATGCCCGCGCGCGCCCTGGCGGAAGGTTTTGGCCGCGACGCATTTTTGTACAACAGTGTGTGAATCCTGAAGATGGGTTAGCGATTTCAGACTTATATTAAGTCGAGGTTGCTTCTCATCCTTCCATAAATGTCTGCTGTCTGCTGTTTTGTCGTAACGGTTTTGTGGTCACGCACCGGTAGGTCTCTCTCTGGCTTACAAAATAAATGCAAAATCTAGATAAGAACAAATTAGGGCTTAAACTACTGCCTGAGTGACCGTCATAGGAAAGAATTGAAAGAAATCGACTATTTAATGCGACAGAGTGACAGCACTAGTAAGTTACATCACTGACTGGGCTGTGACAGTGACAGTTCACACCATCTCTTTTTCTCTTTTCAAAACTTGACGGAAGACGAAAATATGGTTCGTGTGTATTTCTACGATTTTTATCTGAATATTTCAATAAAATCACTTACTAAATATGTTAAATTAAGTGTGGCTTTTAAGTTATAAGTGATATCAGTGTCATACAGCACATTATTTCTAGTTCTGATGTGGAAACATTTTTGTAAATCCTATTTGTTGTTCCGCTGCAGGCCACCTCCAAGAAGAAGACCAGGAAGTTACGAGGACACGTGAGCCATGGCCACGGTCGTATCGGTAAGTTCTATTAAATACTATAATTATTAAGACAAGTACAAACATTACAGCCAACTTGTTAAACCTAACCTATAAATTGTTTATAACTGTTAGGCCCGGCTCAACATGCATCCTATATGTAATCCTGGTTCTGTATACACCTAAGCGAAGTGTGTTATGTGTCGACATTGATAAGTTCCTTGTCTAATAATGTTGTCCTTACTTACGCATGGCTTTTGTTATTAATATTCTGTTAGTTTACCATGACATGATGTTCTACCTGGTAAACAAAGATGAGGACTATGAGGAGTGAAACAACACTATTCTACTTCTTGGAAATTAATCTGTGAAAAAAGATTAGTCCAATCCATTTACTTAATTTGAACACAACTTGTGTACACCATGAGTCCCATTTGAACTTTTGGATATTCATGTAACAATGTTATTGTAATATTCTAGGCAAGCACCGCAAGCATCCTGGAGGTCGCGGTAACGCTGGTGGTGAGCACCATCACAGAATCAACATGGACAAGTACCACCCTGGATACTTCGGCAAAGTAAGTCAATGACCTGCCACACATTTTATAGTTATCCTTCAAGTGTATGCAGTGGAGACTGTAGTTAGTTGTTTTTACCTGTAACTTTATAACTTCCCACAGCAATTATACAAGGATCAGATGTGCTTGAACACACAACAACTAGGCTCACTGTGATAATTTTTTATAGAAAAAATAATGCTAATTATTTATTTTTATTATTATTAAATTTATTTCAGACCATAGGTCCATAAACAACACACATCACAATTTTATACACAAAACATACATGTAAACACATACCTACAAAAAAAAAAAAAAAAGAAGAAAACAACAAAAACAACTTATTTTAAATAACGGAATGACGCACGATGAGTGGTCATCCATTGCCACATAATTGGACTGTCCATCCTGTCGGCTACTATAGCTACCAAGTTGTTGGAGCTGTCGCGCACTCGCCGCATCAGGGATGCTATCCGTGTCCGCATCAGTGCGTAAAAATCTGGCACGCCATTCTCCGCGAACATCCCCGATGCACTGCAAAAGCGCGGCAGCCCCAACATAACTCTGAAGGCATTATTGTATTGGACTCGCAGAGCATTGTACGAGCTTTTTGTATAGCTGACCCATAGGGCACACGTGTACATAGATTGGCAATACGCTCTAAAGAGTGTAATTTTCACCTCCCTAGTACAACGTGCAAACCTACGAGCCAGCATGTTACATCGAACTGCCAATGCTCTGCGTTCCCTCTCCACGTCCGCATCGTCGGACAGACTATCAGTGACCCAATGCCCCAGGTACTTGAACTTTGTGACCCTGGAAAGCTGAGCGCCCCCCAGGGTGACTGGTGGGACAGTATCATAACATTTGTTACCCGCTTTGAAAACCAGTAGCTCGCTCTTGGTCGCATTGTACCTGAGGCCGTGAGCCACCGCATAGTCTTCACAGATGCGAAGAAGCCTCCTAAGTGCACTGATCGATGGGCACAGCAATACCATATCATCCGCGTAGCTGATGTTATTGACGCAGTACCCGTTAATGGAGCACCCGATATTGGTATTGCTGAGCTCACAGATCAGCTCGTTTACATACAGGTTGAATAGCTTGGGTGAGCTGATTCCCCCCTGCCTCACACCGCACTCCAACCCGTATGCATCCGACAGGACACCCGCCCACTTAACATAATTGTATTGGTTTTTATACCAATACTTTAGCATCCTAATGATATCGCTTGGGAGGTTCTCAACATTTGACAGTTTCTTCCATAGGCAGTCATAAGATACGAGGTCGAAGGCCCTGGAGAGGTCCAGAAAACACGCATACACAGGTGTTTTCCTACTTGCATAGTATTGAACAGTCTGTTTGAGGCATAGTATAGCTGTTTCCGTGGATAAACGTGGCTTAAACCCAAACTGCGCGTCGTTGAGTGTTAAGTGCTTATCCAGCTGCTGATCAATCAGACTGTCCAACACCTTTGCAATGATGGTAGCCAGGGATATAGGCCTGTAGTTGCTCTTGTCACTCGCATCTCCAGTCTTATTTTTAACAATGGGCACAACAATAGTTTTAAGTAAATCAACTGGAAGATACGAGTGACTCAGGCACAAGCTAAAAAACATTGCTAGTACTCGCGGTAAGTGCTTACCAGCATAAAGTAAATGCTCTATACTTAGGCTGTCGTGACCCGGCGACTTGCCTCTCTTTAAGTTGCGTATGACAGTAGCTACCTCCCTGGCCGCAAACCTAATAGGCATGTCTTCGGACCCCCCCAACACCTCCGGCCCGCCAGACGACGTACCTAAGGGAGACCCAACCATAAAGGCTCTGCTGAATAGGTTGGCGATATCATTAGGATCACTAAGGCCCTCAACACTCACAGGCAGACCCGACCTGGGATTCAAACTGTTCGTGGCTTTCCAAAAACTACCAAAATTCTTTGCGTCATGATGATGTGCAATGATGTTCATTTTTATTTGGTCCTTATTATTTTGACACCATTTCAATTTACTTTTAAAAACCCTTCTACTTTCCACCATTTTTTCATACAACTCACCATTTTTCGGCCTACCAAACAACGTCCAGGTTTGAAAATCAAGCCGAGCCTGTCCGTGTACGTCCTTTACATGTTTATTCCAGCCCGTTATGTAACGTTTTTTGCGCTGTATTCCATTCTTACAGTTACTGGTGATTGCACCTTCACAGAGAATACGCACAATTTCCGCATACATATTATCTAAAATGGTTTCATGTTCCTTAATTCTACATCTACTTTTACTACATTCAGTAAACTGTAAGGGAAAGTCTAAATTTCTCAAGAGATCATTACAATAATTGCTATATAACTCAGTCTGCTGCAAGTCTCTGTCACCCCATGTTACTTTGTTACATTTAGGTAGTCCAGGTGCAACTTTTGGCCTTAATACATTAAGATCACACATTACAATTAGAGGTAAATGGTCCGACCAAGACACGTCGTAGAGCACACTAACGTCTCTAATAGTGTTCCACGCCGCGTCTGTCACTACGCAATGGTCTAACCAACTAGTAGAACCATGTGCATCACTCACATAGGTATACGTGTCCGACTCACCACCGAGCAGGCAAACGTCAGCGCACCGCCACTGTACTTCAGCCGAAAAACTCAATAGTTCTTTACCGAATAGACTATTCGGTTGAGCATTAAAATCCCCCAGAATATAGACCGCGTCTACACCACTACTTTCTATCACTGCGTGAATCTCACTTAAACACTCGACAAATTCACTAAGATTATCCATCGACTCTGTCGGCATGTAAACCGAGAACACTAAAAGAGATTTACCGCCTACCGTTATTTTGATAGCCACAAGACGCACACTTTTGCACTGCACGAAAGACACATTTTCAAAGGCGCTCTTGCGCCACAGTATAGCAACTCCGCCATAAGGTCGCCCTCGTAGGATGCCCGATGACGTATCTACCGCCGATTTTCCCACGAAGTCGAACTGAGGGTCTATGCTGCTCAGAAAAGGAATGTCGTGGGGCAGCAACCAGGTTTCTTGCAATGCGATTATATCAGATGTTTGACATAATAGTTTGACATAATCCACCGATCTAGTAATAGATTTACAATTAAAACTCACAAATGTACTTGCTTTTGAATTAATATCGTTATTGTCGCAATCCATCGTTGATATTTGTGTGAGATCCTTCGGCTCCTCCTTTAAAGTCTATGTATCTACGAAAAGAAATTCCTTCTGGCCATAAGTTGTCATCTAAAAATAAATGCAATTTATGCCTTTGTACAAAAACTTTGTAAGCATCGTAGTTTTTCTGTTTTCTCATATTAATTTTTTCAATTTGCACACTAGTTTTTGTTTTTTCCATTATGTACGTATGTATGTCGCTAGCAGACGCATTTTGATCAACGTTATTGATGAACAACGGTATTTTGATGTCAGCTGCTTTAAATTTTGTAATACTATCTAGCTTCGCACGACCTTGATTTCCTATAAATCTGTCCCTCAGCCTCTTTTTCTTTTGCGCTAAGATCCACCCATCATTTCGTTCATCATCCTTCTTTGTATCTAAGTTAGTTATTGTATTTATTGTTCGTGGTGTTGATATTGCTAGCCGCGCCGCGGCGGCATAAGAAATAGGTGTCCCTATCCCTTCCAAACTCTCGCTGCACGCGCCGTTGAGGCCCACCGCGTCCCGCGCACGCACCTGACGCTCCCCACCCGCTTCCGCGTTCGAAACCGCGGTGCGGGCCTCCACGCGCGGCATTGAGGCGCACGCATCGACGAAGTGTTCGAGCGAGATGTTGTTACACGCGTCAACTTCGTGAGAGGGAGATGGACATAGCTCTGCGCTATTATCGATAGCTTTTTCTACTACGATGTGAGGTAGGTCCGGTGACTTGCTCCGATAATGCATATTGCTGTTGGATAATTTATTTTTGCCGTGATTTAAGTCGTTAGGCCTGGTATAACTAATGGTGTTCGAACTTTTAAGTTTTTCTACTTCGACTTTAACTGCATCAAACTGCTCTTTGGTGACATATGTTTCTCTATAAATCTTAAGTTCGTTTTGAATTAACAGAATATCTTTTAACAGCCGGGTAGCGTCTACATGGTCAAAAGTGATCGGAGGGAGTTTCTGTAATTCGCGTGCCACAAAAATCGGTACAACTTCGGGATCTGTTTCTTTTAGCAATGTTATTATATCATATAAATCTCTTTCATTTTTTCCTGTTCCTCTCCTCGTAACTTTGCGTTTCGATGACGGCGCCGACTCAAACAGTAATTTCTTGGCATTTGAAACCTCTTCCGTACTAAAAGAGGTTGCACAGATACGGACTAGGCTCTCCTCGTCCATTACATCAATCTTGTTTTGCATAAAGGCAAGCACTTCACTTATCACTACATTACACGCATTACACTTGACCGTAGTCGATGTCATTGTTACTCGCAACTTACGACTCGCGCTCGCAACGCGTACGTCCGCTCGCAACGCGTACGCTCGGCGCTCTTAGCAATAGGTTCAAGTTTAAATTAAAATAGATTCATCAAAAATTTATAAATTGGTTAGGTACCTACATGAATTGTATACAGACTGATGGGTAAAATTACTAAATAAAACACTTAAGAGTTGGTCCTGTATTCCTCAAACAGGACCAACTCAAAACACTTGATAACAATTAGTGAACAAATTTAATTGCATTAAAAGATTCAAGTATTTGGTGTTGTTTAGCTAAATATCTAGTTGAAGACAAAGGTCATCTTCTTTAGACTTTAATTAATGTTTCTCTAAATAATAATGTGCCATTATGTTTGTTTTAGCTCGGTATGAGGAATTACCATGAGAGGAAGAACAAGCTGTTCAACCCTGTGTTGAACCTGGACAAGCTGTGGACCCTCGTGTCTGAGCAGTCGAGGCTCAAGTACGCCACGGCCACCGACGGCAAAGTACCCGTCATCAACATTGTCAAGGCTGTAAGTATACTGACAATGATAAGCTATTGAATATTCAGGGTATTTTTGAATAGACGCAACAATTCTTGTTAGGGCTCCAGTAGATGGCCCACTAACATAACGTTTGTGCTATTTGCATCATAATACGCCGCTCGAATCGCCCAATAAACGATTGGGTTGGTGTGAAGGACCATAGCAATGTAGTAAACAGAGGATGCTGAACTGTTTTGTGCCGAAATTAATATCGAACCTTCTGAGGGCACTTACAAATTCAGTGATTGGATGCCTGTGAGAGCCATTCTAAAAACAGTTCGACACGCATGTTCTACTGCGAGCCAGCGTTCATCGCTCAAGCGGTGCTGGTGGTGCGTGTGTCGATCCTTTACAATTGCGCTAATCGAACTAATTTCTATTTATTTCAGGGTTACTACAAGTTGCTAGGCAAAGGCAAGCTCCCCAAGCAGCCCGTCATAGTTAAGGCCAAATTCTTCTCCAAGACCGCCGAGAGGAAGATCAAAGCTGTGGGTGGTGCCTGCGTTTTGTCTGCGTAATTTAAGTATACATTAAAAAAGTGAAAATCATGCTTGCAGTTCTTATTTTATTTTCCTATCCCCAAATCTATCGTCTACATCTACCTAAACTACACAAAACCCATCATCACTTCAACTGATAGAAACAATGCCACAGTTCCATTGGTGCCCACTGTCACACTACGCATGTGATAATGTAGGCGGGATCCACAACCGAGTCGTACGACAGCCAGGCTACGTAGGTTGCTTGACCGGCAAGTAAACCGTGTGACTGACACTGACATGGCCACCATCAGGAATTTTGATTACGCAAAAAATTTGTCGCCAGATATCAGAATTTGTCGGTCCCTGGTTTAAAAGTTATAAGGGTTTATAGGTGGCCACCTATAAACCCTTATAACTTTTTCGTCTCCCAGCTTGTCCCCATTAACGCATAGAGCAGGCAATGCGTTAAACGACGACTGCGAAAATGTTTGTTTTTGTTTTTAAATCATACGTGAGAAGGAACTCCGTTTCTTTAGGTGGCCAGCTGGTCCCCCGACCGCACACGTTTTTATTTCGTGTTAGTTGATGTCTTCCTACCTTTAGTGGGTGTCAGTCTCTTACCGACTGTTGATTGCCTTTAGAAGGCCGATAACAATTTGTGTCTCATTATTAGTGACAGTGGGGTATAATGTGCACGGCATCATTGTTTCAGAAACATGCTTGTGTGTGTTGCTGGGAACACTTCTTAAGCGCAGGCCACACCGCCAGCTAGCGGGCGGGCGGGCTAAGCGGTCGAACATCGTTTCACCTCTTTACATACTTCGGATCACACCGCGAGCTACCGACTAACCTAAGGAGCTAAGCTAACGAAATTTCCGACGATTCCAGCGAAGCTACTCGTTCACCTCGTTGGCGAGCCCGGTTCGTTCGCCCGTCCTCCCCGTTTCGAGTAGACTAGTCGACCCTCGTCTTTTGAATAGCAGTGTAGTGTCGTTCGTCGCTCGTCTGTCCGTAGTTTTCGGTGTGAACCCCATAGTTTAGCTCGCCAATATTTCGCGTAGTTTGTATAGTTTCCTTCGTTCGCTTCGCCCACCCGCCTAGCCCGCCCGCCTGCTAGCTGGCGGTGTGGCCTGCGCTTTATAGTTTGAGTGTAACGTATCTTGGTTGATGCTTCTCAAAATGATGTTAACGGTGCTGAACCACACAGTGTTCCACATCACAGATAGGATAGTTCCACATTTAGTCTACCTGCCATGCTGATGAGATGATTGTGTAGGCATAACCACCGGTTTTCAAATTATCAGAATTTTTTAACTTCGAAATATGGCGGTAGGTACATAACTGAGCCAGGTATATGCCACTAGACTGATATCAAGAGGACAAGTTTAGTATTCCCGTGAACTCCATTAGGTTAACATGTAATAAAACAGCAGTCTTTAATATAGATAGCGTCACATGTAATAATACTTAAAATATGCTTGCTTAAGTAAACTTAAGGTTAAGCACGATACATAACTATCGGTCATGCGAAATACTCAATACAGTAAACTAAAATGATTAATTAATTCATACGATTCTTAAATATATTCAAATAATAAACTATATGCGGCATTTTAAATGCAATTTCATGTAAAAGCAACACAACACAAAATCGTGTAGGTACTCATTAAAATTATAATGACGAGTATGGACATACTCATAGGGTGAGTACACATATATCACATTTCCATGTAACGTACTTTCGAGTGGTGCGGTCTCAGTGTCGCGTCAATGTGATTTCGCCGAGCCCTTGAGTGACGCGAACTTCTGTTACAAATGCTCTAATGTGGATTCACCTTGACAATAATGTACCTATTTATTATAAGCACTGGGTTTCAAATAATATAAAGCAAATTATACCATGAGATCAGTAAAACAATATCCTTCAGATTTTTCTTATTCAGTACTTAAATTAAAGTGATGTTTAAAAGTTAGGTACCTAGCTAATTCTAGATGTTTAGTACTTTATACTGGAGTAACTATGCTGCAATGACAAAATATAAGGCATTACATTATGATTAAACATTGTTGGTTCATGGCCTACGAAAACTATTACTACAGCTGTATGTAGATTTAATTAAAACTGTATATTATCCTCAAAGTATGAAACTTTCTCCCTTGATTTGTTTTCATTGGAACATTTAAATCGCACATGTTTTCATTCTGCATGCAAATTTTAAAATGCTCATAAACCTACTTTTCAAATAATATTTGAATGAAATCCACACAAAATTGTACAATAATTTTCAAGCTGATTCCATTATGTAAATGTGTAATTATGTGACACAACATCCATAATGTTGTATTAATGGTTTCTGTCTAGCACATACATATTTTGTTCTTGCTTTTCAAAGCTTGTTTCAAATCTACGTCATATAATATAATTTACATGGCATAATGTTGGCCTTGCATTCAGTAACTAGAATTGTATGATATTGAAACAATTTTGTGTTTAGACACTAAGATACAAAAACACATGACTGCTATTACTCCCAATAAGTTGTGGTAACAGACATTAAACTGTATGTTCAAGCATTACAAATTCTAGTTGATTTTGATTCAGTCAAACTTGTTAGTTTTTGTGGTGTTAAGTGTATATTGTAACTGTGTGTGTCTGCCTCATCTGTGGGACTTGTTCTGGGGGAGCTTGTGTCTGGACCACATCTGCGGGCCTTGCCTGCTTGGCCTTCTTGCGAGCAGCATCACTCTCAGCATAGTACATTCCCAGCCTAGTTTTAATAGCTGCCAAAGCTGCTCCATTAATTTCATCATGGAAAATATTTGTGTATCTCCACTGTTTCACCATAGGACCCCGCTTCCGTTCTTTCTTAATTTTCTTTTCAGGTTTTGATTCAATATGATGATGCATGAGCTCTGCAGTATGTCCATAGGGATTGTCTATTGTGATTGTGTGTTGTTGGGGCTCAGGTTTAGCCTGAAGCACAATGAATGCTGTTGTGGGCTGTGTTGGTCTTGGTGCAGCTGACTGAAGTAAGATCCCCATGCTCTGTCCTCCATTTGGAGTTTGATAAAAGTTAGTAGCGGTGCTTGTAGCCAATGTAGCCGTTTGGTATTGGTTTTGAAAGTAGTTCTCAGCTATGTTGACCAGGTGACCACTTCCTGGATATGCAATGGTCCCCAGAGAGTCTTGAGGAGTTTGTGTTGTTTGTTGCTGTGGGGGTTCCACCTGGGGCACAAGATCCATGCTTCTCTTAGATTTAGGCATAGTTGCTGATATGTTATCTGGGTCAAAAGTTTTGATGTAATCTTTCCACATTTTGGAAATATTAATTTCTAAACCAGCAATTTTATCCAACCTGATAAAATCTTTTAAACGGTGTGTGTGTACAATAGAATAAACATGATTTCTTATTTGATCTAGCACTCCAGAAGGCAAGCGGACCTCTCCAGAGCGACGATGACTATTCTTCCCACGATTGTCACTGGGGAACATGACACCATCATCCATTTTCTTACAAAGAACTCTGACTTTCCTCTCCGTTATGGCATGAATATTTTTGAAGGCTGTTTGGCACACCTGAGTCTCTCTTCCCTTCACTCGCACAAAGTATTCGAACGTGCATGTGCGGCGACTGCTTGTTTTCACTCTTTTTCTCTTAACATCCACTTGCCTCATAAGTCCAAACAAATATGCATTTTGTTCATCATGGGTTTTCATTGAATAGAAGCCTTGAAATGTTTTCAATCGTATCTCTTCTGGAACTTTTTGAAAGCATAGTCTTCGGCAGTTACAGTCCGGACCAGGCTGTTTAGGTGGCACCACTTTTCCATTTGCGTTTATGTACTCTAGTCCCGCTATTCTTAAACGCTTTTGTTTTTGTTTGTGCCATTCTGTAAATAAAAATATGCATAATGTACGAGTAATACGGACGAGTTAGTAGGACCTATAGGTATTTACCTATCGTTTAGACTAATGAAACACCTACGTACGTTAAAAATATTGCGCTAGACTAATGTGGTTCCCGCAGTGTTTATTAAGCGTTACTAACAAATAAAGTCAAAGCAAACAGTTTCAGAACAATCAACAACTACTTACACAAAAATGTAGTAAGGTAGTAAGAGTCAAAAATTGGTTGAAGTAATGAAGACCTAACAATGAGAACAATGTTTATGGAAAAGTTATGCGACGGATCATGTGCCTCTATCTTGATAATCATCTAAAGTTAAAACTCACCTTCTGGATTCCTTAGACGTCTTTTGATGATTTTCCCATTTTTAGTTAGCTTTACTTTTCGTTCATTATTTGAGACATCAGCCATTTTCGTATCAAAGCATAATGTTGCTGCTGCGTTTAGTTCTTTTATCGTGTTCGTATCCGAATCATGGTCACTACCACAACTCACGAGAAAACAAAACGCATCAAGTACATATGTTTTCAGTTTACATGTTGCTTCAACGAACGAATTACCAATTATTTTACATGTTGCCTGGACGGACAGATAAGTATCATAAACCAAACCAAACGATAACCTTTCAACTTTTCTGTCACTGGCGCTACTTTCAAACTTCTCCTTCTTCTTTTATCACACATCCATTTCAACATTCTCATCTCCACTGCATCAGCTGCATGCAATCTTCAACATTATTCTTCATGGCCCAGCATTTCGATCCCGTAGTACTTCTATCAAAGAGTATAATAATACTTCTATCTTTCAGCGTTCCGCAAAAATAGTGCAAAGATTTTTACATATGGCAACTGAATTTAACCGTCAATGTCATGACATCATCCATTTATTCAGATCTGTCATGCATGTAGGGATTCAAGAAGTCCCAAAAAGTATCGATAAATATCGTATCGATATAAAAAAAAATATCAATATAGATTTAGAAATATCGAAGAAAAAAATCGATTGTATAAACGTATGGCTGGAATTTTCAACAAAAAAATGTTAAGTTTATGTAGTTCAAGTTTTATCTTCTTTAAATATTGGGTTCGGCTTCTCCTATGAAATTGGCGCTTTTTTCTCACAAATACAGAACCTCATCACTTCTATGATTTAAAATATTCTTCAATTGCTTAGTATTATATAGAATAATGACCATGATAGACAACTACCAATAGTAAATAAACCTTATTACTTATAATTTTCCTAACATAAAGAATACCTTAACAATTACTCCTCAGCAATTATGTTATCAGAAATGACCATATTTTTTTTTTTAACTTAGCCAAACCTTATTTTTGTCGCATATTACGTTATCTTAGTTTAAACATTAGTGTTCTTGGTTGATATATAAATTAAGAAAATGAGTAAAAAGGTGGGGACCTAATATTAAAATTCTTCTGTACGTGTGTTTGACAACTAACTCCTCCTAAAAGGCTGGAACGATTTGGATGAAATTTTGTGTGTATGTTTGAGGTGGATCCCTGGATGGTTTGAAAATACAATTGAACCCGGTAGGTGACGCTGTTCGGGCAGGACAACTGCTGCCGGGTCCAATAGTAATCAAGAAAAAAAAGTATACTTTATACGGCTCTGAATTCCATCGGTTTTAGTCAGTGGCGACAGTGGCGTTGCTATTAGAAAAATATCGTTTTCGATACATTTTCGATACTTATTATTAAATTGATACATCGATATATCGAAACAATAAATATCGCCTAAAAATATCAATTTAGTGAATAAAAAAAATCGATATATCGATATTTTGCTGCAAGCCTACATGCATGTCAATCAGTGTTACCAGGTACACGGTAATTACCGTAGATGCACGGTATTTTTGACCAATATACGGTCTACGGTAATGATTCACTACCGTGTAATTTTCTACGATAATTTTAAATATTAACTACCGTGTAATTTATGTAACTGTAATTTAATAAAATTAAAGCCAATACGTAAAACAAAACGCATTTTTAGTTTTTGTTGCTTTGCATACTACACTACGCCGCCGCGTGGTCATTCCCAAAATGTTGTACACACGTAATCACGTAATCTTAACACGACTAAATACAAAAAGGCTTCTATTTTGTCCGTTTGTCTAACCATGATTAAAATTATAATCAATATAAAAAAAAAAAAAAGAAAGTGGTTAATTATAATTTTTAATACAAATATTGAATATTCATGGTTCTTTCTTTTGCTTTTTACACGATAATTTACACGGTATTTTTCAAATATGTCTACGGTATTTTGGGTCTGAAACACGGTAGTTTTTTTTTTTCATCTGGTAACACTGGTCAATTGTCTGTCAGTGACAGTCGGTGTCAGCCAATTATTGGTAGTTTACACGTACTTGCACTTAGTCTTGTTTTATCACGAAGAAGAAAATAGAAACGCGTCTACAGTTTATCATTGTTTATTGTAGAAATAACCGTTGACCGCTCTTTATTTTGAGTTACTAGAACAATACCATCGTGATTTAAGTGTTAAACAACAGTAAAACCAACAGGTGAGTCAACAGTACAATAAAGACTAAGCACATCAAAAAAAATAGAATGTTAGATGTTTGAGTCAACACATTCGCTTCGTTTTTTGATAATTAGTGTGTCGTTTGATCATTCCATCTTTTTGTTTATTTAATGGATGTCAAACTTAGACTGTGCCATAGATTCTGTATTACATCTTGCAGTTTCCTTTTTCTTCCACATAATATGGTTTCTACAGTGTTCATCTATCTTATAGATGCTAAGCAAAGAAAAGTTAGTGAAATCTTCATACAGACCTAGACTTCGTATCTCTGCATAATTATATGGAGCTAGTAGTTGGATATTTATATTTGTTTGTTTGTTTTGATGGAAATCTAGCTATTTGTTCATACTAATGTTATACAGTTTGGATGAAGGCTGCCTTAGTTTTTGCAGGTTTATGTCAAGTCACAAATACTTTCAAAATTATAAGTCTTCTTTCTAAACATTAGGTATCTTTATTTATTTACAGATTAAGATGACATTCCAATCTCCTATGCCGAGCCGGGAGTTCCTCTGGGACGTATTTAGGAGGTAAAATTTAATTTTATTCATTAATAGTATTAGGCACTTGTTTTGTGCACCAATTCATTAGAGTTATGACTCAGCTTGTAGTAACTAAATAATTGTTTCACCATATAAACTCATTGTTGAATGAGTCATTATTAGGGATGGCAGTCCCATTTTACGGAATCTGATACCATTATTTGAGTGGTTTTGTGACCTATGTTAAAGCAACTCTCTAAATTATGCATTATTATGTATTCAAAGTGCAACAAACACGAATATGCATTTTTAAGGTTCTGTACGTAAAACGGGACCCTATTACTAAGACTCCACTGTACATCCGTCTGTCACCAGGCTGTATCTTATGAACCGTTATAGTTAGACAGTTGAAATTTTCACAGATGATGTATTTCTGTTGCCACCATAACAATAAATACTAAAAAACAGAATAAAATAAATATTTAAGGGCTCCCATACAACAAACGTGATTTTTTTGCTGTTTTTATAGATAACGGTACGGAACTCTTCGTCCGTGAGTCCGACTCACACTTAGCCGGATTTTTAAATTATTAATAGCTTGTGAAACCAATGTCAACAGTAAAAATCTCAATGAATTTAAATTATTTATCTCTATAGTGGCACAGATCATTGTGTTGTGAAAGTACAAGGTCAGAAAAAATTACCTACTGACAAAACTTCACTGAGATGGCTAACTAATTTAATGATTATAGAACTAAATGCTAGAACTAATTGCTAAATGCGAGGCGTTTAGGGATGGTCGGTGTCCAGCTGAATCTGATCCAAACTCACGGTGGGGGCAGGGGGGGTTCGCGGCAAATATCACTTACTTATTTTTTTTCCGCAAGAAACAGTGTAAAATTGCGAGAAAACTGGGTAATTACGTGAGATTAGGGGGGGGGAGGGGGTCGAGCCAAATCTCACGACATCTCACCAAGGCGGGAGTCTAAAAATCGCCACACGTTACTAATAGACGCCCTTTTATTTCAAGTTACCCTGTAATTTATGAGGATTTTTTCTTGCAGAGTTGACAAGGACCGCAGTGGGTACATCTCAGCTGATGAGCTGCAACAGGCACTGTCCAATGGAACATGGAATGCATTTAATCCTGAGACTGTGCGTCTCATGATAGGTACGTTTCCAGTTCAATTTTTAGATGTTTTATAATACACTGATGTTATATTGAACTTGATGATAAGATCCACACTTCACTTTAGCCTTTTAATACTAAAATAATAGGAAAGTGCTGGGTGTATACTTGTTGCCTATCGTTGTGTTTCGATAGGCGTATCAGGCAGCAAGTTTAATCAAAAAGGCCAGTTATTTTTATCATAATTTTTTATTAAGAATGGAAGTTTTCCTTTTGCTTTTTTAATCTGTAATTTTCCTGTACCTCTTTAGGATTTCCCATACCTACTGTACTTTCCCAGTTAGTTTTGAATGATTTATTCTTAATATTTTTAGTTACACACACACGCGCACATAAACTCACGCGTTCTTCCCATGGGGGGTAGGCAGAAACTACTAATCATACCATGCACAGACGGTGTCTGTGCATGGTATGATATTATCACCCATATTCTCCTCTCTCCATAATTATATTTTCCTTACTTTTTAGTTGAAATCTAATAAAATGTTTCTTTAATTTTTCAGGCATGTTTGACAAACAGAGCAGAGGTGTAATCAATTTTGAGGATTTTGGTGCCCTATGGAAATATGTAACTGATTGGCAAAACTGTTTCCGGTCGTTTGACAGAGATAGCTCCGGGAACATTGATAAGCTGGAGTTGAAGAATGCCCTCACAGCATTTGGGTATAGATTGTCAGATGAAGTGGTTAGCATCATGGTACAGAAGTTCGACAGATTCGGCCGCGGCACCATCTTGTTTGATGACTTTATCCAGTGTTGTGTCACTTTATATGTAAGTTGTTTTTATGTAGACGATTTCGAGCCAAATTAATATTAAAATTGGTATAACTTTTTTTTCCGTATACATGTGGCTTATTTGGTTTTTTTGTTTTCAGACTCTGACATCAGCATTCCGCAGTTACGACACGGACCAAGATGGCGTTATAACTATTCACTACGAACAATTCCTTAAGATGGTGTTCGGATTAAAGGTAAAAGTATAAAATATGTCTCCTTAATTGACTATCAATATTTTAAGCTGTAAAATATTAATAGTCAAACTCTATACGATTTTCGCTACAATCGAAACTTCCCATCAATCTCTGTATGTTCTGTCAATCACTCTCGTTTATTGGTTGACTGCGAAATATACGCCTCGCGTTGTTCGTCAACACCGCGAGCATATTATGGATACTCAAATGCTCGCAGAGCGGACACACCTTGTATTTGTATCAAGTGTTGGCCTAGTACAGACACCTGCATTTTTTGGATAACGCATATGTATTGAAATACTACACACTATATACAGTATGTTAACTAACAAAGGGCGTTCCCGTTAACCTGCAATAGTATAGCGTCTATACAAGCTAAAAAAAATATTACCATTAAAAAAAAAAAAATGTTTTTTTTTGTTTTTGTATAGTGAAATATTCACAAAAAATATTAAATTGTTACGGAAAATAAACTCTCTGTACACGCCCACTTGTCACTTGTTTTTCTACGTTGAAATACAAGTGTGCGTGCACAGAGTGTTTCTTTTACGATTAAATTTAATCGTTTTGTGAACATTACACGACACAAATAAAAAAAAATTTTTTTTTGGGTGGTAATATTTTTTTTTAGCATGTATACACGCTATACTATTGCAGGTTAACGGGAACGCCCTTTGTTAGTTAACATACTGTACATATGATAACTAATTAATGCAGGCTTCCTTAAACAGTGAATGATGAAAAATCGCGAATTCTTTTCTCGATTTCGGTATTTTATCGATTTAAGGCTGATTTTTTTAGTAACATTTAGACCAAACTAGATGGCATTTTTTAATAAAATCCTCCTATCTCTATCGGTTAGCGTAGCCGCTGTAGAGATTCATGCTTAAAACCTTCTGGGTAGATGATATGTTTGTTTTCTGCATGGTAGACATATAACCTTCATTTTAGAATTTAAGGGGCGTATCTTCTGCAGTCATCGCTTATTCACGATCACCTTTTATGTATTAAAATTAAGCTTGTTTGTGAACAAAGGAGAAGTTCAACTTCTCAGATGTGATTTGTGATATAAATAGGCAGAATGTGTGTTTTATAAATGTTAAGATTTAAATGTTATTTACTTGTAAATTCTGATTGTATTTTGTAAAACTGTATAGGTCTGAATATTTCTAAATGTAATCTATGTTATTATGTAAAGAAACGCCGCTCGTCTTCCATCTTAGCTTACTTTCGCATGATGTGAGGAAATCTAGCTCAATAATACTCAACCTGGCTCTGCCTTTGCCGCATGTGCTGCGCCTTTTTATGAGGCCATTTGTATACAACGTTACATTTAACTACTTGGCAAGATTCCAAAAATGTGTTTTGTGTAACTCTCAACATAATAAAAAATATTCCTCTTTGTTTTTATTGTTTAGAAATCGTCACGTCGCGTTTTTTAAGTTTCGCCAACGAATTAAAAGTAACGTGGTAGAAAAGATATCCAATAAGGGGTTTATTATTAAATGTTGCTTAAAGTACCTAATAAACGCCTTTAAAGTATAATTAGTGTGTCTATTGGATACAATTGTTGACTGCTTGCACTTCGACACGCGTCATCATATCAGGCTCGGGTCAAATAGTATATTATTGCATGTCAGACAATGTAGTAACGTAATATAAAATAACTTCTCTATAACATAGGCTTGGAAACGTTGAGTATTTTTGATCGATACTAAACGCCAACGTGCGTGGTAGGCGGGGTCATAAACGTGGGAGAGAGACGACACGACGAGACTCAACATTAGAAAACCCATTAATAAAAAATATTCGCCATCCTGCTCGCACGTTTATGAGCGCGACTGCCACCTTGGTGTGTAGTGGTCTTATTCTAATGATGCTAGCTGTTCAAAAATGTTTATTAGGATAAGGTATTTTGTTTAGCTACTCTTTTGGAATTAAATTGCTACTAAAAATATCGTGGCTCGATGCACTAATAGGAACATTTCTCTTTCGTCCAGTGTGTGCCGTAAACATCGCAGTTGAAATGGTCCCGGGAAAATGCTTTCAGGTCAACTGATACCCACCAATTTTATAATAAAATTGTAAAAGGTAATAATTAAATAAGAAATATTATATTTTGGTGTATTGTAAATCTGTGAACAAATAATCATGTTATCGTTACTTACTCAAAATGTTTCCATGGGTATATAATTTCCTCTAGACGCCTTAAATTCGAGGTATAATGGGGTACTCCCCAGCTACACCAAAGTTTTCTAGCTAATATAGCTGTGACCGCGGCTCTGCTCCTTAAAAACCTCAGGTAACAAATTTAATATGCTCAAACATAAATTAAATTCAAAATTATACTATATTAAGTAGTATTTGGAATAACATGTTTTGTATTTAAAATAAGACAACTTTTACATGAAAACGTTTTCAAGAGTTGCCTTGCCAAGTGTTTTCAAATTATACTTAGATCTATCTTACTGTTTGTTTTTTATTATAACTAAGTATTCAATTTTTAACTTATGATGAGAGAGCTCAAAAATGTTTCTGTGCATTCACCTCAATTTGTGAAAGCTTTGTATATTTACCTAAAATTTCTATAAATGCATAAGAATAGTACACGGTACATATTTTAAGATTTATTCTGCTATTGGTGTACTTATTGATAAAGTAAGTATCAAGTATAAATGAATCTGCTTTATGTAACTGCTAAGATGAAAATAAAACAAATATACAACGTTATTTTTGGTATAGTATTACGCCTAAACGTTATTGCCGACTCTTAAGAATCTACTTGTACTATACTCAAACATAACGTTGTTCATGTATAATAATGTGTCTATGTAAAATATATTAACAAAAGATTTAAAAGTACATCCTTATAAAGTAGATATAAAATGTAAGTACTAAAAAGAAAGAAAAAAGTTTTCCTATTGTGTATCAATATCAAAAATAAAGGCTTTGGAACCAGTCAATCATTTTTAAGACTAAAAGAAAATCATTGATATTCTTCAGCAATAGGAAAACTGAAAAATAATATTTTGTAATTGCAAACAATTGCAATAAAATTGAAGTTCATAAAATAATTTATTTCTTTTTAAATGTTTAAAATCATTATTACAGCTTATTATGAATGATCACAATGTGCAAACTATAATTTTTGCTGTTTAGGGAATACCTAAGTACAGACTTTTCAATAAATGTTTTTAAATTAAAGCGTTAATTTAATTCAAGAAAATCTTGTTTTTAACAAATGTGTATGTTTAGAATCTCCTTTGAATAAACCATGTGTGAAGTAAAATTGGGAGAGGCTTCACTAATTGGATAAGAAAGGTGCTATTTATCATATTCTCATTATTGTTCATGGTATTTATTATTAGAATGCCTTATCTGCTCAACTGTTGATTGGCCTTTAGAAGGCGGATAAAAATTAAAATTCTATTGTGTCTCATTAGTGACAGTTGGAGGTTTATGGTGATCATTTGATTTATCTAAATGTTTAAAAAGGTTGGTCTAATCTGTCTTCGGACTCCTTATTTTCCAAGCCCCTATGGTATATTTGAGCCAAATAAGGCCCAAGTCACAGCCCATCTGTAACCATGAAAGCACCGGCGTCACTTTGGAGCCCTCTATCTCCGTCCATCTAACTGGAATCTCGGCAATTGGAATGTTTAGTTTTTGTGCTATGTACAGAAGTTCTACGTCAAACGCCCTGGAAAAAAAAAGAACAACTTGATTATTGATTCATATTGATAGGTAAAACTCACGCACAAACTAAGAGTATGATAGTAAGTACAGGATGTTAGGTTAAACGAGGAAAGAACATACTTTTAGGGAGTGAAGTACTCATGAAAATTAACAACTGTTACTATGGGACCGAATTAAGAAAAAAAAAACAATTCTGCTATTAAATTTGTCCAGTTAAGGCTTCGCAGATTCGAGTATTACATCAGTGAGTGAGGAGAATTGGTAATAATCAGCTAGTCAATCTGTAGTGCTCAAAATCGAATCTTAGATTGTTACATGCTCCTGGCGAGGGAACGCTTTTATGCGAACATAAATGTATGTTACAGCTGTTTTTCTTTGTAATCTTTGTAACAGCCTGCATATATTTTTAGTGTCCGGTAACAAGGAAAATATAAAAAAAAAAAACTAAGCTTATCACTATTTCAATGTACTGGGAATTTACACAAAGGCGAAACTAAGTTGGTTAATTCTATCAAAGATTTTAACGCAGTTAGTTGTGTTGGAGATTCTTACCATCTGTTTACATGTAGACTTTTAAAACAAATGTCAGCTGCTCTCCTAGTGAACAACTTGAAGCCGCACTGTGTGTCTTTAATGCCTTTGACAGTGAACAGCCATACGAGGAAGTGGAAGCCATACATCAGAATATTCCTAAAAAAAGAAATATAAAAATATAATTATTTGAGTTTCAAAGCTTATTTTACAATACCACCAAGAGATTAAAACCATTTGATTTTTTATTTCTTTAAGGGCCGATTTAACCAAAGCCAGATAACTTTTATTCGGGGAATAAAATTGACGTCTGATAGTTTTTGTACAGAAAATCTGTCAAAAATTTAATATTTATGGATTAGACGTATAATAGGGTTAAACATTTGGTCGAATTCGCCCTAAGTTGGATACTATTATTACTTCTAACAGGCAATTAAATAATTTTAGGTTCTGTTCTGTCTGTTTGAAGACCTATATTTTACTGGCATTCTCTTTTCGCGATTGGTAAAATGTTCAAGTTTTTCTCATGGTATGTATGTATGTACGGTAGCCTCTTCATTATTTATTTATTTATTCATGTATGTATACAGGGCTGCTGTCCGCAACTCCACGTCCAAGCGCGTAATTATTTGCGCACGACATCCGTTTCATATCTATGGGAGTTTCAATACTATGCTCACAATTATCATAGAGAGGACTAGTAAGTAGTACGTATTATGATGTCATTTCTATGTAGTCATTAACTGGAGCATATAAATGGCGATGAGCAAACATTGTTTACAAAATAATCAGGATGTCAAATAGTGTTATCAATAGATTTAGAAGATTGAAATTATGTTTGTGTATAGATTATATCTTTTAAATAATTAAAGTTGTTGATATTAGGAGTAGGCAGAAACCACAGAACGCCACGTGCAATGGCCACGTCGTGCAGCTGTTCATACAAGTGCGCCGCCGCGAGTAACAGACTAATTTTTTTAAGGACATCGTCAATATCATCAGTTTATATTCTCTAGAGTGTTTAACCTCTGGTCAAACTGAAGCGAAGACTGCGCTAGATGCAGCACGAAATTCGTTCGCGCCGATTGTGTCAACTATCTTGTATGGATGTCTTTAAACTGGCGCGAACACTCGCGTGATTTCCTGCGCGTAGTCTCGTCTCGCGTGGTATTCGCGTCAGTGTGGTTAGAGCATCCGTCTAAATACATAGGTATTTCTTCACTGGTATTACCACAAAATAACAATATTCTTGAGAATTAAAAAGCTTAAAAAACAATGTATACATCTCTTACCTAAAAACGCTACGCGTCGCCAAAGATTCTTTTTCTAGATGCGCCCTAGATCCGATCACAATGGCTATGCAGTCGCTGATATCACTTGGCTGGGAGAATGGATCACACTTTGTAAGGCTCTTCAAAGCAACTTCTAGTTTTGTTAAGTCTTCGAATTTAGATGCCCCATCTGCATCAGCAAATAATATGCTGGCTCCTCTACAGCTCTCAATACCCTGTTGTAATATAAAGATGATTGATTGTAACACAGGAATAAAATATTAAATCATTGTGATGAGTGTGCTAATTTACAGGTCTGTATACTTATCTGAAAATCCATATTAATATTATAAATTCGAAAGTAACTCTGTTTGTCTGTATGTTACCTTTTCACTCCTAAACCACTGAACGGATTTCGATAAAATTTGGCAAGGAGATAGATGGCATCCCGGGGAAGGACAGGATACTATTTATCGACATACCACGCGGGCGAAGCCGCGGGCGGAAGCTAGTTATCAATAAATTAGAGCCTAGGCACATGAGTGTCGTAAAAATAAGGGCCCTGATGATTATCTGCAAATTTTTTTAATGTCATGGACTGCCTCCTAGCTTGCTGCCCACCTGATGGTTAGTCTCCTCCTCCAGAAACAAAGCTGAAATGTATCATGTGCCTGTAATTCAACCTTTAAACTGAACATAGCAACGTTGCTTGGTAACAGAGATAGGTAAGGTGGGAGCACTTCCCCATACAATTTCCTCTAGTACTTCTTTTTTTGTCAGTTTACACAAACCTGTTCTGATTAAATTCATACTTACTTCAAATTGTTTTGGAACAGAGTATACATATTAGTTTATGATCAATTCAGACTTACCAGCCTCACAGCACCACCTTTCCCTCTATTCTTGATCAGTTCAAGGCACCTCACTTTCTCACTGCCATACTTTATGGTGTAACCCTCGGTCACTTGAACGGTGCTGTCTCTACTGCCATCACTTACTACTATTATTTCATATTTGTACGAAGGCTGCTCTTTCACTCTGCCTTCTAAAAATTCTATGGCTTCATCAAGCATCGGTGGTACTAGAAAGATAATATTAATATACAATGATTTAACAAACGCAATGAGAAAGGGTTGTTTTTTTTAATTTGTAAAATTCATTATTGCTGATAAAATAAGAACAACACAGGTGAATGATAAATAACTTACATCTCTCTTCCTCATTGTAAGCAGGAACCACTACACTCAAGTGAACACTTTGTGGCTCTGTAATGTTTGGGAACGTTGCTTTACTCTTCGTTTTAGAATCATTGTATGTGGTCTCTTCTTGGAAGCGTTCCACCATTGGATATGGGTTTGTTATCACATATATTATGATGGAGATCTACAAAATACACAAGTAAAAACTCATTTTGTCAGTTGAATCTTGAAGAAGTCTTCATTCATAAACTATAATACATTTATATGTATACATTACATTACATACAATACATATGAAAAGTTTGCTGGAGAGAATTTTAGGTTATGAACGACTATTTGTTGATTTACAAGAATTACTACTCGAATTTGTTGTTTTACTCACCGAAACAAGTAATGTTACAGCGGCCGCAGAGCCGTATAGAATAATAGTCCAAATAAATATAAATAGATCCATTGTACTATTTTTAACTACTAGCTTGTTTTAATTACTATTTTTTTATAGTTTTTTCTTACTTGTTCAAACACAATTTGCTGAAGTTCAGGATTATTTGGAGGAATTAGCTGAACTGAAAATGAAAATATGCCTAGCCTAACCTACTGTCATTGATGATTTGTGTGTCCACAGAGCATGTCGCACACCTAGATAAAGAGTAGCACAACTCAAAAAACCTCTTTTTTCAGGAACAGCAAAAAACGTTTTACTCTTTTTCTATATGACCGATTTAAATTATTGTTGTATTATGTTGTATAATATTTTACTACGATATCAATTTGCTCAATTACGCACCTTCAAATACACGCATCACTTTTCAATTATTAAGTTTTGTGTTATGTTAGTAATCGTGACTAAATCATTGTTTAATATTTTTATCAACTCAAATTAATTCCATATTAGTGATTTTTTTTTAATTAATCCGCTCTTTTTCTTTATTTTTTCATAATCTTCACAGAAAGAGTAGTGTATCTAAATTATTATTTTGTACAATTATTATAATAATAATGAAGTAAAACATTATTTTTAGTTATGAAACATCTTTATTTGTTATTTAGGTAACAAACAAAATAAAGGTAATAAAAAACAGCACTTTTTTAAGAAATGCCTCGGAAAATAGAATGAACACCTTACATTATTCAAACTTTGAATAGGTTAGTAGTAAAACGTTTAAAAAAGTTGTGTTCAAAGGGCTGTGTTTTTGGGTAAGTAATAACACCTCTTTAATCAGTGCTAGAACCGTAAGTCTATGTATAAACTACAGGAAGAGTTATAAAAATACAGCCCTGTGAATTGTACATGACTTTCGTCTTTTCCATATTCATGCCGAGGCCAACACGCCGATAGGCTCCTTTTAGGCTGTGCAGCATCTATTTTGTAAAAATCTCATCGTGAAAACGTAGGGAGGTGAAGTGAACTTGAAGCTGTCTTTCCACATACTGCTAGGGATTGACACTATTGACAGCTCACTGTAAGCTCACTACATCTTCTATCTTTCAGAGATTTTTACAGAATCGATCGGCTGGTCTAACTATTCCAGCTTTCTGTGCCATTATGACAATGCCATTGGCAAAGCGAGGATGTGAGATGTACCTACTCGCCGTTCACGTTGAAACCCTGTCCAGTCCAGTCCAGGGTCTTGAAGACGACCAACGCATTGGTCTACAGTTCCACGTTTCACACGTTTCGCTGGTTGATGGTGGTGCTAACGTTGCTGGGTTCTTTTGTAACTCCATGGTGTCATTTTCCGAGATTTTTTCCAGCACCTTGCTGGTCGTCGAAGGTGTTGTTGAATTCTCTTGAATTTCGTATCTCCACATCACTGCTTTCAGAGTCATTTGAACTAGTCTCCATCGCCTTCTGTATAAGTAAAAGGCCACAGCCCCTCATCATCTGTAGCAAATAAATACGAAATTAATAAAATTCACGAATACTAAATCAACTCAAAAAGGTTTAAAAATTGCAGTATTTTATTAGAATTAAAATTTGAAAAAATCTGTTTCAAAAATACAAAAGCAACTCTAAATATGCCTTTAACAAAATAAACAATAGCATTTATTGTTTTAGAATAAGAGCGAATTTAAATTTAACCAGCAATAACAGACCAACTCAAATAGTGTTAAAAAATTTCACCAACACCCAACTATTTTGAATTAGTAAAATATAAATTACTTACATTTGTAAACAATACTAGGGTAAGTGGAAATAATTTGAAGAACGCCCAAGAAACAAGTCTGGTTCAATCACGAATACAAAATCAACTCAAAATAATTCACACTTGATTAATGTGGTTATACACGAATACTAAACTAAGTCAAAATAATTTAGTCTTTGTGCGTATTGACAGCATCTTCCCCTACGGCTCCATGTCGTAACTGGTGATGCGTTACTATTGTTGGTGGGAAGTGACTGTGGAGCTAATCAGAAAGACTGACTTAAAGCGCCATCTCATTCATATTAATGGAGATTTGTACACAGGTGTCTTTGGAGTCGATGTAGTTTTCGACGCAGATTCCGATAATAGCAATAACTCGATTTTGGATTATTTTGAGTTGTGCCACTCTTTATCTAGGTGTGCGATGTGTGTGTGTCGTTTACGTGACGTTGACACTCGACGTTTAGTTATTTTAGTATTGTACGTTATGATAAAGTTGTTGATGAATAGATGCTCCTATAGAAATGTACTGAATAGATTAACTGACTTGGTTTTACATTAGATCTTACAACCTTTTTGCGGTAGAAGAACTGCGTTCCGTGCATTTTTATCCATGTTATGTTTGTGATAAAATCTCATTTCTTTTTGTACCCTGATATTTGACTGGCCAGGTCCACTTAATCTGTTAAATCCAAATCTTTCTATACTTACTTTAAGACAAAATCACTTTTGAATCTTGCGGAAGTGTATATTTGTGCTCCTAAGACCGCGTAGGTGTACCGACACATAACCTACTATTGCGTAGTACTCGCAACCTGCGTACTAACGTGTAAGTATGACGGCCAAACGTCCCAAACGGCCCAAACGTTTTCAATCTGCCTAGCCTTTTCCCAACTATTGGCTATGTTGGGGTCGGCTTCTAGAGTCTGACCAACGAAAGCTGTCCACGAATTATTATCTGTTGAATTATTTTACTTCACTTATTACATGTCAAATTATTCTAAAGATAATGAAATACTCCTGTAAGTACGCATACTCGCACAATATGTCTTGAATAATAAATAGTATTGACTCCGCTTATGCAGTAGGTATAAAGCAAGTTCTTGATTTTTAAAATTGCCGCCTTTTTTCTTGGACAGCTTTCGTTGGTCAGACTCTAGGCTAACAGGATGCAGCTGAATACCAGTATTTTACATGGAGCGACTGACTGTCTGACCTCCACAACCCAGTAACTGGGTAATGGGTATTATGATTCCCCTTGGTAGGACTGGTTGTCAGACTTTCGGGCTTCTGACGACTGTCAAAGATCCACGAATGACAGACGGGACCAACGGCTTAACGTGCTTTCCGAGGCACGGAGGAGTCTCGATATGTAAAGATAGTCACTAATCCACCGACCAACCCAGCCAAGCGTAGCTCCTGATGGATCGACCCGGTGCGGCAGTCGGCTAGAGGATTTCAACATATTATTGAAAAGTTCAACATAATGCTGAAACGATAGCGCGGTCCGAAGGGCCTCGCACGTCCATAGTATATACAGCAGCTTTCCTCAACTCGTGAAAAATATATAGCTAGGTAGTAGGTACTATGAATGGTCACAATAACTAACCAAACCAATTCGAGGTGGGCAGCAGAAATAATTGAGCTCGCTCCTCTCACTCATGCAGCCTACCGATAGATCAAAAGGAAATCTATTCTATCCGAAGCGGCGTGCTAAAATTGATTATTTTTTTGTAATTATTCTTTTATTTCATTGAAAAAGAATAAATACCAAAAACAGCATACTGCAATACAATATATCAAATAAATGGGAGACACTTCTTATCTGTCTGGCCCATGTGCCCCTCTCAGAAATAAATCCTGGATCCCCTTGTTAATTATCATGTCTTGCGCCTGCGTGTTCCGTCAGCTGCACGTACGTTTCACGTGTTTGCCGCCATCACTTTCGATGGACGAAAGTGATGGCAAACACATAGCGGAATTCTGGCCCGAGTCCATTTAGATTGCCATAGACACGCTATGAAGAGAACGAAGCAAAAGGAGTATGTTAGTATCGGTGGCGCTCTGTAGTTTCTGCCCATGTGCTCATGAGGCCCATTTTTATTTTCAGGTGGGTGCATCTTCAGTTCAAAGAAGCGAGTTCGATCATTGTTGCAGTTCACCTCGGATATGTTAGGTTATTGTTTGTCCATTCTTTTATGGAGTAACTTTGTGCCTAAGCAGAAAACCTTATCAAATCAGCGAATGTAGGATTCAAGAGAGAGCGAAGCGAGCTTGATAATTTTGGCATCTCGCCTGGATTGGGATTGGTTTTATAATGTATATTCATACAGAAAGTGGACTATACTGAACTGTGTTGATTTATACAAAGAAGCAATAGGTATAATTTATTTAAGAAGAATTAAGATAGAGTAGGATGCAAGAGCGAGCGAAGTAAGCTAGATAATGTTAGCACCCTGCCTAGGGCCGATTAGATTTTCGGAAATAGGGGTTCAGTACCTACTTTGTCGACTAATGCACAGAAGCTTTAGAACTGGGAGATCGCAGAATGCAAGAGCGAGCGAAGCGAGCTCGATTTTTGGATCTCGCCTCGGATAGGTTAAGGTCTATAATACTATGTCGTAAAACCTGTATAACAAGTGTCATGTACCTAGATCGGTTATAATACCTACATCTGAAAGCAACGCTCGCAACGCTTCGCTCCCTCACTCCCTCGGTCAACGAAGACCCGGCAAGAAACTCCACCGTTGTATGAATGTACCTACCTGTGTATCCTTATTTACACAAGAGGCGCGCGTCGGTGGTTGTCCTGCGCAGGTGCAGTGCAGCTGATTTGGATGATGCGTGATGGGCATCATATTAATAACTAAGTTACACGTGTCACACGAAAGGAAGAAGTCTCACAGGTGTGGCCGTTAGGAGTACCTTATGTATTGTGTTCTGTGGACGTGGTGCTACAGTCAAGCGACGGAATGTTAGTAACTAAACAATAGTAATTAAATACCATAACATCACACCTTGCTTCCCCGAAGGATTGGGCAGGGGTGTAATACTAACTAATATCCGAACTATAATATTATAATTATGAATGTGAAATAAACGATTTTTTTATTTTTATTTTTTTATTTATTTTCAAATAATCAGATAACAGAGATCCGTAGTGTTAGTAAAGTACCTTATACCTAGTGTTAGTATATACATAAATTAAAAAATTAAAAATACATTTTGGGTGTGAGTCGTTTTGTAAAGAAGACGAACCCGGTTTCTCAGCCGGTCATCCTCTCCACAAAATGCCTCCTAAAAGGGGAAAACACATTCTCACTCACTGTTTCCAGAATGCTGTTGCCACTGGCCCGGGTTCTAGCTGCCACCGACGCAATTTTCTTCCGCACAATTGCATGGAAGCCGTCAGTACGGTTCTGCGTAAACATCTCTGACGCACTACAGAACCGGGGCAGTCTCAAAAGCATTCTAAAAACATTGTTGTACTGGACGCGCAGGATATCTAGCGACCTTTTGGTGTAGTTGATCCACAGACCACCCGTGTACAGACCCTGGCAATACGCTTTGAAAAGCGTTATTTTTACCTGGTCCGTGCAGCGAGCGAATCTACGAGCCAACATATTACCGCGGACCGCCAAAGCCCTGCGCTCCCTCTCAATGTCCACATTGTCCTTTAGGTCGTCGGTAAGCATATGTCCCAGATATTTGAATTGTTTAACTCTTCTTATGCTCAAGCCATTTAGGGTAAAGTTAGGTGAATAATCTGTACACCTACCGGCGACCCCAAAGACCATGTACTCACATTTCTTCACGTTATACACGAGCCCATGCCTAGCTGCGTAGTCCTCGCAAACTTTCAACATCTCTCCAATAGAACCTGCAGTCGGGCCCAGCAGCACCATGTCGTCTGCATAGCTGATGCTGTTAATATTTACACCACCCACCCGACAGCCAACACGCATACTGCTAAGCTCGACCATAAGGTCATTCACAAATAGGTTGAAGAGCCTGGGTGAGGTCAACCCTCCCTGCCTCACCCCGCACTCCAACCCATAAGCCTCGGAGAGACTGTTGGACCACTTTACTTGATTCGTTTGGTTAGCATACCAAAATTGCAAAACCTTACGAACTTCCGCCGGTACATTCCTGTCTTCTCCAGAGCACATCTTCTCAACTTCCTCCAGAGCACATCATATGACACAAGGTCAAAAGCCCTGGAAAGATCCAGGAAACAGGCATACACCGGCGTTTTACGATCTGTATAATATTGGACAGTATTCTTGAGACTTAGGATTGCACTTTCAGTGGACAGCCCAGGTTGAAACCCAAACTGTGAGTCGTGCAGGTCCAGATGTTTTTCCAAGCACGAATCAAGCATACTGTCCAATATTTTAGCAATGGTAGTTGCAAGAGAGATTGGCCGGTAGTTTCCCTTGTCCGAAATATCCCCTGTCCTGTTTTTGACAATCGGTACCACAATCGTTCTCATTAGCTCTGTCGGTAGGTGCGAGTGACTAATGCACATTGAATAAAACAGAGACAGGACCCTCGGCAGGTGAATACCAGCATACTTAAAATGCTCGATGCTGAGTCCATCGTGTCCGGGTGATTTACCTCTACTCATGTTTTTCACTACCGCCCTGACCTGTTTCGTCGAGAAAAACATTACCGGTTCCACTCTCTCACGGACGGACCCAACACCGGTCATCGTACCTGAGGGGCCAAGGGGTGATCGCATTTTGAAATGTTCCAATGCATTTTACTTTCATTATAATTATTATAAAAACACCAGCTGCGCCCCGCGGTTTCACCCGCGTAAGTCTCAATCCCGTGGGAATATCGGGAGTTTAGAAATATTCTATGTCCTATTCCAGGTCATAGTCTACCCATGTGCCAAATTTCATCCAAATCCGTTCAGCCGTTTTAGCGGGAAAGCGTATTATTAAAAAAAATCTGCTGTTCCCTACATTTTGACGAGCTGTGCAAAGATAGGTAACATAACAGCAGATTTTTTTTCTCAATTTCAGGTTTTGTCCCTTAGTGAAAGTTGTTCATATGATGAGTACAATGACCTCTTAAGAGATTTCGTGTATGAAAAGATAAGATACACCTTTTAAATAACACTGTTCGACCTTGGGGTTGAATCCAGGACACCACGGTCAACAGTCGACTTTAGTCGGCAATGAAGCACTGAAAAAAAACTGAACTGTGTTTTCTGAAAAAACTTACTGTGATAAGCAATTTAATTTGGTTAGAAGTCTTAGGTAAGTATATGGTAATAAAACACTTGTGATTTGCTTTGTTTCCAATATTTTATTAATTTGCATTAAGTTTCAATGTAAACGTGAACCTGTGTTAATATAAATTCTTTTACATTTTTCAAAAATATATAGAACACATATAAAGTAAAGATAAAATAAATAATTATTCGGTAAGTAAAGGTACTGGCGAAAAGGCTCTTCCAATAAGTTTATGAGCGGTAATTTAGAAATAATATAATAATAATACTACTTAATTTTCATTCTACTGTTATTTTACCATCAATCAGTAGGTATGGTTCCGTAGTTGTGATGAATGTATCCCAAGAACAAACTTAACATTCTAGTTGTAAAACATGTTCTCCCTTAGATTCCAAGTGCAAATGTAAGTTTGTACATACAAAATTCAGAGACTTGCCATGTTATTTCAAAACCATAGACTTCTTATAGGTTTCCCTGTAATCTAATAGTACATATTATAGAACTATTTTCTGTATTTTTTTAACATTTATGGTTGAGTAATTTCGAAGATAAGGGGCGGAATGGAAAATTTTCTTAAATAACTATAAAACTATTAATATTATAATAAAAAAAAAATATGTTTGACATCACGGTTAGCCCGTTCTATTTGATTTGTCACAGTCAGAAAATCTTTTTTTTTTAATATTCTTATCAGCCCCCCAAAATTGACCCCCTTATTCAAAATTAATTTATTTACGTTACACGTCCGTGTTTGGGCCACAGAAATACATATGTGTACCAAACAATATAATTGGTCCATTAGATTCAAAACAAATTGGCTGTGACACACGGACAGACACACGAGTGATCCTATAAGGAACCCTAAAAATACAATACTTTTTACAAATAACATATATCATAGGAGGTTGCTAGAAAAACTAACATAATCGAAAACTGTTGAAAACGTGCATTAGGTACAACGCGCTGTGTGAACGTAGTCTTACTAGGTGACATATTTTATACCATAATATAACCTAATTGTATACATATTTTAACAAACAATAGTACAGATCGATTCAAACTTAATGGCGGCTCGGAAGTTAGTTTTTAGCTGCGCAGTACCCCACCCCTCACCCCCGCTGTCACATGAAATTGTTACTGCGCAGCGACTCGCCTCATGTTCCGAGCCGCCATTAAGTTTGAATCGAACTGTACTTAATTAAAAAATACAAAAAAGGCTCTTATCAGCAAAGTGCTCCTCCACCTCGCTAGCGCGGTCACAACTCTAAGGCTGGCAGTATTGCCAGTTTTTAGGGCAAAGAACAAACTCTCTGGTCAGAATATGCTAACGTGTAACCATGGTGTTCGAAGCTGGAAAAACTCAAGAAGTGCCTAAGCATAGGCGCTACATGGTTAATTCTAATTTATTATTAACATTTCGTCATTTGAAACCCATGGGCTTCCTGGCCATTGGAGCGGTAAGGTTCAAAGCTAGACAAAATATTACCTAACCAATAGAATTCTATAAAAAAGTGACATCTTTTAGTGGAATTCTTTTGGTTAATGTTTGCACTTCTTCGCTCCACTCCACCAGGCTCCAAAATACAGGCCTTTTAAGAGGCAGTTTAACTTTAAAGAATTCCTATAAATTCAGCAACCCAGCCCGTGCCACCATTATTCATGGTAGTTACAAACACTATCTTCACAAAGTTATCCGCACTCGTGTAATCGGCAGGTACGTCCTCACAGAACGTTCGCACTACTACACCCTTACTGTCTACGAGCTGCACATAATTCTGATCGCAACTAACACCCAAGTCGAACGTAGGGAAATGTAGCAGTAAACGTGTGCCTAAGGGAGTCTCAAGCTCCCACTCGCAGCTCGATACCCGCCTGTAAACGTTCGGGTACAGGGGACTGGTCACTTTACCCACCACACTGTGCAGTTTTCCACCGCATCCACGACCCTTATCGGATATCACGTAAACCAAATCGAACATGACACGATCACCAGCATTTTCATGATTGTGCAATAACAAATATCTACCAGTGGAGAAGACAGGGTTATTACTCTCATATTCTGTGAGAATTTTAGAAAGTCTTGGCGCACTAGCGTTATTACCGTCAAAAAATTCAAGATAACAATCTCCGTTCCAGTAACTTGGGACGGCGTTCAAGAAATACGCGGATATCGTATAGTTAACTGGAGCAGTGATCAGCGTGTAACAGTCATGGTTGGGGTTACTATCAAAGTCATTTACATAAATAGCCTGAACTCGTCCGTGAGGCTCCGTATAATTTCTACCACAAAATCCTGTGAACACTGCTTCTATTTCCATACCTTTATATACATTAGAATCGGAGTCTGCTGATGTTATTAAGTTAATAGACGTAGTTCCGTAAACATAAAAGTCCGTAGGCTCCTTACGCCCGCATAGCTCAAACTGATAGGGAAAGCGCAAAGAGCTGTCGTAAAAGGAACTACGGCTAAAGAAGTCATCCGTCCTTTGATTTAAGATAAAATCTTTCCCGAGTGAAGTATTTTGAACGCCAGGATTGCTGGATATTAGCAGCCTGTCTCTATTGCAGCGCTTTACGCCTGTACTATCAGTGTCGGGGGGCTGTATGTCTAAATCTTTAACAGTGATACGGAGTAAAACGTAAGGATACGCACTAACATCCAAGCGGTATGCGCAATGAAGCCCCCGAGGAATGGATCCTGTTTCATAACCGGGAGATTTTAAGCGTTGTGGCGTATAGCTAACTGAAATGACGGAAGTCCCACATGCTGCCGGCTGAGCTGTTAATGTGGATACAAAGCCTTGACTTCCTATTTCACCATCCGTGGACAGCCTGACGCTCATCACATTTCCAGATGAAATTAATTGCGGTGGGAGGCTGTGGCCACAGTAGGTTCCTATTACTAAGGCATTAGGATTTAAGCCATCCATTATTTCAACTAAGTCGCAATCGCATTTACTGTACCCTATAGCAGTTTGGTTGATATTTTGGCAAGGGGCTATGTGGAACAAGGTGAATTCGATTTTTATAACAGTGTCAGGTGGTGATATTATTGACCAATGACAATCTAAGAATTCTTCGTATACAGCATGATCCATGAAAGGAGATTTCAGAGCTTGCGATGACGCGGTTGTTAAATTAATAAGTCCGCCACATTTAGCTGCTTCAGAATAGCTAAAGTAAACTTGAACTTTGAAGCCTTTAAGGTTTACACTAGCGTCTGAGACAAACTGTAACAACGCTGTGGTCCCTTTGCTCCTAAGTGTTGTCGTTGAGTTGATATTACCACACATTAGCGCTAAACGCTTATCATCATCAATTTGGAGTCCATCATACACTGCTATATAATCATTATAACAATCTCTTTGGCTTTCTAAGTCAATATAAAGGAATTTAAGTACAATAATCTTGGTAGGTGGTGCTTCAATGAACCACGTGCAGTTCATATTTAATTCGTAAAATTCAGAAAGCGATGATGTTAGTACAGCAGTCTCGTTTACTCTGCCTCCACATGAATATATAGAATAAGCAATTTTAAATCCTTTCCTTTGTATATATTTATCACTGTTAAATGTTAATGATACTTTTTCAGACTGAGTTGTGACGGGAGGAATTTTGTCACCGCAGTAAACTTCGTACAGATAGTTATAATCCGACTGGCCTGATAATGTTAAATTATCAGACAAACAGTCAGGAGTAGAGCCTTCTAGTTCAAAATCGAGGAACTGGAGCACAACTTTGTTGTTTGGAGCAGATATTTCATATTGGCAACTCATACGTGGTCGGTATCTATATGGAAAACCTGGACTATATAAAAATTGTTCTTTAAGAGTTGCTTCATAATTTCCGCCGCATATAGAATCCCATTCAGCTTTGAATCCATCGAGATTTTTATCAGCATCTGTACGTAATACAACTTTCATGCGATTAAAGGTTGAATTATATATAGGTGGTGTGTTTCGTCCACATACCCTTGCTATCTCCGTGTAAACGTCGTCTTTCCAGTCATAAATTATAACAGCATCTTTAGTGCAATTTGTTGTATCCTCAACAAAAAATCGTTCTACAAATTTAAGAGTTACTCTGTAGCCTAAATCAGCCTCTATTTCCCAGGAGCATTCCTGGTTAGGAAAATAATTTTTAGGATAATTAGGCGACACAAATGTGGTTTGATATGAACTAAGATATCCGCCACATTGATCAGTAACAGCTTTAACCATAAGCTTTATATTTGTATTGTTTTTCACATTCGAATGATACTGAATGTACATGTTACTGAAATGCATAACTAATGGGCTATCTAAAAGTGTTTCTTTGCAATAAGTACCAATTTCAGGTGTGTTTTGTCTTATGTTTGAACTTATTTTCAAATACTCGTCATCACAATTTAACGAGAAATGCCCTTCCATTTTAATTTCAACTCTATTACTCGGGCTAGGAAGAATCCAAGCACAATCTATGGTATCATTATAAGAATCAGGTAAGTTTAAAATATTTACAGGATCTTCTCCTACTTGAATAACACCACCACATGGTTGAGGTTTCAATTCTATATGGAAGTAAAACGAACTCAATCTACTTTTTATTGCAGTAACATCAATTATTGGTGATGGTATTCTGTATGATATATCAGTGTTCCCACAAAAGTCCAGAGAAAACCTATTTTTAATAGATGACTTAATAATAACTCGAGGATCAAAGAATTTGCAACGTGTTCTGGTTACTGACGAATTTATCTTAGCCGTTAAAAATATGGAATTGTAAGTAAGATTTGTTGAAAGAGCATTGTAATCATTATTTGCGTTTGCTTGACTATTATAATGCCATTCACAAGTGTATGATCGGTTTAAGACTGGTGATACGAGAACCGGGTTCATATCTGATAAATCTCCGCCGCATAGTGCTTGTTCGTCAGAGCTAAATCTAGCTTTGAAGCGGTGAGAGGAAAACGTACGGTTGCGCCATACAAAAAGTGCCAATGTGTTTCCGGAAGACTCAAAAACATTTGTCCCAGGAATATAATCGTCACTAGGAATTGTTTGTATAACAGTATGAAAGGCTAAGTCATTGTACATTCCAATTCTATGCTTTTCTGCGTCCACGTCTATAAGCTCTAAACGCACTCTTCGAGACTTATTTGGTACTTTTATTTGCCATTGGCAGTACCCTAATGTGGTTTCTTGAGGATAACTAGGAGAAGTTAAGAAACCGTCTGAAGCCGTTATTACCCCACCACAAATAGGTCGGGATGAATTAAAGCTGATTCGAAATCCTCTATTGTTCGATGTTTGATCCCATACATCCGGCTTACCGATATAAAGTTTAATACTAAACTCATTACTTGATGTTTCAATCTGATCAAGGGAGCGATCATAATCATTACATATGCTTTTTAGTACGGTGATAGTGTCATTGGTAAGCATAGTTTCTTCGATTGTTATTTTGGTTGCACAAGCTAACTCAGATTGAGGTAACTCAATATCTTCAGGCTTAATTCGAAAAACGTGTCTTGGAGGTCCTATAATGTGCCACTCACATACTGTTCCGTAAGGAAGCATTTGCATGTGCGGGTACCCAGGCGATGTCAGTTCGCCAGCATCGGTGACAATGGTTCCACCACACGTATCGATGGATACGTTGGCTTTGAATCCATTTCGCGGTTCTGCCAACTGAGTTATGTATTTAATATACATTGTATTGCCATTACTCTTAATGGTTCCAGGTTTATCATTGCCACAATATTGGCCATGTAGAGGAGAATATTTTGATGATCCAAATCTTATTTCCACGGCTTCTGTTCCGCAATCATCTACGTGATCCAAGTCAAATCTACCAATAAAATCTATTTTAATAATTTCTCCAGGTGGGCCGGTAAAGACCCACTCGCATTCTGAATACGGAACTGGCACTAATGGATAATTTGGTGAATTTATTATTTCCCAATTGTGGTCAGAAGTAAGAGATGATGTAGATCCACATTCATAATTGTTTTCTTCGTAATTAACCACAAAACTTTGATAAGTGAATGATCCCTTTGTGTAACTTATAAATAAAGAATTACTAGAAGTAGTTATATCTGCTTTATTTTCGTGATCGTAACCGCAATACTTTCCGCTTGCCAAAAGGGGCGCTTCCTCAGAATCGCCATTCCGTAAAACAACGTATGTTGCGCAGTCATCATTTTTATTTGTGATGTTAAAATTATTTAATTCTAATTTGATAGTTCTGCCGGGGCGCACTTTGACAACCCAGTTGCATTTAATTTTGTGCATATACCGATACTCCGGCTGTACATCCCACCAAGTCGGACCGACTTCACCGGACAAACCAGTCACTAGTCCTCCGCACTTAGACTTGACTCGAGCAAGAAATCCTTTCCTAGTAATGGATGAATCTGTTTTGAATTTAATTTTCATGTGAGTGGATGAATTAAATCCTATTTTGGCTGATTCTGTAGTACATATATTTTCATTGACAGGCTTCCAATTTCCAGGAGTGTCAGAGGAATAAATAGAAACCGAATCTGCAAAACAAGAGTGGGTATCTTCGATATTAAAATCTACGAAATTTAAACTTAAATGTCTTCCCATTTGTGATTTGTATACCCATTCACAGTTTAAATCATCTGAATAGTCCTTTGGATAATTCGGTGACGTTAAAGTAATCGTACCGTTTTCTGGCAAAACTGTTACCGTCTCATTCGAACCACAGTTAATTCTATCTCCAGTTTCAGGTTCAGAATTTCTAGAAGCTTTTGTCCAACTCATATGAAACATCGATCCCGTATTTGATTCATCCGTTGTAAGAGTCATGAAAATTACACTGGAAGAGCTCTGAATGATTTTTGTTTCAACCAGTACACCATTTAGTTCTTCTAAAATTGGAGCAGTTGAATCATATCCATCATACACAGTCAATTTGTTATAGTTTACGTCGCTGTGTGAATAAATTTCCAAAACATCAAGTGTAATAGTTATAGTATCTGAACCGGTAACAAGCACGCGCCAACTGTATTCGCCAGATCCTAAATAACGAGTGGGGTACAATGGTGAAGATACCTCGCCACTATCTCCCATAATATCATTTTCTCTTTGGAATCCATAATGTAAGAGAAAACCGTGACCACTGGTTTGGGAATTACTGTGGAACTTAACATATATTTGTGATGCTGTGCTATGATTGCTAGGAGTTTCACTACTACAATATACACCCAATAGCCGACCTGCACCATTATTTTCCCGAACTTCTACGTAGTCGTCGTTACAACCTTCAGAGAATTCTAAGTCAAATTGCTCGAATTGGACGTATGCTGTGTTTCCAGGCGATGATTTTAGTACCCATTCACAATCAGTGTTTACGGGATACGGGCCCGGATAGTTTGGAGACGCGATGGTTCCTTCTTCTGAAGTTAATGCACCTCCGCAGGCGTTACTAAGTGGTGAATAGTGAGCTGCGAACATTCCAGTAGTTCTGCCGGTGTAACTGCCGAACTCTATCGTCACGGCACTACCGCGGCTGACAATCATAGGTGGAACTTTGCGTCCACAATATTCCCCGATTAGCGGAGCACTATTGTCATCTCCGTCGAGAACTCGTAGGAAAGATGAGGGGCATGTTCTATTTGTGACTACATTACTGTCTTTTGGCAACGACATTAGAGTTAAGGTTAAATATATTTTTTGATCGGGTGAATCCGCAACAATAGTCCAAACACAACTTTTGTTGGTATGTTGAACAAAATTATCGCTTTGTATGACACCTTCATGTGCAGCACTTATAAGAGCACCACACGTAATAGTAAAGTTAGCTTTGAAACCTTTGGCCGTTCCATAGGCATCGGTTTTGAATTGCACAACTACGCTATTGTACTTGCTAACAAATTGTGTTCCATTTGAATTTGGACATATACGGTACGTGTAATTTGAGGAAGGTCTAAAGTTTTTGTCATAATCGTAGATTTGAATCGAATCTCCACAGACGCCTTCCTCATCATCGAGGTCAAAAACAGAATAAAGATCTAGATCCATAAAGTTAAGTTCAACACGATGATATGCGGGGACGGAAATATACCAAAAACAATCCAAATTATTGTCATAATTCTTTGGGTAGTTCTTAGAGTATATAAGCCCAGATTTGGAATTCATAACACCTCCACATTTCGAATTGGTAGATCGAAATTGTGATGAGAAGTGAACATCTCGGAGTGTTGACCGTTTGGACAAACGGACCAACATGAAATTGCTATCAGATTGCACAGACACGAATTCTCGGTGGCAAATTTTTGTAAGAAGTGGAGCCATTGTATTTTGACCGTTGTATATTTCAATAGCATCAATAGAACAATTAGCGGTATCTGTCATATAAACGTCTGTAAATGTGATTATGATACTCTTACCTATTTGTGTTTCTATCAGCCACTCACAATCAAGTTCCTGATCGTTAGTTTTACTTTTATCGAGAATAATGGAGCCTGTGGGCTTTTTAATATGTCCTCCACATCCATAACTGATCCATTCTAAACGGAACCCAGTGCGGGGCATATAAATACCAGAGGAAAATTTTATTTGCAATGTATTACTCTTTGTACTAATTGCACGGGGAGTTGCACTGCCACAGATTTTACTAGAATAATTTGGATCAGTTAACTCTTTTGTTTGCAAGTAATCTAGACGGCAATCGTCGTTGTTTATATTAAGCCGAGATCTCATCCAATTACGATAAAATCGGTGGGTTTTGTAAACATCAAAGTGTGTAAAGGTCACATTAATTTTATTTCCTTTGGGAACTGTGATGCCCCATACACAATATAAGTTCAACGGGTAATTACTTGGATAACCCGGACTCTCAATTACTCCGTATCTTCCGGTTATATTGTTATTACATATTGTTTGGTAATTAAAGAGAAATCCTTTACCGCCCTGGTATATATCAGATCTAAATTTAACGTATGCATAATTAGTTGATGTTTCGATGCTAGCTAGCTCCGGTGACATGTAACAATGTTTTCCTAATATGGAGGCACTCGTATCGCGACCGTCAAATATTTCTACATAATCGTCTCTACAATTAGGAGTTCTTTCTAGATCAAGCTCTGTGAATGTAATACGGATCCGTGAGCCCTCACTGGTAACTATTCTATAGAAACATTCGGCGTTTTCGTTGTAATCATTTGGATAATTCGGCGATGATACAGACCCAGAAGGGCTCGTCAGTGTTCCTCCGCATCCTGTTACAGTACCATCCCACTCAATTTTGAAACCAGTCCCGGTTAAATAGAAATCAGAATGAAAATGGAGATGTATAGCATTAGATAATGATACGATTCGTTTTGATTGGAACATCCCACAATACTGGCCGATCAATGGTGAATTTTCGTTGCCACCATTTCTTATTTCCAAAAAGTCACCGAGGTTACATTTGTCTCGTATAGGTCGTTCTAGATTAAACTGTGAAATGTTGAGCATTATCTGTTGGCCAACCGGCACCGTTATGATCCATGTGCAGTCGCGATTGGGTTCGTACGACCGAGGCCAGCCGGGAGAGTATATGAAGCCATGAGTTTTAATATACGCTCCACCGCAATGAGATTTTTCATCCAAAAATGTATACGATACAGAAAACCCAGAAGAACGAATACTGCCATCAGACTCAAAATTTAACATGAACCGGTTAGTGGATGTGGTCAAGGCGGGAGGCGCGTGACTGCCACAGTATTTGCCCAATACATTATTTTCATTGTTATCGTCTATCTCCACCAGCTCCAGGTAATCGCTGCCACAGCTGGGCATGTCCTCAATGTCAAACCTGTTCCATGTTAACTTTATGTGCATTCCTTCAGGGGCAATTAGTAACCACTTGCAGGTCTGATAGTTTTTGTATGTAGCAGTATCTCCGGACGGATGATTTATTAGTCCAGTGGTCTCTCTGTAGATACCCCCGCACTCTGTATTGATTGTAGTATAGTTAGCATAGAATCCCGTGCCCGAAATACTTAAATCTGATGTGAATCTTATGTACATATAATTAAGAGTGGATGTTTGAACGGGCGGCGTGTGCGCGGCACCTCCGCAGTATCTGCCTAGTAAAGTAGAGTTCTGGTCGTGGCCGTCCCTGAGCTCAACGCTATCGTACCTGCAGTCGTAGTACCGGTTGTCTTCAATATCAAAATCTTGAAATGTTAATTCTATTGCTTTGCCCGGAACTGTTTTGATGATATAAACACACAATTTGTTCTCTGGATAACTGAACGGATAACCGGGTGATTTTATAATTCCACTGTCACCTTCTATAGTTTTCTCGCATATGGCCTCGTAGGTGATTCGAAAACCATCGGCAGGCATACTTCTATCAGTTTTAAATTTAAAATATAGTTCATTCGACGATGATGTATATGATTTGGGAAAAGTAGTTCCACAAAATTTCCCGATGAGTCGTGAATCCGGAGATGGACCGTCATAAATTTTTAAATAATCGTATTGACATCTAAAAGAGCGTTCAAGCTTGAATAATTTGAAGTCTATTTTTATCTTGGTATCCAAGCTAGTTTTAATTTTATAATCGCATAATAAATTACTTAGGTAAAGCCCGTTATAAGTAGGAGAAACGAGTTCCCCCTTATCGGCAGTGTAGTAACCTCCACAGCCAGGAATGCCTTCGACAGGCGCGTAAGCAATTTGGAATCCATGTCCCGCACCGTAAGCGTCTGAATGAAAGTGTATCAACATATCGGAGCCTGCCGACTGCACGGGCGCGGGCTGTGTAGTGTTACAGTACCTATTGATAAGCGGATCCGTCATATGTTCACCGTCATAAATAGCTAAATAGTCGAAACTACAGTTTGAATGTGATTCAATATCGAGAGCAAAGAAATGTAAGTTAATCCTTTTACCGAGAGTGGTCGTTAAGCGCCAATAGCAATCACGATTAGGGGGGTAAAGGCCGGGAGAGCCTGGGGAGCTGATGTGACCGTGCGTAGTGGCGTCCACCTCACCCCCGCACACTGGATTTATACTAGTCCAGTGTAGTGCAAACCCGTCTTTAGCTACTGTTTTGTCTGAATGGAACCAGAAATATAAATTGTTATGACTTGATACAATGTTACCGCCTTTAGGATAATTATTACCACAAAATCTTCCTATAAGTTGACTAGAAGATTTTCGGCCATCGTGAATTTGTAGGAAATCGTACATACATTCGGGACTTCCTTCTAAATTAAATTTACTGAACGTAACATTAATGACTTTATCAGGAGCTGTGTGTATTACCCAAGCGCATTGAGAATTATGATTATACGTCGTATTAGTCAAAGGATAAACAATGCTGCCTTCTTCGTTATCTAAAACACCACCACAAGACTTTGTCCTTACCTGACACAAGGCGCCCGAGTACTGTGCCGCGCACTCACATCGGAAGCCTCCAATTGCACTGTCGTCTGGTCTACAGATTCCTCCGTTGTGGCAAGGATTCACTCCGCAAACGGCGCTGGGCATTTCACAGTGAGCGCCGCCGTAGCCCTTGAAACAGATACAGGTGTAGCCGGTACGAAGGGAATGGCATTGTCCGTGGATGCCACATGGATTGATTTCACAACCATCAGTGTAGTTGCCCCCGCCTGTTGCAACGTAGCAGCCACTGATTCCTACACCATCGCCTTGCATGCCGTCGGGGCATATACATTGTGCTGATTGGCCAGTTGGCGATACGCTTTCTATGCACTGCGCAGAAGGGTGGCATCCTCCATGACCGATGTTGCACGTACCTCTCCAAGAGCACGTAACTCCGTCACCTTGGTAGCCAGGTGGACATGAGCCACATATTCGGGAGCCGATGGTGTTGTGACATGTCACTAAAGGACTGCAACCTCCGTTGGGTATAGTTGTGCATTCGTCGATGTCGTAACAGCTGTGACCATCGCCTTCGTAACCAGAAGGACACTGTCCACAGCGGAATGAGCCCGGCAGATTGATACAGTCAACCTTGGGATTCACGGAACACCGAGGACCTTGATATGATTCACATTCGTTAATATCGGTTAAGCAAGCGACACCGGTACCATTCGTTGTCCATCCCTGGTTGCATATGCATTGAACGCCCTCTCCTGAAGTTACTTGTATGCAGGTTCCATAGCCACACATTTCAAAGTTACCACCTGAACAATCCTTTTCCTTCCTAGTGCAATGTAAGCCAAACCAGCCAGATTTGCATAAACACTCATAAAATCCTGGTCTGTTGATGCACGTAGCTCCATTTTGACAGCCAAGGTCCGTTCCAGCGAAATTCCGGCATTCGTTTACATCGACGTCACAATCTCTGCCTTCCCAATTTGAAGGGCAAAGACAATGATAGCCGTTTACTAGGTTGAGGCAAGTTCCACCATGTTCGCACGGATGAGATTGACATTCGTCTTTTCCTCTATTATTCAATTGAATTTGTAGATTTAGCACTTTCCTGTGAATATTGTTAACTTTCCGCCAAAGCATGGATATATTGAAAAGGAAGTCATTCGGAAGCGTAGAATCCTTGTTCTCTAATCTCTCAAGTCTTTCTAATATACCATTTATGTTCTTGTCGGTGTTTTCATTATTCGATGGCTGGTACTGCGTTCCCTCACTCGGGCTGTCTGGTTTGAGTATGTTAATATCACCAACAAAGATGCTTGATTTCGGTCCATTGGGGCGTAGATATATATTTTTATCAAATGCTGGTTCTAGAATTAGATCACCTCCCGAAGTCTTGATTTTTGGTCGGTCCTGGTAGATTTCACAATCAAGAGGAACAAAACAAAGTACGCCTAGCAGGAAGAGACATTTTCCGAGTGTGCTGCACATGGTCCATGTGTCTAGGTAGACGGTTGTGTTCGCACTGTGTGCTGCACTGCTATTTCGAGCGCCACTATACCTTGTATTATCAAAGGGGGCGTATTGTTGTACGCCCCTAGCTATGATTACTTGTTTATGATTAACCGATTCGGGCCATCTGGTGTAATCGATGATATGTGTTTTCTAGAATATCATAAGATTATATTACTTTGTATGATTATGATTATTTAAATCGGTATCGGGCTGTTGTTTTTGTGGTTACGTACGATAGCTCTCACGCCGCATTTTGATTGAATACTAGTTCCTGCCCACGACTTCGTTCGTGTGGAATGTTTGTGGACATTTTTATAAACCTTTTCTGTATACCTAGTTTGTAGTTTTCGTCTAAGCAACTAAATACAGAAAGTGAGGGACTGATGACGCGGGAGCAAAGTACCATGTACATGTGATCATATGTCGTTGTGAGAAGGAGCTTAACCCGAGGTCGACACCCGCAGCCTGGGGTAGCAATTTCCCATTGCTTACGAAGTTTATCGTTTTTTAGGGTTCCGTAGTCAACAAGGAACCCTTATAGTTTCGCCATGTCCGCCTGTCTGTCTGTTTGTCCGCAGCTTAGCTCGGAGAATCTTAGTACTAGAAAGCTGTAATTTGGTATGGGCTAATACTTACATATAATTCACGCCGACAAAGTGGTAAAATAAAATCACGAAGAACATTTTTTTAGGCTACCTCCCGTACGCCTAAAGTGGGGATGTTACTTTTTTCTCGTCTATCCCATGGTGTGGGGTGTCGTTCGAAAGTTCGTTCAAAAATATTGTGAGTTTGTGAAAACTAAGCGAAATATTAAGCTTTAAAGTGCTAATTTTTGTTAGTCAAGTGTCCCCCCCTCCCCTGCCAGCTAAATGGTAGGTTTTGCAGATGTGAAAAAAATCGCGGCAGTAGTATATTTAACGTAATTAACAGGGAAACTACTACAGCTAAGTAGGCTCTACAAGTTACCGAGTAATAATCGGCCAACTTACATTTGCAGTTGCAAAAACATATTCTCTCCCATACATTCCGTATGTTAACGTACAAGTTTTTCAACTGGTGAGGACTGTAAGCACCTTCTTCCTTCTAGTGGAAAAACATTAACCGTGCTCACACAGAATATTCGCAGCATAAATCGAAACATGAACGGATTTGAAGTGTTGCTACAGAATCTTGACATTAGCTGTGATATTATCGTCTTAACCGAATGTTGGTTGTCAAAACAGACAGTCAATTTACCACCACTTGACGGTTACTATTCTTATAAAACTGACAGAAACACTAACCAAAACGATGGACTAGTAGTATATATCAAACATAATTTACGGACAATAAAAGAAGAACCTGTATCTCAAGATTGTAATTGCTTGATAATCAAAATTATCCCCGATACGGTAGTTATGGCTATTTATAGACCTCCCTCTCAAAATATGGACAGATTTTTAGACTCGCTTGACACAAACCTAAAAAACATAACATCGTTTAAAAACATAATACTTTTGGGCGATATAAACATTAACATTGCTTCCGGGAAATCCGATACCCATGTACATAATTATCTGAATATTTGCTCATTTCATGGACTTCTACCAGCTCACTATCACCCCACGCATCAGAGTGGCTCATGTTTAGACCATATCATTCTAAAATCAAAAAATCCATCCAAAACATTGGTTACTAATTCTTCGCTTACCGATCATCAAGCTGTTTTACTAACATTGCAAATACGTTCACCTAGAAAAAACTGCATGCGTAGCTACACTAAAGTCAATATGACAAACCTGGAAAATGACTTACGCGGTATTAATTTTGACCCGGTTTATAATTCAAACGATGCTAATATATCGTTGAATTATTTCATAGATTCTCTACAATATGCAATAAGGAAAAACACATTTACTAAGACAATACCTAGAAAGTATAGTTGTATTAAACCCTGGATCACACCCGGTCTCGTTCGTTGCATAAGACATAGAGATAAACTTCACCTAAAATTGAAACTAGCACCTGATAATGAAATACTTTCTGTTACATATAAAAGGTATCGAAACTTCTGTAATAATCTTTTGAAAAAACTAAAAAATCAGTTTGATAAAAATGAATTACAGAAGGCGGGGAAAAATAGTAAACTTGTATGGAAATTTATAAAAACGAATACATTTAGATCAAAAAATCCCGAACCTCCGTATGATTTACTATCAACAGAGTCAAACCCATCCGAAGCAATGAATAACGTAAACAACTTTTTTGCTAACGTTGGTAAAAGCCTGGTTGAAAAATCTTTAAATTCTAATCATTTTTGCCATCAAATCCCGACTACGACCTCCTCTACACTAAATTCTTTTGTTTTATTAGACACTGACATTGACGAAGTAGTAAGCACAATAAACGGGTTAAAGGATGTTTGTGCTACTGGGTGGGATAACATACCTAATAATATACTAAAAAGATTTAAATTCCTACTTGCACCTCCACTAACACACATATTTCAGTTATGTTTATCTACAGGAGTATTCCCCAAACTTCTTAAAAAAGCTGTGGTCACACCTGTCTTCAAATCTGGAGACAAAAGTTGTGTGAATAACTACAGACCCATTTCAGTGTTAACAGGCATCTCAAAAATTTTAGAAAAAATCATTAACAGCAGATTGATAAAATATTTGGAAGATAACAAACTTCTTTCAGATAGTCAATTTGGTTTTAGGCCAAAAAGATCAACCAGCCAAGCGGTACACAAATTGATTAACTATGTTACTACCAATCTAGATAAGGGAATGCACACAATTGGTATCTTTTTAGACCTTGCCAAGGCCTTCGACACTATTTCGTGTACTTTACTTCTGCACAAGCTTGAAACACTTGGGATAAGAGGATCGCAACTTCAACTATTATCTGATTATCTTAGCGATCGTCAGCAATGTGTAAAAATTGATCATTATACAAGTTCTGAACTTAAAAATAGTTGTTTTGGAATTCCACAAGGAAGCATTTTGGGCCCTACGTTATTTTTAATCTATATTGATGCGCTGTGCCGCCTGTCACTCCAAAATGGTATCATAATGTCTTATGCGGATGACACCGCTCTATTGTTCTCAGCTAAATCAAGAGTTGAGGTCTATGAGCATGCTCAGAATGGTTTTAACAATGTGACCAATTGGCTTCATAATAATCTACTAACATTAAATGCAGATAAAACAAAATACATTTTATTTACAATGAGAAATACTAACATACCGCTTACTAATATAAACATTTACGCGCATAATTGTAGCAGGTACGCTGACACCGCATGTTCCTGCCCCACTTTAGCAAAAGCTGACCATGTAAAATATCTAGGTGTCACTATTGACACTAATCTAAATTTCCGTATTCACATCGATTTGCTATGTACTAGAGTGCGCAAACTAATATATGTCTTTAAGAATTTACGAAACATAGCAGACTATAAATTAATTAAACAGGTTTATTTAGCTTTGTGTCAATCCATTCTTACATATTGCATAACTTCTTGGGGTGGTGCTGCAAAAACAATTCTACTCCCTCTAGAGCGTGCTCAAAGAGCAATTTTAAAGGTGGCTACCTTTCGCCCTTTTAGATTTCCTACGCAAGAGCTCTATTTAGCATGCAATGTACTAACAGTACGGCAATTATTTATACTAAGCATAGTACTACACCAGCACACTGCACTTCCTTTTGACCCAGTACCTTCCGACAAGAGAAGGAAGGACTTGGTTTGCATAAATCCTCAAACCAGTCATGCGTTTGCTAAACGATTTTATGTATTTTTAGGACCTTTTCTATATAATAGGCTCAACAAGTTATTAAGCTTCTATAGTGTAAGCCATAAGATATGTAGTAAAATGTTATCTGAATATTTAGCAATTCTCAACTACACAGACACAGAACAACTTCTAGAAATTTTGTCATGATGATGCATTATTTCCTCTTAAGTATTTACTTTTGTAAATATACTTAGGTTTAGTTGTACTTAATAATCTACCAATAATTAGGTTTTCTCTCATAATTTATTCATAGTTTATTTTATTCAGTTTAACTATAAATTTTAGTCTTTCATTTAAATAAATTGTAAAGTGATGGCCTGAAACACAGGTTGAATTAACCTAGATCGGGCGGGTCGCTTCCTTACATTGCAGTTTCAAAGCATCATTACCGATTTGCACCTGTAATATACATTTAAGTTTTAGGTTACTTTTAGGCACTATTATTGTTTACGAAATAATCTTATCTGTTGACTAAATGTACACTTTTTGTAATCGTTTTATTCAATAAAAATTATTATTTTTGGTAAACAAATTTTGTTTCTTAGCTCTTTGGCTAGTTTAAGCTACATTAACGGGCCAAGCCAAGTCAATGTAGCGTGTGTGTGTGTGTGTGTGGTGAAGTTACTGATAAATTATTATTATTATTATTTTATATATGATTACATATCTCGGGACCATGGGGTCCCGGTCTTTTGGAAGGCGTACGAGGGGCCGAAGCCAACTCGCAGAGGCCCCTTAGACAGTTTCTCAAGGAATGAGGCACCAACCGACGATTATCCCTGTACGCACTATGCAAGTGCATCCAAGGACAACCCCCGGTTGGTGTAGGACTATTGCAGAACATGAAAACAAAACATATTGGGTTATGGGTTTGGGTGGTTTAGTGGATTTGTTACCTATAACTATTGAAGGACTATGTCCCCTGCCTGATCAATGTTATGGTATACACGGATTAAACGGCAGGGGGTGACTTGCACACTCAATAATGGGCCCCCGAACACGGTCGCTAGCACAAAGTGACGAAACGACAAGGGGGCAACACTTCCTGAGGTGCTTGAGGAGTGGAGAGGTATTCCAAGGCTTTCAGAACAATCCCAGAGCCCGGAAGATGGTCAAGATCCCTACGAGCACTTACTGGAATACTTCCTTCCTCCGAGCACATTTGCTCTTGCGAGTCTCCACTCAAGCCGGCCAATCAAGGCAAGAATGAGGTGGGAGCTCTGTTCCTCGTCATTGTTCACTCCAGCCGGCCAATAAAGGCAAGTCAGAGGTGAGGAACAAGACTTCTCCCGGGAGGTAGGGTCCGTGGGGTCGCTACTGCCCAACAGCTCGCCACAAGCTGCCCTGCGGGTTTTTGTATCTCTCTTGGTCTGGCTCCTCATCCTAGACCCGTTCCGGCAAAGTAAACTCTACCGGCACAGACCTAGAGTTCGGAGCGCGCAAGCCCCACCACGACGTCAACGTAGAGATACGGCGGTGGGGTTATTATTATTATTATTATTAACTACAATGTTAAGTTTGTTCATCCCAACTACGGAACCCTTCATTGTGCGTGGTTCGACGCGCACTTGGCCGGTTTATTTTAACAGAACCATAGATGACAGAAGAGACCTAAACTTCATGTTTTTCTGTTTACCTACATTCTACGAACTATAATAGAATAAGAAAATTTAATATCCACCCCTCGTCCCCTCACAAAGTATTGCCATTACTTGCTAAACAACTTGAAAACACATGTTTAAAGGTTCAGTGGCTGAGTGGATCTTGAACTACATCGGTTTAATAATAATCTCATCGTCTTTAAATAATTTGTTTATATTGTTTATTTCCAAATAATGTTATTTGCCAATAATTTTTTTTTCTACTAAACAGACAGCTGTGCTGCTGGGGAGGTTGTTGCGCCACTTCTCCTCAGCTAAAGCACTAGGAACTGGTGACGGGTTTTGGCGGACTGTCTTATGTAATTTTGACGTTCGAAAAGTGCTGATTCTTAGTCTAGTTTGAATAAATGATTTTTGATTTGGCCAATGCTCGTATATTCATCATCATCTGCTGCTGCGGCTTTTTCCCAACTATGTTAGGGTTGGCTTCCAGTCTAACCGGATGCAGCTGAATATCAGTCATTTTACATGGAGCGACTGCCTATCTGACGTCCACAACCCAGATACTGGGTAGCACGCGACCACGCGGTGAGACTGGTTTTCAGCGTCACTAGTTGTGGCTGTTCACTTGATGGTGGCTGGTCGATTTATGTAAAATTAAAAGAAATAAATGTATCTAATCAAAAACTCACCTTGTTTTCTATTCATCTTGTTCGTCATTCCCCGCAATGACTCGCGACGCTTCTCCTTTGCGGTTTTTGAAGAGTTCCAGGCTTTATTCTCTAATACTTGGGACGTATTCTAGTAACTGGCGACATGTTTGTTTGAAATCTGAAAACAATTAGAATTTTAATCATCATTTTGTACAACTTTCGCTATGGAATTGCTCTGAAATAATTAAATGTTTCTCACCTTTTATATTTCTAGTTCGATTTAAATTGCACATGAAGGGTTCCGTACGACCGTATATTATCTTAGCTAACTTTATTTTATTTTTGTTATTTTTTGTTATAGCGGCAATAGAAATACAAAATCTGTGAAAAATTCCACTGACTACCTATTACGGTTCATGAGATACGTAAACAATTAAAGGGTCCGCTAACAGACAGCGGGGGCTTAAAAACTTCAACTGACTACCTATTACGGTTCATGGGATACAGTCCGCTGACAGACAGACGGACGGACAGCGGGGGCTTAGTAATAGGGTTCCATTTGGCACCCTTCCGGTAAGGAAACCTAAAAGGCACGCAATACGAAGAGCAAGATTGATCAATGCTCGTTTCTTCTCGCGGCGTTTGTGGGAAATCATCCAATGACTTCTCCCGCTCTGGGTGGAGCGGAAGGGCGTGTCAGACTTCTACTGACTAAAACCCACCCGTGTACCTTCAGTTGCCTGTTGCCAAGGTCCCGGTATCCCTTTCGGACTAACCCGCAACCCTGGCAGGCATCGGTCCTAGCGGACCCCGTCAATTGTGCTGACATCTCTTTGAGGCGCGCGTGGAACACGACGCGCCATCGACCCGGGCCTGGTCCTTATCGGACGGCGAGCTACCCATTGCTCGCCGTCCGCAAGCCCGCGCCTATGCTGGCCGGGAATCCGCCTGGGATTCCCGACGCCCAGGGCGTCTCCAGCGGCGGCGGCGGTTAGGGGCGTGAGGGCGCAAACTGTGCCTCTCCCTCACGCGTTCCGCCTCCTCCTTCGCGAGCATTACTGCTTCGCAGAAGGAGGTGACTGCTTCCCATGCCCTCTCGCTCCGTACCATGGCCTGGACCAGAGCCGGACGCGAGAGGTCACCGCCGCCAATCGCCTCCAAGAGGACACGGCGGGGCTCCGCCCAAGCGGGGCAGACCTCCACCGTATGCCCCACCGTGTCCTCCGGGCGATCCACACAGCGGTGAGCGGCGTTTACCCTGAAGTGGGATACTTCACATATAATCATTTAGCCGTATCAGCACTATGTTTTCACATAATCAAAATATGGTGACGGTGGGACTTAGAAAGCGACTAAAATCATAACCCTCCTTTTTACATCACCGCAGTCGGGTAAAAAAAACGTTGTAACAGGTACAAAAGTTTATTACAAAAATCTCACAATCAGTCAGTTTTAGATTTAATACGAATCGAAATAAAATTAACTAATCAAGCTTTTTTACACAAAATAATATAAATGCAAATATAAATGGCAACTGCAAATAATCACAAATAATTTTCTTTTTATAAATTATTTTACATTTCTGTTTGTCACAAGCGTACGTCGTTTGGTGACGTAAAATAAACTTTTAAGAAGGAACATTGGTATTTATATTTTATACATCACATGAATATTGTGTAATGAGTCGTTATTTTTTCGTTCGGTTAACCGTTATAATTACTCTTTATTAATATAAATGCTTGCGACAGTTATGCTACGGCTACATTGTCGTGATAACGCGAATTACACTTCGCGCGCCCCAGGCGCGGTCGCAGCCTAAGATTTTGGGGGGGTCACCATTGGTGCCGAGGAAATTTTTTTGGGGAAATGGTTACCTAATTGATAAGCACTCAATTTTTTTTGTATATGCCCATCGGGGTCACTGTCAAGTACCTACAGTTTTTAGTTAGTAAAGTACGTAAATCATTCACGTTTCTCGATAGCTTGATTTTGGGGGGGGGGGGGGGGTCATGACCCCCAGGACCACCCCCCCCTCTCGGACCGCGCCTGGCGCGCCCTCTCTAGCACACAACTCGATGTGTCGCTGTTAATCAGAGCGCGCGAATAGTAGTTCTCTTTATCGCTACAATATAACCGTAGGATTACACTCACGGAACGAAAAAGCTAAGCAATTTTCAAAAAATATTTTACGAGTTGCGGGCACTTGCCAAAGGGGGATGCGCTAAGGTAGCCCGCGAAATTCAAATCTTATGTTTTTTGCAATTTGCAGGTCAGCTTCAAGTTAGCGACCGTAAGAAATTTTAATATGGTTTTATAAAATTATAATCATAAGAATCAGTTTTCGCTTTTAAGTTAAAAGAATAAGGTTAATTGATCATGTTGGCAGAACGAAGTCGAAAATCTAATATAAATCTCATAACTTAACATTTTATGTCCCCGACTGTACATTAATTTGGTGTACACTGAGTAGCATCAAATATACTACAGGGTATTTCAGAATTCGTGGAATTCTTTAAAAATCAACACGTTTATAAATCAGAGTCATACATCAATGGGTTAAAGGAATTACACGACTTTGGAACCACTTATGTTACCAAACAATAGAGCTGAGACCCTAGACAAAGTGACATTCTATCAGCGATAACGATGATGGAAAAGGCAAAAATGTATAGGACTAAGCTTAGACTTAGCTATCGAAAAGCTTATGTCAATCCTGTTGAAAGTCGTTGTAGAAATACGAAAAGCTTTCGAAGCGATTGTCACTTGTCTAGGTCCTCCGATTCTTTTAGTTACCAATAAACTAAAAATAGAGTACAATTATTTTTGAATAATAGAAAATGCGTATAACAGTTCAGAGCTGCCAAACTAGTTTACATATTCAACTTCAGCGTGTTAGCTTTATGTCGTCGAGAGAATGCATTCCTGACACCTGTTAGTTGGACTGTTTCTAGTAGTAATAAGGAACAAATTAGCTAAACTCATATTCGTTAGTATGAAACTGGCACGAGTCTAGAACGCATTCTCTCGACGGCCGGACTGTAATGTTACGTAATTATTGGAACGAGTTTGGAAATACTTCTAAATTAATTTGTTCATTTTCAATCCCTTTCTTGTTTTATCTTTAAGGAAAATAGGGCAGCAGCCAAAATAAAGAACACGGAAGAATCAGTATAATTCAATTCACTTAAATCAGAGTTGTAAGTACCTACAGTTACTGGGCGTAAATATGACTCATTCAGATTTAAAAAAAAAACTGTCCAACAGGTATGAGTGCCACAGCCGACGCTATACAAAGCCGCATTTATTCTAAAACTCAATAAGTAAATATTTATGTACGGGTACTATTATATCGTTGATAATACGGTTGCATATGCATTTTCATAAACATTGTGTCGTATTTTTATTTCAAGAAGCGACGCGCGCTTTACTCGTGGTTACCAAGTCTACAAAAACGCTGCGAATGTAATGATGTAAGCGCAGGAGCTGTCGGTACCGTCCGAGGCATTGGCGAAGTCGGATGTGAGTGTGTTATGTGCTGACGTTACTCGTCTTCACGCACACATTCACAGCGTGTTTGTACACTTGGTTACCACAAGTAAAGCACGAGTCGCTTCGTGAGATGAAAATACTGTATTTTTTTACAAAACAGTCAATAGTGGGGCAAAAAAATAGCTGCCTTACCTACGCCATAGTTTCTTTGTGATATCGTAATTTTCACTGGTTACATATGGTATAAATTGTCGCAAATAAATATTTTCAGGTTAAGTTTGATTTTCATCAACTTCAACGTTAAGTTTTTTAACTAATTAGATCGATAACGACAAAATTTTACTAAGCACGTTAACAAAGAACATACGTATGTAGGAGCACTGTAACCTACAAATAGTAATATATATATAGTTAATTTATAATATGTGTAATAATTAATAACTAATAAAAACTCGTTTACAATATTTTATTTACAACATAAGGAGAAACACATAAAATATAAGACTGAAAGAAAGAAAACAAACGTTTGTAATGTGTGAGTTGGTGATAGATGTGTTGTAGCGAGCGTGAGTGCAGGGGGCCTGTCACCACCGCTTACAGCAGTATTATTTTAATACTAGCTGCCGCCAGCGGCTTCGCCCGCGTGTAATCTTTATAAATTATAGCCTATGTTACTCAGGGTGAATGTAGCTTTCTAATGGTGAAAGAATTTTTCAAATCGGTTCAGTAGTTTCGGAGCCTATTCAATGCAAACAAACAAACAATCAAATCTTTCCTCTTTATAATATTAGTATAGATTACTTCAGTGTAGGTAAGAAATGAAGCTCTACAGGACGTATAGCTCCATCTCTCTCCCCCATTGAAGTCAGATTAAAATAATACTGCTGTAAGCGGTGGTGGTAGGCTCCCAGGCAGGGACACGGTTTTTTTGACAAATCTGTGGCGTCTTTAATTTAACTAGCGGAACTCCGCAGACGTCGGTTTGGATATCTAAACATGATAAATACCTTGTAAGAAATCGACACGTGTTTCACCTCTCAACGAGGCTTCCTCAGGATGACGATTGACCAGTCGCGAACTCGAACACGATGTGTTGCTACACCGAGCGCTGGACGCAAAGTGAGTATATAAATGGGGGTGCCGGGCGATTGGGTTCTACGTCATCCTGAGAATGCCTCGTTGAGAGGTGAAACACGTGTCGATTTCTTACAGGGTTTTTAATGACGCTTGAGGAATAGGTAGGTTACTAACGACTTCTATTGTATCTACACATGACAAAAATAAAAGAAAACATATTTTATCAACTCATAATTCAAGTAATATCACTACAAGCGGGCGTTGACCCAAAAAACATCATCATTTTTTTAAAATTTATTATGTTTATTTATCGATACCCAACACAGCGAAACTCAGCAGACGCTGAGTTTCGCTAGCTACTTTAATTTGACTCTGCAGTTTAGATTTATTTATAATAAACTTCCTTTTATTTCTACACGAGCATCTTTATGCGTTTCTCCTCAACTTATTTTGTTTAATACTATATAATACAAATAATAGAGATTTTATTCTTATAACGATTATTGAGGCACGAACAGTGAAATAGCACCAAGTAGTTATTTCACACTCTAATAACAAAAATTCCAGATCAGTGTTAATTACGTCAAATAATTACAGGGGAAATTGAATTTATGGGCATCCTCTTATAGGGTCATTGTATTCATCATTATGAATAACTTTCACTTTGGGACTAACCCAGAAATCGCGAAAAACATCAGCTGTTCCCTACATTTATGTTCACAAAACTCGTCAAAATGTAGGGAACAGCTGATTTTTTTTAACCTATCCTTGTGCGCTTTATAATTTATCCTGCATTGTTTTATTTAGGATATGGAGACTAGTATAATGAATCAGTGTACAGGTTGTACATTTAAAAAAAATGACGTATGTCTGGTGCGTCTATAAAATAATGATAATGTGAAACAACTGTCGTAGTATGGTACATACAGCAATATTAAAGTAATAGTTAGTCCAAGAAATTAGCCATTAACTACGTCTCAGGCATGTACCAACCTTGGCGTTTGTCAAATAATTTGAAGCGGCCAATGTTTGTGTTAAAGCTCGATAGTAGCAGCTAGAAAATAGAGGCGGGACTTGAGTAGATGCGAGGGAGGGTAGTGTCGATAGTGTTTTCGGTAGTGACACATCAGAGGACGTGTGGGACGTGAGGGGCGTGAGGGGCGGGGCGGGGCGGGGCGGGGCGGCGGAGAATGGAGCTAGAGCTTGTCCACTCTGTAATGACGCGCCCCACTACCGCATTTTACGCACACGCCATGGCGCCGTCCAGAAAGCACCGCCTACTGAGGCCACCACGTGAGCCTGAACACTAGGCTCGGTCGCACAACGAGCGTGATGTTTCTTTACACTTTACTCGCACGAGTGTTAGACGCGTACCCTGTAAGACTAATACCGCTTGCGTGCGTGCTTAGGTGAACTCTTCCGGCCGACACCAGTGACATCAGTTCAGAGCGTGGGCGGCGCGGGCGAGGGCGGCGGGGCGCGCGCGGCCGGCTCGGGCTCGGACTCGCAGGCGTCGGTGGAGGCCGGCGTGGGGGGGGGGGGGCCGGTTGGACGCGCGGTAGTGGCGGTAGGCGCGGCGGCGCGGGGCCGCGTCGTCGCTGCCCGTGGCCGGCGACGGCGGCGGGTTGGCCGTGGGCCGCGGGTAGCGCGCGCAGTTGCTGTCCAACGTGCTGCAACGATCGAACGTTATGTTTATGTACGAGTGTGATTTATATCGGTACATAGTCAGACATTACGTTTTGCTGAGTATAATTTTGTATGTTTAATGATAAAACAAATGAAAAACCCTTCTCATATCTCAGCATAGTGCATTTATATGACAAATGAAAAATAAATTAAACGAAGTAGGTATACTGACTCGGTGTAAGTGGTGGTGAGGGCCACGAGAGCGGTGAGGTCGCGTTTGTGCAGCGGCACGAGCGCGGGCGCCAGCGCGGGCTGCAGCGCGGGGCCCGGCGCGCGGGGCCGCGGCGCGGGGGCCCGGGCCCCGCGGCGCACGCGGCGCAGCGCGGCCCAGGCGGCCCCCAGGCCGGCCGCGGCGCCCACGACACAGCCGCACACCACGAAGGCGTTGGACCGGCGCGCGCCGGGCGCGGTGTGCTCCTTGGCGCCCGCGAAGCCGCAGGTGGCCGCGGACTCGTCGGAGCCGTCCTCGCAGTGCTGGTGACCGTCGCACAGCAGGCGCGGCGCGAGGCAGAGGCGTTCGTCGCACCTGCAGTGGACGACATTTTGTAAAAACTATAATATAATAATAACGGTATTTACCGACGTCGAGTCCCGGCCCGTACCGGAAGGCATCGGGCAGCGGCGCGCGCTCGCAGTAGGCGCCGGCGTCGCACGCGCCCAGCGCGGCGCCGCACGCGCCGTCTGCACAGCGCAGGCCGGCCGCGCACGCGCCGCACGACGCCTCGTCCGCGCCGTTCTCGCAGTCCTTCTGTCCGTCACATCTGTACCGCAGCAGACATAATATTACAGTATTTCAAACAAAGTCAAGCTACCATACCGACGGATATTCAAGATGCGACCTTGAAAATTTGTTTATTTTTGGGTGACATTTTTATAGTTTTCTGGGATGCTAATGCTGAAATGAGGTCGAAGTCAAATCAAAAAAAATTACAATTCAATTGCTCAAATATTAATGGAAAACAAATCTTTGAATTTTTCATCATGGATGAAAATTATTTGGGGGTCTGATACCAAAAATGTCGCCTATTTTTAGATTTACATAATAAAATTCTTAAATTAATTGACAGACAACACTAAATAGCCTTTGGATGTTTGCTCAAGGGTTTAATAGTTAGTATAAATAATGAAACTGAAAGATTTTTTTTTATTCATATCTTAAGAATGTTACACATTTTTATGGAAGTTCGTAATTTTTGCCGATGGGAAATCTCATCGAGCACACACACGGCTTGTTTTTAAGTAAATAAATGTTGTATTTACATAATTAATGTTACTACCACCTCTAAACATTATGGAATGTAAATAAAGACATGAATATGAATACAAAGCAGTGCGGGTACTAACTTCCAGTGGTGCGGGATGCAGCGCGGCTCGTGCGCGGCGGGGTCGCACAGGAAGCGTTGCGGCGCGCACGGCGCGGGCACGCCGCAGCGCAGCGCGCAGCCGCACGCGCCGCCCGCGCCGCACGCGCCCGGCGCGCCGCCGCACGCGCCGCCGCGCCAGCACGCGTGCCCGCGCGCCACCTGCGCAGGGACGGGTCAGTGGTGCAACTGTGGCCGCGCCCGCCGGTACCGTATGCGAGCCTACACCTACCTTGTGCACGGCGCGCGCGGCGACCAGGCGCGGCACGTGCGGCACGGGCGCGGCCGGCGCCTCGCGCCGCGTCAGCGCCACGCGCATGGCGCCGCCCGCGCCCGAGAAGTACGCCCAGCCGCCCCACACGCACAGCGCGCTCGCCCAGCCGCCCTGCCACACCACGCGCCTGGGGGCACAACGGGAACGTTATACTAGTAATATTGAATTAGTCACCCTATAAAAAAAATCTATGTTTATAACTGTTAATATGGTGTACAAAATAAAGAGTATATTCCATAATACTCTAACTGGCCGTAAAATTTTCGCTCTGAACAAGTTCAAAATTACGCAGTCAATATCGAAATTTACGCTGACGTCGACGCGCAGCGAATGAATAAAATATACATGTTTGCGTTAGCGATCAGTAGTCGCCATAGATATCCGGAGATATGCCTTCACTCTATATTTGTTCAAGTTCAAGTGTCGCCACATTTTCCCGAAACTCACACAAAAGCAAAAGAAATAGATACGTCACACGTGATGTTTTTTTCGTACGCACACAAGGAAATATTCATAACACATTTGTTGCTACCATGCTACCTAATGCACACATGCTCAAAAGGGGCGGGCACTAGAAAGTGTAAAGACAGCCTCAAATAGGGAAGAGGGGTCGATATAAATATTTTTGATCGATAAAAATATCGATGAAAACCGGATACCTATCTATAATGAAAACCGACTTCAAAAAAGATTTTCCTAACAATTATTTTCCCTGCCTGTTGCATATATCCATTTATTTTTAATTTCTGGATCTTTCGGAAATCTGAAATAAAATGCATAAAAATAAAAGCACCGTAAAAAAAATACGGCTAACTAGATGAACTAGATCGAAGTGTGAAAATGTAATTTTTGTACTATGTTTTTTCAAAAATTTTATCCTTGTTATTTACGAATAAAACAAGTGTTACTTACGCTACTATAAATTTTACTCCTAATAAAATTTCCATAACGGGGGCCTTATATGAAAAGCGATTCTTAAGGAGTAAGGGTAAACTCGTAATTAATGTAATCGGTCTAATTTTACCTGAACTAGTCAAGAGTTTTCGCAAGCTATTAATAGCATAGCAAGTCAATAGACGAAACGTGAAGTGTCGTGTCATTTTGTGCCATATGCGCACCAATTAGTCCCAACCTGCCCTGCAAATAATTATGGTAGAAACATGACTAACTTGTTGGAGCCATCGAGATCGACGGCATGAATCTGTCTGCTAACGGCCCAGTACACCGTGCCAGTAGTATGGTCCACTGTGAGTGATGTGACATTGCTCGCTCGCGCCAGTTCCACTCGTGATGTACCGTCCACGTTCGCGCGCATAATAACACCTAGGGCTGCGTCGTTCCAGATCAGGAACCTACGAAAAATTGATACATTTGGCTACTATTTATAATGTACAGAGAAATGTATGCTTTAGCTAGCAGATTGATATAATAGAAAAGCCGTGCTATAGCGATTTTATGCAACTGACAAAGATTGATGACGTAATTTTTCGGTCAATTTGAGTTAATAATCAATTTGCTCAACTATTCGTTTCCCTGACTGTACAAGAATTTAACCAAAATATTGTATAACAAAAAACGTTAAAATCATAAAACCGAGTTTAGTAAAAAGGACTGTTTTTTTTCTAGTCAGACCACTAGAAAAATCGGTCCTTTTACTAAACTCTGTTAGTTATTAATCTCTGCAAAGAAATCTGCCAATTCAAAAAAGACTAAAAGTAAATCATAAAACGTTAAAATAAATCTCGACCTGACACGCATTAGGTCTGATATAGAACTTACAATACACTTCAAATCCGACCTTATGCGAGACGCATTAGGTCTGATATGGAATTTACAATACACTACAAATCCGACCTTATGCGAGACGCATTAGGTCTGATATGGAATTTACAATACAATACAAATTCGACCTTATGCGAGACGCATTAGGTCTGATATAGAATTTACAATACAATACAAATCCGACCTTATGCGTCTCAGGTCGAGAAATACAAAAGCACCTCACCTCTTAGTCTGATGAAAAGCTAAAAACCGTGGCATCATATTATCTCCTCTCAGTATCACTCCGGACGACGAGTTATTATCGATAGAGGTCGCATTGATCGAGTCCGTATCGGCACAGGTCCAGTATAATGCTCGTCCTAGTATGTCGAGCACCATGTGGAATGGACGACCGAGTCCTGAGATCACTGTTGTTGATTCTGTGATAGCGGAGGTGACGGAGTAAGAGATCGGGACTCGACGGATGGAGTGAGAGTCTTCGTCCATCCAGTAGAAATGTCTGGGGAAAATAACAAAAATTGTTGAATTGCTATTTAGGCTAGATGTATCGTAAAATCATGGATAGTAAACGCCAAGACTTCGGTCATAAAACGTGCGAGTTAGATGGTGCACATTTAGTACGGGAAATCTATACTGAGTCTTGAGTGTCATCTTTCTCCTACATTTTATGACCGCCACTGCCACAAACTATAGCATCGACGTTTAACTATGGATTTGCTGATTTCTTATGCTTAGCAAAAGATAATAGACAAACAAAATTAACAACAGGCTTAATTTGCAGTCAGGTTACGTGGAAAAAGCTGTCGGGTTTAGTCTGCTGCAGTCAGGTTATCGTAATCTTAACTAATATTATAAATGCATAAGTGAGTTTGATTTTTTATTTGTTTGATACGCTTTCGCGCTTAAACGGCTGAACGGATTTAGAGGAAATTAGGCATCTGGGTAGACCATGACCAGGAGAAGGACATAAGCTACTTTTTAACCTGGATCGCAGACGAAGTCGCGAGCAACAGCTAGTTTATCATAATGGCGTTTATTTATAAATGTTGTATAAAGTTAAGTAATGATTAGCGACTGTTTGCCATACATTTTTGACGTTTGATCGTCACTTAACTTTAGGCAACGTTTATAAATAAACCCTAGTAACGTTAACTCTAAAATGGCACGAATATTTAATTTTTGATAAAACCAGTGTTCGACACAAATGTGTTGAAGAATAAATGAATAAATTGTATCGTTTTATTCGGATCCATTATTATTATTTATTTAACCATTTGTGCACACACATATAAATACAGACAAGAAGAAAGGAACAGAAAAATACGTACAAAGGCAATGCTTATTTCTAAAGAAATCTGTCCATCCATGTGTAAGCCGGTTGTATTTTTAGAAATTATGTTATGACTGGTCAAAAATATTATGTCAATAAAGTTTTCTGTACAGTACTTACTTGTTTACTGGGTCGTATTCAATGGCTTTCACGTTTTTCAATCCCGTTAGCGGTATGTAAGCATCGTTGCATTCGCCGTTTGCAACAACTATGCGTCCAATCGCATTTTTTTGAGCGAATATAAGAAATTCTTCGGGTTCTGTAATCATAGTAAAAAAATAAATAATACCTTGTTTGGAAGTGAAAGTACTGTACTATTAATAATGCAGTTGATTGATTCAGGCTGACTTTGCAGAAATCCATTATAGAATACAATAGACGTAGACATATTTCGGCGTGTAACACGTCGCGTTCTGGTTCGCGACAAGTCAATCGTCATACTGAGGATGTCTCCTGAGAGGTGAAACACGTGTTGATTTATTACAGGGTTTTTTTTATTACTATTTAGGAATAGTTAAGCGCAATATGTTACTAAATATATCTACATCTATTGTATTTTATTAATAATGCATGGAAAAACTGGATGTATCTTACGCCCTGAAGTAATTTTGACACTTTAGGCGTAAGATATCTAAAGATACGTCCCTATACATACGATAGTTTCGATTCTATACAGAGTAATATTTATTTGACTAAAGTTAGTAGAAAGTTGTTAGAAAAAATCCTACAGGATTTTCATATTCAAGCCAGTAAACAAGAACGGCTACGATTATTACGTCATATCTATACAAATTAATAAAATTGAAGTGTTTGTTGGTAATGTCAAAATATCAGTTTTTTTACTAAATGCATATTATTATGAAAGTTTAAACAGATTTTTTTTTTTTCAATTTAATTAATCTGTCTGTTTGTTCCGGCTAATCTCTGAAATGGCTGGACTGATTTTTATGGGACTTTCACTGGCAGATAGCTGGGTAACAATAATTAGGGTTCACGCGGGTGAAGCCACGGGCAGCGGCTAGTGAGACAATAAAACGACTATTTTCACCGTAATTCAGAATTGGATTTTTGTTTGTAGAGACAGTTTCATTTATTTTCCTATCAAAGCCGAAAGTATTGTGGGGCATGGTTCAAACATAAACATTCTTTTTATTCGCGATGCGGTTATTGTATGAACTGTTACTTTTTTAACTTGTTTGGTAATCTCCCCCACATGTACGACACTAGTTCAAGTGTACCGACCTGTGCAAGTAAGATTGTCCTTGTTGAGCCGGTAGTGCTGCGGGCAGGCGCAGCGGTAGTCGGCGGGCGCGGCGGGCGCGGCGGGCGCGGCCAGGCACACGTGCGCGCAGCCGCCGTTGTCGGCCGCGCACTGGCTGCCCGCGCCGCGCGCGCTGCGACCGAACACCTTCAGTTCCGAGATGTATTCCACGCCGGAGTGGATCACCTTGCGAGAGTCACCGGAGGTTTTGGATGCTGATTCTACGATGCCTGCAGATAAACGTTTCAGTTACATTCAAAGACTGGCAGAAAAGTTGATAGAAAATCGTTTGTCTTAACATGGGCTTGTAATGAGATGGAACACATGTGTTATATATGTGTGTGTCAACATTGTGTATGTGTGCGTGGGCTGCGTCCCTCCACTGGTCTAACCGAAGGATTAAACAGTGTGCATTTAGCTGTCAGTAGTTTCACTTGTGTCCCTACGTACCTACATAACAGTGGCGACGAGTTTACCCACAATCGTAAAAATAAATTCCTTTGTAGAAATATGGCACAGTCATTCTGTGGGATTTTATCAAGTTTCGATCATAATGTCAATGATTGGAAGACATACAAGGGTCGTATTACACAGTGGTTCATCGCAAATAACATCGATGCGGAAAATGATGTGGCGGGAACCAAGAGGCGAGCTATACTACTGAGCGCACTCAACGATAGTACCTACAAGTTGGCAGCAGACTTAGCCCTGCCCAAAGACGTACAAGAGGTGCCATATGAAGATCTAGTTGCGTTGTTGGATAACCATTTCACTCCAAAACGTTGCGGGTTCAGCGAGCGGCACAACTTTTACGCAGCTACGCAGCAGCCGGGCGAGTCATATACGCAATGGGCAGCAAGATTACGTGGGCTAACGGTGCATTGCGGATTCAGCAATGTCGAGGAGGCGTTGCGTGATCGATTTGTAATGGGGATGGTAGCGGGTCCTGAACGGGAGAAACTGTTTGCACGTGACTTGACCACTTTAACCTTGGCGAAGGCGGTGGAGCTAGCAGAGAGCATAAGATGTGCGCGCGCGGGCGCTGCCGCTACTGCTTCTACATCAACAGATCAAGTACAAGTGTTCAAGATCGCGAAAGGACAAAATAGTGCCAACCCGATTAATAGTGCCGAGAAAGAAAAGTGTTCGGTGTGCGGTCGTGCTAATCATAAGTCGTCTCAATGTCGGTTCGCAAAGTATAAGTGTAAAAAGTGCAACACAGTAGGGCATTTGCGAAGAATGTGTAATAAAATTAACTATGTGTTAACTGGGGATGTGAGCGAGGACGACGATGGTAAGTCGCTTTACAATATTTCTTCAGCTCGGGGGGAACCCATGACAGAAACGGTCACAATAAATGGCCAGAATTTAGAATTTCAAATAGATAGTGGGTCAGCAGTGACAGTCATATCTGAGGGTACATATAAAAAGTTGTTTGCGAGTATACCATTGCATACGTCTCGCAAAGGATTTTATAGTTACACGGGAAACAAGATGCAGTGTGTAGGTTATGTGCGTTTAGCAATAACATATATGCAGCACACTCACACACTTGATATATTTGTTATACGTCACGGCGGGCCACCGTTGCTAGGCCGCGATTTCATATCAACCTTTAAATTAAAATTAACTCGAGTTAATTTTTTTAACGATAGGCAAAGCACAATGGAGCGGCTACAAATACGGTTCCCAGAAGTATTTTCAGATAAGCTGGGCGCTTTCAAAAACTATAAAGTAAAATTAAAACTAAATAATGAGGCAAAACCAGTTTTCTTTAAAGCGCGTCCCATTGCGTTTGCTTTGCGCGACAAAGTTGATATGGAAATAGAACGGTTGCTAAACCTAGGAGTGTTAAAACCGGTTAAACATTCTGACTATGCATCACCAATTGTTCCCGTACTCAAACGTGATGGTTCGGTCAGATTATGTGCGGACTATTCTGTGACCATTAACAAACAATTAGTAATAGAACAGTATCCTTTGCCGACGATTCACGAATTATTTTCGAAACTACACGGTGGCCAGCAGTTTTCGAAAATTGATTTATCAATGGCCTACAATCAATTTTTGCTCGATGATGAGTCACAAAACATAACCTGTATTAACACGCCCCGGGGTTTGTTCAAATATACACGTCTTGTATTCGGCTTGTCGAGCGCACCTTCTATTTTCCAGCGCGCAATGGAAACCGTCTTGTCGGGATTAGACGGAGTGTTATGTCTGTTAGATGACGTGTTGATAACAGCAAAAACAGAAGATTTGCATATGGAAAAACTACATATAGTTCTCAAAAGACTTCAGGACGCGGGACTAACTTTGCGAAGAGATAAATGTGAATTTTTTAAAGACGAAATAAAATACTTAGGGTATGTAATTAACAAGAACGGACTAAAGAAAGATCCGTCTAAAGTAAAGGCTATCGTAGACGCTCCCGTTCCTACTACTGTCAACACCTTGCAATCATTTTTAGGACTTGTAAACTACTATCGGAATTTCGTTCCACGAGCATCAAGCATACTTAGTCCTTTATACGATCTATTAAAGAAAGGAATTAAGTGGCATTGGACAGCTATACATCAGGAAGCATTCAATGAAATAAAAAAATGCTTAACGTCGGAACAAGTTTTAACACATTTTGACCCAAATTCAAAAATAATATTGACGGTAGATGCTTCTCCACACGGGTTAGGCGCTATTTTATCGCAAGTAGGTAACGACGGGTTAGAACGGCCTATATCATTCGCGTCCCGCACACTCGCGTCGGCTGAAAAACAATACTCGCAAATACAGAAAGAAGCCACAGCGATTATATTTGGTGTAAAGCGTTTTCATCAATATTTATATGGCAGATCCGTACCTTTTATACTACGTACCGACCACAAACCCTTGATTTCAATTTTTGGTCCATATAAGGGCATACCAGAGGTATCGGCTAACAGGCTACAAAGATATGCTATGTTTTTAAGTGCGTATAATTACTCGATTGAGTATGTTCGAAGCGCCGATAATAATGCAGATTATTTGTCACGAGCGAGCTTACGTCACGAGCGGGGGGAACAGGCAGACGAGCGCGGGGACAGCAGCGCTCACGCGGCCGCAGCCGCAGCGCCTATAGACCAGGCTACTTATGTTAACTTTGTGGTTGAAGGCAGTATGCCAGTGACACTGGACGAATTGCGCAAAGAAACTGCGAAAGATATCACTTTAGCAAGAGTACTTGATTACATTCACCAAGGTTGGCCTAGACAATTATTGTCGGATTTATGTATTAAGCCCTATTATTTGTGTCGGACACAATTGTCAAATGAAAATGGTTGTCTTATGAGAGGACATAAGGTGGTTATTCCAGAATCGTTACGCTCAAAACTTTTACTCGAGTTACATAATTCGCATTTGGGTATTGTGAAAACCAAAGCTGAGGCTAGATCACGATTTTGGTTCCCAGGGGTTGACGCGGCGTTGGAGGCAATGATCAACTCGTGTGATATCTGTCAACAGTTGCGTCCGTCCCCGCCGCGAACGCCGATTTCTCCGTGGCGGTACCCACCAGTACCATTCCATAGGATACACATTGATTTCCTAGGTCCGTTAAATAATCAGATGTTTTTCGTGATTGTGGACGCGCACACCAAATGGGTGGAGTTGTACGATGTTACTATGTCTACAACTACCACAAACGTCATAGAAAAGCTATACGATTTTATGTCCAAGTACGGTCTACCACGTACAATAGTAAGTGATAACGGGGCCGCGTTTACGTCATTTGAATTTAGAAACTTTTGCTCAAGGAACGGCATCGATCATTTGACGTCACCAGCCTACAATCCCGAAAGTAACGGGCAAGCGGAAAGTTTTGTCAAAATTGTGAAAAAAGGCATTAAATCCTGTGTTATCTCTTCGCGCAATAAAACTGATTGCAAGTTGAAAATATTAAAACACCTTTTTGACTATAGGAATTCTGTTCATTCTGTCACGGGGTTCTCACCAGCTGAGCTAGTGTTTGGCCGCAAGTTGAGGTCACGCTTAGATTTAATTAATCCAAAAACGCCGGCGGTCTCTCTCACAACCCCCACTGATAATGTTAATCGTCAACAGTGTTCGCAAATTAAATCAAGCGGAGGAAATAATAAACAAGTGTATAACCCAGGGGATGAGATAATGTACAAAAAGTTTTTAAATAATGTTAAGTTCCATTGGTGCAGAGGTATTATTAAAAAGAGATTGGGTAAAGTGCTTTACCTAATTCTGGATTTTAGTTCGTCGTGTCTTGTTAAAAAGCATAAGAACCAAATTATATTATATAAAGGTGGAAAAGGTAATGCTTCACAACAGCCGCAACACCATTATGATTTTGACGACTTCAATTGTCATAGCGAGCCGTCAACCGGCAACCCTCCGGTACAGACTCCAGCCGGGGATAAAACTGATGACGCAAGTCTGCAATTACCACCGTCTGCAGACGCAGATACAGGGTCGGACCCGGTTTCAAGGAATCCAGACAGACTGTTGAGGAACATTCCCAGGGTGGATTACAAACCTTTTTTGTAATTTGGTATTAATTAATAATATTGTATTTTGGTCAAATAAGGGGGGGAAATGTTATATATGTGTGTGTCAACATTGTGTATGTGTGCGTGGGCTGCGTCCCTCCACTGGTCTAACCGAAGGATTAAACAGTGTGCATTTAGCTGTCAGTAGTTTCACTTGTGTCCCTACGTACCTACATAACAACATGAGTGATGAATTTGAGGTGTGATGGATGGAAGGCGAGAGAGAGGCCAAAGAAAAGGTAGACGGATTGCGTGAGACATGATATGAAGGAAAAGGGAATGATTTGAGACAGAGCCCCCTGTTACGAACTGGCAAAATGTAGGTACACACCACACACGCACCATACGTGTGGTGGGTCCACCTCTGCCAACCCTTCAGGGAAACAAGGCTTGATGTTATGTCTATATGTTATTAGATGATAGATATTAACAGGAAAAAATGGAAGAAACAAAGACATTGCATTGACATTAAAATTGATTGTTGTTCTGTGTTTGGCTGTGAGTTTTGTATTCCCACATGAGAAATTCATAGAGTGGACCTAAATTAAAAAAAAAAACAGAACTTACCGGTATTCCAGTCACCCCAGAATATCCTGTCATTATGCAGCGCCAGCGTATAGGGCATGGATACATTATTCACCAACACCTTCCTTCCCGTTCCATTAAGAAAAGCGAACTCAATAGCCGGCGGGTCCAGTCCTGCCCAGTAGATGGCGCGTCGTTCATAGTCGATGGCTATGGAGTGCACCTTGCCCACTTGCTCGAAGAGTATGGTCGGTGATGAGCCATCCATGCCGGCTCGTTTGATCGTTTTAGAGCCTAGTTCTGACCAGTACATGTAGCTGGAATAATGATAAGTTTCCTACTGTTTTGTGCTAGTATTTTTTTCTCACGAAGCGACGCGTGCTTTACTTGTGGTTACCAAGTGAACAAACATGCTGTGAATATGTATGTAGGCGCAGGAGCTCTCGGTACCGTCCGAGATAATGGCGAAGTCGGAAGTGTGTATGACGCTACTCATCTTCAAGCACACATTCACAGCGTGTTTGTACACTAAAGTGGGTGATAGACGTGCGTCTTTAAGTTGGTGACCTAACTCGGCTCGCCGTCAAATAAGTTTGCGGCTTACGGCGATGACAGACTGTTGAGTAAGCTCGCCGAGCCATAAGTACGCGTACTTGCTCGCACGTCCATCACCCCTTTTAGTTACCACAAGTAAAGCGCGGTTCGCTTCGTTAGAAAAAATACTGTATTTGTTGGACCTTAGGTTAGGTTAAAAACATTGTGTATTTGGAGGTGTTTCTGTGTTACTCACAACGCGCTATGGCCGTTTCAACAAAAAACAACGCATTGTAGATACATGAGCATTTTTGTTCTTTGAGCCTTTTTTTTTTTTGAGTCTCTGAATTCTTCAAATTGCTTCTCCCGCTCTGGGCGGAGCGGAATGGCGTGTCAGACATTTACTGACTAAAACCCACCCGTGTTCAGCTGCCTGTTGCTGAATTGTTGTGTGTTGTTGTTGAAAGGCATACCGGGGCCTTTGCCCCGGTATGCCTTTCGGACTTTCCCGCAACCCTGGCAGTGTTCTTTGAGCCTAATATCGAATTTATAATCGTAAAAGTAATAAACTTTTCTCGACGAATCAACGACAATGTTAACGTTTATACTAGACTAGGTACTCTTAAATTAATGAGACGGGTTGAGATCTTATTTTGTATGATGAATCGTTATTGATTTTGTTTTTTTTTCTTCTTTGGCAACTGAGCCGATGTCGACCACTCTGCCAGCGTCAAGTTATTGATTTATACACTTGACAGAATTTTGAATTTAATTTTTCAGTATTGCCAAAATCAAAACCTTTTATTAATTCGGGCCTTAGTTAAAACTTACCCTTTCTTAGGATCCAGAGCGATGCTCTTAGGTTTCTTGAGTCCCTGCCAGACGAGGGCCCTTCGACTGGAACCGTCCAGTCGCGCCACTTCAATACGTTGGGTAGCCGTGTCCGTCCAGTAAATGTTCTGACCTGACCAGTCTATTGCTATACCTAGTATGGGAAACTATAGTTTTAATTCATTTTAATTTACGAACCCCCAGCAAAAATAACAAAAGTTAAGAATTAATTATTTTTCTGTTTTCTTGTAATTTGTGACGTTCAGAAGTGACTTTTAATGGTCTAATTGAAATGTTTTGACTTGATTTTGAGTAAATAATTAAAGTTTTAACAATAAAACTGGTCTAATTTTTTTCAATATTTAATTGTTGAAAATAAAACTTAAATACAGTGTTGATTATCTTCAAATCTTCTTTACTTACAAATCCAGCTCAAATCGCTTCTTACTACTAACTTAATAACTCAGTACTTTTTATCCCAAACACCAAAAAGTTTAGTGAATATTCCACATACCTTCAACCAACCCCATCCACTCCAACACTTTCTCCATGTTGGATCCGTTGACAGAACATCGATTGATAGTCTTAGTTTTGCTGTCTGACCAGTACAGCTTGTTACCAGATACATGCACTGCTAAGGCACTGAAACAACGACAATATTTATACAGGATGAAATTTTATTCATGGGCTTCCTCTTAAGGGGTGTGATTGTACTCATAATTATGAACAACTTTCACTATGGGACCACAACTGAAATTGCGAAAAAATATCAGCTGTTTCCTACATTTAAAAGAGCTATGCGAACATAAATGTAGGGAACTGTTGATTTTTTTTCGCGATTTCAGCGTTGGTCTCTTAGTGAAAATTGTTCATAATGATGAGTATAATGACTCCTTAAGAGGATGCCCATGAATGCAATTTCACCCTGTATACAAACTATCGATAAAATCACCCACAATCGTAAATGGCAACCCCATTGACGATTGTGGGTGATTTCTCCACCTCTCCAACTCCAACCTCCACCTGTCATGCTGAAAACTTTCATAATGAAACCTAAATTACTTAATACTCGATTTGTGAAAAAGGTGAACAATTTGAAATAAAATTCACCCCCAATTACATGTGAATGTGACTAATGCCTGTGTAACTTTGACATCGTAAAATTGAATGCGTTCCACGTAAGTTGAACTTTGAGATACGAAAGGAAAAAAAAAGAACTATGTTTAAAATAAAATAAATCGTAGTAATAAGTCCCTGAGATGCTGCGTCGCCCCAAATATATTGGACTAAGCGCAGGAGAATGATGATTTGTTGCAGCTGGTGAGTCCAAATTAAATGACCAAAATAAATCACGTATGAGGCACTTACCTGACTTCTTTCAAGTCTTTGAGAGGCAGAACGACGTCATTCGCCTCGTTCTCAATACTGATGTGACCGATGACATTCTTGCGACTGTATACAAGAAACGCTTCAGGTTCCACACAAGTCTTCCTATCCTTGCTCAATTCCAGACCTGTAAGTGACGAAAAGGTGCGATTATTTAGAAACTAATCTACACTAAAACTAAATCTACACTAAAAGAAAAAAGTAATAAATTTATAGCTTGTTTTACCACTTTCAGATATTATGTTCCGGTTATCATCTGATATCTAGTAGATAATTTTAAACAAATCCTGTAATATTTTGGTATCCTATACACGGTGACATTTTATTCATGGGTATCCTCTTAAGGGGTAATTTTACTCATCATTATGAACAACTTTCACTGCGGAAACAATCAGACATCGTGAAAAAAAAGAAACGGTTTTCCCTACATTTATGTTCGCATAGCTCGTCAACATGTAACAGCAGATTTTTTTATGACCCCTTAAGAAGATGCTCATGAATTCAATTTCAGATTCACTACATTTTATCATTTATTTTCCAACGAGTATTCTACTTTTTACTAATATTGCAAGAGTACAGCTGTATTTAGTAATCTATCCCGCTTAACTATTCCTAAAGAGTTATAAAAAACCTGTAAGAAATCGACACGACCATATTTCACCTCTCAACGAGGCATCCTCAGGATGACGATTGACCAGTCGCGGACCCGAACACGATGTGCTTCCACTCCGAGCGCCGACTAAAGCTAATTACATTGTCACATTTTTACTTCTGTGGATTTTATATTTTTTCTTTGCTTCCTGTTTGGCAATAATCTTACTAGTCTATTACTTACCAACAGGACAACTGCACACATAGTGGTCGGGCGTGTTGAGGCACAGATGTGAGCAGCCGCCATTACCGTCGGCGCACATGTTCCAGCCGAGCGGCTCGCCCAGGCGGAACGCTTTCACGCCCATCATGTTTGCCATCTGCTCTACTACGGGCTGACGTTCAAGACCTAGAAAATATAATAGAAAGTATTTATTTGCATAGAATGTATGTATACAGGTGAGTAATACAAATTAATGTTTGGTTCCAGGTACAGTCTGCGTCAGAGAAAAGGAACCCCCCAAGACTTTTAAAGATTATCGCCCGTATGACGGCGGGCGCGTCACGTGACTCTGGCCCCGAGCATCCATCGATCTCACTCAAATATTATTTGCGTGTTTTTATTAATATGGTATTTTGTCGGCTTCTGACCGAACCGTATACCAAGAATAACTTACAAAAAGACACTTTACGTGCGGTTGAGAACACGAACCCGCATCATCAGGCGCCAGCCGATAATCTAAACCGTGCCATACACCACTAGGCCATAGGCTCAGTTATCAATCACAACGAAAATTTGAATAGCATTACTCCATTCATCGAACAATGTTGATTTAAGTCTTATCTTCTAAACATTAAGGTTTATATTTCAACTTCCATCACGTGTGATACTTAACTCCTCAATTAACTAAAAGATAAGATTGAAATTAGCATAGATTTTATGTTTGGTTGAATAGAATGTGCTTGATTCCGATTGTTGCACTACCGTCATTTTACTTCAGAAACTTAACTGCTGTATGAACTACGAGTTCAGGTTGAATTTAGAATACTTCTTCGCCTTATTTACTAAACTGTGATTGAGGGTATAATTACTTTTCAAATCGTTTCGTTTTCGTGTCGATCCGCTTGAGTGTATATAGCTATATCTTCGTTGTAATATTATCCAATTTATTAAGTTTTTGAACAGTTGAATCTATTAACCGATATTATGGTTCGATTAACAACTTTTTTGAAGGCTAAAATTGTTGTTCACGTAGCACGGGATATGGGCATAATGGTAAGATTTACGTTATACACATAATATATTTGTTGTAATCATGTTGCACTATTACTTACAAGTTGGATTTTTTAATTTATTTCTAATACTTATTATAATTTTCATTATAGAGAAAAACAGTGCGTAGATGGATACAAAGGTATCAAGCGATGGGTGATGTGAAATGTGATCGCCAAGGCCCTCGCCCAATTGCTTACACTGATGAATCGGAGCGACACCGTAATATTGTGGAAGTTCACTCACACCCTTTAAAACTACCCGTTCAAGTGCTGAAACTTTTGGAGTGTCGCTTAGCACTGTTCGGCGACATCTACACGCTGCGAACATCCATAATTATAAACCAGCCAGAAAAATTAAGCTTACTGACGATCACCGCACTAACAGAGTAAATTTTGCTACTCGTTATTTAAATTTCGACTGGGAAAACGAAATTGTTATATTTACCGACGAAAAGTGCTTTAAGTCAGATAAGGATGGAAGAAAAATTTTATGGAGAAGACATGGGCAGAGGTTTAGCCCTAAAAACGTATTAGACTTGAGAACAAGTGGGCGGTTAACACTAGGTAAATAACATTGTTATTGAAATTATGTTTTTTTCTAATTATTTTTGTTGACATTTACTTGGATTACATATTGCAACAGATATTAAAAGGTTGACTGTTTTAGGTTACTGGGGATGGATGTCTTCAATGGGTCCAGGCGAGCTTGTGGAAATAAGCGGCCGCATGAACAGTGAGCTATACCTTGAAGTGTTGAAGGAGGTAATGCTGCCGTCAGTGCGGGTCGCATATCCAGAGGGTCAAATTTACCTGGTGCAGGATAATTCTTCGGTGCATCGGTCCCGTATCGTGCAAGACTGGCTGAAGGCCCAAGAAGACATAACGGTGTTTGAGTGGCCGGCTAAAAGTCCGGATCTAAATCCTATCGAAAACTTGTGGGGTCAGATGGTTTTGAACTGGGACTGCAGTGAAATAAAGTCCAAAAAAAAATTAGATGAAGAGGTAAACAAAACTTGGGAATTAATGCGAAATAGTGCTGCATGCTTCAATATGGTTTCGGGCATGAAAAGTCGACTTCAAGAAGTGATAGATAGTGACGGTCATCCTCTCCGTTATTAATAGGCATTTTACTCAGCAGATTGATAATTGTGTAACTTATCTGATAAAATTGCATTGGAACTAAAGAGCAAGTGTTAATAATTCCCAATATTTGTGGGATCATTATCTCGTCGTTAATCAGAAATAAACAACCTTTATTAGTATCAATCCAGTTACTCCTGTTTACAAGTAGTCTCGTAATGTGTTAACGATGCACCATCTGACTCCACATATTTTTCTAATGTTGTGTTAAAATGGTTATCAGAAAATGTGATAAAAGAGAAAGATGTATATTGCTATACTGTTATAGTTAAGCATGTTGGTTCTTCCTCTGTAATTCACAGGCACAAATAACAACATTTCATTTTCTAACCAGGCTTTTTTTTATAAGATCATACAGAGAATAAAAAAATAATGTTTTCACGACATTAAATAAATAAATATTGTAGTTATGTTTCTAGAAATATCTATAAACGAACCGTTATCTAATGTTAAACGTTGTAAACCTCACCCAGGGTATCTATTTGTGTTTAATTAAACTCCAATTTTACACAGATAGAAAACTGTATACCTAACTAAGGAGTGGATTGCATGAAGTCCTAGAAATGTAATTAAAGAAATGAATAAATATTGTTTATGCAACATGCCTAGCTTTTCTTACAAACCTCATGCCTAATTTAACATTTGATTTCTTAAATAATAAATAACAATAAAATTAAATAATAATTAAATAGTAAATAATAATTAACGTAAACGTAAGCAACTAAAAAAGAAAAAAAACCTTCTCATCCACGGATTTGAACTCGTGACCAGATCATTAGTGAGCCGCGGTCTCAAGCACTAGACCAACACGCCATTTACATTAAGCTACGAAAAACTAAAACGGTTTGGTGTCATTACCGAAGGGGGGTCCTTTTCTCTGAAGCTTACTGTACATTCTATCATCTGGCATGCAAACATTTTTACTTATAAACTGTCTAATTGGTGACTCTGAGCACAGAATTCTACAGGAGGCGCACTCCACGTTTTAGGTATGAAGCTACAAGTACGCGGTGGGCTCGTCTTGTCGCGCCAACTCAGTGAGCGTAACGTAGTCAGAAGATATAAGAGTCACGCGATAGAAAGAGAGGCAACTTCTAGGTGAATATAACTAGGTAATTAGCGCTGTGCGACCTGAATTGCACTTTATTGTGTCGTAGCAAGAGTCGCTTTTTATTTAAATGAATTTGCGGTCTGTGCTCTGAGATATAAAGCAATATTGCTTTAAGGTTAAAATTGTAAATAATTAGGTAGTACATTCTTATGAATATATACGTTTTGAACGATTATATAACGAGTGTGGACGCTAAGCGGGTAAGTGTATATTCGACCCAGATTTCTAACATTTTGTTTGGTCATAAATAATACAAAATGTGGTACTTACCAGTATTTTTGTTAATCCTGTCTAACGTCCGTTTCTGCATATCCGTCCAGTAGAGGTGTTCGCCCAGTAAGGTGAGACCGAAGATGTGTAAGATCTCACTGCTGTGTAGTTCTTTCCTGTCTGTGCCATCCATGTTGCATACCTGTAGGAATGGGGGAATTTACCTATTAAAAGACGTTTCCAAGACAACACAATACACCTTGGCGTATTTGTACAAATATATGATTTATTTTGATGCATATGCATAATAAACTTTATTTCAACAAAGATAGGGTATATTCTACATTGGCCACATACCACAAATATTTGGACAAATACGCTAAGTGAAGTGCTAGCATAATCTAGTGAAAACTTTTCTAACTTAGCACAATAAGAAAACTTTCGGAATCGTAGTATTACTCTGGTAACAATAATTTATTACAAGGCGTTTCTACGCGCTCGTCGGTTGCGCAGGAGTGGCGCCGGCCGCGCGCGCCGCCCAGTGCGGGGCGCGGACACCCTTGGTAAGACTTTCAAGTTTCTGATTACCCGGAGATTCCGGGATTCCGGTGATTCCGGAGAGACTTCATATTTTCGATACTGTTACCTCAATTTTATGCGTCCTGGCATCTCCCCAGTAAAGCTTGTTCTTCACTGTGTCAAGTGCGATGCCGTTGGGCCACGTGAGCTTCTCATAGACCAGCAGCACTCGCCCACTGCCGTCCAGGTTGGCTCGTTCTATCTTAGGCTTCTTGTCGTTCCAATCTGACCAGAACATCCAGCCAGCGGTTGGGTGGAGAGCTATCGCTCGAGGATCGTAGAGCTCGTTGTGGATTATCACCTAGAATTACATAACATAACGTCAAGCTTGTGTTCTCTGAAGGGGAAGGCAAAAGTCTATGGTACAGTTGAATTCAAAATTAATGGTGGCTCGGATCATGAGGCGAGTCGCTGCGTAGTAACAATATTATGTGTCAGCGGGGGAGAGGTATGGGCTACTGCGCAGCGAGTAGCAGAACTCCTGGCTAGATCGAAACCACGACCCCTGGCTACATCGAAGCCACTACCCCTGGCTAGACCGAAGCCAGGACCCCTGGCTAGATCGAAGCCACGACTCCTGGCTAGATCGAAACCACGACCCCTGGCTAGATCGAAGCCAGGACTCCTGGCTAGATCGAAGCCACGACCCCTGGTTAGATCGAAGCCACGACCCCTGGCTAGATCGAAGCCAGGACCCCTGGCTAGATCGAAGCCACGACCCCAGGATAGATTGAAGCCAGGACCCCTGGCTAGATCAAAGCCAAGACCCCTGGCTAGATTTAAGCCAGGACCCCTGGCTAGATCGAAGCCACTACCACTAGCTAGATCGAAGCCGCGACCCCTGGCTAGCGCACTTGCTAACACGTAACCTACGAGGCAGTGATTAATCCGATCGAACGTCCTAATTTCCGTCCAAATTGATACGCGCCAGTTTCGATTGTTCTTAGTAAACATTTTAATAATTATACCTTCTTAGAGGTGCCATCCAGCCGGGCCACGTTGATGGTGTCAGTGACTGGGTCTGTCCAGTAGATGTTCCTGGCCAGTGGGTCGATAGCAATGCTGTCAGGCACTCCACTGCTGTGTATTACTACTGTTTGTTCGCTTCCGTCTAGACGCGCTCTGGATATCGTCTTTGCCTGAATAAATAAAGATTGATTTATTTACCAAAAAGTCAAATTTACAATTAATTATAATTAAAAAGAGCACTGGTGGTCCAATGGTTACGGCCGCGACTGAGTTGTAGGTCGTGGGTTCTAACCCAGACAGACTCTATACTTTGTGTAAGTAATTTCATCACCACTGCTCTCAAAATTCACAAACAAAATATTAATTACATCTGTAATGATGAATTTATAATTATTATATGTGGGAGGCCTATGTCCAGCACTGGACGTCTTTCGGTTGAAGTGATGATGATGATACGTGAGAACGATTTAAAAAGACGTGCCTCTAATTCCAGCGCTTGGCGTGGCAACACATCGTGTTCTTGTTTGCGACTGGTCAATCGTCATCCTAAGGATGGCTCTTTGAGAGATGAAACACGTCTCGATTTCTTACAGGGTTTTTTTTTACTCTTGAGGAATAGTTAAGCGGAATAGGTTACTAAATATATCTGCGTCTATTGTATTTTTATAAAGACGTGTACGTCCTAAAAAAAGCTACTTTGCACTCTTCTCTTAGTGTATAATTGGCATAAATCAACTTACCAAACTATCAGCCCAGTAGATATACTCAAACTTAGGATCAAAGTCCACGGTGAGTGCCCTCTTCAGATCTTTGAGCGGCAGCGTGTAGGGCGTGAAGTCGGGCGAGTCGAGTGATATCTTAGATATGGCGGAGCGTTGAGCCACGACTAGCAGCGACTGTGGACTGTTGTAGCAGGTTGTGTTGCTGCTCTCGCGGAGTTTTGAGCCCGTTGGACAGGCGCACTGGTAGCCTGGGTGCATATAATAATAATGTGTCATCATCAAAAAATCAAAAACGCTTTTGTAGTGAAACATACTTAAGTTCATGCATTCGCATCTTTTACTATACATTGTAACAGTGCATCAATTTTCACCCCTCCTCTTAAAAACTAGGTCAAATAGTTTTTGATATTTGTATAGCTCTTAACCTAAAGGGGTGCCTTAGAGAATTGGAATTAAAAAAAAAAACAAATCTGTGAAACGCGGGTATTCTGGTCTTTTACAAGTGCCAAAACACTTCGCACACCTAGATAAAGAGTAGCACAACTCAAAAAACCTCTTTTTTCAGGAACAGCAAAAAACGTTTTACTCTTTTTCTATATGACCGATTTAAATTATTGTTGTATTATGTTGTATAATATTTTACTACGATATCAATTTGCTCAATTACTCACCTTCAAATACACGCATCACTTTTCAATTATTAAGTTTTGTGTTATGTTAGTAATCGTGACTAAATCATTGTTTAATATTTTTATCAACTCAAATTAATTCCATATTAGTGATTTTTTTTTAATTAATCCGCTCTTTTTCTTTATTTTTTCATAATCTTCACAGAAAGAGTAGTGTATCTAAATTATTATTTTGTACAATTATTATAATAATAATGAAGTAAAACATTATTTTTAGTTATGAAACATCTTTATTTGGTATTTAGGTAACAAACAAAATAAAGGTAATAAAAAACAGCACTTTTTTAGGAAATGCCTCGGAAAATAGAATGAACACCTTACATTATTCAAACTTTGAATAGGTTAGTAGTAAAACGTTTAAAAAAGTTGTGTTCAAAGGGCTGTGTTTTTGGGTAAGTAATAACATCTCTTTAATCAGTGATAGAACCGTAAGTCTATGTATAAACTACAGGAAGAGTTATAAAAATACAGCCCTGTGAATTGTACATGACTTTCGTCTTTTCCATATTCATGCCGAGGCCAACACGCCGATAGGCTCCTTTTAGGCTGTGCAGCATCTATTTTGTAAAAATCTCATCGTGAAAACGTAGGGAGGTGAAGTGAACTTGAAGCTGTCTTTCCACATACTGCTAGGGATTGACACTATTGACAGCTCACTGTAAGCTCACTACATCTTCTATCTTTCAGAGATTTTTACAGAATCGATCGGCTGGTCTAACTATTCCAGCTTTCTCTGCCATTATGACAATGCCATTGGCAAAGCGAAGATGTGAGATGTACCTACTAGCCGTTCACGTTGAAACCCTGTCCAGTCCAGTCCAGGGTCTTGAAGACGACCAACGCATTGGTCAACAGTTCCACGTTTCACACGTTTTGCTGGTTGGTGGTGGTGCTAACGTTGCTGGGGTCTTTTGTAACTCCATGGTGCCATTTTCCGAGATTTCTTCCAGCACCTTCCTGGTCGTCGAAGGTGTTGTTGAATTCTCTTGAATTTCGTATCTCCACATCACTGCTTTCAGAGTCATTTGAACTAGTCTCCATCGCCTTCCGTATAAGTAAAATTTCGTATTTATTTGCTACAGATGATGAGGGGCTGTCCCCTCATCATCTGTAGCAAATAAATACGAAATTAATAAAATTCACGAATACTAAATCAACTCAAAAAGGTTTAAAAATTGCAGTATTTTATTAGAATTAAAATTTATAAAAATCTGTTTCAAAAATACAAAAGCAACTCTAAATATGCCTTTAACAAAATAAACAATAGCATTTATTGTTTTAGAATAAGAGCGAATTTAAATTTAACCAGCAATAACAGACCAACTCAAATAGTGTTAAAAAATTTCACCAACACCAAACTAATTTGAATTAGTAAAATAAAAATTACTTACATTTGTAAACAATACTAGGGTAAGTGGAAATAATTTGAAGAACGCCCAAGAAACAAGTCTGGTTCAATCACGAATACAAAATCAACTCAAAATAATTCACACTTGATTAATGTGGTTATACACGAATACTAAACTAAGTCAAAATAATTTAGTCTTTGTGCGTATTGACAGCATCTTCCCCTACGGCTCCATGTCGTAACTGGTGATGCGTTACTATTGTTGGTGGGAAGTGACTGTGGAGCTAATCAGAAAGACTGACTTAAAGCGCCATCTCATTCATATTAATGGAGATTTGTACACAGGTGTCTTTGGAGTCGATGTAGTTTTCGACGCAGATTCCGATAATAGCAATAACTCGATTTTGGATTATTTTGAGTTGTGCCACTCTTTATCTAGGTGTGCGACTTGTGAATATCGCGTTTTGGACAGTTTATTTAATAACAATAATTTACATAATTTAATTTTAGCAATCGGTAGTTGTAACTCTTAAAACTATTAACTCGCAATCGGTAGTTGTAACTCTTAAAACTATTAAAAATTGCCATGGACAAAGGACATACTAAGCAGTACAAGAATGTTATGTGAATTTCCTATCAAAGGTTGACATGACATATTACCTGGTGCAGTAGGTGCCAAAAGGCACAAATGTGAGCACCCTCCATTATTTCCCTTGCATGGATAGTCACCAGATGGCATCACTTGTCTGCTTCCATCATATACCTTTAAATCTACAGGCACTGGGTCCGATTTAATTATCTCCTTCATCGGGCCCGTTGTTGATATGTCCCAAGTGTGAATTGACCTTAAACGGGAATTAATAATATAGCTTTACTTTAAATAATTATTCTCAATGAGGGAAATAACAATAAGTGATTAAATCTAGATAAGTAAAGAATTTTTTTTCCATAAAAATAGTTACCACTTTAAAAAAAAAACAATAGCAACTGTTAAGATAGACTGGCAAGTGATAACAAATTGTTAGATTTAAATTTACACCACTATAGTTTTTACCGAAACCGGGGACGGGGGCTGTGAGCGTTGACTGCAGACTGACAAAGTGGAGCCGCCTGCCCTGCCCGGTCTCACCGCGCATAAAGTGGTTTCGGTCAAACTATATTAGTATAATAAGTAAAACCTTACCATGTTTTCCAATCAGTCCAATAAAGCTTATAGTTAAAAAACGCAAGTGCATATGGATACACAAGATCCTCTTTAACAACACTTTTCCTCTTCTCTCCATTAAAATCAATAACATCAACAAAATGTAGCTTTGCATCCACCCAGTATATCAGGTTGTTGTCATAATCTATTGTGATACCGTTTGGCCAGAATATGTGGTCTTTCACTATAATTTTACGTGTAGCTGGATCACCGTTCATGCCAGCTCTCTCTATTTTGGGTACTTCTCCCCAATCAGTCCAGAACATGAGACTGAAATAGAAATATTTATTTATTTATTTATTGGATCTCCAACAGAGGCTACACAATTACAAGCCATTTTCCAAGAACAGGGACAAATACTGGTGAACCAATACAATGAAGTTTGACGAGGAAGAAAAACATGAATAAATCACCACACATTAAAAAAAAACAGAATATAAAATAAGAGATTAGTAGTTTGGAAGAATACACAATAATTTGTACAAATCAAATGAATAGATGAATAAAGTTGCTATCTTACCCTTCTTTAGGAACAACAGCAATAGCCCGAGCGAGGTCTACCTCTGACCAGAACAGTACTTTTCTATATCTCTGCTCTATGCTAATGACTTCAATTTTATTGGTCTCCCCATCTGTCCAGTATATTTTATCTGTGTACCAGTCTATTGCAATACCGGTTGGTGTTATTAGTCCCTCTGATACTATTCTAACCTGAAAATAAACAATGGTACACAATGTAGAAAGTAGTAGAGTAGTAATATTATAAATGCGAACGTGAGTTTATTTGTAAGTTATGCTTTCACACCATAACAACTGAATGGATTTGGATTAAATTTGGCATATGGGTAGACCATGACCCGGAGAAGGACATAAGCTACTTTTCATCCTGGATCGCAGACGAAGTCACTGGTAACAGCTAATATTTCTATAAACTTAACATCGCCACTCCTGAATTCCCTAAGTCCTAGTCTTAGTGGTAAACAAGGGTTTACCTAGTCATTAGACATTACAGTTGGAATTTGGGGTAGAGCAGAATGTCTTTTGTTTACTGGCCACACTTCTGGCTATTTATTACTATAAATTCCATTTATTTTCTTACCTTATCCCCTACATGAGTCTCATTATAACTCATACATTGTATCAATTCTGCGGTCTGATCCGACCAGCATATAAGATCCTTTCTGTGAAGGAAGTCCACGGCTGACCCTTGCTCCAGGTCCTTAACTATAGTGTTCACTTTACTGAGTTTTGACGTGTTCACTACACGTATGTCTGATGCCGTTGAGTATAATAATATTGGGTTACTACCTACTGCATAGAAACCTGAAACATTTTTTAATGTAATTAAAGTATTTAAGAAGTACTTTATGACTATTGTCATAAATGGTCTCTGAGGTTTAAATTTTAATCTAGCATATGCAGTAAAATTGATTTCATTAATCATAGCACAATGCGTTTCTGCACATTACTTAAATAAAATATTTAAGTAATGTGCAAGCAAGGCAATTTGTTAAAAATAAATGTTAAATTACAATTGAATAACACAATAATCTTGATAGTATGTGTGAGAAACATGTCAATAAAATTAAAATAATAACACAAGAATTTAGCAGTGGTGAGTTATCTTTAAATCCCACTTGATGGTTTAATTTGTTCACAAAAGTTGCAGGAATGTTATCATGTCAATTATAAGCAAAGTGACTTATATCAGTGAATAAACAACATACTTATTTGTAAGTAGAAACATGGAAATCTTTCGATAAATCACAAATTATTTATCTTTCACCAATAAGTCAATAAGTTCACATCTTTGGTGATAAGTATGCAATGCAATTCGTACTCGTTCTATAGTCGATAACAACCAATAACAACGAATAAGGACTAACCTTTTAGCTGCAGGAACATTAACAAACAAAACACATTCATAATATTTTGAATTATTTTGTCCGCGTGAAGTATTCTGCGGCGTTTTGTCATAATGAAAACAAATGCATATCAATCGTCCAATCTTTCATGTATTTATTTCACTTTGACACTAACTTGTTTAGCACGTAAATTAATTAAGGCACGGTTAAAAATCATCAGGCTGCATTTTCGTCTTATTTATAGACCAGGAAATAACTTTTATGAATTTTGGTTAGGGCTAACAATTTCTCAGACATGAGACAATGAGTTTGAGAGATCAACAAACGCAACGGTGTTGCCAGCTCAGAAAGCTTATTTCGTTTAAAAGTATCTGTGTTTCGGACGGTAGACAAAAAAAATAGAAGAACAAAAACACGACTATGAGAAATACAACTGAGAAAATAAAAACATTCTTGTCTGAAACTATAGCCACAGTCGCATCCACATATTCCACATGTCTCCGTCCCACAGCTCCGTCCTCGGTAAATTCCGTAATCACACAGGCTGCAACTGCAGCACCATGGTTAATTTATATTGTGCTAGTACCACGACCACTGATAATTCAAAAAGTTTTTTATTATTATTTTGTTAATACTTTTATCGACTTCGATCTTTTTTCGATTCTATTTCATTTCAATCATAATCCATAATTGTTCATCAGTAATCTACGAGATGGCGCTAGTTGTACTTTTCACAGGAACACTAATATATTTTTGAGATTCAGGTACGCATTGTCTAAAACCAGAAAAATCTAATGCACCAAATATTTTATTGAAATTTTTTCTGTTATCACATCACGTTAGGAACGTGAGATCTATAGGGTCAAATTAAATTAGCTAGCTAAACTCCGCAGACGTGATGGTTTAAGTATAGTTAAACATAAAAAAGTATTTTTTAGTATAATTTATAATGCCGAACATTCGACCCAAGAAAAAATTAAATTATCTAAGTAAACCAGTAAAATGAAGTCATAATTAAGCATTTATTTATTGTATTTTAAACATGAAATTCGGGTATGCGGTTTGGTACCTACGTGCAACGCCGACGACGATATCTTGTTAGCGGTGCCGCGCGGTCGAACTAAACTGCTGTTGGACAGACAACGTCCCACGACAGACGCTTTTCTTTTTATGGCATCTCTAGGATGTTATCGGCTGCTTAACCGGACTTTCCTGTGGCTGCCTCAATAAATGAAGGGCATAAACCTTAGAAACTAAGCGACTAGGGCAGCCCCTGTGGGGTACGGTCTACGGACCTCGGCTTAGGGCGTCGCTGGGGGAGGACAGCAAGGCTGTCCCTTGCTGGACTGGATTAACCTGACTGACGCGAACAATGCGCAAAATAATGGTTCCCGACTTTATAGGTTGATCTTTTCTCATGTTACGTTACACGTGTTATTTTTGTCATTAAAAGTAATTGACCTTAAAAACACCTGTTTTTTTTAATTATTCGGGGGATAAGTACAGGCGCTGCATTTGCGCCTGCATTCTATTGCTAATGCAGCGCCCTAGCAGCGCCTAATTCCATATATTTTAGTGCTTACTGTAGCTAAATAGCACACTTGCATTGGTATGGTGTTTTACTCGAGTACCTGCCTACCTACCTACCGTGTTTCACAAGGAGCTCTACCACTATTACTTGCCTACATAAATGCCAACTAGCTAAGCAACATTCCAGAATACCTCCCCGAAACAATAACGCTTAGGTACTGCACCAAAACCTACTAAGCGCTTTAAGCGCTCAATTATCTCCACAACACGCGATGTTCGTATAGGACAGACCAGTAAAGTACTAAATAGTGGTTGTTTCGATTTGGCTCGCTGCAAAATTGACTCGATCCTCGATCACCAACAATAACAACTAAGTACCGCACTATTCAATGCAGCCGCAGCGCGATTGGCCGCTGTTAATGTTAAACTTGTTCCAACACTGCCAATGAATAGATTGCTTTTGATTTGGGTTTTAGAGAATGCAAATAATTTGGATAGATTATGATCCAAACTCATCCCTGGTTTCTGAAAGCGTTTTCCATTTTAGTTGTGGGCGTTTTGGGGGACTGTCTTACGTAATTTTGACGTTCGAAAAGTACTGATTCTCAGCATAGTTTGAACTTGGTACAGAAACGTTTTTATTAAATAAAACAATTAAAGTTATGTTTGCTTTTGATTCAGGCTTTCAGAAAGTAAGGGGAAAAAATCGGCATCCTTTTTAATAATAAAAGCTTTTGTAAAATAATGGTATAACCTTCTGCAATGGTCAAAGGCTCTATATATCGGTTGGTAGGTAGGTACCTACTTAAAATTAGAAATTTTTTAATGCAAGTCCTGATAGTAGTGGCGAGGTGTCAAACACGCAAGCACGTAAACTTGGCCCGACAATATCCGACAGTAGCCGTCAACGGCCGACAGCCGTGTCACACTTCGTGCAAATTAGTGTCGGCTGGCGGCCGTGATGCCGCCACAGGCAAACTGACTGCGTTACTGTGGACTGAATGTGATTTCAATATCAAAGGACCTCTAAACTGAACATACACTGTTGGTAAACTAGCTACAGCCTACAGGTTTAGTTACGATTAATTGAATTTTATTGATTTAATTAAGCAAGAAAAGCTTGATAAAAATAATATTATTATGTTTAAACTTGAGGAGACTAATTAGAGGAGAATTGTTGCTTGTACAAATGTTTATACTATTCTCCATTTTGTCATTTAAATGAGTTATGTTGAAAAAAAAAATAGGGGCCATTATTCATCTAGTTAACGAAGACAAAAGTTCTCTCTAACTTAACAGTTTCCGGGACACTGAATGTGTCATAATATAAGTTTAATTGTCATTCATATTTATGACGTCTATGGGCGTTTAGTGTTTGGGGAGAAAACGGCAGGATGGCCCGCGAAATTATTGTATTGCTGATTTTAATTATTATAATTCTGTAGGTAGGTACATCCCCATTAAAATAAATATTACAGAATAATAAAATATAATTTTAACATTTATTCTCTATTATCAACCAGGAATACAAAGCTTGGGCTACCTTTATATTAAAAGACATTAAACTGTAGTGCCTCACAGAATTAATTAATTATGCTATATTATACAGGGTGAGGTTTTGAATGGAATCGCAATGGCAGCATTGCTAGCTGATAATTCTCAAACCATTTCAGAGACGGCTAGTTTTTCAAGCTTATTAAAATAAATAAAAACTTTTTACAAAAAAAAACAACCGACTTCCAAAAAAAACACTTAAAAGTGAAAAATACGTTTGAATTCGAAAGTAGACTTGACTAGAAAGAAGACTCCCGTTCTTTGCTTTTCAATTTTCGTTTTTTGCCACCGACTTCCGAAATCAAAGTTATTTTTCACTTTTTTTTGGAAGCCGGTTTTTTTTTTGTAAAATGTTTTTATTTTTCACTTTTTGTTGTGGTACCTATCCCACACAAATTCGAATTTGAACCACTACCTGATATGTAAATTACAGTGACGAAGTCACTTAAAACATCGTCTATTTAAACTAAGTGGGAAAAATACGTAATATAATTCAAAAACCTCTGAAGCATGACCTACCAACCAAAAAAAGAATCATCAAAATCAATGCATTAGCGGAGTAATCGCTCAACAGACATTAAAAAAAAATACAGACGAATTGAGAACCTCCTCCTTTTTGAAGAAGTCGGACACACATGGACATAGAATTATAATTTCATATGAAATCCAATAAAAGTAAAAAAGCAGAAGTATGCAGTTTTAAAACTGCATTTGAAGATTTTACGTATTTAAAATATTTTTTATCAATGTATTTTCTCAGTATTTACAAAAAATACTGAAGACTGTGTAAAACATTCAAAAAAGGTAAAAATGAGGTTTTTCTTTGGAAAATCACTTGGTGGTGGTGTAAGTAAATACTTATAGAGCCTTCAGTAACGCCAGTCAAATAACTTACCCTGTATATTGAAAGGTTCATGAAGTGTGTAATGGCCGCTGACAAAATTAATAATCTCGAAGAGGGTGTGAGCGTTTCAAATGATATAATTATGCGCTATTATTCGGATGATGAAATTAATTACGTACCTACATAAAATTTACATATTTTCTGCTGTGTCGTGCTAAGCTGTTCTATCGAATTGAACGAGGTGGAAGTAATCTGTACAGAGGTGCTTTGTCAAGCGATAATGTTGCCAGGTTTTTTTTTTGTTTTTAGGTATTAATCGATTTGGCTTTTTGTGGATTTTTAAGGTTCCGACCTTATAGAGTAAATGCTCCCACAGACAGGCACGATGCGACTCCTCCTAGACGACTCCTTCCATGAAGTTTTCATAGAAATTGTTCTACTAGAGTCGCGTCGCACCTGTCTGTGACGTGTTTTGTTTATTTTGACGCAACAATTTGCGTCTATTTACCTCCCTAAACGTTAAAAACTCAGACGATCTCCACCTATGTTCTCTCCTCTAGTTCCATTTGCAGACTAACGATGGGTACCTAGTTGCATGATATAGATAGGTACAAAGCTATAAACAAGTTAGGTACATGCCAGATACGCTATAATGTGTACCAACTAAGTAATAGTTGGCGCTCGTTTGCGCCACCATTGTCAAAGTAATGGCGCGCACCGCTATTTGGCGACTGGATACGGGGTCACATTACACCAAATGGTTAATTAAAATATCTACGGTTATTAGTGCGTGTATCCGAACTGTGAAATCATTTCAGTGGAATGTGGAATGGAGCAATGAAAGAGTGTAAAAGGGCTAGACTAGACCGTCGAATGAGCTTAATCATTAAAATAAATAAATGAAATAAATATTAGTATTTTTTCTTAACAAATATGGATACATCTCATCTATCTTAAACAAAAACACAATAAGAGTTTTGAGTATATTAGAGATAGAGTAGGTAAACGACGATGTCTGAGCCAATATTAACTGTGTGACAGACGCCGGCAATATGTAAAAGTAATGCATTTTACAGACTGATTTAAACTTTTTATGAATGAAATGAGAGCATCTGTACTATTATCTGTGTAAAAGATAGATCATAATTTTCTGAAATTCAGATTTAGAATTTGTAACCACTCGGTTTCTGAGATACTAAGCAACACAAAAATGAGCTAACAGACTCACAGATTTCATGAGTTGTCATTGGCTGACTGGAATAAAAACAGCCAATCAAATCACTTGACATGTGTCTGACAGTTGGTTTTGATTAAGACACTATTTATTTCAGTGCCAGGCTAGTCTATTTGTTTTAAAACCAGGAGGAAGTTTTAAATTCGGCCTCAATGTTTTTAATTTTTTTGAGGCACACTAAACGCCCGTAGGCTTAATAACAACTAAACTTCTGTTGTGTCTAGTTCAGTGTACTTCAACTGATATGGCAATGGCAGACTAAATCCTTTTACTACACGGTATTACGTTAAAATTGAAAAAGCATTACTCGGTACCCCAGTCTTATGTTATGTCACGTAGAAACGTAATAACATTACGCTTAAGAACTAAAGACATAATAGATGTCTTTACACTTGAGAAAATAAAACACTTAGTGCAAGTGTTACTTCGACATGGAACTTGAATTTAGTGAGCGGATAGCGGTAATGAAAACCAAAAGCATTAGAATCGTAACTTATATTGTATCTTCTATTTTGATTTCAAGTATGTGTGTAATAAATACTAGAGCTTTTTATGAATGACCTCGTCTTCCAGGTAACTATTATCAGTAACAATTATTTCTGCCACTAATTATTTTTAAAGGCACATGCCACACTTGAGTTATGAAAAAAAAATGCCTGGGATGTCAACGCTCATCAACACGAATACTTAAAGAATAGAGAATAAGCATGTGTTTCAAATATGGGTCAAATAAACTTTTTTATAAACTTTGTTGACTTGTTGCGCCGACCCCAAATAAATTGGGATAAGGGCAGGAGAATGATGAATGATGACTTCAGAATTATGCCTCCGTCAATATTTTTGAATAAAATTTCTTTTTGAGCGAGAAATTAATTTTTTTAAAGTCCCAAAAAACTGTGGGTAATTCAAATACTTGAAAAGGCTAAGAGCGGATGTTACGTAACAACCGGGATAACAATCACAATGTCAATGTCAAGTCAATGTCAAACGCTCATAGAAAAAGGAGTGTTTGACGTTGACTTGACAGTTGCTTGTCTGTTTTCACGGACTGTGACATCACCACATCAAGCGCGCCAAATGGAAAGCGTTTAAATATACCCGGATCGGTTGGATATTAAAAAGAAAAAAATTAACTACTTTAAATTGCTTTTTAGCCGTCAAATTTTTTTTAACTATTATTTGACGATGTAAACTATCGAATAAAAATATTTAAAAAATACATGCATATTCCCTATTCTGTGTCCATACACTTGTCTTCTTTTTAAATAGGTACTGTAGGACATGTAATATAGTTATACCTAATATTTCTGTAATAATAATAATTTATTTATTTCTATAATTACACTTCAAAGTCGCAAACATACGTGTAGCCCTGCTCTTGTACTTAAATTGAATTGAGTATCTACTGGTTTAAAAAAAAAATATTTTTAGGAAACTTACAGCTAACTTATACCTACAGTGTTCTTAAACAATATAAAATGGAAGGCCATTTACAAGTTTCCACTGATAAACAGTAAAAACACAACCACCATAAACAATATTTTTCAGCATTAAAAACTTCCTTTTTAATTCCCGCGTAGAAAAATTAATGAGTGCTTTACAGCGACACAGCGCTTCACGGCCGATGTGCTCTAAGTGGACCAGACAGGTAACTCTGGTACACTGGCTACATACAGTTTAACGCCTAGTTGCCGCCAACATATGGCCCCGCCGAGACTTTAGAATGAGTCCTCGCTGCGGAATACTGAAATAGTAGGCTGTTTTGAGAACAGCTTTAGATATTGTTTTGTCCCCAAGTTGCTGTGTGTTGACAGTGAAATTCCAGATTTGAATTTATGGACATAAATTCCAGATTTTAATTTAAGACATAAATTCCAGATTTGAATTTATGTCTATAAATTCAAATCTGGAATTTATGTCTGCCGTGAATTGACACGTGGAAGTTTTGTGGGCTTTGGAGAGGCTCGTGCCTAAATAATAACAGCCTCAGAGGCGATCCATCAGGTTAAGCTACGCTTTCCGAGCTCGATCCGGGGATAGGTGTTCATCTTTATATAACAAGACCCATCCGTGCCTTGAAAAGCACGCTAAGCCGTTGGTTTTGCCAGTTTTAACAAGGGGTATCATGTAACCCTGTAACTGGGTTGTGCAGGTCAGGTAGGCAGTCGTTCAATGTAAAATAACTGGTATTCAGCTGCACCCGGTTACACAGATGATGACGTAGACGTTTTGGGATTGTGCTAATAAAAGTGACTGATTGTTCATTTACTTGCCAGTGGTTTTTAAAGACATCTGAAGAGACATAATCAGTAAGCATTTCTGGCAAAGTAGCAATCAATAGCTCCAATCAGTACGTCCATTCTGTAAAATTCAAACAACAACTCGCATCTCACACTGCTATTCACTCTCACTTCGAATGTTGAATCGGGTTCGAGTACGAAGTGAGCGTCGAAATGACGGGGGAGTTACCTACCTTACTGAATGCCACTTCCCACGTCATCTCATACTTTATCTGTCAAAATCGCGAGTTGAACTAAATTGACTGTGAGTCAATTTAGTTCAACTCGCTGACACGCTGGCAAGGGTAGCGCTAGTGTATCAACCGAGTTTTTAGAATGCCAATCAAGAAACTCACAGCGGATTCAGATTCGAAGTTTAGAATGAAGTCTTACAGAATCACACCCCAAGTGTTAAAGTCAGTTTTTAATTGGAAGTCAAAATTGGCTGATGATTATGACTGGGTTTTAAACGGCAAAATGTAATAAAATGTTACCTTTTGTTTCCAACTATGACTAACTCCTCGCTAGCCGGAGATTTCCGTCTTCTATTATGACTGGCTTTATAAACACAGCGCCGCGACAATACTAACGAGATCAAAGTATTTACACAGGACGCTTAAATTAAAGCTAATCTTATTACTGCGTTAATATAAATTAAATTACACGATGTTTGAATGTGAAACAATGTTGCAAGCGGCAGCTGGGAGCGAAACAACGGAGTTCGGGTGAAACCTCCTTTAGTTTGTAAAGGGTTAAATTTTAAAATACAATTGCTCGGTTCAAAACTAGTTAATAGTTGTTGAAGTGGGATTGTAAGACGGTTTATTGGAAATACATTCGTACTGTGTTGTTTCTGGACCTTTTGAATTGTCAATTAGCAAGGTTTATTATTTAAGAACCGTAGATTCCTATGAATTGTAGGAATTATTGCCAAACTGGAATCGTATTATCTCATTTTTTTTTCTTTCTCAGTTAGTTTTACTGATGGACTTTATGCAGCTTAAACAAATGTGAATGTGTGTGTATGTGTGTTATCTTTGGTATTGTTCGTCAAGTCATTGAGTTCACTTGCACTGACTGGACTGGTCTACTCAAATCTGTGTGGTTCTTCCCTCAAAGGACCATTTCAGATACTAGTCTAGATGTTCCTCACATGATCTGACTAACATTACTGACTTATGTGTGGATTCGACTTTGACCCCCTTTTTTTTTTTTTGAGGGTGGGTTATCATCCAATGACTTATCACGCTCTGGGCGGAGCGGAAGGGTGTCAGACTTTTACTGACTAAAACCCACCCGTGTTCCTTCAGTTGCCTGTTGCCAAGGTCCCGGTATACCTTTCGGACTAACCCGCAACCCTGGCAGGGGACTATGACCCCTTTTTTTTTGAGGGTGGGAAATCATCCAGTGACTTCTCCCGCTCTGGGCGGAGCGGAAGGGCGTGTCTGACTTTTACTGACTAAACCCCACCCGTGTTCCTTCAGTTGCCTGTTGCCAAGGTCCCGGTATACCTTTCGGACTAACCCGCAACCCTGGCAGGGGACTATGACCCCTTTTTTTTTGAGGGTGGGAAATCATCCAGTGGCTTCTCCCGGTCTGGGCGGAGCGGAAGGGCGTGTCAGACTTTTACTGACTAAAACCCACCCGTGTTCCTTCAGTTGCCTGTTGCCAAGGTCCCGGTATACCTTACGGACTTTCCCACAACCCTGGCAGGGGACTTTGACCCCTGAGTTTGTTTCGCTCATTTCTTCTCAGTTCAGGCAGTCAGATAGGAAATGTCGACTCCATCTAGCTTATTTTTTTAATATGACGTGTAAAAGTGATTCCGATATCCTATTAGAATAAAACACCCCAGAATAAACAATTGAAAATTTTGTCGGTCTATCACTGAAAACGGCCAATTAGCCTGTTAGGCCAGAGACCATACTATTACCTAGTAGATTTTAAGCGGTCAGTTCCGCTATCGTTCGTTCGTCGGGTGGTTCTCATTCGATGATCATCCCCTTCTGAACGGTATTTGTGGAGTGGTTATCGCTTCGTTTATGGCCACACAAACTGTCATAGAAGATATTATCGCCAGTTTAAGTATCAATCGCGGTGTGAGTTTCCAGATTACGGTCTTAGAAATTGTTGGGATAGCGTTTATCGGGTGTGTAGTTTAAATACGACTCTCGTATCATTTTCAATATAGCTATTAATTACTAAAATGTGGTTCTTTTTTCAAAACGATATTTGAAATAAAGTTATTGAAATTTTTTATAGAAGCATAATAATCATTGTCTATTTAACAGATACCTACTTGCTTAGTGGCTTAATGTACCTTTGCTTAAAAGGGCAGACCCTATTGCTGTATGTTATACCAACTTACATAATGGACCTCATTCCACCTGTGTCACTTAGAAATCTCCAGTTTCAATGCTCTGGATAGCAATGATTTGTCACTGTCTTCAACAATTGATACTGTCATAACTCATAACACACTGGAGTGAGTTCAACGGGTACTTACACGTAAGATATGTTACCCTGTCACAAACGTGTCCACTTCCAAAAAAATGGAACAATCCAAAAAGTTCAATCTCGTCCTGTGAGTCTTCCATCAAAATAATGTAAGCTGACTTTTATTACAATAAAAAGCCGGTAATGCCCGCAAAAAAATGATAGTTCGCGAGATACGTGGCATATGTGCGGCCACAATTCAGGAGAAATGACCCAGACATCGCGTACGAATACTAACAATATTTACAGCGGCTATTACTAGCCTTTTATGTGACACAAATGCTAGTTGCTGTAATCTGGGACGGTTTTTACGAGCATTTTAAATAATGTCTAGTAGCTGCAGGTATAAATCACAGGCACAATAGTTGCAACATTTGCATTAAACGACGCTTTGTATCCGAAATTGCTGTCATTTTAATTTAATATTAAACTTGGCCCAGTTAATTTATTTTAAAGCGTGCCGCACTCGCTGTAAAAATTGCTTTACCGGGACTTTGGTAACCGATATGTGGATTAATTTCATCACGGTTTAAAGCTTTACAGTTTTCAGTGAATGCAACTCAATATTTAATGACTAGTCTTTCAGTTTGCGGCTTGAGCGGATTTTATTGTGGCATAATCATTATTATTTCAGTTTCATAATTATTGATTTTAACTTTTCACAAGTGCCAATGGAAGTGCATTTTTACTGAAAAAATGGCGACTGGCGGTTGCTAAGTGGTTATCTGTTCGACGACTGGCGTGATTAAATTTTAATAGAATTAAAAATTTACATTTAAATACATAAATGTATGTAAAATAATATCGAACACATGCTCTCTCCGCAAAAATAATATATGTAAGTACCTAATTACATTAATTACATTGTTGGCATAAAATTGACTTGGAAAACAACGAGCTTAGAGAATATTGGGCACAATGATAACATACATAGAAGCGAAGGGCTTCAATTAAGAGCACTACCTCTATTAGCCGGCAAGACGCGCTTTACTGGCAATAACCGGCTATAACCGGCTGTAACCGGCTGTAACCGGCCCCGGCCGCCCTCGACAAGCCTAATCCGGATAAATGAGACGCGAAAGATGACATCCACTCGCTAATTGGAGGACGGAATTAAGTGTGCACCTTGAGAAAATGTTATTAATTTGGTTTTTTGACGTTCGTGTACGATGATCGCTTGTTACCCGACTACGGCGAAGAAAAAAGGAGGGTTATGATTTTGACCGGTATGTATGTATGTATGTATGTATGTATGTATGTATGTATGTATGTATGTATGTATGTATGTTCATCTGTTCCCTCCTATCTTCCAAACCACTTATCACAATTTGACAAATGAGGTATCGTTAGAAGCGTCGTGATTGTCCGCTGGTTATAGGCTATGTGAAGTCACATTAAATTAAAAATAACGCCAGAGGACATAAAGTGAGGAACTTAGCGTCTTAATAATCTTCGCTAAATAATAAATCGGCTCATTATCATCATCATTACAGCCGAAAGACGTCCATTGCTGGACATAGGCCTCATCCAAGCACTACAGCTTTGACCAGTTCTATGCTTCCCGTATCCAGCGGATTCCTAAAGTCTTCATAAGGTCATCCATCTACCTTGTGGGAGGCCTTCCAACGCTACGTGTTCCGGTACGCGGTCGCCACTCCAGAACGTAGGTTTAGTCGAGACTAATATACGATTTTTTGTATAATGAATAAGACAAAAAAAGCTTAACCTCACTCGAATTGTAAATATGTAAGTAATGAATAAGTCCCACAATCCAATTCCATCTTCAATCATAACATACCTTCTACATAACTTTACTCACTGTTTACTTGCAAACTACTTGGATTAAAACCACTGAAAGGATTCGAGCTATCACTGCGAGAAGATAAGTTAATTTCCTGGGTAGAACTGCTGTTTGTTTAAAGTTGTGATGGATGCTTGCCTCGTTTATCGAAAACAGGTATTATTTTAGTTATTTTAATGTTTTTGTGGTAGCAAGCATGTATCTCAGCTGATGGTTAATTTCTACTGACTCACAGCAGCCTATGGACGGACATGTGCTAAAATACCACAGGCATCATTGAGAGAATGCCTTCCCGGAAAGGCGCTTTACTTTGTGTAAATTATTTCATCACCACTGCTCTCAAAACGTTGAAGGAAAACATCGTGAGGAAACAGCATGTTTTAGAACCAAAAATTTGAAGACATGTGACATCTACCAACCCACTGAGCCCGCGTGGTGGATTACAGCCCACTCCCAGCAGTGGGAATATTACATGCTTATGCTTCCCGGATAGACAACTGTAATAACCCTTCTGCTTTTAACTTACTCTGGCACCCATACCTGGGTTAAAATTACAACCCTCCTAAGGTTTCCTTTACACGACGCCGGAGCCGCACCAGCGCGCGGCGCCAGACCGCATGTTTGTATATACGAATGAATAACGCCCATGCGTCGCATCGCCGCCGCACCGAGCGTCGCGGAGATTTTTTCGGTTAGTCCTTTATGCTCTAGTTACATTTTCATTCTGAGATGTTCTGATTTTTTTTCATCTTCCGGCCTGTGCGTCTCCGGTGCGGCCTCGGCATCATGTACAGGAAGCCTAACTCTTTGAAGGACTTTAAACACCCATAGGCAGTATAACAATAGAACTTCTATTATCTCGTTCAGTGTCCTTGAATGCGTTAAAAATGTTATTAGAAAAATTCATTCAAGAGTTGGTTGGCTGTTCCACCGCGGTCCATGACTGATAGAAAGTTATGCACCTATTCGAGCAAGATAATACTTGAGACCTGAGGCCCTAGACAAAGTGACATTCTATGAGCGATACCGATGATGGGAAAGGCAACAATGTATAGGACTGACATAAGCTATCGAAAAGCTTATGTCAATCCTGTTGAAAGTCGTTGTAGAAAAACCAAAACGCTTTGGAAGCGATTGTCACTTGTCTTCTTCTTCTTCTTCGTCGTTCCCTCAATGCTGAGGATCGGGACCACATATGACGCGTCTCCAAGCTATGCGGTCTTCTGCAGTATGGATCGCTAGATAGATGCTGCCTCCAGCAACCTTCTTGATCGCGTCTGACCATCTTGCCGGTGCTCTGCCTTGAGCGCGTTTTCCTTCCACCCGACCCAATATCAAAAGTCACTTATTGCTCTCAGAAACACTGACTGTACGTTACGATTTATCTACATACTTTAACTTTCTGCCGATTTAACTTGGAAACAGAACAGTGTGATAATGCTTCCAAACTTGTACTTTCTGTAAAGTTTCAGTCATACACGCGTACCACTACCTACGACTTCTCACGGGTCATTAGTTTCAAATATCTTGTTTTCACTGAACATTGTTGACAATTTTAAGAAGATTTAGCCTCGTTGGTTGAGCTACGCTTGCCGGGGCTGGTCCGTGGATGGATGACCATCTTTACATATCGAGACTCCTCCATGCCTTGGAAAGCACGTTAAGCCGTTGGTTCCGGCTGTCATTTGTGGATCTTTGACAGTCGTTACGGGTCGTCAGAAGCACGAAAGTCTGACAACCAGTCTTGCCAAGGGATATCGTATTACCCACTTACTGGGTTGTGGAGGTCAGATAGGCAGTCGCTCCATGTAAAATACTGGTATTCAGCTGCATCCGGTTAGACTGGAAACCAACCCTAACTTGGTTGGGAAAAGGCTAGGCAGATGATGAGCCTCGTTGGTTGAGCAAAACAAAATCGTTTATGGCTAGAAATAGAACAAGATTTGACTGCCTCGTTGGTCTAGTGGTCACAAGCGCCAGTGCTGAACGTGAGGTCCTGGGTTCGATTTCCTGGTCGGGCAAAGTGTTATTGGGGTTTTCCGTCAGGAATTTCTCAGTAGCAGCCAGGAGTCTGGATTTGTGCCCGGTTGATGGCAATAGGGTCGCCCCCATTACATGGGACTTAAACATGACTGGTGAAATGTGGATGTATTGTAGCTACACCTCTGCCTAACCATTCGGGGATTATAGGCGTGATGTAATGTTATATGTATACAACATTGTGATCATCGTGTAAAGTAAGTTGTTAAAAAATAGTTGGCGATTTTTTTCTCTATTCTTTTTGCTGTCTATCCAGTTTTTGTTCTATATAAAGAGGTGTGGTCAAGGTAAACTTTAAGAAACACAATCACGATATGTTCACTGGATGTTTTCCCTGATGGCTTACTGAAAAAAGGGGAAAACCCATCTCCGCATCCCTTATTAACAACCATACCAATATATTTTCATAAAAAGATATTCCGGTCGCAGCTTCCAAATCCCTAACCTTAACTACCACCATCACAACTTAAAAAAAAATCTATTTTAAGGGTCTATGGTAGCATTAAGATAAAAAACTAAGATAAACATCAGCAAGAGTTTATTATACGTCGCGATATCCGTATAAGAGCGTGGCTACATGAAGGCCCCCGAGAGGACACTTGTTCATAAATTAAGAAGAGCCCCACTCATTCCCGTCTTATCTTTATGAGGGTCCCTGCCCACTAGCCGTGGAATTAAGTAATCACACAACATACTACTGAAATTGATCTTGAGAGGCGAAAAGGGACTCTAAAGACATAGTTTGGCACAAGAGAACTAAATACCTAAATACGAAATTTCATTTGATCCAGTCAATACTTTTTTATTAAGTACTAGCTGCGCCCCGCGGTTTCACCGCAATAAGTCTCGATCCCGTAGGAATATCGGGATAAAAAGTATTCTATGTCTTTCTCCAGGCCATGGTCTACCCATGTGCTAAATTTTATCCAAATCCTTTCAGCCGTTTTAGAATGAAAGCAAATAAATAAACAGAAGTCAGTTTTATCACTTTCGCATTTATAATATAAGTTAGGATTTGTTCCTCAGGACCTGGAGACTTCAATTACAGGGTCAGGAATAATAATGTCTTCCCTGGCGGACCATCATTGATCTGTTTGGCTGCCTGAGTCATAGTTTTCGAAATATTCCTTAAGACCCTTGATCCTTGTTACAATTTACTTTGAGTTAGCACAGCACGTCTTTTTCTTCCACAAATCTCTATTTGCCGTCATCACAGAATTGACTTCCCACCTGCAGCCATAGATCATCTTCTACCCAATACATCCATTTCTTAAGTCTGCTTCTTTTCTTACATTCATATTTATCACTTTTCTTGTCAAATGCACATCATTCCATCACAAGTCCTATGACGCGAATATATAAAGTCCAGTATCCTTTCAAAACAAAATCCCTATATGGCCCATCCCTATATACATGTTCCTTATTCAATTTCAATGTTTTTTCCCAAAGTAAGTCGTGTATGCGGTCTCCGTGCATGTTTGATCATGTCGCCGGTATGGGGGTATCGTAAACATGTTCAACGCCGCGAGTTCTATTTGAGTTCGATGCTGGAACTCCATCACTGGAACGAGAAACGACATGGTAGGTACACGAAACTCGTTGTTTTGATATGTAAAAAAGTCGCATAGTGCAAACACATTTTATCTAGTATTTCTCGATATTTCTATTTTTTGTTGACCTTAGCATATTATAGGATTTGCAGTGATTGTGTGCTTGCAAACCTTCTTTAGATTGTCAGTCCATAAAGTTTGCAGATACGCGGTGTACACTCATGTCCATATATTCTCCAGTAGTTATCAGTCTTTTGACAGAAATTTCTTCGTATACGGTGATTGACTGCCTAGCCTTTCCCAAGTATGTTGGGGTCAGCTTCCAGTCTAACTGCGATTATCTATCTGACCTCCACAACCAGTAACTGGGTACGATACGATACCCCTTGGTGAGACTGGGACAACCAGTCTGTCCTGTTTGTTAAAATGTAGTAGATAGTTTAGTGGATTTAGTGTATAATTTTTGTAACTTTTGCATGCCTACTGTTAAAATATGGCTGAACCTTTTCCCTATTTCACATTGTATTTTACCCATATTTGCAAAATAAAATATTTTTTATCTTTTTTTTATCAAGGGGTAGTCTTTCGGGCTTCTAACGAGCTGTAACGACTGTCAAAGATCCACGAATGACAGCCGGGACCAACGGCATCACTTGCTTTCCGAGTCACGGAGGAGTCTTGGTATGTTAAGATGGTCACTCATCCACGGACCAACTGCAACCCCGGCAAGTGTACCTTAACCTGATCGATCGACCCGTGCGGCTGTTATTACTTAGCGATCCCATAATAACGCAGAACAGGGGCCGTTTTATGAAGTATAAATGCCATTATGATTCCAGACTGAAAACGGGATGGTGCTAGCGGTCATCTATAGCTCTATCTCTCTCTTGCACTGGAATCATGATGGCATTACAACGTCATAATACGCCACCTATAATGACGCATCCACGTTGTTTCTATGATCCTCGCTCCACCCACTTAGTCTCCTTGTCAGTTTGTTTGTTGTTGTTGTCTTTATTTTAATTGAAATGCTATGTTCTTTCGCCGGCTCAGATCACTATGGCTATTGGAAGTTTGAAGTTATTACGGTATTGAAAGTTTTCTGCTAAACAGAAGTTATATTATTGAGAATATTTTGTGGCTCTCTATTCTATATATGTAGATTCCTTCTTCAGTGCTGAATACCTTGAAATGGTTTAGCAGGGAGTCTAGCTTAATTCTGTTACTTTCCATAAAATTACCACAAAAGTAATCCAGATATCGGGCCCTATCAGAATACCAGCGCCATATATAAAAAATAATCACTGTATTATTTCTTATATATCGTAGCATTATGCTGAGATAGGAGCCTTTTTGGCCTCGCACAGGTCGTTAGATAAGTATTTTGTTAGTTATAAACTGTTATTTTTTCTTTTGTTTTAACTATGTATTACTATATTACTGTTTGTTTCGCCTGTGCGTGTCCCAAATAAACTATTTTTCTTTTTTTTCTTTCTTTCTGTCTTAGATAATTTCAGTCATTAAAGTTATTGGTACCAAACCGTTTTCATCAGGGCTTACGTTTTGTTCTGTGTAGATTGCCTTGTAAAATTTTGGCGGGAACAGTAAATTTGGCAAAGCAGCAAGGCGGCCGGCTCGTAAACACTATGATAACGGTCACATTACGTGCTATTTGTCTGAATTATTAATGTATGGCCCATTCTACGGTAATGGCAGTGCTGCTTTTTTTAATGGTCGAGTTTAAAGATTATTCTGTACCTTTCTGGACATAAAAATTGTTTAAAAGCAACTAAACCTATTTCGTACCATTTTCAAACATCTCCGTATAAAAAACATGCATGAAAATATGGTTTATTAAAGGAAATAATTAAGTAGTATAGCCTAATAATAAAAAAAATATAGCATAACCAAAAACATCCGTTTTTTATTTTTTCGTTTGGATGTTAGCTGTTGGCTGTTGGCCGCATGGCCACGCCAACAGCCGGTCTGACCGCATTACAACAATATTATAATTATCAAATGGCTAGCATGATCACTTATCTCGAAGTTCAATGATAAAAGTTTCACGAAACAAACTGAGGTCATTAACCGGGTGCTTCCAAAAACCAATGAGTTTCGGATAAGGATAAATAAAACAGAAGGAAGTTAAAAATAGACATTAAATCCCGACAATATAAAGCCAAACACCCAACCAATCTAACAAACAGGAACACAAACTAATTGCCAACAACATATTTACACAAACTACGAACGAAATCAATAAACAAAAAGCTGTGGGCCACAGTTAAATCGCAACGATAACTAAAACGCCTTGTTTGAAAACCCGTGAATCTGTGCGGAGAGTTATTGGGGTTCAGTTTCTATAAGATGGCGCACACAACTCAGGTCCCCTGTCAATTTACCGCCCGTATTTATGTCCAGCCGTGTCAAGTGATTTAAAAGTTTACTGGACCACTATTATTGTAATAAATCTGGTGGAGGTGCTGTGGACTTTGATACTATTGGAATATGATTTATGAGGTTTATGTAATAACTAGCTTCCACCCACGGCTTCGCCCGCGTGGTATGTCGATAAAAAGTAGCCTATATTCTTTCTCAGGCTCTAGACTATCTGTGTACCAAATATCATTTAAATCGGTTCAGTCGTGTTGGCGTGAAAGCGCGACAGACAGACAGTCAGACAGAGTTACTTTCGCATTTATAATATTAGTAAGGATTGTTTTGGTGGTCTCGAATACCTACTACGCTCGCGACAATCTAAGTCCGATTTGACGTTTCGTTCTCGTAAATGTAATAAAACGTTATGCTTTGAGAATCAGTTCTCTCTAAGTATGATCAATCGATATGTTTCGAGAATCAGTTTATAAGAAACCATTTTTTTTTCCATCGCTACACAATATATTTTTATAGCTGTCAAATCAGACTTCTTAGATTATCGCGAGTTTAACTGCGACAAACTACGCGACAGGCACGATCCTAAAGGTCCGTACAACACTACTGCTTTCTATGTCTTTCTAATGCCTTCCACGGCTAGCGACACGTTATTTCATAGAGCTTTCTATGTATTTTTATGAAATACCTTCCGTAGCTAGCGACACGGTATTTCATAGAAATACTAGAAACCAGTAGTGTCGCGACGACACGACGCTGCTACTTACTGCAGTCGGCTTCGGATTTGGACTTGAGTCCGACAATACTCTACTTCGAACTATTTTTCTAGCTAGTGTTCTATTAAAATGGTAATCATGTGACAAGTTTGACCACTGTAATATTTAAGACCGCTATAGGCTCAGACCAAATAAAAAACCAAGACAGAGCGCTGCGAACAATACAGTGAAGCATGCCAAAACTACACCAGCGCTCTGTGCGTACACGCTTAAACGCACACATTGACAACCATTTACAATCAAACTACACCAAAATATGAGCACACATGTTTACGAAACCGGCTTCACATCACTGTTGACAGCGCTCTTTCTTGGTTTTTTATTTAGTCTGAGGCTATAGGTATTATATTTTAGGTATATTAATTTCCTTCGTTCAATTAATATTGTCACATACATTAATTAAACTTTGAGCCATTTCACTGGGGATCGAACCTAAGACTCCATGGTCGGCTCACCATTCACACTTTGAACACACACGAACTTGCAACCACTAAACCATCGAGGTAGTCTTTCATCAGAAAGACTAGTTAATTGATTCAGGCGAGACTTTGCGGAAATCCATTATAAAATACAATAGACGTAGATATATTTAGTAACCTATTCCGCTTAACTATTCTTCAAGAGTCATAAAAACCCTGTTAGAAATCGACACGTGTTTCACCTCTCAACGAGGCATCTTCAGGATGACGATTGACCAATTGCAAACCAGAACACGACGTGTTCACTTTGCTTCCAGCGCTTGGTGTGGTAACACGCCGTGTTCGTCGTGTGTCTATTGTATTTTATCAGAAAGACTGTTTAATCCAATGGTGTTTGCAGATTATTGGATTAATGTGGTTCACGGTGTTTTGCCATGACACGTTTAAATTGTTTTCGTGGTTATGTTGTTGTCCCATGGGGGTGGTTTAGGTGGATTAATGAGCGAGAGCATGGCCAGTATGGGCAGTGTCCACCTGTGAACTAATAGCTACGGGGATGCGGCGCGGTCATTTGTCATTGTTATGTTAACATTCTATTAGGTAGGTACTTTCGGGAAAGGCCGTATAAAGGTAGCTATAATAATAAATAATAAGCCCTTTAGTCTGAATATCGAAGTTAACAATACATTAATGAAAGTGTTGAGGTTTTTCTAAAGAATATTAAGTAATTCAGAGTGCCTCTTGGCATGGGCCTCCTCTAGCGATTTCCATTGGGTTGTGTGTGTTCCCGCGTTACCCTTTTCCAGGGGGCCTACCACCACCGCTTACAGCAGTATTATTTTAATATTACTTCAGTGTAGGAAATAGATGAAGCTCTTCAGGACGTATAGCTCCAACTCTTTCCCCCACTGAAGTGAGATTAAAATAATAGTGCTGTAAGCGGTGGCGGTAGGCCCCGTGTGGTATCCAGCCGTGAGGTTCAGATCATCCGCCCATCTCACTTGTTGACGTCCTCTATTGCGTTCTCCGTCTCGACAACAATCGTCGGGCAGTAGCCCACCAGACGCAACACCTATCTAGTTGGAACATCCTTCCTTTTTTCTATGAAGGATGAGGAACCTTTACACACTGTTCTTCCTACATAATATCTAAGAGTAAACCCGTCATTTTTTTCTTTAAATATCTTTAAATATTTTCAATTCTTAATCCGATTCACCCTTGCATTTCTTTCTATGTAGGACGCCATTTTATCAGTACTTTTAAATGAATACATCAATCAATCAATCTTCCTAGCCTTATCCAACTATGTTGGGGTCGGCTTCCAGTCTAATCGGATGCAGCAGTACTTTAAATAAATACATATTATAAACAAATGGACTCGATGAATATCAAAAGTTTCTTCCAAAACATTTGAAAATCAACATTCCTTTCAAATTACATCGCAATCCAACAAGCCTCTCTAAAATCACTGGAAATCCGCAGTTATTTAAATGTTGACCCAAGAGCGTTCTCACTTGAAGCGAAGTGGTGTGCCATATTGTCTTAAATCCGGATCACACGAGTTCCGGAGTTCCACTTTGACAAGGGGCTCTCTCACGGACGTGGATGAGCAAACACAATGGGAACCAACGTGGCGAGGAATACTGCACGCCGGGCTTGCAGCCTGCCAGGACTTGGGGTTTGTGGAAGTGAAGATTGACTTATGGAGTAATTTGTTTGATTGTAACTGGAAGCGGGCTGTTATGGACTTATGACTTACGAAAGTACACAAGAATAAACGAAGCTTTGCAGACTTTAAATGTTTGCAAGTATTGTAATTGTAAACTACGTTCAATGAAGTAGTCCGTTGACCTGAAAACCAATTCTCGTACTTAAAAAACGTTCACATTCAAGTCGCATTATGTGAAACTTGTCAAAAATGTTGGTAAACACCTCTGTTTGCCAGCTAAGTATTTCATTGTTTGTATTAAATTACTAGCTGCGCCCCACAGTTTCACCCGCATAAGTCTTGATCCCGTGAGAATATCCAGATAAAAAGTATTCTAATCCAGGTCATGGTCTACCCATATGCCAAATTTAATCCAATTCCGTTCAATTGGTTTAGCGTGAAAGCGTAATAAATAAACAAGCAACAAATAAACTCACCTTTGAAATTATAATCACTACATATTATAAAACAAAATTCTCCACCGCATCTGTCTGCCTGTTCGCGATAAACTCAAAAACTACTGCGCCAATTTTCATGCTGTTTTCACCAATGGATAGAGAGTTTCTCGAGGAAGGTTTTAGTATATAATAACCGACATCCACGCGGGCCAAGCCGCGGGCATCAGCTAGTATTATATATCTTATATAAGTTAGGATTAGTCTGCTGCAGTCTTTTAGTCCTTTGAGGTACAAATTATAGAGAAAATAAAAAACAGCAACCTGTAAGAAAATTCTCAAAGAAAATTAAAAAGAAACGACTGCACAAAAATCGATTGAATTCTGATCAGACCACAAGAACATAAAGAGGGCATTTGTATTTATCTTTACAGTCTGTTCATGGACTCAAGGACTAAAGCAATCCCATTTAGATGTCCTGCTATGGTCCCGCTTGGCTTATTCTTTAAGAGGAAACCGGTAGTGACGTAACTCCTGCCAGATAAGTGCACATTGCAGCCATATTCTCTTACTGAGAAATAAAATGCATAATGCTTACAGAATTTTGTATATTTCCAAAGCACTAGGTACCAACACGATTGTTTATTTCCTTCCAGTCATTTGTCAGTTTGAGAAATGTACGTGGTTTATACAATGAAGCATAATTTTCTTATGTACGCATTAAAATCACGTAATATCATTAATAACAACACCGAAGTCAATATATTAGTGCTAACGAGCGACCATTATCGCGCCTAAATCATGGCTAAATAGCTGGCAAAATAACAAAACTAACTAAACGCAATATATTACGGAACAATAGGAGTTAAACAATTCTAACCGAAATTAGAGACTTCATTTAACAATCGTTTAAATTTAGTGCGCCATTAGCGATCAACTGCGCGGAACATGGCCGCCCAAGTATGGCTGCTCCGCGGAAAAACGGAAAATACCAATTCACCCAATATTTACTTTAAAATGTTTAAAACGATGCGCGCCGCTCAATTTACTACTTTGAAACGACCAAATTTCGTTCTGATACCAATTTGTGCGGGATATGTCCACATAAATGTCGGAATACTGCGCTATAGCTATGATTGAAACACTATGTACAGAATTAAAACTTCATATAGCAAATACGGTTTGGAGTTCCCGCAGTTAAGTACAAATGTTACAATCGCATTCCCTATTATTGCCTTCGGACCACTGGTGTACAGAACATTCCAACTGTTGCCGGCCCAACAAATACCAGGCTGCTGCACTATAACCGATACATTACTACTTGACACACATTACAAACTAAACTAGTCCTTAACACAACGCAGTAGAGATTAGCGTGTGTGTCTTCCAGTGAATAGATGTCCTAAGTCATTGTTCAAACTGGATTGTTTTCGAACTGCGTTGTTACATAACTTAAGATAAGTCCTGTACACAAATAGTTTCATGAGCTTCTGTAATTAAGGGTAAATTTTGTTTTATGACAGTCTGGGGATGTGAAGGCTGAATTACGAACTGTTAGCGGAGATAGTGGAAGTGTTGGGAATTGGTTAATGCCTAAGTTTTGCGTAATTTTAGAGCGCTGTAAAATTATTTAATGTTTATTATGAGTTTATGACTGGGGTCTGAAATAGGTTTAGCGCACTGGCGTTCTTTACTTTGACCACTCTCCTATCTTATTTAGTTAATTCTAAATGTAGTATTTTTATTTTAGACGTGTGAAAGTACTGGTGTAATGAAAATGAAATGAAATTGTTTAGTCTGTAAATAGGATATAGGAATCACTTTTACACGTCATATTAAAAATAAGCTAGTTTAGGTCTGTATTATCTAACGGCAATTAGTGGCAGCTTAACACCAGCAGAGATAGATGAATAGAACAATATAAACACATACATACACAAACAGATATTAATTGACCTACGTAGTTTTAATTCTGTACATAGTGTTTCAATCATAGCTATAGCGCAGTATTCCGACATTTATGTGGACTTATCCCGCACAAATTGGTATCAGAACGAAATTTGGTCGTATGTATTGAACGATTACTATAAAACACCTACCTATATCATAATTAGTCCACCATAAATACCCACATAGTGTACCCGGGGAACTAGCATATTACGAGCCAAAACTAGAGCATTTTAATTAACGCGGCATCGATAGTGCTGTGTCCACACCGACGCGCCGCCCGCGCCGCGCCGCTGTTAACCCCCATTTATCATACAGGATTAAGCCGATCCCCTGTATATTATTTTTATTCGTCCCCGGGGGTGAATTCTGTCCGTTTGCTGGACAACGGCTGTTTATTATTATTTGCGGTGATTTTTCGGGTGTTGTTTCTTCGTTGGAATAAGATTATTTTCGGGGTAACGTCTGATGGTTTAAAGCTCCTCGTGTATAAAACTAGCTGTTTTTTGTGACTTTGTTTGCAAACATAAATTACGTAGACAAGACATGACTGTATGTTATAATAGCCGCGTTCTTACGGAAAGCGATTGTCGTGTAAGCACCCGATCGTCGCGCTCGTTTATAGGTAATTATGAATATGACATACCTACTCACGCGATCAATCAAGTCGCGTATGTATATGTCATTATTCAGGTAAACAATCGCGTATTCTCGCAACAGTCGTTTTGGGAGGGGCACATGGGCCAAACAGATAAAAAGTGTCTCCCATATCTTGTATTGCACTATGCTGTTTTTGGAATTAATTCATTTTCAATGAAGATATTATAGTCGGAAGCCTACTTCTTCATCGTTCATCACTGAAGCCATGTCTTGATAGATAATATGGATTCATGATTTCAGGCCAGTCCATGCAGACGATTTTATTTTACTTAAACCGTTTGGGGGAGCACGTGCCCGTGTGCCCCTGGATCCGCCCTTGGGACGCAGGGTTCGTTTGAAGATGCTTATTCCACAAATCCCCCCTGAAAATTCCCCTTAGGGGGAAAATTGGAACCGAAAATATACTTATTCCACAGATCCCCCCTGAAAGTGTCCAAGACACTGCGTCAAAAGCCGGAACCGTGACAAACCTTAATTTTTGCTGGACGGAAAGTTCTGTTATTTAGTAAAAAAATATGTAGGTAAAACCTACTTTATACAAATATATATGATACCATGTCCATTGTCCATCGCCGTGCCTCTATTATTTCATAGACCTCTTTTGCGACTATACAAGCCGATATGCCTCTTTTATGTCAATAGTAGGTAATGAATGAAAGGCGCTGAGAAAAACGGCCGTGACAGATGCAGACATCGAAAGCTTATTTTAAGTTCCTTTTACATACGGAATTCTATAAAATGGGATATAATAGGACTTCAAAAATCTAGGAGAAAAAAACTGGGAGTTCGTTAAATCCCGCCAAAATACACATAAAATAAGAATTTTCTTTTTGTGGATCCAGTTAAAACTCTCATTCGAGTATTTACTACTACACTATATAGATATATACCTATGTATGTTGGCTTCTGCAGTGAATACCGGGCCACGAATAGCGCTGACTCAGAATTCACTCGGAAACAATTTTGGAACTTTTATATTATTTTTATATAAAATCCGGTCCGTCAAAAACTTGGCTTGGTGTAGCAATCTCCTTGTCTACACAAATATTATAAAGAGAAAAGATTTATATTTTTGTTTATCATCAATAAACTAAAATACTGGTATTCAGCTGCATCCGGTTAGACTGAAAGCCGACCCCAACTTGGTTGGGAAAAGGCTTGGCAGATGATGAGATGATGATAAATAAACTCAAAACTAATGGACCGATTTTAAAAATTCTTTCACGAGTAGAATGCTATATAATCACTGAGTAAAATAGGCTATCCTAACTACCCTAACTAATATTATTATAATATAGTTAGGATGCGAAAGTGAGTTTGCTTGTTACGCTTTCACGCTTTTACGTTTTCAAACGGCTGAACGAATTTGGGTGAAATTTGGTACATGAGTAGACCATGCTGCTGCGGCTGTCATTTGTAGTCAAAGTCAAAGTCAAATGGAGCAAGGCCAAATAAATTAAATAAGTATGTGATCTTTGACAGTTGTTACGGGTCGCCAGAATCTCGAAAGTCTGACAATCAGTCTTACCAAGGGGTATCGTATTAATCAGTTACTGGGTTGTGGAGGTCAGATAGGCAGTCGCTACATATTAAATACTGATATTCAGCTGCATCCGGTTAGACTGGAAGCCGACCCCAACATTGTTGGGAAGAGGCTAGGCAGATGATGAAACTTTTATTTATTTGTATCTACTTATAGTTTTAAATATAAACTTTAACACACGGCACACCACTATGAAATATACAAAAAATACAGTCCTAATCTATTTACCTACACAAACGATCCATTTTTCCTTCCATTCCCCGTACTAAGCAAACTGCCGCCGCGAAAGGGTGTGGTATTAAACAATATTTTAAAAGCGGCTAATCTGCAGCTCATAACTCATGTGTCGAGTATTTTCAAACGTGTTTTATATGGGAAAGCAAAAAGTTCAAGTTGGATGCTAGCCACGATGGTATGCCGTCGTATTTACGACTCCTTCGTCCATAATGGTGCATTAATCATGTGGTTTTGGACGAGGATTATTTAATGCTGGATTTCAGGCTTCAGGTTCAATCCTTACTAATATTATAAATGCGAAAGTGAGTTTGTTTGTTATGCATTCACGCTAAAACGGTTGAACGGATTTGGATGAAATTTGGTTTAGGGGTATACCATGACCTGGGGGCCTACCACCACCGCTTACAGCAGTATTATTTTAATCTAACTTCGTGGGGGAAAGAGATGGAGCTATACCTCCTGTAGAGCTTCATCTCTTTCCTACACTGAAGTAATATTAAAATAATACTGCTGTAAGCGGTGGTGATAGGCCCCCTGGAATAGGACATAGGACACTATTTATCCCGATATTCATATTTTAGAAAGATTTTTTAAAGTCTGGTTATAGTGAAATCTTTATAGGGTTCCGTAACCAATGGGTGCTCAGACGAAACCTTATTGCTTAGTCTCCGCTGTCTGTCTGGCAGTCAGCGGGCTGTATCTCATAAAAATTAAAGGACTCCCCATACAAGAAACGTATTTTTTTGGCATTTTTCCTCGATCTTAATACGGTAAACCCTTCGTGCGTGTTTCTTTTCTATATTATTCTGCAAAATAAAAATAAAATAAAAACTGTATTCCATTGTATGAAATGAGCAGGAATGTCTAACCAACCAATCAATAAAACCAACCAACCAACCTGAATGTATAATCATGAACCTCTTCCAAGGAATGAACGTCAATTACTAAACTTAAATAAAAACGATACTCGCAGATAAAAAGGTTTCTGAAAAAATCAAATAGATAATTATGTGGAAATGCAATTAGCCAGATATTAAAGCAGCAAATACCTCACAAACCGAACTTGTAAGATAGCTTTAGGTTCAACCTAAATAGAATTAGAGCTGGACAGCAAGAGATGTGCGCTGTAACATTACCAAAATAACTTTGTTTAATAGAGCTTCCAGGCTCGGGTTGTTGTTGGGACAATTTCAACCTTCCAAATTGTCTCTAAATTATTCGAAATTAAGGCAGCAAGATGCCTCGTAGAAGTTAGAAGCGCAATTTGTATGTTAGTATATTTTTTATAATGCTGACAACTCTATTGCGTTTCCTAAAGTAGTAATAAGTTTTGAAAATGTCGAGCAATTATCCCATAACGGTCTAATTTGAACAGGCAATGGTCCAAGATAATCTAAGAAACGGAAAAAATTTTGGTGCTATTTAGTGACTATTAAAAATAAAGGAAGCAATAAGACGTTTGGTCAACATCACTTTCTTCGAGATCTCTTGACGCACTTGTTTTATCTCGCCCCTCAATCTCCCCTGACAGACGAATGGCTACACTACACCATAGCCATACAAAGGCATCTTAAGCCGACGCAACAGAGCACAAATCCAAGCGGACAAATTGAAAAACCACTGAAACACCGAACTCGTGGACGTGGCGTACCGTTATAACGACTACGTATTACGACCGAATTCCCGTTTCGGTCGTCCGTTCGGTCGTCCGTATACGGCCCGGAATAACACAGATCGGTAACGAAACACAATGGCCGCTGTTCCGGGGGATCTATTCCGCCCCCTAATCCAGAAAGGTCGCTGGAAGCTATTCGATAACCACTTAGAGTGGGCACGATTGTACCGCGTTGATACCCGGCGGCGTCCGCGTGGCGTACACTTTATTATGATTAGAATATGAAGAAGTACGAGTATCGGCAAATTTTATTACTACACAGGCTGTAGGGATCAGGGGCTCAGGTATTTTTATAGATAAACAGATAATTTAATCGAAATTTTTCACTCGGGGTACAAAAGTCGAGAGGCTGGCTTGGCTTGCTATTGAACACAAGAGGATTAGACTTTTTACCCGACTACGGCGAAGAAAAAAGGAGGGTTATGATTTTGACCGGTATGTATGTATGTATGTATGTATGTATGTATGTATGTATGTATGTATGTATGTATGTATGTTCATCTGTTCCCTCCTATCTTCCAAACCACTTATCACAATTTGACAAATGATGGTATCGTTAGAAGCGTCGTGATTGTCCGCTGGTTATAGGCTATGTGAAGTCACATTAAATTAAAAATGGCGCCCTCTAGAGGACATAACGTGAGGAACTTAAAAATAAAATGGTTTAATCGTACCATGTTGGGTATCAAATGAAAGGGCTTAATGAGCACATTTCAAAAATATATATAATAACCCCAAAAGAATTAAAAAAAAAATCAAGTAATAAAAACTAAAACCCAACTACGACTGAAAAGGTATAAACAAGACACCACAGACAGACAAATTAAAAATCCGGAGTCACACGTATTAGGGCATAAATCGAACAGATTACGTGTGACTCCGGATTTTTAATTTGTCTGTCTGTGGTGTCTTGTTTATACCTTTTAAGTCGTAGTTGGGTTTTAGTTTTTATTACTTGATTTTTTTTTGCTGTAAACATAATACTAGGCTTATTGTCAAAACCTAAGTTACAAAGTAATAAAATGAAATTATACAGCGCAAACATCCTCACAACGTTAATACCTTCATATGCTCAACTCACAGCAAAAGAACTTATGGCAACTGAAGCAAACGGTACGACTGAAGTCTGCATAATCTGCAAACAGGAGGACTTCGTCTGTTTAATACGTTGTCTAACAAGACGGTAAGCCTCGAAACAAAGTTTCCTTCATAAACGGTTCTCTTTATGCAATCGCTTCGGTCTATTTTGTAGAATTTATTCGAACCATCGGACTGTTAATGAGGACCTTTCCAACGCTTGCATTCCCTCTTTATAGATCCGCTGTATTAAATGCGGAGTTTTTTATAGCTCTAAGTCCCTTTTCTAGAACGATGCTCAAGCATGAACATCGATTTGGAAACTATATTTTTATTAATCTGTCAGATTCGAATCTTGTCAAATTCAAATTTTTTAATTCGAGGCAAGACTCATAAGGGTTAGTCACATTTTCCATAAAACTTCGTGTTAGAAAACACCACAATACGGTGACACATAATTATGTAACTGACAGCAATTAATTATGTAGGGTGTGTTCACAAGGTTTAAAGGAATGAAATGTTAAAAACCCTATACATTTATTGGTGGAGTATTTTTACAGTGATAAAATTTGACCAACAATGTCTATTGTTTTTTTAAAGTCCTATATAATACTGTCTGTTGATCAGAGATTAACCTGACTACTTGATCAGCCATATCAATTAATAAACCATCAAATAACACTCCCTTACCCCCAAAACAACGTTAATAGAATTAATAACATTGCAACTAATACGAGGCGACTTAGCAGGGAGTTGGGCCAAACTTTCATCTTTTATTAGCCCCGCTACGAAAACTGCCATATTGGTCGCGAACTTTCGATATTAATACCGCACAAACTACCGATCCTGGCCGTTCAATCATGTTTTCTATTGTTGTGTTCGAAAGATTCATAAATGTATTGCGGATATTAGGTACGTATTTAATCTTTTATCTTTGTTTCCGCCTCGATTTGGGAAGGACATTGGATTAGCTTGTTATTTTTCGGAAAGGTTTTCTTTGTTTTTGTTGTTAATTGGGTTGTTCTGTAGCCACAAATGGTATGTAAGTATAAGCTGTTTTGCGCACAAAGACAGAAGTCTGATGCTGTATGATGGTCAAAGAAGTTTGTCAAGTTCTATCAATAACCAAGACCTACACGAAAAACGTTGGGCGAGACCTTGCGGATGCGATTGGCCAGATACTACCAAGAGCGATAGAAACTTATAAGTAGTACCGTAAGTTCATTTTACAGTTAGTAGGAGATAATTAAAACATCATCATTTTCCAGTCTCTCCCCAATAACATTTAGTTCAGCAAATCTAACGAGATGCGGCTGAACGGAGTTTAGTCTACATAATATTCCGTACCTATTATGTGCTCTCAAATTAGCTGAAGATATTAATTATCATTAACCGTATTGTGGTAACATTAATTGTTCTAGCATTCTCTGTATTCAGAATAGGATATCTTGCGAAGGATTATGTCTAGAGAATTTCAGACCTGATACTGGTAAATAATTCTAGATATTACGTGGTTATGTGGCTTGCTAATGAAAATATTTCAGAGCTATGGGTGGAATCATATATTTAAGGTGGCTGATTGTGATTTTAAACATGGGTGTTTCAGGTCCTGTGGATACAAAGACGAGTTTGGACAAAGACATGGCCGAAAACATGCAAAACTATTAAAATAATTAATACAATTTTAGTAACCTGTAATTACCTTACCTTATTGATCCACTTTTCTTAGCTTTCAGTAAACAACTTTGTTCTGCGTGCGAGTGATTCCAATATGGCGGCTATTCATTAATAATTCCCGCGCAAATCTTGCGGACTCATTGTTTAGTGCCCGCGTTACCAAGCGGTTTGTTGTGTTTCTCAAACTGCCGATGTAATCTTGTTGTGCACTTTGTTTGTTAAAACAATTTCTTGATTACTGATAACTTGTGTTGAAAGTTCATAAAAGTAATTTGGCTATGTAAGCTTTCGGAGCGTTCTTGTTTTTATTAAGCACTACCTGCTTCGTACGATTTTTGGACATGACATCGAGATTTCTTAGTTATAATTATGTAACTTTAATATTAACGTACCTATTACACATAAACCTTCCGGAATAAATTCTCTAAACGATGGTGAAAACCTCATCAAAATCTGTTGCGTGGTTTAGAAGAACAATGCGGACATACAGACAAACACTAAAAGCGACTTTTATTTATAATGTACCTATATAGATAGAAGATAGATACATATACCTATATTACAATGAAATAATGAATTGTGTGAACAAGTGTCAAAAACTTCACACAATTTGTGATTATTATTAATTGGGTTCGAAATCAAGTGTCAGACTTTCACCTGTCATTGAATGCAACACAATTTCAGCAACTCCATTTGAGTTGCGTAAATTAGGCTTGCTAGGTTATCGCTCATCGGAAAACATCCTGATATGATCATTGAACGTAGGTAATGATCAAACTTTTAAACTTGACTTTAGAATTCATAGCAGTTTTCGAACATCGACGACTGAGGAGACGTAATGACAAAACACACATAAAAACAGCAGTATTACACATAAACGCTGTTATTATGAACACAGGAGTATCATAATACGTCATCATAATAATAAAAACGACGTGCCGAGGTAAACAATCAAAAACATTTTAGTACTAAACATTGGAAAGTGCGGTGTTGCCGTAAAAACTCGCATTCCAACTTCTTTTCTTTTTGGCGACAGATGTTCCGATATTAGGGGTTGTTCTTTATGGTGTCATTTAAATAAAGAGGCTCTTAAAGTGTACTACGTATGGATATTATGATATGTATTATGGTCCTCTTTAATGGACGCTTGTTTTTGTGGTAATATTTGGAGGCTATTTTGGAAGATTTGGAGGGATTCGTGGCTAAGTGATAACAGCCGCATGGGTCGATTGAAGGTTAAGCGACGCTTGCCGCGTTCGGTTCGCGGATGGGTGATCCATCATATATCGAGACTTGTTTATGCCTGCCCTGGCGCTTATGGCTTACGCCGTTCCAACCATATGTAGATCTTTGACAGTCGTTACAGTTAGAAGCGCAAAAGTCAACCAACAACCAGTCTTACTAAGGGGCCAAGCGGTATCGTGTTTCCAGTAGTCGCTCGTTGTAAAATATTAGTATTCAGCTGCATCCGGTTAGACTGGAAGCCGACCCCAACATAGTTGGCGAAAAGGCTAGGCAGATTGATTGACTTGTTTATACTCTCTCTACGTGTGACTGCAAACCGAACATAGTTGGGAAAAGGCTAGGCAGATTATTTTATTTGGACGATATTTTGGCAACCAGTCCATAACTAACATCACAGTTTTCTGTTGACTACAATATTCTGAACTAACATTCTACATGTCACTTTTATTATTCTTAATATTCTTACTCTAGATTCATGATCGATATTCTGTAGAATGTTATTGAACCAATTGAACTATTCGAATTGATTTATAACTGTTTAAACAAATTCACTGTTCAAAGGAAGCAATGATTTGTAGTAACCTCTGATCTCTATAGTCTTTGATGTCCGTTTTAACATACATACACAAAGTGTCTTGAGCAACTTGTATTTAGCATGATATTTATAGTACCTGGGCGATCGAGCTCTGCTCGGGTGAATTAATAGAGAAAACGAATTTTCCTAGAAATGAAAACTAGGTACTCGTAGATCGAATGTCACTATATATTATAAAACAAAGTCCTCCGCCGCGTCTGTCTGTTCGCGATAAACTCAAAAACTCCTGCACCGATTTTCATGCTCTTTTCACCAATGGATAGAGTGGTTCTCGAGGAAGGTTTTAGTATATAATAACTGACATCCACGCAGGCGAAGCAGCGGGCATCAACTAGTATATTTATAAATAATATATAATATTGCTCATTTAATTGTATAGGATGATAATCAGCTATCCCATACACCATACATATGAGTCAAGTAGGTATTCAAGTTTTTTAAGGGACAGTTTATAATTTTTTTTCGCGATTACGATGTAGGTCCCATGGAGAAACTTGTTCAATTTGATGGTCTGTACCACACACCCTTCAATATGACCACACCTTACTATACACCCTGTATAGTAAAAAATCATAATAATTACGGGTTATGCTACGTACGGCACGTCAAATAAATACGATCAGTGGCTCGGAAAATAGCCTGTAGATACGGTAAAGTTGTCGTAAGACGGTAACGGTTTAAGTCACATTTTTCTTCATAACTATTTTGTACCAATGTGTGTGTGTAATGTTGAGAGGGGCTTGTGGATAAGAAATAATAGCCACACGGGTTGATCAATCAGGTTAAGCTAAACTTGCCACGGTTGGTCCGTGGATGGGTGACCATCTTTACATACCAAGACTCCTCCATGCCTCTGTGGTCCTGTGGCTGGTGGCTGTCATTTGTAGATCTTTGACAGTTGTTACGGGTCTTCAGAAGCCTGAAAGTCTAACAACCAGTCTTACCAAGGGGTATCGTGTTACCCAATAACTGGGTTGTGGAGGTCAGTTAAGCAGTTGCTCCATGTAAAATACTGGTATTCAGCTCTATCCGGTTAGACTGGAAACCGACATAGTTGGGAAAAGGCTAGGCAGATGATGAACTATTGTGTAATATTTGGTACAAACTAAAATAAAATAATTATTTATTTTAAAACTTTCATAACATAGAATAAAATCACGCCTGTAATCCCCGAAGGGCTGGGCAGAGATGTACCTATGTACATTTAAAACTTTCAGTAACGCCATAAAGACGGAACTTGGTATAGACAAATGTGCAGACATGCATGAATTTAGAGCAAGGGGAGATTATGGAATTCATGAGAACATAAGTACCTGTAACTTGGGTATGCAGAAAGGATTATGTATCAATGTAGGGATTAAAAGTTTGCATACGCGAAGAAGATTTTATATATATTGCGTGGATCTTTGTCAGTCGTTACGGGTCGCCAGAAGCCCGCAAGTCTGACAACCAGTACCAAGGGGGATACCCCGGACCTCCACAACCCAGTAACTAGGTAATACGATAGGGCTGGGTTACTGGGTTGTGGACGTCAGTTAAGCAGTTGCTCCATGTAAAATACTGGTATTCAGCTGTATCCGGTTAGACTGGAAACCGACATAGTTGGGAAAAGGCTAGGCAGATGATGAACTGTTTTGTAATATTTGGTACAAACTAAAATAACATAATTATTTATTTTAAAACTTTCATAACATAGAATAAAATCACGCCTGTAATCCCCGAAGGGCTGGGCAGAGATGTACCTATGTATATATGTATTTAAAAGAAGAGTGAAAGAACACTACCTATTCATTTCGTCATAGTTGTATAGTTATTTTAAATTATATTGTAATTATATATTTTTAAGTGATATTTATTTTAGAAGTATATTCTCATAATGTATGTTTATTTTTAATTTTTGAATTGTTTTTGATTTATGTATTCTGTTTCTCTTCTACTCTTACACACGTTGTCTACATCTCTTATATCTACTTTCCTATCGCAGGTATGCTGGAAGAGATTTCTTTAGAAATAAGCATTGCCTTTGTACGATTTTTTCTGTCCCTTTCTTCTTTTCTGTATTTATATGTGTGTGCATAAATGGTTAAATAAATAAATAATAAATAAATATATTTAAAACTTTCAGTAACGCCATAAAGACGGAACTTGGTATAGACAAAACATGCATGAATTTAGAGCAAGGGGAGATTATGGAATTCATGAGAACATAAGTACCTGTAACTTGGGTATGCAGAAAGGATTATGTATCAATGTAGGGATTAAAAGTTTGCATACGCGAAGAAGATTTTCTATATTTCTGTCTCGTTTACTCTTATTTAATATTATTGTTCAGTGACTTGTTTATTACTATTGGAGAGGAGCTCGTGGTTAAGTAATAACAGCTGCACGGGTCGATCCATCAGGTTAAGCTACGCTTGCCGGGGTTAGTCCGTGGATGGGTGACCAATAGACCATCTTTACATACCAAGACTCCTCCAGAAAGCACGTTAAGCCGTTGGTCCCGGCTGTCATGCGTGGATCTTTGTCAGTCGTTACGGGTCGCCAGAAGCCCGCAAGTCTGACAACCAGTACCAAGGGGGATACCCCGGACCTCCACAACCCAGTAACTAGGTAATACGATAGGGCTGGGTTACTGGGTTGTGGAGGTCAGATAGGCAGTCGCTCCATGTAAAATACTGGTATTCAGCTGCATCCGGTTAGACTGGAAGCCGACCCCAACATAGTTGGGAAAAGGCTAGGCAGATCGATTGACTTGTTTATTACTATACTCGCTCTACGCATATCTATGTAGCTAACATGTAATCGAAGTGCTTCTTTAGTGAATAAACTAAGTATTTGACTACTCAGATGCTTCGTAGCCGATAGTGAGAGTTAAGATTCGGAAGTTTTTTTCAGGGTATACGTAACGGGTTTTCTTTGCGCAATTATGGTCGATGTTGCCTATTGACAACCAAAAGTCGTGTAAAAAGATTTCGCGGCTGAGGTGTGCTATCGGCGTCAGGGGATTCTGATCGACCCAATTTTGGATATTTGTTACGAAAACCTTCTAAGAAAACTGTTTTTCTATTTTTATTATAGGGATATTAAAATATAATCACCTTTTTGTATATTATTTCAATAGCAAAATAATATGCTTGTTTTTTACAGCATCGTCTCGTGACATACAATAATAATGAAGATACCAAGTTATTAAAATACCAACATGAATGGAATGTCATTCATTCAGTGAGTTCATTTTCCTTAGGGTCTTAATGAATAAAATAATGTATGTTTTATTTTTGGAAAAATAATGAAGAAAAAGTCCACCGAAGAATAAATAAGTAATTTCCGCAGTTTCATGTCTCGGAAAAGCGAATGAAATAGTTATACCAACTGAGTTATACAATTCTACAGGCAACCAATCACATTCACAAAAAATAAGAAAATTTTCGATAATACCTCCGCCACAATTCAAACGGCTGCGTCCTTCCATCGAACGAATAAAAAAGAAACTAAATAACCCAAACCGCTAACCAAAACTACGTGGTGAACTGGCAAACGTATTCTGATTTAAATATCGCGACCTTTGGAAGGCTTCGTAATATTGGAGACAGGATGGGCCCAAGGTATTGATGCTATATAGTAATGCGCTAGGGATTTCTGAAAGGTCCGGGCGACAGCAAAACGTGTTAGTTCGCCTTATTGAATATCGGGAATATGACGTGGTCCCGCAGGACCCCAATATCGGAGGTCGGCAGAGTTTGGCATACGTTGCATTCTCAGCGGGTTTTAGGGATGACTTTTACACGTCTAGGTAATGGATTTCGGATGGTTATTGCTGTTACGTAAATAAAAAATTAAGGTGTGTTACGTAAAAAGTTCAGTTTTCTTTTAAAAAGATTCATGGAGTTTTTCTTCATGAAAACTATATGCTTTATATCTAAAATCTTAGATTAGGTATAAAATGTTTTATAATCTAAGCCTAAAATATTTTCGTAGGTCAATATTTACATGGGATAAGAGCTCTTGTCACTTCCTCATCTCTGTAAATAAATTGTTGTATTTCATCCGCTCTCTTTCTTCTGATTTCAACAATAAACAAACCATAAACAAAAACTTAAAACTCGAAGCCGTTTCATTTCCCCAATCAGTGCAAACAATCAACAAATTGATTTACACAAACTGCAATTCTAAATACAAAACTTAAGTTTGTATTTCAGCCGAAAACAATTGCACGAACCCAATATCAGGGAACTAAGGGTCTGTACAGACGAGCGAAATCTATGGCCACATCACAGCTGCAAAAATGTGGCCGGGAACAACAATTTATATAGGTATTTTTGTTCCATTCATCTACGGCATTTTGTAGTCGGGTTCAACGGCTGTCGCAAATATGACGTCGTCAATGTCGAAATGACCACGTAGATAATGAAAATAATGAAAGATGTTAACTGTCCGAAATAAGATTCAGTAAAGAAGTCCTTGTTGGTGAAACGACACTGTCACACGGGGTTTTGTGGCTGTCATCTGTCATAATCATTAAGGCGGGAGCCTTAATGATTTGACACGGGTCGCGCCCGCGATATCATTTGTTCCCACAAACAGGCGCGATATCGCGGGCGCGACCCGTGTAGCGCTGCCTGTCGCGCCTGCGATATCGCGCCAGAGCCTTTACGCAAGTTCATACAGCTACCAGCGATATCACATTCACACTAGCCAATGCCATATTTTTGTCGCTGTGCTGTGGTGTGGTTGTGGCGCGTCTGTATATAACCTAAGTGGGTGAAACTTGGTGAAACAATAACGGTAGTCATATTTCATTGTTTTCTCGCATCGAAGTCGCGCGGCCTACGTTCCAGATATTTGAGCAAAACACATTTGTATTAGTTAGTAAGTTTAATGCGGACGTACAGACGCGATGCAGATGCTACTTTTGTGTTTTATGACCGATTTACTTGTGTATGTGATGCGTAAAGAGATATCAAGTTTGGGTGTAATTGTGTGTGGGCTAGATGAACTATCCTAACTAATATTATAAATGCGAAAGAGTTGATATTTATTTGTTACGCTTTCACGCTAAAACGGCTGAACTGATTTGGATGAAATTTACATGGGTAGATCATGACCTGGAATAGGACATAGGATACTTTTTATCCCGATATTCCGACGGGATCGAGACTTATGCGGGTGACACCGCGGGGCGCAGCTAGTATTTTATATATCTACTTAGCTTGTTACAGAACTAGGTTTTAATAATAATTATAATAATTTGATAGATACAGGATGCAATGTATTTTATTTTCACAAGATCAGTCCTTACGTGGCAAATGGACATTTTCGACAAATACTTCCTTGTATGTAAAGATATAGGCAATTAAGATAAAGCCCCCATAGTTACTAGTAGATGGCGACACTAGCGCCCCTCGGCCCACGGCCTCTGCTTCATTATTAATGGATAGCACTAACTCAATATAATAACTGTATCGGATTACAGGATATTGGAAGTTGGTAGATTATGATATTACGACGAAATAATGTATATTTATTTTATTTTTGTTCCTACATTGCTTCACTTATTGGATTTTCTTTTTGGAAAATGTTGAGCATTTAATTAAAGCTGTTGTCTATGTTTATGTTGGATTATTACTTTGGCATTTGTTATTCAACATTGATTTTGTACAAAGCTTAACAAGAGTTTCACAGTGAACCTTAGTCGTATAACATTATCAGCACGCGTACCATGACCACCATAGAAACAGATTTTGTCGACGGAAGAATAGACAAAATGACAGATTCTGATTGTTTATCTGTCATTTTGTCTATTCTTCCGTCGACAAAATCTGTTTCTTTTTTCTTGGACATCGAACCACAGGAAATAGTACAATAAGTAGTGTTCCATACACGTGACACCTACCAACAATTGTAGTTATTTACTATAACATCGAATTTACTACCTAAGCTGGAAATCGCACGGCTGATTTCAAACAATGAGTAGTGAATAGGGCTAGCCAAATTACTCGTAGCTACTAACTATTGCCATTTTGCGGTCATAGTGCTTTTAGTGCACAACCCTGTGGCCTGTCCAGCCGTAAATGCAGTAGTGACATATGCGGCTAATGCAACTGTGTATTTTACGGGCATTACTATTATGTAAAGGTCATTTCGTGTTGCAGTTAGGGGCTTTCAAAATTGCGACTAGGACGACCCAGTGGTAACGGCCGCGACTTACGAGTTGTAGGTCGTAGGTTCGAACCCCGACAGGCGCTTTACTTTGTGTAAATAATTTCATCACCACTGCTCTCAAAACGGTGAAGGAAAACATCGTGAGGAAACCGGCATGTCTTAGAACCAAAAATTCGAAGACATGTGACATCTACCAACCTGCACTGGGCCCGCGTGGTGGATTACGGCCCACTCCCTCTCATAGAGAGGAGGCCTGTGTCCCAGCAGTGGGAACATTATAGGCTGATTATGTTATGTTATGTTATAGATAATTACAGTTACGAGAACAAGATCACAACGACAAGTAATGTTCCTTTACGAAGAACTCATAATTAGGTACGGTTTGTAGGTCGTTTGTAGGGTTTACATAATAAAGAGTATTCTATTCAATGGTTTCGGATTTTGAGTACCAAGATGTCTCTGTTGAGAAGAACGTTTAGGAAAGATCTACCACTATTTATATTCCAGTCGCCAAGCAGTCCTGCTGTATTTCAGTCTGAAGAGTATCAGCATCATCATCATTTCAGCCGAAATACGTCCATTGTTGGACATATGCCTCCCCCAAGCATCGCCACTTCGATCAGTTCTGTTTTTCACAAAGTCATCGGTCCATATTGTGTCCACATTGGTTATGAGACCGGAGAAATGACCTACAAGTTGGTCAGACATTTAAGCCTTATTTCAGGGCTCGCAACGCACTTGCTATATCACTGGTTTTGCAGATCAGGCGGCGGTCACCACTTACCATTAGATGAGAGGTCAGAAGATTGCTTGATTGCCACACACACAACATGTGAATACATCGATAAAATAATTATGAACATCAACTGCCTAGCCTTTTCCCAACTATGTTGGGGTTGGCTTCCAGTCTAGCCGGATGCAGCTGAATACTGCCTATCTGACCTCCACAACCCAGTAACTGGGATTCGATACCCCTTGGTAAGACTGGTTGTCAGTCTTTCGGGCTTCTGACGACTCGTAACGACTGTCAAAGATCACAAATGACAGCCGGGACCAACGGCTTAACGTGCTTTCCGAGGCACGAAGGAGTCTCGGTACGTAAAGATGGTCACCCATCCGCGGACCAACCCCGGCAATCGTAGCTTAATCTGATGGATCGACCTTTGCGGCTGTTATTACGTAGCCACGAGCTCCTCAGAAAAAAACTCAATCTCGAGTAAAAAAATTATGAACATAGCATCTAATCTAGTTATTAGGTATACCTATGTAATCATAATGTTTCTTCGGAATTTTAGAGGTTTTTTTTTAAATATTAACGTTGTTAATATTTTATTATAAAATGTTACGTAGCTAATAAAGAGAAATACCTCGAAGCCTTGATAAACTCGGGGGTTCCATATTTTCTTTACAACTGCACGGTATATGAACGACATATTTTCGTAACATTATGAGTAAAATAACGTTTTGCATGACTGACGCAGGGAAGATTGGAGGAGTAGGTAACTTGGCACAAGGGCAGACAGAAAAAGAAATCCGACTAACAAATCTGCCTACCAATGTTGAATAGAAACAGAGTACTGGAACCGAAATACAGGCTTTGCCTAGTTCGGTTGCAGCGGCTACATCCATTATATTGGAAACTATTCCTGCCAAACTATTTTTGTAAATGATTACTAAGTTTTTTGAGAAATAAATTTATTTTTATTTTGTTTTTATAGAGTTCCAGCTGGCTACTAAGCCAAAAGAGGCTATTCAGTACAAACTCAAAGCAATAGGTATGTTTGTTTTTAGGGTTCCGTACCAAAGGGTAAAACGGGACCCTATTACTAAGGCTCCGCTATCTGTCTGTCTGTCTGTCCGTCCGTCCGTCCGTCTGTCACCAGGCTGTATCTCATGAACCGTGATAGCTAGACAGTTGATGTATATAATTTTCACAGATGATGTATATCAGTTGCCGCTATAACAACAAATACTAAAAACAAAAATAAAATAAATATTTAAGGGGGCTCCCATACAACAAACGTGATTTTTTTGCTCGTTTTTGCTCGATATTGAAAACGACAACAGATAGATGCTTGAAATATTCATAGATTATTTAGTTACATATTCACTTTAAAAATAAATAATTAAATTAAAATAAAATAAATATTTAAGGGGGGCTCCCATACAACAAACGTGATTTTTTTGCCGTTTTTATGGATAATGGTACGGAACCCTTCGTGCGCGAGTCCGACTCGCACTTGGCCGGTTTTATACTTTCCCTAAACTAACACTACCTAGCTACAAAAATTTTAATTACCATAAATCTGGCAACACCGCATACTATTCCAACTCTTAAAGTAACTACAAAACAACTTATAAGAATGTTGTAAAACCTGGTATCGATACAATACGATTCAAGGACCTGTCTTAAATATTTTTCTCCGAAAACATAAAGGTTCAGCAAACCTAGCCACAGCTAAAATATTTGGTGAAAGATTAAAGCCGAACTTGAAGAATTTAGAAAAGGTTCGACCCTCCAAATGGTTCATAAAAATGTTGCCGCTCTTTATTGGATATAAGAAAACGAAGGTGGACTCTCATTTTTAACCGACTTCCAAAAAGGAGGTGGTTCTATTTTCGACATGATGTATTTTTTTTAAATTATGTCCATCACTATTTTGATCAATTGAGGACCGATTTCGAAAATTATTTTTTAATTTGGATCCATATAAATTTTATAAACTTTGTGTAGTTCTTTTTAAAAAAAAATATTTCATTCAGTTGGTGTATGTTGATGATGTTATAACACTTCCTGTCACTGTTGTTTGCATACTCGTAGTAAGTAGTGGCCATAACCAAAAACTAAAAAATAAAAAAAACTTAAAAAATAAAGACCGTTTAAAAAAGAAACAGTAGGTACAAAGTGAAAAATAACTTTAATTTCGGTCGACAAAAAAACAAAAATACAGAACTAAAGTCACCGACTTCCGAAATTAAAATTAAAGTAAAACATTTTTTTGAAGGCATAATACCACAATAATACTGTCTGTAGGAGTTTTAAAGCGTTCACGTGTTTATTTTCCATTCGCATGGTATGTGGTGGCCAGTTTTAAATACTGGGTTCCGAACTTCCGATGCACCGTTGTGTTTGTTGGTAAAACTCATTTTGTTTTTTTTGTTTTGAGCTTTATTGAAGGTATTTTCCCTCTCACAGAGAGGAGGCCTGTTTTATCCCAGCAGTGGGGACATTGTAGGCTAATTACGATGAAGGTATTTTAGAATTAATTTGTGTTTTTTATTTTGTGAAAAACAATAAAATGAGGGAATCCCAAATCAAATTGTAGGCGAAAAAGATTTTAGTATCAAGATCATTCAGCAGTTTTTGTACAAATGCTTATAATATACTATTTATATTCAAGTAAGAATACAGGCCCTCAATGAATGTAGGTTTATCTTGAAGTTTCCACAACATGGATTCTCTGTGAAATGAACTGAATAAAATACTCATTAGGTACTTATAACAGTAGGCGATATAGAAATCTGCCGTTGTCTTGACAGTAATTTAAGGAAAAACTAACTTTAACGCTCCAAATGGAACAAAAACAGAAATATTTCATCAAAATTCTCACCATCGGCAGTTATTGACAAAACATTAACCTATCAAACTCAGTAAGAAGTATTGAAAACACGTATCTGATCAAACTTGATTGTCTCCACAAATTCTAAAATACTTGAGATTCCTGGCACTCAAAAAATTGATAAATTAACCAAGTTTCTGGACTCAATACGCTTGCCACGACATTTTTTTTTAGATATTCTCAAAATATACGAGTTTAAACTTTTGCAAAGATTGGAACCTATTTATGCCTTAAATCTTTAGATATTCTGTGCAAGTATTAAACTGCGCTGGGCTGAGTTGATTAATTAATCCTTAAAGCCTTTTTAACGGTACTTTTAGAATTTCTAAGAGAAATGAACAAAAAGCGTGATGTATTTAAATTACCATCTTCAAAAATTAGGAGCTTTCAAGTCGATCCGTAATATTGTTAAACAGAGTGCTTCGTTTTCACGAAGGTATATTTGAACTCAAATATGATCAGATCTTCATTCCATCCTATAAATAACTTAAAATGGAAATGTTTCAAAACACTAATCACGCAACACACACCTCGCACTCAGTTAGATCACTCATTATCATCTCAATACAAAAATTCCGAACACCGCCTCCAGTAGTTCCGCCGTCAGAAAAGGAACTCCATCATTATTCTAACAAAAAGTTGGGAAATGCATACAATTCTCTCAAAGGCGTGAAAGACAATACGTATCACAAAGTAGAGGAACGCAAAGTAAGAGCGTTTGCTTGCCAAGTACCAGGAATGCAAACATGAGCTGGAGGTAAAGCGAGCAAGAGACGTCTTATCGACTACAAAACGTCACAACAACGACGACGACCACAAAGAACATCATACCCTAAACATGACAAGGTAAAGTCGAATTTTGAGAGAGGTAATAAGAAGGTCGGATGCTCACATTTATTCGCGCAGTTGGAATGCGGCTGTTCCGTGATATGCTAAGCAAAAGCCAAGCAAACAAATTGGAAGCGACACATGAGAGGTGCACGAATAAAATGTTTCTTAAGAGAAAATACAGAGCAGAAAATTTAAAAACTATTCGCGCAAAAATAAACATTATAGGCTGCTTTAGATATTCAGGAAGCTAAGAGCAACGTAAACAATATCAAGTTTGAGTTTCCCTCCATTTGTTTTCTTTTGGTTCGAATGATATATTATGTGGCCACTTTCAGCGCGTCTAGCTTTTTATTAAACCAACTATGTTGGGATCGGCTTCTAGTCTAGCAGGTTGCAGTTTTGTCATGATTTTGGCACTATCTGCCTAAAAGGAGGATCCAATCAAAAATTGATAACCTGTACATGTTTTACAAATAAACTGTTATTTTAATTTTTTTTTTGCTTTTGGATATTCGATCTCTCGTTGATCGTGTGTACGATTATAAGATTACGACATAGAATTGATGGGAGAAAGTAAGGATATTACCTACTTTTTAATTATTACTATGTTTCTTTGGATTGTGTCCTATACTGTATATATAATTTTGTTGTTTACGAGGTAGTTTCGCGAGCAACATGCTATAGCAGGCTTAGTTAACGTTTTCCCCCTATGGAGCTAATCAGGAATTGAAGGCGAGTCAACAAAAGGTGTGTTGTTCTGTCGCTCGTGTCAGCTTCGCTTCAAACCACATGCAGGAGCGACATTTAAAGTTCACAATGTTGCCATGTATTAACGAAGAGACGAGTAGGTATATCGGCCAAACAAACAAACATAGTAATCAAATAATTATTATTTATTTTATTATTTATGTACACACAGTAAAATACAAAATAGATACGACATAATTAAAATATGAGTACAAAGGTACTGCTTATTTCTTAAGAAATTTCTTCCAGCAGACCTGCGAAAGGAGAAATGAGAAAGAAATGTAGACAATAGTGTGTGTGAACAAGAAGAGAAAAACATGATTATGCGAAGTCTTAACTAAAAATATCAAATATACCTACACATATACGCCAGAAAATACCTAATTACACATTTTTACAATAAAAAATTAAGAATGTTATGGGGGATTAATTTTATATCTATCAGAAAGAATTTTCAAGGTATGAGTCATTCCTTCTACGAGATGAAAGCTGAAAGCTTGTTGCAATTTCGTATTATTTTAATGAAGAATTTGTTGATAGAGGTCAGCATAATGCTGTCCTACTACTACTCTGTAAACTACAAACTACAAAGTAGTTAAAAAATTAGAAATTTATTTTATTTCAATATTGTTTTCCACATTAAAGACGCTCCACAATTTTAGCGCAGCATAGGTAGGTAGGTGCGGTCAAGGCAAGGAGCGATAATAATAAACAATTTTCAAACTTTCCTTCCGAAGACATTTTATCGAATATTTTCATTTAAAAATGTTAGCAATGACGTAGTCGATGAAATTGTAAGGTGCAACTAAAGCCCCATTTACTTACCTGCAGAATTTTCTTGCCTGTGGCATACCATAAAGTTGAAGCAACAAATGCCTCGCATCGCATCGTCTAAAGTTGTTTAGACGCCAGACGGTGCAACTTTTATTGTATGGTGGTATGCTATGGGGCAATTAAATCGCACCGTGTAGATATTTTATTTATACCTAGACTGTACAGAAACCGTATATTTTTATTTAAAAGAGAGTCCGTGGAGTTTCTTGCCATTCTTGTCTATAAGAATCTACCTCGCTTTACAACTAGCTTCATCTTTGTTACTGACCGACTCCTTGACCACATTCGAAAGTATCTTTAACAAAATATATTTTTATAATCTAACACTAACCTTATGTACAAGTATACAGAGGGAAAATATAAAATATGTAGGAAGAGCTCATAGGGTACAGATCGCTTTAACCGATAAGACCGCCCATTGTGTCACCCTATGTTAAACTACATTTGTATCTGTATTTTTTATGGTGTACATAATAAAGAGTATTATATTCTATTCTAGGGCATAAAAAAATTCGTCCGCATCGCTGCCAGTGGGAAAAGTGCTCAAAAGTTGTAAGACCAAACCTGTAGGTAATTGGATTGACGGGTAACAAAAATTAAAAAAAAAAAAATACCTGGCGGTTATAAAATATTTCTCCACTAGAAAAACTGAGAGGATAATATATTTTATCCAATAATGTATCGTGTATGTTGTTTTATTTCAGCGGCGGAGGTAATACTATCGACGGGAGTGACCTCAATCCGCTCATGTGGAAAGTGCTCTCCATTCCGACTTTTTAGAGTTTTCCCGAACGGTAAAACGGAGATTATTGTTATATTTATTATGTTCACTATTGGGTTTGCCTGTTATCGTTTGTTTTAATTGTATCATGTGGTTTTTGTTGTTTGTTTGTTTGTTGTTGCTAAGACGCGAGTGGAAAACGAATCCACGTTTTTCTTCTTCTTCACATTATTTATGCCATTTGTGACTCTTAACCAAATATCATCCATTTCAAAACCTCCCTTTTTTAGTGTCGTATTTCTACTTTTTACCCGACTACGGCGAAGAAAAAAGGAGGGTTATGATTTTGACCGGTATGTATGTATGTATGTTTGTATGTATGTTCATGTGTTCCTATCTTCCAAACCACTTATCACAATTTGACAAATGAGGTATCGTTAGAAGCGTCGTGATTGTCCGCTGGTTATAGGCTATGTGAAGTCACATTAAATGGCGTCAAATTAAAAAGTTAAGTCAAATTAAAAATGGCACCCTGTAGAGGACATAAAGTAAGGAACTTAAAAAAAAATATGGTTTAATCGTACCATATTGGGTATCAAATGAAAGGGCTTAATGAGCACATTTCAAAAAAATATATATTATAACCCCAAAAGAATTAAAAAAAAATCAAGTAATAAAAACTAAAACCCAACTACGACTTAAAAGGTATAAAAACAAGACACCACAGACAGACAAATTAAAAATCCGGAGTCACACGTAATCTGTTCGATTTATGCCCTAACACGTGTGATTTTTTTGGAGTTTCAAAGATTTCTCCTGTCGAGGGTGCCGATAATAATAAACGATCGTAACTTTAACCTAAATGTAACTTTAAAAAACACCCCACGATTAACAATCTTCTTATTAGGCATGTAAAGTTTGATTAAACACCAAAAAGTCGTGCTGAACAAGAACAATAGCGGCATTAAAACATAGATCCATCAAGTCACCAACAACCGCTGCTATCAAGATCCCGGTATGTGTCAGCGAAATCACTACGGAAGTTCCCCCAGCAGATTTATTCATGACTTAGCCAAATATTTGATTGATTAACGTGTCTAAAGCAGTCCCGGCCTTCGATAAACTTGCCGACCACTTCATTTGGCGAAAAAGGCTCTTGTTTAAACTTCCCAAAGTGATGCTGCTCTTTTTTTTTCTTTTTATAGACCAAGAAAACATAAACTCCATTCAATTTCGTTAAAATAACGCTCGGAATGGCGGAGAATTATTGCAACGTACATAAAATCCGCCGGTTCCATTACGCCTGATATATAAGTAATACAATTACGGCTTAATGTATTTTTTTATAAGACTGATGTTTTTGAAACGTTTATCATGTTTGTTTGAGCTATTGGGGAGCTGCCAATATATAACGATGTCAATATAATACATATTGTTGTCTTGATCGCTTCAATAGCTCGGTAAGTGTGAATAAGCCGCCAAGATCGGCTTTCATTATTTTGTTTGGTCCTAGATTGAGTCAGTTTGTCCATTTTATTTTCCAGTTTCGTCTCTGCTACCGTAGGTTCACCGAGGTGGACACACCGAGCAATTTAATTAGTGAATAAAATTGTCACTTGCAGTGTAAATAGCGCGTGAATGAGGCTTAAAGGCTCTTACATACTGGCGCGATTCGCCGCGCGACGCGAATTTTAACAAAACAATTTCTGAGAAAACTTCACGGCGAACAATGCGGCGTTGTCGCGTCGCGCGACGAATCGCCCCAGTATGTAAGAGCCTTAAAGTATAAATTGTTTTTCAACATCTTCATAAGACATTCAACAAAATAATAGTAATAATACCAGCCTATTATTATCCCACTGCTGGGCAAAGGCCTCTTCTCATACAGAGAAGTCACGAGAATTGATCACCACACTTTCTCAAGAGATTTCAGAAGTCCAGAGGGCCTAGACAAGTGACAATCGCTTCGAAAGTTTTTCGTATTTCTACAACGACTTCCAACAGGATTGACATAAGCTTTTCGATAGCTTATGTCAGTCCTATACATTTTTGCCTTTTCCATCATCGTTATCGCTTATAGAATGTCACTTTGTCTTTGTCTTTGTCATCTCACGATGTTTTCCTGCACCGTTGTCGTTAATGCCCAAGATAAACTCAACAAAAACTCGTTAAAAACTGAAAACCCGCCTACATAATGCCGATTCAAATATACACGATAGATAATAAAGTAGATGAAGAAACTCAAACGTTAGAAAGTTCGAAAGAAAATAAGTTGTTGCTTTTTAGGATTCTTAGTAAATTGCGAGCCGTAGAAGGAAAATTTTGCGAGATGAATCTTTAGGTTCGAGCAAAAAAGACCTTCGCTCACTCAATGTCTGCGAACTTATATTAACAAGGAAATTATTACGAATTTTGTCGGTTATTGCGTTGAGATTCTGAATATTTTGGTGGCTCTTTCGAGTAATGAACCAACAAGGTCGTTAAAGTGGACCACAAGAGGTTTTTCACTGACTTTTTACTTAATGAATGTTAAATATTTGCACACTTTCTAGTCAAGTCCAGTATCTTGGTTGTGGAGGTCAGATATATTGCTCCAAGTAAAATACTGGTATTCAGCTGCATCCGGTTAGACTGGAAGCCGACCCTAACATACTTGGGAAAAGTCTGGGTTGGTTGATTTAGTCCAGTCATGTTCGTTTATTTTTCTTTAAACTATATATCCCTTTATCAGAATACTGACAAGAACCTCCAATTTCTTCCAAGTTACCTTTTCCTGTCACAACTAAATGGCTCTCGCGACGACCAGGATACTTTATATTTTTAAATCCAACCATATACTAATATCGGAAAAGGTCGAAGTTTTACTCTCTAAGGAAAACAATCTGCAGACGAGTGTTAGAGCTTGCTTGTGTCGAAAGTTCTTTAATATTATACAGTTTCACATTTTGGAACAGAATTACATATTATAATATCTCCTTACGATGTATTCCTTTCAAGTTGTCGTCGATCATCTCAGGTAAGTTATCGGAAACTTACCAATGAGAAAATATCAGGATTTATACATAAGAATCCTGATATTTTCCACCTTACCTTACTGAACACAACCTAAAATAACTACAGGTAAATACACACATACCTAGCAGATAGAATACGCTTATCAGCATCTTGCCTGCTTTTCAGTTTTTCAATTATTAAGCCTATATTGTTCCCACTGTTGGGACACAGGCCTCCTCTCGTGAGAGGTAGTAGGCCGTAAACCACCACGCGGGTGCAGTGCGGATTGGTAGATGTCACATGTCTTCGATTTTTTGGTTCTAGGACATGCTGGTTTCCTCACGATGTTTTCCTTCACCGTTTGAGCGGAGTTATGTTTTCTTGCATAGATTGGTCTGAAATTCGAGCATTGTAAAATTCGTTTTTTTGAAAACATTTCTAATTGTGTGTCACTTGCGTGATGTTCGACCACACACTCAGTTTTGCCAACTTGACCATTCACTTCTTCAAAATGTCATTCAATAAAGTGCTCCCTTGGAACAAATTCCTAGTATCGAGCACTTCGTACTGAAGGGTATCGGTGGCATTTGACGTGTCTTGTCAGCGCCGACGACATGAACACGCTCTAATGTCTAGCCGTAGAGATGAAAGTGATAGGTACAGAAGCTTGCATGGAAATATGGCTTTGTACTAGGTAGACATGCATTTTTGGAAATTGGACTCATAGTAGCTGTTATTCAGACATTTTTGGGGAGATTTAATCCGTGTATCTGGTTGTTATCCTGTTTATAAGTGCTCTTACTTAATTGAAGGACCTACGTCCTTGGCACGCTGCATGGTCAGCCCCGCTGAAGTTGTTGTACCTGCCTAAGGCGTTCTTGCAGTCACGAGTGAGATGGTTATTGTTGGGCAATCCTGTACCGTCGTCGATCGTCATCTCTTAAAATCAAACATTAAATTAGGCTTAAAATGTATTATTTTTCAGGTTACAAAGTAAGGTTGTCTTTTAAAGTTAAAGCACGTGAACATATAAGTTAGAAGTTGTTTATGTATGTAAGTATCCTGTATTCCATAGTGTTATTTTCGTGTTGTCAATCCCATATGTTGCACCTGCCATGTGTTTTCTAGTCTGTTTTCTCTCTGGATCGCAGGCATTAAGTCTGCCTTTGTAGGGTATAATTTTTTTACTCTTGCATGCAGTTGTAATGAATAATAAATAAATAAAAAGTAGTCGAAGACTAATTTTACCGTATGTAAAAACATACGTACAACCGTACATAATCAGCCTATAATGTTCCCACTGCTGGGACACAGGCCTCCTCTCTGTGAGAGAGTGTGGGCCGTAATCCACTACGCGGGCCCAGTACGGGTTGGTAGATGTCACAGGTCTTCGATTTTTTGGTTCTAGGACATACCGGTTTCTTCACGATGTTTTCCTTCACCGTTTTGAGAGCAGTGGCAATGAAATAATTTACACACAGTAAAGCACCTGTCAGTGTTCGAACCTACGACCTATAACTCGTAAGTCGTGGCCGTTACCACTGGGCCACCACTGCTCTACAAGTTTCAGATGTTTTCCCATAATCCACACGGATGAAATTATTAGTAAAAAGAAAAGTCTTACTTTGAAGACGAAGACTCTTATATTCTTAATACGTCCAGGCGACCATATCTCTTCCACACGTCCCTCCGATACCCGGCTTAACGAAATCCCACTAATACATTATTTTTACACCTTCGCGACGGCCATTAACCAATGTTTATGCTAACGATAACATAATATTATGTTTATGTTACACTTATTTTTAGGGGCTATGTTTATTAAATTTTAATCAAGGTGAAGTAAGGGATTCACGTTTTTGTAAGCGAAGTATCAATACTTCATACTTAGAATTATTCTAAGACTTCATACCTAGGAATCTTAGTGTGAGGTCTAGGAATTCAATGCACTTGAATGTAAAGTTAGCGAATTTTTCTTTTTAAATTATTTATTCTAATTCTTTAAAAAGACGATGCTGAAGTTCTCCCCGGGAAAATTGTCCGATCATTATCTGAATTATTAGGCTAAATTCAATTTTGCAGTTTTTGACGTAATATCCTAGATTTAATCAAAATATATATGATTTAATCACAAGTAGCATCAGCTTTGTCACAATATAATAAACTATCAGTATTATATATTGACAGTGCCTTTGAAATAATTACCTACAGCCGCTCGGTAGATAAACCTTCCCCGTCCGTGCGTAACTGCCGCGCACTCAAGACTCTTGCGTACTGAGACTGATACTGATACACTGCGATTTCAAAGCACGTCGTTTCGCTCGTTTTCTATGAAGATAATAATACTGTCATTTACTATGAAGATACTGTTACTTATTTATACTGTGGCTTTATTATCTGCTTGTATTAATTAGCAGCAGGACAATAGTGGAGTATGCTCTGATTTGATCCATTGTCCTGCAATGGCTGCAATCAACACTGTAAACTGTACATTATAATGATTGTTTGTGAATGATTGACAATGCCAACTTAGCCCGTGGCGACTATTCGTTGATCGTATTAACGTCCAAGCCGATTATAACGTTAGGTAGTCGGATTATGGAATACTGGCTTGTGCTTGTGGTTTTGCCTGTACCTACAGATTATTTTTCTTCTCATTATTTTCTTCTTTGGGCTGATCCCGGAAAAAGATATCGGTTTTAACTCCCTTGCCTTGGTTTTCCTACTTTATTCTTGCTCTTCTTTTTTTTCGTCATTAAATAAGTTGCCTGAAAAGAGACATTTTTTCAGAAATTGGTTATGAAAACCTGTCAACATTTTGCGGCACCACCTTCACTCGGCTCTTGAAAACTCCGGTTGCCAGCTAAATAAGTGTATTTTTTTTTCTTTCTAAATAAACAGCGATGTACTATGTATATTTGTAACTAGTTTTAGTAAGTGTACCTGGGAGTCCGTTGATAGTAAGTACATTGAAATAACAGATAGTTATTTGTGGACATGGAAAACAGGTTTAGGACTAAAGCAGCAATTACGATAGATACGAATAATCAGACTCCAAAAGCCGGTTACTTGAATTTGAAAAACTTTAAATTAAATGTGTTTCCTTCAAAATCTTGCTTGCTTCGTTTAGGAGACAAGTACATGGATACCTAGTATGTATGTAGTTATAAGGTAATCTAAGAAATCAGGGGGCCAAGTCTACTAATTTACAAACGTGTCAGTGATCTCACAATGATGAGTTTTTGAGTTTTTGACAGATTTTGTATGGTTTATCTGTCAAAAACTGATCATTGTGAGACCACTGACACGTTTATAAATTAGTAGACTTGGCCTCCTGAGGTAAGTTCCTACCAATGTCGAGAAAAAATCTTTTTGCTTCTGTACATTTGTGTGCTTAAAGTATTGAACAAATAAATAAATACATCATTAGAACGTCAATAAGTTTTTAGAGGATCAACTAAATATTTCCCGTAAATTAATGCTATAATTTTACAGTGCTTAATAACTTCAGTTGAGTTTTGGTATATCCTTGTCTGAGAAAAGACCACTTCACTCCCCGGGGATGTAATAAGACACGGCTAAGGGATTACGCTGGCAGGATGGATAGCAGTCATTTAACAGCAGCTTTTCATCCCGAATACATTGTAGAACTCAACTTAGATGGAGGTTTCAGTAAGAAAATAGGTTATTTCAGTCGTATGGTTACTTATAGGAAACATTGTCGTGACTCAATTAAAACCACCGATCCATGGGCTAAGGCTTTGCGGGTTCCACGCGCATGTTATGTAATGATATAACATCACGCCTGTTATCCCCGGAAGGGTTAGGCAGAGGTGTACCAATAGTACATCGACATTTCGCCAGTTATGTTTAAGTCCCGTGTAGTAGGGGGCTAGCCTATTACCAACAATCGAGCACAACCCAGACTCCATCCCCAGATTTTTCCATCTGGAATAGCTCAGTAGCAGCCCTGCTACTGAGCTATTCCAGATGGAAAAATCCCAATAACACTTTGCCCGACCCGGGAATCGAACTCAGGACCTCATGCTCTGCTTGTCGGGGCTGCGGGAAAGTCCGAAAGGGATACCGGGACCTTGGCAACAGGCAACTTAGTCCCTCTCTTTATTTATCACCAAAAAAAGGAAAAAATAAAAATATCTTTTAAAACTTTATTCACTTAAAATGTGACAGTGAATTCACATTACGAGTTTTTATTTCACTTGTCACAAGCTTCCATTTGTATTTTATTCCATTTTATTACTCGTGAAATACAGTACGCAAATTGTTCATGATATAATTTTTTACATATTTTATTTCGTTCCATTGTTGAATGTACAAGGCGTTCAAATGGCCGCTTCTCATTATTGTATTGAAGCGTTTTATATGTAAACAAGCATAAATTAAATGCATGATAAAGGCTCTTACATACTGGCGCGATTCGTCGCGCGACGCGAGTTTTAACAAAACAATTTCTGAGACAACTTCACGGCGAACAATGCGGCGGCGTCGCGTCGCGCGACGAATCGCACCAGTATGTAAGAGCCTTAAAGTCTATTTTTAAATCGATATTCAGGATTTCTTAAAGCATATTTTTACATTTAAGCATTTTTGTACTTCGGTACCTACATGAATCATTATTGTACTAAATATAAAGCATTTTTTGTAACTAATTTCATAAACAATTACAAATAATTAGTTCTACTTCTATTTATCAATTAAATATTATAAATGGTAACATTTATTTAAGTATTCGTTGTCTTTCGAAACACATTTTGTCATTCGAAATATTATTATGTATTTGGAGACTCACATACATCGAACTGTTTAAAAGTGACTCGTTTTCGTTGCTAAAGCGTCGAAAACCTATTGAGAAGCGGCAACTATAACTGCAAGACTACTAAAATAGTCAACAGGTATAGAGTTACTTTACATCGGCATATAAATATTCATTTTTCTTTTGTGTTTGAATTCGAACACGAATGTCGGGTATTTATTTTTTAACAATACACTTTGATACCATCATACACTAGAAAAATATCCAACAGTTCAAAGGCTGGGTAACACCAAATCCAGTTCAGGATATCACATTTAGTCAAGTAAAACGTACGTTAAGGGGACTACAGGAGCTAAACGCAAGTTTTATATTGCCTAAATGTTTATGATCCACTGCAGTAAAGAAAAACAACGACTTTCAACAGGATTGACATAAGCTTTTCGATAGCTTATGTCACTCCTTTACATTTTTGCCTGTTCCATCATCGTAACCGCTGATAGAATGAGAGCACTTTGTCTAGCCTCAGGGTTGTTTCATCGCGCTTCTCTTTCTTTTCTATGCAGTCCGACAGTGACCGCGCTTTAGCTGTTGTTGGCACTTATATTTGGTGTCACCCGGCCCTAACCCATATTAGTTAATAAAATTAATTAAAAAAAAGAAAAACAACACAAATAAAGGCATTCTTACTTTATGAAGGATAAGGAAAAGTATGTAATGGTCAAATATTACGTGTATTTATTTGGGCTGTTTCGTCACTAAGGAGATTTTCCCTGTGGGTCGTTTCTTGTATTTGTCTCGGAGTAATTTCTTTTCATAGCCGTAGACGGAGTAGTATGGCAGGGGCATCACCGTTGACGACACTGGCAACAGATCTGGAACATGAAATGTTTTTCCTGTTATTAATTTCATTGTATAATATTTGTTGGCTTTGGTCACTGGTCGCCCACGGCTGAGGGGTCATTAATGTATTGAAAAAGGCATGTAATCTCAGGGAAATTAATTGTTAAGCTAATTGATTACCAACTTAACTTGACTATGTAATATTTAAATGTAGAATGTATGACATATGGCTTTATCACGGCAGATTGACGACGTAGGGTTTCAATTTGCTTAACAATTAAGTTGCTTAATTTTACAATTTCACTTTGGGCCACTTGTGTGGGTCATTAATCTATTTAAAAAGGTATGGTTCGATTGAAACTTAATGGCGGCCCGGAAGTTAGCTACTCGCTGCGCAGTACTCCACCCCTCACGCCTTGTGACACATGAAATTGTTACTGCGCAGCGACTCGCGTCATGTTCCGAGCCGCCATTAAGTTTGAATCGAACTGTATCTATAGAATCTTAGGTTGAAAAAATAATTTGTGTTTCTGGTTGTTTTGCAAAATATTAACGGCACAGAAATGATAAAATAAGCCGGGTGACGTGGTGAACGGTGAACTCGTCTAGCCCACTTCCGCTGCCACCATGTCACACGACGCAATGTTACTAAGACCCTTAAATTTATGTTAATATTTGAGGCAGAAATTTTCACACAATCTACCTAGCCTTTAGCCCCCTTATTCATAAACGTTGCTTAAAGTTAAGTGACGTTTAAACGTCAACAAATTATGGTTAAACAGGCGCTAATCGTTACTTAGGCAGCGTTTATGAATAAAGGGTTAAGAGTTCAACTGTCACTAACGAGACACAATAGAATTTTAATTATTATCTACTTCTAAAGGCCAATCGACAGTTGAGCGGAGACGTACCATTTATAAATACTCTATGTTTATAGAGTCCATTTCTTCATCTAACAAATCATGATCTCAGTTGGTGCTGAAAAGTCTCTAAATGTAAGTAAAATTAAAGAAAAACGTGGTAAAATAAAATTGTGTTAGAATTGATGATGACCATTAAATACTCAGACATAAGTTTTACAATTTTTTACTTTTGCATGCGGTAAGGTAGTGTGTGTTAGAACTGCTTTTACAATGTTTACATCTTACTTTGTACCCACATTAATTGCAAAATAAATGAAAAAAGAAATCTATTTTGGTCAGATAATTATGTTAATTTATGATTTAATGTTAAAATTGTGTATTCAGTAACATTCTGTTATGTTGACTCTATATGTAGGAACAGTCGATTTATTGAGCTTTAAAGCTTCTCCTATTTTGAGCTATCAAAACATAGTTTTAGAAATTAACCAAACAATGGTATGTATCGTAGTTATCGTATCAAACAGACGCAATAATGTAGCAAAATAGCTCACATTTTCGGTGTGCACCGCGGAAATCCAAATAAGCGATGATGTGCAGAGCGCAACTGTTGCGTGAATGCGTTGCACACGCGGAAATGCGCTGGTATGGACCAAGTGGTCGGTAGTAATTTTTGAGGAAATCCTGCACAATCGGGTATATTATCCTTTTTTAATTAGGTATACCTATTACCTTAGCATCTTTTCTGGACATCAATCAATCTGCCCAGCCTTTTCCCAAGTATGTTGGGGTCGGTTTCCAGTCTAACCGGATGCAGCTGAATATCAGTATTTTACATGGAGCGACTGCCTATCTGACCTCCACAACCCAGTAACTAGGTAATACGATACCCCTTGGTAAGACTGGTTGTCAGACTTTCGGGCTTCTGACGAACTGTAATGACTGTCAAAGATCCACAAATAACAGCCGGGACTAACGGCTTAACGTGCTTTTTTAGTCTCGGTATGTAAAGATGGTCACATTGGTCACCCATCCACTGACCAACCCCCGGCAAGCGTACCTTAACCTGATGTATCAACCCGTGCGGCTGTTATTAATTAGCCACGAGCTCCTCAAGCCTATTTTCTGGAAATAATTATACTAATTTTTATGTCGATAAAATACCATCGCATGCTTTACGCTTGCAATTGTGTGCATAAGAAAAGACTACCTCACATGGAAAATAATAGAAGTAAAAAATTCACAGCGCGTTTAATATTTCAACTAGGCTCCTATCACATTCATAAATATATATAAGTATATTTTTTTTGTATTTAAGCAGATAAACACAGGTGTTTTTATTACTTACTGATGCCATCAAAAAACAATTGACCGTGACCGTGAACTAATGACAAATAAACACCGTAGGACATAGCGTACGACATAATATTAGTCATCGAATAAATTACTCATTAGGGCCTACTCGAGAGAATAGCCTGATGACTGTTAGGTACCAATGGTTTACATATTGTCCGATGACTAACAGAGTCGTCATCTCAAGTGTTAAAATGTAAATAAATCTTACAATAGAGCTAACATACCTATTATAAAGACGTTGCTCATTGATGACCAATTGTGACGAATAAGTGAATGCCTGATGTTAGGTACCCAAAGAGTAAAACGGGACCCTATTACTAAGACTCCGCTGTTTGTCTGTCCGTCTGTCACCAGGCTGTATCTCATAAACCGTGATAGTTAGACAGTTGAAATCTTCACAGATGATGTATTCTGTTGCCGCTATAACAACAAATACTAAAAAACAGAATAAAATAAATATTTAAGGGGGTTTTTATAGATAATGGACATTGACATTACACACATTATTTTTTTTACATTTTTATTTTTTATAATGGCACGGAACCCGTCGTGCGCGAGTCCGACTCGCAGTTCGCCGGTTTTTTTTTGTATAATGTGGAAAAAATATACCTACTTCAATCTTTTTCCACATATAATATACCTTAAGGACGACCACAAAAGTAGCCCGCTAAATTCCAATTTTTTTTTTTTATATTTGCAGGTCAGTGTCAGGATCTTCAAAATATGATTCGCAACCAAATATGTATTAACAGAATTATTTAGCCCTATGAAATGAAATGAAATGAAAAGAAATTGTTTATTCTGTAAATAGGATATTGGAATCACTTTTACACGTCATTTTAAAAAGTTGTAAAAATAAGCTAGATGAGGTCGGCGTTTCCTATCTGACTACTCTGAGAAGAAAGGCCGAAACAAACTCAGAGGTCACTGTCTCCTTTAAAGTCCAGACATAATCTTGGTCAGGCCATATGAGGACCATGTAGATAAGAGTCTGAAATGGTCTTTTGAGGAAAGAACCACACAGATTTGAGTGGACCTGTCCAGTCAGTGCAAGCATTTGTCAGTAATAGTGGAGCTCAACTCAGAACTTAAGGAGTAGTCTAAGTTAAGGAGTAGTTCTAGTGTTATTGATGTAGTTTATCTAAAAAGTCAACAATCGAATTACTAACTGTCGATATAAGATTTAAGTATAACAGTTCTAAATTACTATTTGTTATGTCAATCTCACATAAACTGAACAGATTTATAGTTGGTAGTTTGTGTTTAACCACGAGAGTATGTAGTAACCGCTGTATACTCAGCAATGGAACATTTAAGTATTAGACTTAAAGTGCCAGTATAGTGTAGTGAGAGGTCGCTTGCTACGTGCGCCATTACTAACCCGGTTTACTACGGACTCATAAAGGTTACAGAATAGTTCTGTTACATTATTATTCTGACACCTTTTTAGGTTATTGATTTTATTTATTTAACCATTTGTGTAGGTACTTACACACAAATAAATATGGAAGAGATGAACAGAAAAATACGATCAAAGGTGATACATAATTTTGGTGATGGGTACAGTATCATTATGTTAACATTCAGGAATTACATAATTTTGTTGACATATCTAGCGGTACAGTCCGTACCACCACTGAAACCCATTCCCCGCGGCGCTAGTGTCTATGCTACTGCATCACATTGCATTAAGACAAATGTAGTTTCACAATTTTCCGCGGGCCTTTTTCAATGAGTCATACAAACATTAGCGAAATGTCATATTATGAAACTACGTTGTCATATTATGTTAATGTATGAGTCAAGCAGGTATGATCATATAGGTAGAGATGACCATGTAATAGGGGCTTTATAGACGGCCTTAGTACTTGTAGCGGCATACAGATGCCGCTACACGCTACCAGGATCGTCAGTCGTGGGTTCCAAGTTCCCGACATCAATCGTCAGGCAGTTGCCCGCCAGACACAACACCCGTCTTGTCGGAGGATCCTCCCTTTTCGGAGGATGCGTAAAATTTACACCCTGTTCCTCATACCTTACATACTTAGGTAAGTTAGTGTAAGCTTTACTTCGAAAGGTACTTATTTTCAAAAATACTAAGTCTTTGTATTGATAAGAGCTGAGTCATTGACAAACTTTTTATTTATCAGAGCTTTATTTACCTATGTAAAGCTTGTTATGTATGACCTCCCTTTTCATTTTCACTTACAAAAATATGTTTTCGTGATAATTTTCTCGGTAAAAGGTTTGTCCTAAGTCAAGTCTTATCGCCTTTAACCAATCGTGGAGGATGTTCGTTATCTCTGCATAGAAATAAAATCGGGGTACCTTTCTACATGGTACTCACACATTTTAGCTGTAAAGAGGGTCTCAATTGCAATAAAGGTTACCTTATATTTCGTGATAAGTGTCTGAGCTAGCGTTTAGTTACACACATTATATTATTTTGGCTTACCTTAACACATTGCTGTATTTTCCAAGCGGGCCTATAACATAAATTCTTTGTATTTATTAGTAATTTCACTAATTTTATTATATCATTAAACCTCTGTCATGATAAAAACTCTTTGGAAGTATAAAATATTGCCAACTGACCATTCACTATAACAGGTCCCTTGCACCGTTGCTTGTCATGCTTAGTTTCAATACTTATAGAGTTCAAAATGTCTTGATAAGCAATGGTGCTAACTGACGGCAAGGGACATAAGTTATAGTGAACGGTTTGTAATAGACAATATTGTAATGCATACCTACTTTTTATTGTTTTGTTTAAATATAACTGTCGAGTGCGAGCTTTTTGGCTACTTAGTTTATTTCAAAATCAAAAGTCATTAATCTAAATGAGACTCAGAATCATATTATGTTTATTTTGTAATGTTTAATGTGCGTCTTATTTATGTTTCTATCTTCTTTATAATAAAGAGAATATATGAATGCTACCGGTTTATTAATTGCCCAACTATTTTTGAGTTCTCCAGGTGCCAAGATCCGCTTCATGAGCAAATAGAGAGGTGCCTTTTATGACAAAAAGAAACACGTGCGAGATCGCAAGTTCAAATCCCGCACGGTGCAAATACTTGACTGACAGATCTTTGCGAGTGTTGGTGGTTGAGCATAAGAGAATAAAATTAAGTATGTCTGTAAAAATAAAACCTTATTTAGGAGCATTTCTCATCTGCTAAGCCATTCCTAATTAGTTAGGGTTGGGTCCCAGTCTAGCCGGATGCAACTGATTATCAGAACAGGAACAGTCCTAGTACCTATGTAATTTCATCCTCATCGTTGGATAATACAATAAAACAGAAGTTATTTTAACTATCAACAGGTTAACTAAAGCTTTATCTCACCAGTTAAAGTCTTGACCGTGGCCCGGCACACGCGCAAGGCCGCTCACTTCGCAACCACTTACTGCGCTATACGGACTAAATTGAATATGCATTGTGCTTATGTAACCCATTCGCCAATATTTAGGTACTTATACATACATGTTTAGATGAGACTTTCAAACTATCACTGCTTAGTGCTTATCTAATAGTGAAATGTGTTAGATAAGTGGATGCAAAATTACATTGTGTTTATGGATTTGCATGTTTGGATGTCAAGTAAACAGACGGATTTTATTATTTTCTATATTCGCAACTGTATTCGTGTGAGGACTAGAGTATTTTTTTATTCATGACCATAGATACAAGTCTTTCAGTCGTATACATAGATGGTTAGACACTACTTTAAACTATGTTGTTTCCAGTCTGCAAATACCAATGTCAACCATTTTCGAGTAATTTGTAAAATGAAGGAAATAAAAATATAAAATGACTCGAAAATTGTTGACATTTGCATATGTAAAGATGGTCACCAATCCACGGACCAACACTGGCAAGCATAGCTTAATCCGATTGATCGACCTGTGCGACTGTTATTACTTAGCCACGAGCCCCTCTTTTCTTCTCTTCTTTCTGTCAGGTCTTTACAAAATCATACAAGATAATAAAAGTTGTGAATCCTCTCTACAAAAGCATGTGTTGCGCAGTTTTATTAAACTCTCAAGTGGCTTGCAAACATAGTAGCTTTGTCACTAGGCTTGCTACCAAATCGGACGATCTTCATTGACCCTAGGTATTTTCAATAACCTAAAAGTACACTGCGAGTGTAATTTTGTGCAGCAAAGGTTTATAGTAATACTAGTGACCAGTGGGCCTAAAACGGCCACATTAGCAATTCCTCTAAAAGCAATTAATTTTCTGAATTTCCAGAGCTGTCATTAGTAATTCCTCTAATTTGACACAAAAGCAATTCATAATGTGTGGATCATTTTACGAATCTCCATAGAAAACTATCAAACAGATGAATTATTTCGTAATATAAATCGCACGCAGATCATATTATGAATTGTCAGTTTGTGACATTTTACGATGATTCATAAATATTTCCAATTATTATTCTGCCAAAGTGACTGTTTTAAGCCCCCTGCCCTGCTTGTCGTCAAGGAGTAAGTCAGTCAGAAATATGAAGTAGTAGTAGTAGGTACCTATGGAGAAGAACGGGCAAGAAACTCCATGAAGTCGTGTAAGATTGCCGTCATTATCGGACTATGAGAGGAAAAGAACAGAGAGTGCAGATGCACTCTTTTTTCTTTTGAAACACAGGTGTGTTTGCGGGTGACGTTTAATATATCCTGCATTGGCCTACATGGGTATAGTCTTCGTTGAGAATTAATTGTCTGCCGTGACCGAAATACGGTCGGGAGAATACTTTCTTAGCTACGGTTTTAGATTATAGTAAAAATATATAATTGAAATAAATAATTATAATGCCTAGAACCCAATTGACAAAGTCCAAACCGGACAGCACCGCAGTCCACATTCGAAAGTGCACCATTCTCGTATCGTGCGCAGTTAAGTGATCAAGGTAACGCAGTGCAACCTGCGCCCGCGTCGCACTATCAACGCATTTACATATTTTTGTCGTGACCTTCTGTTTCCTTCCAACTGTTAATTACACGTGGTGATTGAGACAGCCGAGCCGTTCTTATCTGTCTCTGAGATTTCGCTCTATTTTTGACATGTGTTTTGTTGCATGTCAATGTAGTTACAATTTCCGGATTGGCACTGTCTATCAGATAAATTCGGTGTTAAATTACTATCGGCCCTATGATTTTTTTGGAGCTTATATGAAGATGGTGAAAATGCCTATTATACAGCCATTTTTAACATCACCAGATAAGCTAATTTTTTTTTTATTGGGTAGATAAATCAAATAAGTTGTCCATGTTACAATCATGTTGGTTCATAGCGTAACTAAGGGGATCGTGTACAGATTATGGAAGATGCCCCTGCGCAACAGTGACGAACCTACAAAAGTGAGAAGTGCACTGAAAGTGCACCATGAGCAACACGATATGATGTAATCTGTATCAGCATTTAGCACTGCAACTGTGTGTGTCGCTTTTTAATATTTTGCCAAAGGTACGGTGCGTAGCGGTGCTTAGTAAGTATATCTTCTTAAATCCACATTATACCTACATTCATAATTTTACACAAAAACAAGTTTTTTATTTATGCACTTACGGGGTATATTTTTTCCTCTTTTCGTTAGTAACATTAATAAATTAATTAGCTTTTGTTCACTACCAACAACAAACCTTTGAATAATAAACTTAAAAGCTTTCATAGTGTGTTTTTGTAACAATTCCAATCTATACCTATAAAGTCGTTGAATATAAATAGTATGACATAACTAAAATAAATAGTGTTCCATAGTTTGAATAAATAGTAGCGATTAATCTCTGAATATAAATATTAGACACAAAATCACAAATAGTATTTTAGTAATAGATGCACTGTGTGATATTGTGTCGAATTTAACAAATACAAAACTAAAATTAATGGTTGCATATCATGGTTTGGTGGTCTCTGTTCTAAGGTTTGGTGTAGTATTCTGGGGTAATTGTTCCGAAAGGGAGTCTATATTTAAAGCCCAAAAACGGTGCATAAGATCCATTTTTAATCTCAAGGTTACAGATAGTTGCATTCCTTTTTTCAAGAAATACAAAATACTAACTTTTCCCAGTATATACATTCTCGAAGTAGCTATTTTTGTTAAAACTAACAAGCATCTATTTCCGGCCTTAAATGATACGAGGATGCGAACTACTGCCATGAGATCAAAATATCAGAGTCTATTGTGTACTGGTAGATATAACACTGCTTTGCTTAAAAAAAACATTATTGGTATGGCACCTATTTTATTTAACAAATTGCCAAATTGTATTAAGGATCAGCCCTTAATCAAATTTAAGAAACTGCTGTCGTCGTTGCTGACAGAGAAATGTTATTACTCTGTTACTGATTTTATAAATGATGAATTGTAATATTTTGCTTCACTGTATCTCATACAATAAGCAAATAATTTCAGACTTAGCTGATCTAATTTTCAATTTAAGTACCTACCTAGTTTCTAACTTCCACTATATTTTTGTATGCCAACAGGCAGAATGTACTGGGAATATATCTTAAACGGACACCCTTATTGTAACACCTGCATTCTATACAAATAAAGAAATTATTTATTTATTTATTTATTTAAAACAAAATGTATTAAATTATCTATTTCTTAAAACCAATGTTACCTAACGGTTCGTTTGAAGTGCAAAGATCAAGGAACACAGACAACACTGAACTGGGAAAAGGCGGGAATTTTCAATATCTTACAATCTTGAAAAAAAAACAATTAAAAAAATACCCACCAGGTTTCAAAACATTGTCGGAGTCTCGTCGGTACAGCATACCAGCACTCCACGTGAAAAAATAGCCGAACAACACGAAAACCAAACAAAAATTCATCGTTTAAATGGCACGTATATACCAGGATCACAGTACGCGACAGGAGATATATTTCAACCTGTATTTATTTGACACTCTTCCGTGTCGCGGCGGGCGTTCTCGAGCTCACTCGAATAAAGTATCGAATGTATCGGTGACATTCTCGATACGGCCGGCTGGCATTGGGAGCTCGGAAATCTAATATGAATACGCTTTTGGTAAATACGTTCTAGAGTCGGAGGCGTATACCGTTGGCCGGGATCACCGACTCCTCGGTAAATAATGTGAGACATGTGCTTAATAAAAACGGGATGTTCGAATTCGGAGGTGCATTTTATATGTATTGGATGCTGTCTTTAAAATGTTTTACGTAAGTACTAAAAGGAACCTTATTTTACAACAAATATGTATGGGTAGCCCCCTCCCCTCCAATAAGTAAGGTTGTGGGACAACACAGGATGTGGGTAGAGCAAGAATCGGACGCTCGCTGTGCGGATTCTAGGAAATGCCTATGTCCAGCTGTGGGCATCTTTTAGCTGACATGACTCATAAGTATACTTGCATGGAGCATACAGGGAAGATTGGAGTTCCATTTTTCGTGGAGGTTATTAAAGTTAAATTATAATGTTTAAAACTTAATTTCGTAAAAAAACGTCAAAGAAGTTGGAACTTTTTCGCTGTTCTGTGCTGTGTAACCAGTACAACAGGAAGAACAAGTGACTCTCGGCCTTATCAAGCGAAGTTAAATTGATTTTAATTTTTTTTTAATTTTAATAACTTCCTTACACATTTTAAAACGCAACGTTTCTCTGTGTGCCCGTTAGTGCTATAACTCGAAAAACGCTGATTCGGTGTTTTTCGTTAGCCAATTCCGTCTCATTCCGGGACAACGGTTTTGTAATATACTATTTACTTGTTTTAAATACTCTATTAATTCTCGCGAACAGAGCCATGTGCAAAGCTAGGTACTAACCAAAAACACAAAGCGTTTAAAATAAATAATTGTTTTAGTTCATTACAAATATGTATAACTGCCCCATTATTTCTACTGGCTATTATATTTATAAAACTACATTGCTATCAAACATTTGCTGTAAAACATAATTCAGTATCATTTATTACAATGCTACATTAAAGATCAGAAACTGTGATACTATTTTTTTTTTTTAAATCTTGTTCAGCCCCCTCGGCACTTGTTTGGAATCCCGGAGAACCAAAATGTACGGTAAAAGTACATTCCCAGTCAGAGATACGACAATTACCAAGGCCATGGTGTGAGGTTAACCCAGATTGACTTAGGGCTGATTTTACCAAAGTCAGATATCTTTTATACGTGGAATAAAAATGGCGTCTGACAGTTTTTGTATAGAAAAACTGTCAAAAATTCAAAATTTATTCGCAAGATAAGACCTAAACTCGGTATAAAAGTTTGGTGAAATTCGCCCTTTATGTCCCTGAAAAGAGCAAAAGCGTTGAGAGTTAGAGACGTCAAATGTATAGTAGAATAAAAGTCAAACGCCAAACGTACAGTAGTGTAAAAGTTCATTATACGCCAAGAACCTAGAATAAAAGTCCTTTAAACGTCAAATATTAAAACTATACAAAGATCTTTTGGCGCGTGGCGAGAATCGGAACGAACACAGCCATCTTGTTTTTTCACTATTTCGCACAACAATTTCACAAATGTTTACCAACAACGCCCACCTGTCTAATGTCATTCAAGCGCCAAAATGATCCTTGTAGCTCTGTAGAATAAAGTCCAGTGATAGTAAGTGCCTACTCGGCGTTCATATTATTAAGTATTATAACACAATTAAGTTTTAGAGAGACTGATTGAGTCTTTCTAAATTTAATTGTCTGCCTAGCCTTTTCCCAACTATGTTGGGGTCGGATTCCAGTCTAACTGGATGCAGCTGAATACCAGTAGTTTACATGGAGTGACTCCATGGGAAGACTGGTTGCCTACCCGTAACGGCTGTCAAAGATCTACGAATGACAGCCGGGATCAACAGCTTAACGTGTTTTCCGAGACACGCGGTAATGGTCTTTTGAGGTGAGAGTCAGTGCAAGCATTTGTCAGTAATCGTGTAGCTCAACTCGAACTAAAGGAGTTCAACGACTCAAATAAAATACGAATAATAATACGTCATACATTCAAACGTAATTCGTACATTTGTCTCAAATTACAAACTGTCCTTGTAAATGTAGTGTGCTAAATAAAACCTGTTATCTTATCTGTGATGCTGCATCTCAGGCATCTGATAGTAAGACGTGTGATGTGTCTACTGCGCTCCGTGCCAATAGCAATAGGTGGCTTTTCTTATCCCGTATGGAATAAACGAAAGGCGTATTCTCGAATTCACGATCGAATTTTCTAATATTTTATTTTTAAGTTGAAAACTGCTGTTCTTACGTTGCATTGTGTAGTCTTCTTTAAAGATTAGTAGTCATATGTGGTTGCTGATTCTGTAGGTACTAATAGTATATAAATTTTTTTCTGTAAACATACCAGTTACCCAATTTTTTGTAGTAGGGTGTACATCTAAGACAAGCTTATTCAAACACTTTATACAGATTTTAGCACTATTTTGAGAATTTAAATTGTAAAATCTTTATTTTTTCCCGTGAATCTTTGTTGGTCCTTAGTAAAAGGTATTCATAATGGTGAATACCATAACCGCTTTACAAAACATAATTGCCTTCACTGCTCAAATATATAACATCATTATTTTCAAATACAAATTCTGTTTGTACAGTGCGTTTCAATTGCAGGAGCTGTTATAAGATAATAATCAATCTATGATGATAACATGCTTTTTGTCAAAATACATGCTACTTCAAATTTTATTTCAGAAAAGTTATATGGGTATAGTGATAAAATTTTAATTATGAACATTTCCGAAACTCGGTATTTAATCGATTTTATTATTGTTATGAACGCTGATTTTAATGTTAGATAGTTTATCTAACATAAAATAAGCGTTAGTCTAGTTAGTCTAATAGTACTTAAAAATATATATAAAGCGGAACAGACACGGACATGTTTTGTTTGTTATTACTATTAGGAATACTGTGGTGTACTTTCTTTTATATATTTTTTTGTTGCAATGAGCTACTCTATAGTGTATCTCTGTTTGTTTCTGCTGTACTTTGTAATGAACAATTATCAAGTAAGTTTAATAAAATATTCTGTTTTTTGGTTTTAGTTCAGGGAATAGATAAAAAGGCACGTTACGTTTTTTGCAATTTGCAGGTTGTATTGCTGGTTCTAATTAATAATTATAATTCTGTAAATCCATATGTGTTACACCCGCGTATCATATTTAGATCAACATACAACCTGATACTAAGTGTTGCCCCTAGAGATAAACATAAATATTTTTTAAATAATTAACGTGCCTCTTTGGTTTATTGGCCGCAAGCTGCTGAGCATGAGGTTCTGGGTTCGATTTCGGGTTGGGAAAAGTGTTATTGGGTTTTTCCATCAGGTATTTCAAAGAAACAGTCAGCGGGAGTCTGAATTTGTGCCCGGTAGATGGCAATAGGCTCCTATGCTCCTATGGCTCTATATGGCTCCTATGGATGTTATAGGTACACCTCTGCCACAAACTCTTCGGAGATTACGTAATTAATAGCGTCTAATTCATAAATATATTAATTGCTTGCTTTTATTTATTTTTATAAAAAAAAAAAAAAAAAACATTGCTACACTACAATTCTAAATGAAAATAGAGGAACCTATAACCATGCTAGTCTTTTTAAGGCGCTGTGAAGGGAAAAGCTCTTAAAATAATGTATTAATATTGCATTACCGGGAACAATCCCTCCGCCTATCACGCCATCTGTGCCTCAAAAAATGCAGCCATAGCGACCTCTGCGGTATTTTGGCGAGTTTTGGTCCAACAAAATGTAATACACTGTCGTGGCATCGCACACGAGAAGAAGACCGGGAACAGTTTGACAGGGATTTATGTATATTTTTGTGGCATATTTATATTATTTTTTTTAGTGCCTTAAGGTGATCCCGGAACGTGCTGAAGTTACATATTTTAATAAATTGTACTTTGAAGACTACCCAATATTTAATGTGAGACGTTATAAAAGGAAAGGAGATTATTTTATGAACATGGTGTTTATCAATAAGATTGCTTTGACCAACGCCATGACGGTAAGGCTTCGAGTAGTCTTAGCTCTCTTTATCATTATGTGTTGCCAAGTTTGGTATAAAAACCTTCATTTTACGAATTTTTTGCACAGATTGATGTCATCTTCTACGAATATCTTCACAACGAATTCAGGCGGTCATTTCCTGAAATGCACTTCAAAGTATGCGACCTCATTAACGATGATCCCTATATTGGTAAAACAATACGGATGACCGGCTTGAAGATTTGCCCTATTCAACCGGTAAGATTGTCTTCTTGAAAAATAATCTTTTCCAAGAATAACTTTTCTATTACAATTAAAATTGCATGCTAAGTTAATGAGGTATTCACTATTATTGCGGAATATCGCCTGCATTTATGGTACCTGTTTGCAATACTATTTGTATCTCAAAACTTAATTTGCGTTTCAGGGCAAACATGACTTAAGTAACATGACTTTCAACCACATCATTCCATCTGTTTGGCCGTTTGAAAAAGGAATGATCGAGTTAATCCTCAAGAATATAAACGAAAAGGATCTGTTGTTAGCAAAAGGTGAATTAGTTGTAACGTTCAAACAAGACCTTCCCAAATTCAAAGCATGATTTCCAGTATTTTTGAATAATATAAAATAACTATCCGAAATGCAGTTTACTATTTTATACACTAAGAAACTTATGTTTACACATTTGAAGTTGCAATAAAAAGGCGGAAACATGAAGATTAATGAAGGCTGTACTTAAAACCGGTTTAAGGGAATGTACCCAATCTTGAACGCACGGCGACAGACGTGTTTGCGATACCCCGCACGGTGCGTTGTGCGGGCTCGTCTGTGTCCGTCCGCGATATGGCGCACCGTCGGATTCCACCTTTGGATGATATAACAAAGTGTAAGTTTTAAAATAAATACACAAGCAGAATTGACACTTTGGAATTTGGCACCCTAGCATTGATGCTTCACCGGTTGATGGTGATAATAAGTAAAAATAATACTAAGAAAGATAAACAATATGTTGACCCCATGGGTACTATAGTGTTATTGGGTTTTTAATGACCAAATTCTCAGTGGTGTTTGGAGACTAGACTAGACTATTTATTGCCACTAACCGGGATACACCCGGATACTGGCAATAAATAGTCTCAATCAATCAAAAAAATCAATAAATAGTCATCTTGCCTGTGTCCATACACGTCAGCATACCTCTTCGAGGTATACAGGCGTAATGTTTTGTGACAATGACTAATAGATGCTCGGATACACAACCATCCTTGAACAACATGGAAGTATTGTCAGGAAATTGAACTACAACGTTATAGGTATTACGCTTCGCTTACATTTACATGATCGTCCATCAATGCACCAGGGGGCCAAGTCTACTAATTTACAAACGTATCAATGGTCTCGCAATGATGAGTTTTTGACAGATTGTGTATGGCATATCTGTCAAAAACTGATCATTGTGAGACCACTGATACGTTTGTAAATTAGTAGACTTAGCCCCCAGTTACAGGCCGCGATAGTAATGTACTATTAGCACTACTTTGAGAATAAAAATTTTAAAAACTTTTTTTCTTGCTAATCTGTGTCCTTGGTGAAAGGCATTCATAATGGTGAGTACAATAACCGCTTTACAAAATATAAATTTAATGAATTTGCCTTCTCTGAATCTCTGCTGAAATATTAGGTAGTTACACAGGTAACGTCATTATTTTCAAATACAAATTCTATACACTGCGTTTCAATTGCAGGAGTTTAAATATTAGATTATGATGATGATAACTTTCCTTTTGTTAAAATTCATGCTGATTAAAATTCAATACATTATGTGTGATTTTAATTCACAAAAGCTATCAGGGTATTATGATAAAATTTTAAACAATTTATTTAATTATGAACATTTCCGAAACTCGGTGTAATCGATTGTATCATTGTTATTAAAGCAGATAAAAAGCGGAACAAACAGTCTGACATTTTTTGTTTGTTATTAGGAATACTGTGGTGTAGTATTTTTTTAGCAATGAGCTACTCTACAGCCTGTCTCTGTGCGTTTCTGCTGTACTTTGTAATGAACAATTATCAAGTAAGTTTAATAAAATATTATGTTTTTTGGTTTTAGTTCAGGGTAGATAAGAAGCCATTTTTAACTGACTTAAAAAAAGGAGGTTATCAATTCGAGACGTATGTATGTAATATTATTGGAACTGCAATAATATTGCATTACCGGGAACAATGTCCCTCCGCCTATCACGCCCTCTGTGCCTCAAAAAATGCAGCCATAGCGACCTCTGCGGTATTTTGGCGAGTTTTGGTCCAACAAAATGTAATACACTGTCGTGGCATCGCACACGAGAAGAAGACCGGGAACAGTTTGACAGGGATTTATGTATCTTTTTGTGACATATTTATCATTATTTTTTATTTTTTTAGTGCCTCAAAGTGATCCCGGAACGCGCTGAAATTACATATTTTAATATATTGTACTTTGAAGACTACCCAATATTTAATGTGAGACGTTATAAAAGGAAAGGAGAATATTATGTAAACGTGTTTTTTATAAATAAGATTGTTTTGAACAACTCCGTAACGGTAAGGCATTGGAGTATCCTTAGCTCGCTTCTCCACCAACAGGGAACTGCACAGGCACCCTCTTATATTTTTTTTTTTTTTTTTTTTTTCTGTGAATATTTTTTGCCTTGGCTGGGTTAAATAAATTTATTTTCTTTCTTTCTTTCTGACATTTTCGAAATAGTCTTGAGAAATTATCTGAATGATGGTGAAAATCGCATTAAAATCGATCCAGTACTTTCAAAGTCTAACGATCTAGATACAGATTTCTACATTAATTAAGATAAGCAGGTCTACACAAGGTGGACCGATGACCTGGTGACGGTCGCGGGAATCCGCTGCATGTGAGAGACACTGGACCCGTCTATGTGGGGAGAACTTTAGAGGTCTCGAGGAACAGGTTGTAAAGTTCACTCGACCTCCATAGAAAAGGGAGTAAGCCTCCGACCAGACGGGTGTTGTGTCTAACGGGCAACTGCCCAACTGCTGAATCTTGTATAAAAGTCCATAGCGCGGTAAACTCTAATTGCGCGATGCAGGATTTATGTGACGTCAGGTCTTTGATGCGTAGTTCGCATGTGGCGATGTAGATGCCGCCACAGAACTATGTCTAGCAGAGGACGCCTTTCGGTAGAAATGATGCTGGATCAGGTAAAGCTACCATACATGGTCCGTTCTACCTTCAGCTTATATATATTATGAAATAAATATTCTTATTCTTCTAACTATGTCTAACCAGTCCAAAATTCGCAGCGTGTGTGGCTTGTTATGACGACCGAAACGATTAGGTTTTATCTATAAGATGCAGAATATATTTGAAAGTAGTCTGCGCGTTTGTATTCAGACAAACCGTATCTATCAGTTTAATCTGTTCATGTGTTGGTAGAAATTAACTTTATGAAATTTTTGCACAGCTTGATGTCATCTTCTACGAATATCTTCACAATGAATTCAGGAGGTCATTTATTGAAATGCACTTCAAAATATGCGACCTCATTAAAGATGATCCCTATATAGGAAAATCTCTACGGATGGTAGGCTTGAAGAGTTGCCCTATTGAACCGGTAAGATTGTCTTATTCCTAATATTTCTATGACAATTAATATTATATGTACGGTTTATGCGTTATTAATATTTTTTATGAATAACACCTGCATTAATTTGCGTTTCAGGGCAAACATGACTTAAGTAACATGACTTTCAACCACATCATTCCATCTGTGTGGCCGTTTGAAAAAGGAATGATCGAGTTAATCCTCAAGAATACAAACGAAAAAGATCTCGTAGGAAAAGGCAAATTAGTTGTAACGTTCAAACAAGACCTTCCCAAATTCAATGCATGATTTTCAGTATTTTAGTTTTAGTTTTAGTTTATTTAATCAGAATAATATAAAATAACTAACTATCCAAAATGCAGTTTTTATTTTTTTTTTATACTAAGAAAGTATCTAAATTACATAATACGTCACATACAACAACAGCTAATAAAATAGAATTCATCTGTTTGACAGTTTTCTATGGAGATTCGTAAAATGGTCCACAAATGATGAATTGCTTTTATGTCAAATTAGAGGAATTGCTAATGTCAGCTGGAATTCAGGAAATGAACTGCTTTTAGAGGAATTGCTAATGTGGGCGGTTTAAGCCCCCCCAGAGCTCTGCTGCTTCGCCGCCCGTGATGTTATGTATCGTAGATTCGATCCCCAGGTAAACCCGATTGTTATTGGGTTTTTCATTAGAAAATTCCCAGTGGCAGCTTGGAGCCATACACGTCAGCATACCTCTTCGAGGTTCGATACACTATACAGGCGTCATTTTTTGTGACAAATAATGGCTAATTTAAATACTCTTACACAGTCATCCTTGAACAACATGGAAGGAAATTGTAATACAACGTTATTATGACGCTCTAAAAGACAAGCAGCTCATTACACTTATTACTGAAAGCTCTCTATGGCGACCTTTCTCTTTTCGGCTCTTTTTCGACGACTCCAACATAGTTGGGAAAAGGCTAGGCAGATTATGATGACTGAAACTCTTTTTACAACTGGATGTTGTTTTTAGAATGTTTTGTCAATTTATTTAGGGTTGCCATTTCGAAGTTTGAAGAGTCAAGTGCCACCTAAATGGTTGGTTTTGGATATGTGAAAAAAATCACGTAACGTAAAAAATTGAATTTTTTACGTTACGTTACTCAAGTGTGATAGTTTTCACACTTGAGTAGGCTTTACAAGTTACCGAGTAATAATCGACCAACTTAAATGTGCAGTTGCAAAAACATGTTCTCCCATACATTTCGTATGGGAGAACATGTTTTTCAACTACAATGTAAAGTTTGTTCTTGTCATAAGTTCATCCCAACTACGGAACATTTTGCGTGGTGCAACACGCACTAGGCGAGTTTTTTTTAATAGAGAATTCCCCTTCTATCCTGTCTAAAAGTCCGGACAAATGACAAGGTCGGACCAAGTCCGGACGGATGGTTATAATAATCTATCACAGTATAAATATAGGAGATTTCAAATCACCTACTAACCTGCTAATTACTGTCGAACTAATATTTGGCGATTACGTTATCGTTAAATATGTATAAGCTTTTATGATTAAAAATGAAGCAGCTCTATTAATTCCAATGCCATTTTTCCATTCTAGTCTTTCATGGTAAGTATCTGCTTAAAACCCAATCCTTGCTTAAGTAAACACGCTTACATTAATTACTTATCCTTTTTTACGTCCAAGATTAATACAAAAACACATAAAAACGAGTTTCCTTATATAGTTCGATGAGATCACGCCATGATCTTCGTCCTAAGTGCGATGACTCAATGTGGGGGCGGAAAGATGACACGGAGGTAGCCCGCTTTCCATTTAGGGACACTGTGTCATCTTCTTAACGTTGTGTGGCGGATTTTAATTGCCGTATGAAGACTGTGTTGCACTGTGTATTTGGTGAAGAACTTCCTATATGTCAGTGTTTTGCATCATCTCGGAAAAAGTCCTTACCTACTCTTATATGGATTATGTTTTACATTAAATTATACTCCGCGAGGCAAAACATTGTTAATTAATTGATTCAGGCGTGACTTTGCGGAAATCCATTATAAAATACAATAGACGCTGATATATTTAGTAACCTATTCCGCTTGACTATTCTTCAAGAGTCATAAAAACTCTGTAAGAAATCGACACGTGTTTCACCTCTCAACGAGGCATCTTCAGGATGACGATTGACCAATTGCAAACCAGAACGCGACGTGTTACCACATCGAGCGCTGGACGCAGAGAAAACATTGCATTAAAATAGATCCGATCTTTTGGGCAGTACCTATTTATAGACTGGCCAATATATTTGTTACGATAATTTAAGAGTTATTTTCATGCAGTTTGTGCAGATGTACAGGAGTATACATAAAATGTCACTGAAGGTTAGTGGAGGTTTTCTGGGCTAAAGAGAAAATACGCAGTGCTCCGAAATATGTATGCAAGTATGTAAGCTGCATCTGGTTAGACTGGAAGCCGACCCCAACATAGTTTGGAAAAGGCTAGGCAGATGATGATGGTCTGAGGCCCTAGACGAAGTGACATTCTATCAGCGTTACAATGATGGAAAAGGCAAAAATACATAGGACTGACATAAGCTATCGAAAAGCTTTCAATCCTGTTGAAAGTCGTATACGAAACGCTTTGGAAGCGATTGTCACCTGTCTAGGGCCTCTGTACCCACACCTTGAAATACGAGTATGACCAAAAATTTCTGATGCACACTGTTACATATAATGAAATATTAACGGGATACCAAAACGGTATTCATTACTGAAAAATAATGAGAGCAGCTCCTAAAAATGTTGGCAGTCGGTAATAACTTCATTGTCAACTTACCTTCATAAAGATAAGTTAAAAGTACCAAAACAACAGCTATTTTAGCGATAATGGCCGCTAAAAACGGTACTATGCCTTTATATGTAAAGTTGTCCCAGACACATTTCCTTATTAAAGCGTTCTTACGTCATGGCCATACAAATGATGCTATTTGAATAGGAATAACACTTTGTTATTACAACAAGTCCTATTTATACAGATTATTATTACAAACACCATAGAGTCCGTTTGCTCTAGTGGTCGTACTCGTTAAGCCGAAGCACCTAGGAGCTTCGAATTGACGTAGTGTGTCAATTTGATACGTAATTGAAAGAAAGAAAATACATTATTCAGCACAGACTAAAAGGCACACAATATATATAATAAAGGTAGGTATAGCAGATAACAAAATAAAATAAAGAAACAAATAAAAAGTGTAGGACATCAGCGAAGTGTGCCTCACGGCTGCGCCAAAAAGGCCCAGTTCAGCAAAAATGCCAGACAACTAGTGCCTGACGCTGCTGGTTAATTAATTTGCTTGTCCGTACATGAAGTAAACTTCTGTTCTTTTCTCGTGTCGTCACAAACTATACAAGACAATAGCCAGTCAGCATGACTTGATAGCGGAGCTGACGGCCCATGATGCCCTATAGATGGTCATCAGTCCCTCTCGCTAGTCATGGAGGCTCTTGTGAATACTTTGCACGAATTTATGCTTGTGCGCATTAAAGATTATTTGGCAGCAGATATAAAATGAAAATGACTATTCAATTATTAACATATTCTAGACTAACAAAAATTGCCAAATTTATATAGTTTGTGGTATCGGAAAAATAGATGTTAATCTTGAACATATTTCTAAGAACTTGGTTGTTACCAAAACAAGTTTGGAAAAAAATATCTCGGTACAAATTAATGGTAAACTAACCTTTTACCTTTTTTGAGTTCTAATCCAAAATATCTCTATTAAATATCTCTATTAAATATCAACTTACGTTGTTATTTTAATTAATAACAATAACGTTATAATTGAATACAGAACTTGGATGTTTTTAATTTTCGATTATTCAACTCATATTTGAATAAATCGATAATTGTTTCATATTTTGCAATAAATTACAAGCGTTATGTCATCTCGCTTCTCTTTCTTTTCTATGCAATCCGACAGAGACCGCGGTTTATCTGTTGTCAGCGCAGCGTCGTAATAGGGACGTGTAGTCGCAGTATATTCGTAATATCTGTTGATTTTGTTAATTTAAACTGTAACTTGTTAACGTATTCTAGATTGAAATGCATTTATTAATCTCTGTCTTTCGTCAGGGAATGTTCTTAATTAGTTCTAGAAGTAACAATGGGCTAGACATTTTTATTCAAGGTTGTTCAACTAGAAATAATTCAGGATTTATGCTCCAGTAATTATATTTGAAGAAAAGTCTGTTGATTATGACTCGATTAGTTATGTTACTAATCAAGATTAATGTCACATTATGCTCCAATTAATAAAGATTTTGGCTCATACATAAATGTAGAAATAAATACTATTATAATTATATAAATGGTTGAGATTAATAGATTTCGACACTATTTGACCGATCATCATTATAACAATGTATTTTTTAATGGTACAGTTTTAAATTAGTCTTTTTCGACCTCCACGCGGGTGCAGCCACGGTCAAAAATAATGAACATAGATATAGATAAAGATAATGAACATAGAAACTACATAAAAGACAGAGCTTTTTCGAACTGTATGGAAACAACTCCCAGTGTTCCAATTTAGAAATCTACCAATTATCATAATTCGCATCGTTCTACTACGATCTCAGGTACAAGACTGGACTCAAAGACTTATCACAACATCATTTTCAATCATAGCCGCACTATTGTAAGGTTCAAATTACCTTGTAGACTTGTAGAGTCACCCGACAAATTCTAATTTGGAACTGTATCACAGATAAGTATTACGTATAATTAGCATTGTATAATTAAGTCTCTTGGTACGTATTTAGAATTCAAGTGTCTCGCCTGTCTAATCGTCTAATTATGTCTTTGAAGTTTGTATAGCTCAATATCAAATTAGGGAACGACCTACGTCAACGAGTCGCCGTTGGGGTGCCCACTTAATTATGAACAGTTTGGTTTTAGGGTGCCATTTGACTGGAGTGGCTAAGCGGATAATATAGAGGAAGAATCATGTGCCGTAGAGGGAATAAAAGCGAGAAAACTCTCAACTGACGTAGCGGGATTCGACGTAAAGGGAACATTAAGCTCAACGCACACGTTTAAGCACAGCACAGGATGAGCATCGCCTCAGCTCATACCATTCAGGATTCTTTATATAAAACTACATGCAACGAACAGTTGAGCAGCGCATTCAATGATGTACACCGTAAACCCTAATGGTTTTACGTCGTTTAGAAAATCAGCGTCAGACAGTATCTGTCTGGCAGCTGAAATGAACCTTTTTGTGCGCAGCCGTGAGGCGCACACAATTTTTTAATAAAGTAAAAAATAGTGTTTTGCTATTATGTTTTGTTATTTGTATTTTGTATTTCACGAACTGTGTCCAAATAAACGTTATTCTTTCTTTATTTCTTTCATTCAAAGATCGTGAAAGACATACAATAATAAGAATAAAGTTTAGTGTTTGGAGCCTCCTGTTAATCAAACAATGCCTGTGTTATCAGACTCCACTCTTCCATAGTATAGTATAATCTACATAGTAACAAAATGGCACTTAAAATATCTATAATTTAACGACTGGTTTTAAGTCGATCGTGAATGTCTTACTTTATTTATAAGCATAATAATGTTCATTCATATAATTGTTATCGCCTCGGCTCCGGATCAGTTGGCAAGCAGCAGTCGCCGCTGGGTTGACGCCTGGTTGACGATGAGTCTTAGGTGATCAGTGCAGTGCAGTGCTTATTAGCGTACGATGAGCTTTATCTGCTAATACGTGCGGAACAGTATAGCGTGGATGGCGTGATTTTACTCGAATTTTAGCGCTGCACTGCACATTTTTCGCTTTTTAAATTGTCTATGATATATGATCTTGTTATGATAAATTTATTGTGCCCTGCCCTGACATCAAACAATACAGTGTGTCAGGCTAAACACCATTGTCACTAAAACCATGGGTTGTAAAAAATGTTATTTTCATTAAAAGATTTTAAAAAGTTTCGATCCGACACCGTGTTCGCTAGCGAAACAGCTGACTGACCGAGGCAGGGGTCGCGCTCGCGGCCGGTCATGTCACGTCCCGCGCCCACCACCTGTGTTGAGACGCAAGTTCGTTGCCCTAGCGCATAGGATGAAAGGGAGGAATACTCCTGTGGTCAAAGGTAATTTTAAAAAAAAGTTGTAATTTTACATTGATTTTATGTTCTATAAATGACACCAAACCACTGGTTTCAAGGATAACGGTGTTTACCCTAACACCCTGTACACAATGTTGTTAAACTTTTTTTAATTTCTCTTATTGTCGAATATAAGGCTTCTGGCTACTTAGATTATTTTATGTTTATTTTATTGTGTCGTACTTGTGCGGAATACACAATGTTTCTTGTTTTGTTTCTTCTCTCTGTCTGTCAGGATTGTCTTGTTTTGTTTCTTCTCTCCGCTCCAATGGACACGCACCCTTAAGGGTTTGTTGTTTGACTTGTCTGTTCCACAAGATACTTGACTTAGACGAGCGAGACCTTAAATACGTAATCCAAATTAGGGTTTATAGATTAGGATTAGGAGTTATTGGCAGCAATATTGATAAGTGATTTCATTGCTTTGTTTGGCAGATGTTGTTAAGCAAAAGTTTTTCACTCGTGTGCTCTGCTCTAACTGATTCATTCTAATAATAGTTCTAAATTATATTACTATCATCGAAAATGCAATCATAATTATTTTGAAATTGCTGTCACTCTGTCAGCTTCCTGTCTATTAGTATTAATTATTAATTATTCGGTGGATATTTTGCAGAATATAATGTATTGTTATTTTCAATGTATTATCTGTATTTTGTATTTTCAATCATTGACGTTGATTTAAATGCAATTTTGATAGCTCGTGGGTTGTCATGCTTTCGTGTAGGGATGTCAATCACGAGAAACTGGGTTATAGGTATGTATTATTCATTAGCAGCGTGTCTTTTTCTACTGTACATCATGTTTTTTTTTTGTTGTTATTTGTTTTTAGAGGGGCTTCTGGCTAAGTATTAATAGCCGTACGGGTCGATCGATCAGGTTAAGCTATGCTTGCAGCGGTTGATTTTTATATACCAAGACCCCCCTCCATGTCTCGGAAAGCACGTTAAGCCGTTGGTCCCGGCCTACATCTGAAGATCTTTGACAGTTGTTACGGGTCGTTGGGAGCCCGAAAGTCTGACAACCAGTCTTACCAAGGGGTATCGTGTTACCCAGTAACTGGGTTGTGGAGGTCAGATAGGCAGTAGCTCCATGTAAAGCACTGGTATTCAGTTGGATCTGGTTAGACTGGAAGCCAACCCCAACATAGTTGAGAAAAGGCTAGGCAGATGAGGCGATCCTGTTTTTATTTTAGCGGCTATATCACTATCTCGCATCTAAATAATTTTATAAAATATACATAAATCAACGCCGTATAGTATCACACACAAATCAGTTCAGTTTCCACATCACGAACACTATCAAGTAACACAAATTTTCTCACATAATATCAGTGGCTACAGGTGCAAACTATAACCCGTAGGGAAGCAGGACCCTCGGATCATGTAGCCAATTACAGATGAGCCCTCCAAAGCTGCCTATAGTGTAACTTAGGGTATACTTTGGAAGTTTCTCGAAGGTCAGTCTAAATTGGTGTGAAGTTGCAGTAATATGGCTGTCAGGGGAAATATCCGAGGTTTGTGAGCGAAGGGATACACCGCGTAAGATAGTTCGTAACTATACTAACTGCTACTTTTGACATTAATTTTGATTTTGTTGCCGTTTTTGGTGTTATTTATTAGGGTTAGTGTGTGTAAAAAGTATTTTATTTGTGAATTGTTTTTACTAGTCTTTTAGTTAGGTAGCCTAATACCTAATTCATTTGGTAAGATGCTTATTTATGAGTAATATGTTTTATCGTTAGCACCATTTGTATTTTTTCCACTTCCATTGCCAGTAGCATTCGTTTCTGACGCACTGTAGAGATCGTACTCTATTTAGTTGTAATATGCAACCTTTTTCAGTAAAAAAAGATGATGGCATACAATTATGAGAAACGCTGATATGAAAGAATAAAGAAAGAGAGCAGAGGTGGCACTTTGGTAACAGCCGTGACTTACGAGGTCGTAAATTCAAACCCAGACAGCTTTGTGTAAGTTATTTCATCACCACTGCTCTCAAAACGGTGAAGAAACAAAAATCCTACAGAACCAAAAAGTCTTAGAACGAATTTTTATTCGAAGACAAGTGACATCTACCAATCCACATTCGGCCCGCGTGGTGGATTACAGCCCACTCCCTCTCACTGAGAGGAGGCCTGTGTCCCAGCAATGGGAAACATTATCGCCGATCATGTTTATGTAAAGGAAAAAATTACGACTGACATGGAGATGTCAGAAAAAAGAATATTATAAAAAATATTTTAAAGTTCGAAATAATTACGATATACGCTAAGAAAAGAATTTCGCGAGCTACCTTAGCGCATCCACCTTAAGGTAACGATAAGTACCTTCTTTCCCTGCATTGCATGTTATATTCTATTACCTTTTATAAAACCCGGTCTTCAACAGTGCATTATTAACTTTATTAACACGAGCAATTACTCGACGCCATGCCCGCATAAAGCTCTCTACAGACTACCTCCCCTTTCTTTATATAAATACGATATAGTACAGGTGGTCTACACAACATCGAGTGCATAATGGGATTCTCTTCATTTATTTCTAGAGAACATTCTAGTGGTTGACTTGTTAAGAAATATTGAAGGAGATTGCTTATTCATTAATAAATCTGTTTTTAATTATACTTTCCTCTGTTCATATGTCCCTCTATGAGTGAAAAATAATGCAAAATAGAAATGAATTTTCTGTGTTCTGTTCTGAGAGCCTAGACAAGTGGTAATCGCTTTCAAAGCGTTTCGTATGTCTACAACAACTTTCAACAGGATTGACACAGGCGTTTCGGTAGCTTATGGGCTTGTACACAAAACTGTGAATCGGCGGCGTTATGAAAATCTTAGGGTACCGTCGTTGATTTTTGCGTTGCGACGTCGCAACGCAGTTTTGTGTCCCTTTTTGACTTTTCCATCATTATTATCACTTATGGAATGTCAATTTGTCATGTCTAGGCCCTCTGAAACCCATTATAGAATGTATACTGACTGTCTAACTGAACAGACAGCTGTGCTGCTGGGGAGTTTGTTGCGCCACTTCTTCTTCCCAGCTAAAGCACTAGGAAGTGGTGAAGGGTGGGCGTTTTGGGGTACTGTCTTATGTAATTTTGACGTTCGAAAAGTGCTGATTCTCAGCCTAGTTTGAATAAATAACTTTTGATTTGATTTGATACATTATCAAAAACTGCCGTACAGCACCAACATCGCCTAGTAGATTAACTTCAAATCGTAAAACATAATCGAGTTCTCCAAATCCAAACATACAACTTGCATAAACAGTAGAATAAGAATAAGAACCATTTATTTACAGAATATAGGCCAAATTAGGCTGTGGCAATCAATCTTACATGTTGACACCAGTATAAGACGGCTTAAAGCCGCTACTCATGTCAGACTTAAAACTATTGAAATCGCGACACGGCCGTAACAGAAACAAAGTAAATACCGAGAGAGGGTTATCCACGAGGAATATATCGGACATTTTGGCAAAATAAATTTTACACACCCCAACCAAAATTCAACTCTATCTAGCTTAGGCGAAGGTGTAGTTTTAGTTGTGTTAGATAAAAAATCGCGCACCAGAATATAATGAAAGGCGGGCTAACATTTTTATAGGGGTTTCAACGACTCTCGGAGTGGCACCGTTTTACATTTAAGCAATCCTCATTGTATTATGTGCCGGGTAACACATCGTCCTTTATGGTGACAACTATCTTTATGCCACGTTTATCTCACGCTGTATAATGTTTGTTCATTTGAAGTTTCGTATTAAAACTCTGGTGGTTGTCGCATTTAATTTGCTTGTGCGAGATACACTGAAAGTGGTTTTCTAAAGCTAATATATTTGACTGAAATGAAGGGTCATGCTTCAACTTCAACAGATGAATTTGAAATGGCTAGTGTTTTTCAATACACATAGCTTAGCATTTTACGTGAAAAACAAGTTTTCTATAAAACTATGAATTGGAATCGGTTCTTCAGTTTGGGAGCTACAATATCACAGAGGAACACTCGCAGACAGACGAAAGCTTTCAAAACGTGAACTTTTTTTTTCGTGCTTAGCGAAAACATAGGTACCTACAAGATACAGCATGTTTCAAAATGTCACGTCATCATTTCACGTTTGTTTAGTATTTTGCGCTCAATTTCAATTTGATTGTTACTATTGATTCTTACAGGCTTTCTAAGACTCTTGAGGAATAGTTAAACGGAATAGGTTACCAAATATATCTGTGTCTAATCTTGTCTAATTTTTAATTGGATTTTCGCAAAGTCACGCCTGAATCAATAACCTAACTATAAATATTGGCTTGTTAAATAATCCAGTACTTGTGTCAGAAGCCCGAAAGTCTGACAACCACTCTTACCAAAGGGTAACACTATTACCCAGTTACTGGGTTGTGGAGATCAGATGGGCAGTGGTTCCATGTAAAATACTGGTATTCAGCTGCATCACTGAAAGCCTACACCAACATAGTTGGGAAAAGGCTAGACAGATTGATTGAATACGGCATCGTAGTTAGGTACCTATCTGTGCAGTTTTGCGCATTCCATTCATTATGACTGGTTCAGTGGTTCCTGAGATAAGTCTACTGTAACGAACAGATTATTTGTTTGAAGATGGTTCGTATTTAGTTAGTGAAACAATATTGTTCATCTTATTGTATATCTTAAATGGTTCGTGTTAACTGATCCATATGAACGGTCGCTTGGCCTAAAGTTTGGTATAAATTGGTCCACTTAAGTCATAGTTCAGAACATAGGGTGCTTAATTCTGAGAGGTGGGGTACTAGTTCTTGGAAACCCTTTCTATACAGTACGCTATAGCACAAATAAAGGGCTCTGCTGTTATGGAAGAGCTTTTCTCGCTAATTATCCTTCGTAATCACAATATTTACTTAGAATAATAAAAGATCGTTTAACCAATTCCCATACACTTCTATCAGATTATCAAACGTTATGGTTAGTAGGTTTAGTAACAAAAAAGGAAAAGAGTACACTTAGGTGGTTTTTCTCATGTTGAGAGAATGAATGACGGGCGTATTTACAAGGTAGATGTGAGTGAAAACGCGGGAAAGGGACGCCCTAGGGGCCTAGAAGGATCTTATTGGTGTTGTTCTTCATAGGTAGTACTCGCAACCGGTACCGCAACTAGTAATAACCTTGCGGTACCCGCATCAAACATTACAAGCTTTTTACCTGAATTTAAGGTAAAGAGACCGCCAGTTCAAATCCGGTAAAACTGTACCTGTGTTAGGTACAGTTGTTGCAATATAGCTGCAATAACCCGCATTTGTCTTTGCATAGTGAACGGATCAAACATAGAACCGCATCGCAATAAACTCTTTGTGTGCGTTGCGTTTGAAAAGATTGTGGGAATATTCGAGTTGCAACATTCAAGTCACAGTATAGGGACTTCAGAAAGTCTATTCTTAACAGATTTGGAAGCAATAGGTCAGGTCATGTCAAGCTTCATCTCGTGCGATACGAACTGTACGGATAGCTTTTGCTGTGGTCAAATATTGGCCAGTCAGAAAAGTGGAGCTGATTGAATGATGGAACCTACTTCATGTCTGGCCGTCATAAATGTCGAGAATGAGTTTCTGACGCTTGTCAATTGGACAATTCCTAGTAGTAATAAGGATCTAATTCGCAAAATATATATTCGTTAGTATAAAACTGACAGGTTTCAATAACATATTCTCTTGGTCAGACTGTAAGTATCACTTCTCGAAGCGGCTTATCAGAATCTAATAATGCGGTCGAAGGACCCCGTCAGGAACGAAGTACCGTAAGAATTATTTAAATAACTTTTTCAATATTGAGGTTATAAAACCGCCAAAGCATTGTGCGTGGCTCGTCTTCTCGAACTTCGATACTCACACGCACACACACACACACTCGTATATCGAAAGAGATAGAGAGAGTGAGAAAGTTTTTCCTTACGTGATGATTTCTACCAGTCAATTCCTATGGCAACCCGCGTTAAGGAATCCCGATCCTTTTTTATTTTTTGAGGGTGGGAAATCATCCAAAGACTTCTCCCGCTCTGGGCGAAGCGGAAGGGCGTGTCAGACTTTTACTGACTAAAACCCACCCGTGTTCCTTCAGTTGCTTGTTGCCAAGGTCCCGGTATCCCTTTCGGACTAACCCGCAACCCTGGCAGGCATCGGTCCTAGCGGACCCCGCCAATTGTGCTGACATCTCTTTGAGGCGCGCGTGGAACACGACGCGCCATCGACCCGGGCCTAGTCCTAATCGGACGGTGAGCTACTTCCTAATCCTAATTAATATTATAAATGCGAAAGTGAGTTTGTGAGTGGGTTTGTTATTGAATTGTGAGTTTGTTATTTGTTTGTTACGCTTTCACACTTAAACGGCCGAACGGCACATGGGTAGACCATGACCTAGAATAGGACATAGGATACTTTTTATCCCGAAATTCTTACGGGATCGAGACTTTCGCGGGTGGAACCGCGGGACGCAGCTAGTTTCAAATAAATAAAAGTAAATAAATGCCTGGCTAAGAGGCCCATCAGTTTGAGGGCAAAAACAAGCGCAGTCAAACTGTAAAACAGAACATTTTTATTATTATTTCGGTAGATACTGTTGTTAAAAGCCTTTTTTGTGTGTTCTTTATGAGAATTCTTTAAACTGAAAAGCCTATTTGATTTTGCTTTGTCCAATGTCATCTAGATAAAAATATTCTTATCTGGCTTTCAGTTGAACCTTCTGCATCTATCTACTCTACTCCACAACCATGTATTTTGATAGTGTTTTAACTGACGAAATTGACGACCGCACGTTTTTATAACGCGCGGAGAATTTTATTGTATTTCTGAACGTTGTTTTAGTTGGTTGTAACAGTTCACAGCCAATTGGGTGCCTCGGTGATCTATTGGGTAACAACTAACAGGTTGGAGTAAACCATAAAAAAATGCTTTACTAATTGAGATATACGTTTTAGATTTTCAGAGTGGAGGTCGGAAATTATTAGGTAGTGTAAGAATTTTGCTAAAAGCTATTTGGCGTAGCTCACAACGAGGATAAGGAAATTTCACTAGAAATCTCTGAGCAGGCCTACATGTGCAGGGGATTATCAAATGGTGGTGGTTTAAATCGGTCAAAGTACGGAATAATCCCTCACCTTCCTCTGATGGAGGCTCAGGATTTCACCACGAATAAATGATGCAGGAATTTTCTAACAACTTGCTCTTGGGGGTTACCTAACCTGCCAGGGTTGCGGGAAAGTCCGAAACGGATACCGGGACCTTGGCAACAGGCAACTGAAGGAACACGGGTGGGTTTTAGTCAGTAAAAGTCTGACACGCCCTTTCGCTCCGCCCAGAGACATTTTGATGAACTCCCATAATCAAAAAAAAAAAAAAAAGCTGTGAGCAAGAAGGTATCACCGATATCTGAAAACGATGACATTATCTCTCTTCTCAGTCAAAGTAGTTCTCCAAAATCATCATAAGTAGGTACTCCATAACTTACTTATAAAAATTCTATATTCTTCAAAATATTCACCAACGACAAATTCTCGATATACTTACATAAATACTATGAATTCGAAGACGGTACTACTACAGAACGATCCTATTGAGATTGGATGTTTTATCATTCTTTCTTTAGAGTTATATGGTTACACGGACGCCCGGCAATACTGGACATCAAGTATTTTATTGCGACCCTGATTTAGGTGGTGCCAACGATAAAATAAAATAGTGGGTTGAAGAGTTAGGCGTGTTATACAACATGTGAAAGCGGTGAAGCGAAAATCCTGAAAGTAGTTTATTCAGTACCGACGGCTATAAATTGTAGACTAGATCATCTATTGTAATACTAGCTGTTGTCCGCGACTTCGTATGCGATCCAGGATAAATCCCTACATACTTCTTCAGGTCATGGTCTACCCCTGTGCCAAATTTCATCTAAATCTGTTCAGCCGTTTTAGCGTGAAAGCGTAACAAAAAAACTCACTATCGCATATATAATATTTCTAGCCGCGCCCCGCGGTTTCACCCGTGTAACTAACGATCCCGTGGAAATATCTGGATAAAAAGTATATGACCTATTCCAGGTCATGTGCCAAATTTCATCTAAATCTGTTCAGCCGTTTTAGCGTGAAAGCGTAACAAATAAACAAACTTACTTTCGCATTTATAATATTACGTAGTTACGATAGGTAGGATTGTTTCACATTTAAGTAAAGGTAATGAAAAAAGTGATGAGTGCTCCTGTGTTAAAACATAATTATCATAGAGGTAGACAGAGGTGGTGTTAACATTATGTGGTCCTTCGAGCCGGATCTGATAAAGCAAAATATAATATGGTTTGATCTCCATTAGTAGGGCTTAGGCAACTGCCTCTAATTATGCTAATGGAGCCTACTACTTATTCTGTTACCTAGCAACTGGCAAGTAAGATAACAAAGTAAATCAAAAGCCGAGCTTAACACTAATGTTTAGGAAAAAGAAAAAGACGTCCGTACAAACATGTAATCCCATCATAAGTCCGATATAATATTGTTGTTGCTCGTTATTTAGTCAATGCTCGTTTACGGCCGGGAACTAATGGTATTATCTTTTTATCCGTTTTAAGGGCAGGACGCTACTAGTTACCTAGTATATAAATCCTGTTAGCAACAAAATATAATTATGTATTTTAATTTTAATTTAAAAACGATATTCTTGTCAATATTCAAACGCTGCAAACTACAAATGTCAGGGGGCTTAAAACGGTCACTTTAGCAAAATCATATTATGAAAATATTATATATCATCGTAAAATGTCATAAACTGACAATTTATAATAATTGATCTGCGTGTAATTCATATTACGAAATAATTCATCTGTTTGACAGTTTTCTATGGAGATTCGTAAAATGGTCCACAAAGAATTGCTTTTATGTCAAATTAAAGGCATTGCTAATGGCAGCTGGGAAATGAACTGCTTTTAATGGAATTGGTAATGTGATCGGTTTAGGCCCGCAGGAATTAAGTCTTCCCGTTCATTATTATACTCTTTAGAAATTTTGTTTTTTTTTTTTCCACCACCATCTTCCATAAGTCCATCAAATACTTAATCATTTAACTTTACAAGTCAAACAACAAACATTTAACATCCGAGCAAAAAAAAAACGAAACGCGCAACAAAATCCTCGCACAACCATTTAAACTTGCGTTACACAAATGAGAGCAACTTTAAATATTGCTTTACAACGAACGGTTTTAAATTGAGCTGTGTGAGCTTAGAAGGGGACGAGCGAGCGAGCTTAACGGGAAGACAAACGACCGAAAAAAGAGCATTGAAATGACGCAGCGTTGCAAAACAGCCGCTCAGACGCGAGGAACTGTTGCAAAGGAAACTTTGTGTAGTACGGAAAACGCGCCACTTCGGGCACTGTCGTGGTTCTGTTTTCATACTGTTATTATCTGGCATTCTTGGTATTAAAACGTGGAGGTAAAGGTAAAGTTTGGTTTTTCAGCAGCCTGTTTGTGCGGTCTGCGAGTGTCGATTGTTTATCTATTGTGTTTTACTCATGATCAAAGGGACATTTGAGACCAGAAGCCTATTTAATGAAACATACAGGCGATACATTTTCTGCTTCATTAAATTGCACCGTATGACGTGAAAATGTGACAAGTTTTTGACAAATACTTATGTATCGCATTGCTAGCTATAACGGGTGTAAAAAGACACTTAACGAAGCTGAAAGTCACTTGTTATTTCCGTCATTCTGATGTTTTTTTTTGTTCTGGACCATACCTGGGAACCTTCTGGTTACGGAGATATTGAATGCCAAAGTTCCAACTTTTTCAGACGTTTTTAAAGAAAGCAAGTTTTAAATACCAGTAACTTAATTTTAAATACTCCCACAAATTGTGTTTATGGGTGCATGCAACACAATATTTTGCGTGCGTTACGTTGCGCACTACCGTAAACAGCGATTTTTCACACCGAAAATAAAACTCGTTTTCCAGCAATTATGGTTGTGCAATGTTACTTAATTTGATGTACAGAATGCGTAGTTGACGGCTATGTGATGGTTCTTTTTACATACTGTATAGGGTCCAATAGTAAGAGCCTGGATGATATCAGAAAAGCTGATTCAAATAATCACACGAAATAATACGTGTAATATTTTAAACTTACAATTCATCATTGTATAATAGATTAAATAGAATACTTAGTATCTATAAATTAAATTACTTTAGCTGTAAAAAAATTATACTTAATTATTTACTAACCCTAGATTATGCACAAACGGAAGATCTACTTGTTGTCTGCAAATAGAACCGCTAACGTGCCTCTTTGTTTTTATGTACCTAAGTTCTTGCTTTAGTTTTTAATTTTGTACTCATTGTTAATTTATTAAAATAAGTATCTATGCACTTTCTAGCCTGAAGCACAGGTTCAACCTAGTTCAGGCAAATATGCAACTGTGCTCTATTTTAAACTGTTATTGTATTTATTGTAAACGTGTCCTTTCTTATAAATAAACAAATTATTATTATTATTTTATTTATATTCTTTATTTTTCTTCTCTTTTGAGAGACCTACAATCTTACACACGGGCCGAAACCAAGTGTGTAAGGAAATTTAAATTGAAAAGGTGGATGATAATGTAGATGAAGTCAGGAACTTTCGGGTGATGCGACAAGTGTTAAGAATGGTGGCTTTTTGGAGCATGTAAAGTGTGTGAGAAGGCATGTGTAAAGTGTTAAGACTTTGTGTAAGAGCCTTTGGCACTACACCGGTAGATGAGAGTACTATAGGAACGATATGGACGGTTTGTGCTTTCCATTGCGTTTTTATTTCTATAGCGAGGTCTTGGTACTTACTTAGTTTATCGGATATTGTAGTTTGAATGTTGTGTGAGTTAGGTATAGCTATATCTATCAATTAAACTGTTTTATTTATTTTGTCGTGAACGGTGATATCAGGTCTATTGTAATGTATAGTTTTGTCTGTAATTATTGTTCGGTCCCAATAGATTTTCTGATTCCTGTTTTCTAAAATGGTTTCAGGTTTGTACTTATAATATGGAATCATCTCACCTATAAGTTTATATTTGTGTGCTAAGTGTTGGTGTATGATTGCAGCAACTTGGTCATGTCGGTGTTTATAATCTGTCTGTGCGAGTGTTTTACAGGCCCCTGTTATGTGTTGAATGGTCTCAGAGGCACTGTTGCAGTGCCTGCATGTGTCTGTCGATTGGGGTCTTTAATTATGTACTTTCTGTAGTTACGAGTGGCTATTATTTGATCCTGAATCGCAAGCATGAAACCTTCAGTTTCAGGAAACAATTCGCCTCGTTTGAGCCATTCGTTCGACTTAGTTTTATCGACGTGTGGCTGGCTCAGGTAGGCTCGGTGTCTTCCATGTAGCGCTTTCATAGACCATGCTGCAATTTTTTGTTGTGTGCTTATGAGGTTTTCATTAATTTGAGTGTTTCTATTTTGTAAGTTGAGTGGTGTAAGTTTTTTGTCTGCTTCTGTTACATGTTTGTGTAGTGATGAATGTTCTGATTTTTTATGAAAGTAAGATCTGAGTGAAAGTATTTGTTTGTTGTGCAAATTGTGTATGTCAATTATTCCTCTTCCTCCTTCTTGGCGTGGTAGCGTTAGTCGCTGTATGCATGATTTAGGGTGGTGTTTCCTGTGCTTGGTAAAGAGTGTATTGATAGTGCGCTGTAGTTTTCTGATATCGGTTTTGGACCATCGTATAATTCCGAAAGAGTATGTAAGAATGGGTATTGCGAATGTATTGACAGCTTTACTTGTGTTTCTCGAGTTAAGGTTGGTTTTAAGGATTAAGTTAAGGCGGTGTGTAAACTTTTTGAGCAGTTCTTGTTTTGTCAGCTTTTGTTCTATATTTCTGGATTGTTTGAAACCTAGGTATTTGTAAGTACTATGTTCATCCATTGGCTCAATAGATTTACCTGATCCGAGTGTGTATCTGTTATTTTGTATTTTTCCTTTTACAATTGACAAAATACTGCATTTGTCTACCCCGAATTGCATACTAATATCGTTTGAAAATTCTTGTGTGGTGTCTGCTAAATGAAAAAGTGTTTTTTTATCTGCTGCGTACAACTTTATATCATCCATATACATAAGGTGTGATAAGGTGAATTGTGTGTTATCGTTTGTTAATAAGAATCCTGTGTTAGTCATACCTAGTAGGTGTGAGAGTGGGTTGAGTGCCATGCAAAACCATAAAGGGCTTAGAGCATCGCCTTGAAAAATTCCACGTTTTATGTGGATTGGTTCAGTGGCCAAGGTCGAGGAGGCTTGATTTATTTTAAGTACAGTTTGCCAATTTTGCATAGTAGATTCTAAGAACAATCTGAGTGTGGGGTGGATATTGTAGATATTTAGAACGTGTAACAACCAGCTGTGCGGTACTGAATCATAGGCCTTTTGGTAATCGATGAACATGGTATGAATATCTTTTTTGCGCTGTTCATAGCAATCGCATCAATAGTGAGTTGTTCCTTACATCCCTGGCTATTCTTACGACAACCTTTTTGTTGCTCTGCAAGAATGTTATGTTTAGATAGATGTTTGTATACTACTTCACTTATACAGGCTGTCAGGACTTTATAAAGAGTTTGTAAGCAAGTGATTGGTCGATATTTGGCTGGGTTTGTGGTATCATTCATGTCCTTAGGTATCATGTATGTTACTCCATGTGTTATATATGTTGGAAGCAAATGTGGTGATTGAATGAATGTGTTTAGGTGGTTATATATGAATGGGTGGATGCTAGTGAATTTCTTATACCAGTAGTTGTGAATATTGTCTGAGCCTGGGGATTTCCAATTGTGTGTGCGTTTGATTACGTCTATAAATGTGTTTATTGGTATGAGTTCAAACTCCATTTCGGGGATATCTGGTGTTGCCTCGTTAATCCAGTCTGCGTGATTATTATGATATACTGGATTTTCCCAAATATTTGCCCAAAATTCTCGTAATGCTCCGGGAGGAGGTGTCTCTAGGGTTTGATTAGTGGTGTCTCTGTTATTTGATGCAAGGTTCCTATAAAAGATTTTTTCGTTGTTGATAAATTTTGTGTTTTGCACTTTTCGGTTCGTGCATGTTACATATCTTTTAAGTCTACTAGATGCTGCGTTTAATTTTTGTTTTAAAGTGTCCAAAAAGTGTTCTATTTGTGTGTTTGAGTCTTCGTGTTGTGCGTGTATTTGATATTTTTTCTTTATTTCTTCTATTGCTGCTATTAGTTTTTGACTTCTACACCCATTAATAAAATTTGTCAGCCTACCTATGTTTGCTCTGAGATTTCCGATTTTCTTTTCTAGCCTAATTTGCCATTTTGGTTTTCTGTGTATGTATGTGGGACGTTCATTTTGTGTAGGGTTTGATATTTTAGCTCCGTTGCATGTAGCTGCCGTCCATGCTCCACAGTAAATAATAGTCTGCAGTGTTATGAAGTCGGTGTCGACATTTGCATACTTAGGGAGAATTACGGTATTTATATAACTAACTATGGCAGAGAACTTTTTAGAAGTTTTCTGCTTGGGAATATAAGGTCTATTAGTGGGTTGTGTATCTGAGAAAAAAATTTGAGCTTGCTGAAACGTGTCTTCTATTTTTGGGTTTATTTCTGGGGCAGCATCAAAGTTAGTTTGCATAGGTTCAACTTGCCCAATATCTATGTGGTTCATGAAATTTTCTGCGTCTACATTTATAAGAGTTTGAGAAACTATGTCGGTATCTGAACTATTATTTAGGAATATGTTATTTGTTGTGGGGATGTTTGTAGTTGTGTCAGAGATGTGAAAATTTGTATGTTGCGTATTTAGTGAGTCTATGTTTTCATTAGGTTGATCAAATTCGTTCTGCGTTTGTGTATTTAAATAATCATTACTTAAGTGTTCTCTAATTTGTGTGTTTGTGTTGTTATTTCTTAATTCTATAGCTACCTGGTTTTTAATTTCTTCTAATCTATAGGGCTTTATGTATTGGTTATTTATAATAGCTCTCACTTGATCAGATAGTCTTTGCTCTGATATATGTGCTAATTCTGGATATATATTTATAAATCTCTCATGTAACTGTTTTCTATAAGCTGTTTTATTTGTTTCTAGTTGTGTGGTAATATAGTATATTCTAATTATTGCTTCGTTATATTCGTTCGTCCATTTCATACGTTGGCCGGATTGTGGGTTAATATGTGTTTTAGACTGTGTAGAGTGCTGCTGTATTTGTGTATGAACCATTTGTAGTTCAGCTCTAACTTCTTCATAAATCTGATCTATTGTGACCTGAGGTAATAGCTTCTTTTGAACTATGGCTCTTCGTTGGTCACCTATCCTTTGTCGACCAACTTGCATAGTTGGATATTTTTCTAAGAACTTAGTGTGAAGCGATGGAAGATATGCATTTTTGTCTGTTTCCATATGAGTAAGATGAAGATAAGTGCGTAGGATGAATTTATTCATTTCAATGCTCCATTTCCTACGAGTTGTTGCAGTTCTTGCGGTGGGTACAGTATCGTCGACAAAATTTGTCTCCTGTACAACATCCGCTGACTGTATACTGATTGATGATAATGATGGCGTCGGAGTGACGCGGAAAGATTGTGATGATGATGGAATTGATGGAAAAAGAGATGAGGGAGATGACGAAGAGAGTTGTGAAGTTTCGTCATCAATCTGAGGCAGATTCGCCTGAAGTTGTTTTTTTGTTTTAGATCGAGTATTCATGTTATTCCCACGAGTAGCTAGGGACTTTAAGAGTCGACTACAGCAGAGCCCTGCGTTCACTGTAGTAAGGGTGAATAAAACTGGAGGTCCCCTATTATCCAGAGTTGGCACACTAGCGACTAGTGCTCTCCCCTAGCCATGAAGCCCTCGGCATGTGCGACCTTGGCTTGGATTGTATCTCTCTTGGTCTGGCTCCTCACCCTAGATCCGTCTCGGCAAAGTAAACTCTACCGACACAGACCTAGGGCTTGGAGCACGCAAGCCCCACCACGACGTCAACGTAGAGATACGGCGGTGGGGCGTAGAGATACGGCGGTGGGGCGTAGAGATACGGCGGTGGGGTTATTATTATTATTATTATCTACATAGACATTTATTATTATACTTGTGAAAATGTTAGGAATATTGTGCTATCGTATACTTTTACAGTGTTTGTAAATATGTGAGCACCATGCTATCACGTACTAAATTAATTTATTTGTCATTGCTCCATTAATAATTCTTTTTTCTTTAGTGGTACAGTAATCGTATTCTAGGTGCATCGTCTTCGCATGTAATTATTTGATGTATACAAAATATAGTAAAACATTTTTAACCCTTTATAGGACGGCTCATACAAAGTGGCCAGTAAACTGGACAGTCACTTCAAGGTCGATAACTCATAGATTTTTATTTGTATAATGCACCTTAATGAGTAACGGTGGAGTTTCACGCACATTCTTCTCCATACGAAAACTACCTTTTGGAAGGGGCAACTAGAATTAGTTCTATTTCTTTGTTTTTGACGTTCAAAAGTGCCTTTAATGTGCCTAATTGAAATAAATTATTTGACTTTGACAAGAAACTGACTGTATTCCCGCATCAAACTCCCGCATGTAAAGTTTTCAATTTCGGAACGAGAACGTTTCATTTCAATTTTCATTTCAAGGTGCTAAGTTAAGTTCTATAATATTCTAAACGTTTATTCAATAGCGCATTCAAAATAGTAACTTGTGCCGATACTCTGAAATTAATAAACTTATATTTAGAAGGGTAAGCTATAAACTAGCGGCCGGGGTAACTAATAACTTAAATTCCTGTTAGATTTAATATAAATTGTTTCGTAATAAGCAAGTTTCTGCATTGTTTAAGGATTGTCTATAGATTAGAGTGGAATTAAGCAAATTCTACGTAGGTATTTTTCATCTGATGCGGATAAAAAGTATATGACCTATTCCAGGTCATGTGCCAAATTTCATCTAAATCTGTTCAGCCGTTTTAGCGTGAAAGCGTAACAAATAAACAAACTTACTTTCGCATTTATAATATTACGTAGTTACGATAGGTAGGATTGTTTCACATTTAAGTAAAGGTAATGAAAAAAGTGATGAGTGCTCCTGTGTTAAAACATAATTATCATAGAGGTAGACAGAGGTGGTGTTAACATTATGTGGTCCTTCGAGCCGGATCTGATAAAGCAAAATATAATATGGTTTGATCTCCATTAGTAGGGCTTAGGCAACTGCCTCTAATTATGCTAATGGAGCCTACTACTTATTCTGTTACCTAGCAACTGGCAAGTAAGATAACAAAGTAAATCAAAAGCCGAGCTTAACACTAATGTTTAGGAAAAAGAAAAAGACGTCCGTACAAACATGTAATCCCATCATAAGTCCGATATAATATTGTTGTTGCTCGTTATTTAGTCAATGCTCGTTTACGGCCGGGAACTAATGGTATTATCTTTTTATCCGTTTTAAGGGCAGGACGCTACTAGTTACCTAGTATATAAATCCTGTTAGCAACAAAATATAATTATGTATTTTAATTTTAATTTAAAAACGATATTCTTGTCAATATTCAAACGCTGCAAACTACAAATGTCAGGGGGCTTAAAACGGTCACTTTAGCAAAATCATATTATGAAAATATTATATATCATCGTAAAATGTCATAAACTGACAATTTATAATAATTGATCTGCGTGTAATTCATATTACGAAATAATTCATCTGTTTGACAGTTTTCTATGGAGATTCGTAAAATGGTCCACAAAGAATTGCTTTTATGTCAAATTAAAGGCATTGCTAATGGCAGCTGGGAAATGAACTGCTTTTAATGGAATTGGTAATGTGATCGGTTTAGGCCCGCAGGAATTAAGTCTTCCCGTTCATTATTATACTCTTTAGAAATTTTGTTTTTTTTTTTTCCACCACCATCTTCCATAAGTCCATCAAATACTTAATCATTTAACTTTACAAGTCAAACAACAAACATTTAACATCCGAGCAAAAAAAAAAACGAAACGCGCAACAAAATCCTCGCACAACCATTTAAACTTGCGTTACACAAATGAGAGCAACTTTAAATATTGCTTTACAACGAACGGTTTTAAATTGAGCTGTGTGAGCTTAGAAGGGGACGAGCGAGCGAGCTTAACGGGAAGACAAACGACCGAAAAAAGAGCATTGAAATGACGCAGCGTTGCAAAACAGCCGCTCAGACGCGAGGAACTGTTGCAAAGGAAACTTTGTGTAGTACGGAAAACGCGCCACTTCGGGCACTGTCGTGGTTCTGTTTTCATACTGTTATTATCTGGCATTCTTGGTATTAAAACGTGGAGGTAAAGGTAAAGTTTGGTTTTTCAGCAGCCTGTTTGTGCGGTCTGCGAGTGTCGATTGTTTATCTATTGTGTTTTACTCATGATCAAAGGGACATTTGAGACCAGAAGCCTATTTAATGAAACATACAGGCGATACATTTTCTGCTTCATTAAATTGCACCGTATGACGTGAAAATGTGACAAGTTTTTGACAAATACTTATGTATCGCATTGCTAGCTATAACGGGTGTAAAAAGACACTTAACGAAGCTGAAAGTCACTTGTTATTTCCGTCATTCTGATGTTTTTTTTTGTTCTGGACCATACCTGGGAACCTTCTGGTTACGGAGATATTGAATGCCAAAGTTCCAACTTTTTCAGACGTTTTTAAAGAAAGCAAGTTTTAAATACCAGTAACTTAATTTTAAATACTCCCACAAATTGTGTTTATGGGTGCATGCAACACAATATTTTGCGTGCGTTACGTTGCGCACTACCGTAAACAGCGATTTTTCACACCGAAAATAAAACTCGTTTTCCAGCAATTATGGTTGTGCAATGTTACTTAATTTGATGTACAGAATGCGTAGTTGACGGCTATGTGATGGTTCTTTTTACATACTGTATAGGGTCCAATAGTAAGAGCCTGGATGATATCAGAAAAGCTGATTCAAATAATCACACGAAATAATACGTGTAATATTTTAAACTTACAATTCATCATTGTATAATAGATTAAATAGAATACTTAGTATCTATAAATTAAATTACTTTAGCTGTAAAAAAATTATACTTAATTATTTACTAACCCTAGATTATGCACAAACGGAAGATCTACTTGTTGTCTGCAAATAGAACCGCTAACGTGCCTCTTTGTTTTTATGTACCTAAGTTCTTGCTTTAGTTTTTAATTTTGTACTCATTGTTAATTTATTAAAATAAGTATCTATGCACTTTCTAGCCTGAAGCACAGGTTCAACCTAGTTCAGGCAAATATGCAACTGTGCTCTATTTTAAACTGTTATTGTATTTATTGTAAACGTGTCCTTTCTTATAAATAAACAAATTATTATTATTATTATTATTATCTACATAGACATTTATTATTATACTTGTGAAAATGTTAGGAATATTGTGCTATCGTATACTTTTACAGTGTTTGTAAATATGTGAGCACCATGCTATCACGTACTAAATTAATTTATTTGTCATTGCTCCATTAATAATTATTTTTCCTTTAGTGGTACAGTAATCGTATTCTAGGTGCATCGTCTTCGCATGTAATTATTTGATGTATGCAAAATATAGTAAAACATTTTTAACCCTTTATAGGACGGCTCATACAAAGTGGCCAGTAAACTGGACAGTCACTTCAAGGTCGATAACTCATAGATTTTTATTTGTATAATGCACCTTAATGAGTAACGGTGGAGTTTCACGCACATTCTTCTCCATACGAAAACTACCTTTTGGAAGGGGCAACTAGAATTAGTTCTATTTCTTTGTTTTTGACGTTCAAAAGTGCCTTTAATGTGCCTAATTGAAATAAATTATTTGACTTTGACAAGAAACTGACTGTATTCCCGCATCAAACTCCCGCATGTAAAGTTTTCAATTTCGGAACGAGAACGTTTCATTTCAATTTTCATTTCAAGGTGCTAAGTTAAGTTCTATAATATTCTAAACGTTTATTCAATAGCGCATTCAAAATAGTAACTTGTGCCGATACTCTGAAATTAATAAACTTATATTTAGAAGGGTAAGCTATAAACTAGCGGCCGGGGTAACTAATAACTTAAATTCCTGTTAGATTTAATATAAATTGTTTCGTAATAAGCAAGTTTCTGCATTGTTTAAGGATTGTCTACAGATTAGAGTGGAATTAAGCAAATTCTACGTAGGTATTTTTCATCCGATGCGGATTGCTAAGACATCTTCGGTAGTCTAGTAGTCGGAAGTCCGACTGCCGATCATGGGGTCCTGGGTTAGATCTCCTAGTTGGTTCTCAGTAGCTGCACGAAGTCTGGATTTGTCTAGATTGATGGCAATAGGCTCGCCCTTTTTAAGTACATTACTGAACGTAACATTCGTGATGTGTGTGCGCTATGTAGGTACTATTGGTATATTATGTAGTTAGTGCAGAGATGTATACCTTTGTTTACCCTTTTACGGAATATAAACGTAATGTTATATTTTCCCTTTACATTTTCCTAAAAACAAAGCTGAACGGAAATCCTAGTAAAATACCTGACACACTGACAGAAATGTTGTAAAAAAGTACAACAAAACATATTGCCGAAACTAGACAGACGTTGCTCGTAAAATTTTAGCTTTAAAATGACTACAGAAGTTCTGAACATAACATAAAAGGTAAAAAACGTATTTTCAACGTTACATTTCTTTTCGGCGCTACATATCTGTCGACGTTTTTGCGCTGCCGTATTGCTATTTTCTCTTATTTTTTGTTCTCGTTTTACAGGACATAAAAGACTTTAATAAGTACTATTTCCATTGACAGAGCGTGTTGGGGCGAAGTGTTGCAAATGAGTTATTTTGGGTTTATTTTGTTAAGCTATCTTTTTGTATTGAGAAGCACATAATACGTACATTCTGACTTTCGTGCTTTGGAAAGCACGTTAAGCCGGTCAATGCTCTCATTTGTAACTCTTTGAAAGTCGGTACGGGTAGTCAGAAGCCCAAAGGCCTGACAACCAGTCTAATCAAGGGTATCGCGTTACCCCTTTAGTAGTTCAGATAGGCAATCGCTCCATTTTAAACACTAGTATTCATTTGCATCCAGTCGGACTGGAAGCCGACCCCAACATAATTGGGAAAAGGCTAGATAATACGCACATTCTTACATAATGTCGTCCTGTCTGTCTGTCCTTTAACGCGCTTATAAGCGCGTTAAAGCACAGACAGACTGGACGACATTCACACAGACAGATTTTTCGAGTTATAACTCGAAAAATCTATATCCGATTTACCTACGTGATTTTTGTTACAATACATAGATAATTACAGTCACTAGCTATGTATGAATATTACGTATATGTATGTTTACATTGATAGATAGATACACAAGCTCGCTTATGTATGTCAACATTGTAGCAACGGCTTGTCAAACACCAGTGTAACGTGAGATTTAATTAAAACGTTACGTTCTGCAACTAATACTGTACATCACTTAGTTAATTTCCATTAATTATAAGCTTTGCAAACATATTTCATTACCAAATATCACAGATTCTCGAGATTAGGGATGAGTATTTCCGGGGTAGGTCAGTGAATTCCAATGGAGATGTTGGAGTATCCCCTTCGCACGCGCAATTAAATGAATTGAATCTTTTTCTCGAGTTATTTTATTCGATGAATTGGCCCAGTACCTAAGTGACCACGATGAGCGCAGCATCAGTAGTGAATTGAATTGAAATTGTAATTAAGAATTATCCTAATTACAAAAACAAAACATTTAAATTTCCGGTAATTACATTTACATTTTTGGTTCTAATAAGAACCAGTTCAATTCTGATACAGTAATGTTCGTTTTTTAAGAGTTCAAGACTTCCCCTAAAGAAAAATTAATGGAGTCAATTGCCTTTTCAGTGACTGTCTAATTCAAAAGGTCTATCAAACATAAATTCAATAAGTAGACAAATTAACAGCAATGCAGTTGTTGTGAGCGCCAAAATTACTATAGCTAAGTTACTAACTACTCTATACACAGACATTCCATACTCAGATTATAGAGTGCTCTTGGGATTCCCCTGAACAGACACACCTGAACAGCGGCACGTGGTAATTTAGACCATTTAACTGGCATGTCGACCACGCCTTAGTAATTAATTAATTCTAACATGGTGCGATGTCTGCATTTTTTTAACCTGTTTGATGTTATGGGCAACGTAATTATTATGGCAAAATGGTTTGATTGTTTAATTGGCAAGAGGTTTTCCTAGAATAACGAAACTAGAGGTGTTTATTTGTGTGACATTTAGCAAAATTTCCATTTTCTACGTTACCTTACTCGTACATTTACCCTACGCTACGTTAATCTTTGTTCTAAAGTACCTGCGTGCGCCTAATACAATTTTAGCGGTACTTATAAATCAAATAGAGAAACTCAGGTGCTTTTCTTTTTTTCTGCCTGTGAACTCTTTCACATAAGACTACATTAATTTAATCAAAATTGCAATGATAACAACATAATATCGCGCCTATTTTCGAGATTTGGGCATAAACGTGACACCCACATTTCGCCATCTATGTTGAAGTCCCATGTAATAAGGGATGAATTTTCAAAGATAAGGTTTAAAAAAAAAGAGAAAAGCCACAAACACTTATCCTCCCCATTTTAAAATAAGGAAACCAATCCACGTACTGTCTTGTAAACAAATAAACTGACTTTGAAACAAATTGAACGCTAAAAGGTGATATTTATTATAGAAACTATATAAAAATACCAAAGTGTTCCCTCGATTTGTTCCATTTAATAACGACAATAGAATCCTTTAGGGTGTGACCAGGGTAAGTTACGACGCCCCTGATGTATTTATGTGCGAAAAACAAAAGTTTCAGAGGGTAAATGTGGGGCACATTTATTTATTTGTTTCATTAATTTACCAGCCCTTGTCTATGCGGATGGTTATTGGGCTTGCTTCACGAGTTCGGGGGTTTCATAGATTTTAAAATGTGTTTGAATATTCGTTATTCTTATTAACTATAACTACTAAAATGCAGCAAAAGCTCCGCTGCCACAGTCGACATCGCGGGAGTGCAGATGTTAAAATTCGCGTCGCGCGACGAATCGCCCCAGTATGTAAGAGCCTTTATTAAAAAAGATAACGTGAATACCTACTTAGTGCTTATAACAAAACAAATCCATATTTAATATTATAAATTCGAAAGTAACTGTCTGTCTGTGTGTATGGTACCTTTTCACGCCTAAACCACTGAACAGATTTCGATAAAATTTGGCAAGGAGATAGATGGCATACGCTAGTTTTTATCGACATACAACGCGGGTGAAGCCGCGGGCGGACGCTAGTATAATATACTCTCTACTCTTGTCATCTGTCACACGACATGAAAATGCCAGCTCTAAGTAAACATTCTATTTTGTAAAATAATTTAATTAATCATCGTCAGATTACAGTCAAGATCTTGTTTGTGGAAAACGATCTCTGTTTAATACTTCAGTCGTTTTCAAGGTAATTATTGGGTTTAATTTAACACTTGATTCAAGCGATGTGTTTCTACGGTGGAATTAAATAAATAAATTAGTCTTTGTTTGTAGATTTTAAAACAAAGGATACCATTAAATTCCCGTTTTTTATTCGCTGGGTATTTTTGCCTTGAAGTGCCAAAGAGCTTAGCGGAGATAGGAATCACTGTGTTTCACAGATTTCAACATACAAAAACATACAATAATTTTCTTCAAAGACTTTGAAGAAAATTCTAGAAGGGGCTTAATTAATAAAAAAAAACATTACCCTACGCTACACCGCAGTCGGGTAAAAATTGCTCCTTTTTTACGTTCTAATGTTACGGGAGATTTAAGGTTAAAAAAGAACATAACTAAGGGCTGATTTTACCAAAGTCAGATATCTTTTATCCGTGGTGGCGTCTGACAGTTTTTGTATGGAAAAACTGTCAAAAATTCAAAATTTATTCGCAGGATAAGACTTATACTCGGTATAAAAGTTTGGTGAAATTCGCCCTTAGAAACATACAGTTCAAACAACAATTAACCATATTCATACATATGTAAAACAAAAATCACCTAGAAACAACAGAATTTGAAAAAAAAATACATTACGAGTAACCCCCGCACGCTTCCGCTGGCGCGCCGGCAATGATTCGCTCCTTTATCGAGAGGGTTATAAATTGACGGTTCGAAAGTACGTTTTTAAACGCAGAAAATGGGGAAATTTAAAAGTGGGCTCTTTAGGATGTGCTTTAGGTAAGTGTTAAAGTATGGGAGAACCGTTTTTTTAGGGTTCGCTTGTAAATTGTTTTTCCCTTATTGATAGGTTTTTGTATTCCCTTTAAGTCCTGAATTATTTGCTGGTTCATCGCGTGAAATGCAAATAGAAATTATTTAAAATATTTTATACTACTTATAATATTTTAAAATAAATTCTCTGGAATATTTTACCTACCTTAACATTTTCAAATAGAATTTATAATAACGATAATGGATGACGAACGGTGGATTGAGTGTGTTAAAGATGATAATATGGCTAGAAAGGGGGTGACTAACGATATGACGAGTTATAGAGAAATATGGAATAAGAATGATGAATTTATTAGAAATAATATATAAGTAGCAATATTGTTATTAAGTTTAACCCAATTAAGTTTTTAATAATAACAGTAGTTACTTAAAGTTTTTTTAAATGTCATTATAGTTTGTGAATATAATTTTGATCTCAATTGCAATACGTTTTACTGTTGTAACTTCTAAAAGTTTTAGCTCTTCACACCTGACTAATTATTTTCTTTTGTTGTATGTCTATTGTTCTGTTTATCTTTTTTTCTTTCTTTTTAACTTGGACCGACCAGTTATGACCAGTGTTTAAGTAGGTAATATTGCCATAGACCGACGAAAAATTGGTACAAACATTTTTGACTGCATAATATTTATTTTTAATAGCAAGTAGGTAAGCCGACCCCAACATAGTTGGGAAAAGGCTAGGCAGATTGCTTGAGTAACTTTTTTAAATCACACGCAGAAATCCAGGTAATGATCAGATTATGAACGTAAACGAAGCAAAAGGAGTATGTAAAGATCGTAGCAGGTGGCGTTCTATTGTGTCTGCCTACCCCCATGGGCAGAAGGCGTGAGTCCATAAATCATATCTTTCGTTTTCATTTAAATCCAATAATGCAACGCAGCCCCTGCTGATTTTTAGGGTTCCGCACCCAAAGGGTAAAAAACGGGGCCCTATTACTAAAGCTCCGCTGTCCGTCCGTCCGTCCGTCTGTACCTCATGAACCGTGATAGTTAGACAGTTGAAATGTTCACAGATGATGTATTTCTGTTGCCGCTATAACAACAAATCCTACTAATATTATAAATGTGAAAGTTTGTGTATTTGTGTGTTTGGATGTTTGTTACTCAATCAGGCAAAAACGGCTAAATGGATTTGGATGAAATTTGGCAAACAGATAGCTTATAACCTGGATTAACACATAGGATACTTTTTATCCCGATATTCCCACGGGATCGAGACTTACGCGGGTGAAACCGCGGGGCGCAGCTAGTACTAAAATAATTATTTAAGGGGGCTCCCATACAACAAACGTGATTTTTTTGCCGTTTTTATAGATAATGGTACCTACGAAACACTTCGTGCGCGAGTCCGACTCGCATTTAGCCGGTATTTTTCTACCTAATTTAGATATACACCTTAGTAAGAACTGAATTAAACGGAGCATTATACAACCAACGTTTTGGGTGCAGTCATGCTAGCTACTCGAAAACTGCATGTTAACCGCATTTTTACTACCCATTTACGACTCGACTTCCCGAGTGCCAGATTCCGTATTCTTTTCTTAGTTTTTTTTGAGAAAAAAGTTAAATGTTCTTGGTATTCTGAGTTCTTAGAATGGATATGGAATTTTATTTTGTATTATTAAAGGATATATCTTTAATTTAAACAAACAAAGCTACTGGCCATTGTAGGGGAAAATGTATTCTAAATAACTCAGCAGATTAGAATCTACTCATAATAAACTTGGCCAAACTAGCAAAAACTTGTGAAGGTTTCTACAAAACAAAACTATTCACAAGAAATAGAAAAAATCTAAAAAAAAAACTTAAAAAAAATAGTAGATAATAATAAAACGTATCACTCAAAAAACTAAAAATATTGTCCCAAAAACCTAAAACTAAATATAAATAACAACTAAACAAATTGTCTCTACACTGTTGCTAACACATTCAACCAATATTTTGCGTACGCAGGTTCCCCAAACATGCAGAACAAGAGTTCACGAGCACCCATCGACCAATTCGACCATAGTGTAATTACGCCATTAATTATTGTTCCTAGAGTCTGTTACGGGAAAAGAGATACTTACTTACTTATTTGATATTTGCTGCTGCCAGCGGCTTCGCCAGCATGATATATTTGTTATAAATTATAACCTGTATTACTAGTGATAAAACAGCATTCTACTGGTGAAAGAATTATTAAAATTGGTCCAGTTGTTTTTGAGATTATTCTATACAAACAAAAATACAAATCTTTTCTCTTTATAATAATAGGGTAAATTATTTCGAACCTCCCTGACAAATGCAGGTGTGGCATCGACGAGATACCCCCTACATTAATCAAATAATGTATCCTTAAACTAACCCCCCCGCTAATATGCCTTATAACTCAATGTCTTGAAGAAAAAACATTCCCATCTCGATTAAAAATAACAATAATAAAACTAATACCAAAAAAGGTGGAAAATCAACGACTTTAGTGAATACAGACCAATAGCACTTTTTCCAGAATCTCAAAAATATTTGAAAAAATAATTTCTACATACAACTGTCCAACTCGTCGGGGGTTAAAGGCGCCATGTTATATTATGTCTTAGTTAGTTTTAATCATGGTCAGGCAGTTTCAGTAATTTATAAGGCCTACCCAAATGTCCTTTCTTTGGTATTGTTCGTCGAATCGTTGAGCTCCTTAGGATGAGCTGCACGATTACTGACAAATGCTTGCACTGACTGGACAGGTCGACTCAATCTGTGTGGTTCCATCTTCAAAAGACATTTACACATGTGTAGTCTAATTCAATCAATTATAAGGTAGCGGTAAAGGTACCGGTAGAAGTAGTAATTTATGTTTTTAAGAGCAAACTTTAACATTTATCTCTTGACACTCATTGCATAACGTTATCCACAAACTCAACCACTATTAGTTGCAATGTTTGCTGTTCTTATACAGTATGTTAACTAACAAAGGGCGTTCCCGTTAACCTGCAATAGTATAGCGTCTATACATGCTATTATATAAATATTTTTTTTTTTTTATTTGTGTCGTGAAATGTTCCCCAAACGATTAAATTTAAACGTAAAAGAAACACTCTGTACACGCACACTCGTATTTCAACGTAGAAAAACAAGTGTGACAAGTGGGCGTGTACAGAGACTTTATTTTCCGTAACAATTTAATATTTTTTGTGAATATTTTACTTTACAAAACCAAAAAAAAACATATTTTTTTTAATGGTAATATTTTTTTTAGCATGTATACACGCTATACTATTGCAGGTTAACGGGAACGCCCTTTGTTAGTTAACATACTGTATATACGAATATGCTACTATAATTTTATTGTGAAGAAGAAATTCAACTGAACCCGTATATTTTTCTTTTGTGTGTATTTTGTATGTATTTTTGTTTGTGTCGTTTTATTGTACCTTAGGTATACATCATTTTTTGAATAAGTACGTAGTTTTTCATGAATCCATTTATTTTCCATTTATAAATTTCTACCTCTAAACAGTAGTGTTTCGATTGTAAGGGTGTCGGGGAAATTACAGACACGTGACATATCAACTTTGTCTCTAAGGGTGACAATCCTCCAACTCCTCTGTATCCCAGGTGTCAATAAGCGTCAGTAACTTCTTCCCATCGCGTGTTCTGTCAGCCCCTTTGTCACTAATAGGTAACAACGTAAAGAAACCGTTTCATCAACCTTTGTATCTTCTTCTCGTTGATGAAATGATCAGATGTTATCATGATACCTTGATCAGTTTTTTACTTAGTCACATCAAACTCGTTAATCTTTTTCTTTTTTTTTTTTCTCTTGTCTTAATTAATCAAGAATTTGTCTTATAGCTGTCTTTGTCACTTATTTATTACGTCGACCGTCATCATCTGCATTTTTGCACCATACGTCGCACAAAGTTCTAAAAGTTTTACTTACAAAACTACAACAACATCCGAGATACCCTATAAACTGTATAGAAACATTTCGACAAGCCAATCATTAGAATTCCACAGTAGCAAACGATAGCACCGCCCGATATTAGCACCTACGTATAATACATTTAACCCTTTCTCAGCGACGGGGGTCGGGCGAGCCAAATTAGATTCAGTGAGTTATATACAACCTTATTGGCTACGACTACCTTGGACCGGGTTGATTAATGCCTCTATAGTTCCGTTATATCGTTATCTCTTATAGATATGCGCACTATGATTATTTGAGTTCGACGGTGTTATTAATGCTGGATGGTATGGGTTTGATATTTTAGCTGTGGCGTAGGGTAATATGTATTTTAAGGGTATCTTCTTTAAACGTCTAAATGCTAGTTATTCGAGATTTAGTAGGTTTAATTATTTCCATTGCGAAATTAAAGTTCAGCGTAACGTCTTACCAACAACGCATATGAAACTCTTATAAAACCCAACAAATATTTTTCAATAAAAAAAAATTTTGTAACTTTGTGGTTGACTTCTAAAATACAATAGACGCTGATATATTTAGTAACCTATTCCGCTTGACTATTCTTCAAGAGTCATAAGGACGCACCTCGTCTCTGGACGCAGAGAAACGCTCTGCGTCCAGCGCTCGGTGATGTAACACGTCGCGTTCTGGTTTGCAATTGGTCAATCGTCATCCTGAAGATGCCTCGTTGAGAGGTGAAACACGTTCGTGTCGATTTCTTACAGGGTTTTTATGACTCTTGAAGAATAGTCAAGCGGAATAGGTTACTAAATATATCAGCGTCTGTTGTATTTTATAATGGATTTCCGCAAAGTCACGCCTGAATCAATTAACTATGTTGACTTCTAAGTCAACCTATTTCTTGAGGAACCGAAATAAGGAAGACGAAGAAGATTAAAGGATCACAATATATCACGTGCATTGACGGGAGTATTCACCTGTAGACTGATAACGTCATATTGAGGGGCCTTTACGTTACGGTGTTTGTAAAGAACCATGTAGAAAAAACAAAGGACAACGATTATTTGTACTATTCAAAAGAAGAGTAAAATAAAGCTAAACATAACGATGAAGTACGAAATAATTATTTTATTAACTAACAAAAACACAATAGACATTTTACATGACTGATCACTGAATTAACAGAATGAGAACTTTCAGTCCCTACATAAAAACAATGTTTATTGTTTGTTAAAAATATAGGAACGTTACCAGCCAAACATTTGCGCCACCCTATGTAGTACTAATTAACTGGCATCAAAACCTCCTTTGTGTATCCATAATATGGGGCCCACCTCCGGGCCTACGATATCTACTCCAATTACAATTGAGACCAAATTCTCTATCACATAAGCTTCATAATCGCTTGTCCTGAATCAAATTTCTTTCCGACTTTCACACTTGACTTTATTATAAGTACACTTGAGTACAAATTAAGGAAGTTCGACTTTGTTGTTGGAGTAATCGGAGCGCTTGTGTTGGTCTTTTATAAATGACTTCGAGAGAAACGAAGCGAGGAACGTGTTGTTGACGCGAGACTTCGATAATTAAAAGCATTATTTTCTGTTTATCCGCGCTTTAACGTTTATTTAGAGAGAGTATTATATAATTGTTGGTGGATGATAGCGTTGTATCATTCAGATTCAGATTGAGAATGGTTTGAGATTCGCTTCTTTAGCATGCTCAGCGTTGTTGGAAATGTCTATCTTATTGTTAAAGCATTTGTAGGTAGGTACTGACAATCTTCCAACGTCCAATCCTACTATCCTACTAATATTATAAATGTGAAAGTTTGTGTGTTTATTACTCAATCACGCAAAAACGGCTGAATGGATTTGGATGAAATTTGGCAAACAGATAGTTTATAATCTGGATTAACACATAGGATAATTTTTATCCCGATATTCCCACGGGATCGAGACTTACGCGGGTGAAACCGCGGGGCGCAGCTAGTCATCTATAACCTTTTCATTTGTATGTAACATTCTATTGACATACTGTATTTCAGTAGAGATCAAACCGTCAGTATCATTCTATAACCCGGACCTTAATAAAGGGTGCCTTACCATTTAATTATCGATATAAACGTCAATCCCTAATGCGGCGTGACAGGATGTCACCTCACTAAACCTATAAGTTAATATTAACACGGAGATATTGCAACGTTCCACTGAGTTCGGTTAACTTACCCTGAGGAAGTTTCCTTAATATCCCAAAAGTATACAAGGCTTTGATATTCGATATTGTGCAGTAAACATGAGAAGAGTTATAGAGATAGTTTGTATGTATATCTATACATATTCAATTTTGAGACCGCCTCGTTGGTCTAGTGCTCGCAAGCGCTACTGCTGAGCATGAGGTCCTGGGTCCAATTCCCGGGTCGGGAAGAGTGTTATTGAGTTTTTATCTGTAATTTCTCTATAGCCGCCTGGAGTCTGGATTCGTGTCCGGTTGATGGCAATAGGCTAATTACATGGGATTTAAACATAACTGGTGAAATGGCAAAATGGGAGTGTACTATAGGTACACCCCTGCCCAACCCTTTGGAAAAACAAGGGATGATGTTATGTTATGCTTTTATTCAATTGGGATTCGTTCTGGAAGTAGAAAATAAGATAGTTTTTTACTGGCCAAAAATTCAAAGCTACTGCTAGAAGGCTGACAACTGACCTAACCTCTTGAAAAGCTCAGCATAATTATACTATTTTATAGTTATTTTTTTTAAGAAGGACAGAATGTACGGATTTAATACATTCCTACTTGTATAAATAAAATAAGTAAGTGATCAGAAATTTCACTCACGAATTACATTGCTTGATTAAATCCGATCGTGTCGACTCACATTAATATACCAGTGTTGAATTTAAAAGGATTAAATCGCCAGATGACGTCACGTGAAATTGTGAAATAAGCCAATGTTACAACAAAATGAATTAATATTCATTGCTTAAATTTTCAATTTTTCATGCGACGAAATTGATATTGAAAATATGCGTACGGTCTTAAAAATGATGGTTCATTCTTTAATTAAGTACATGTTTTGAATGTTGATTCTGAACGACCATCGGATTCTCTGACGATGTCGAAGCGGATATTCGAAATTGTACAATTTTGATACATATTTATCATTTCATTGGCGCGTTACAATAAAGATAATGGCACTGAAAATCTTGGAGCGCGTTATGTCAAACATACCATTTATAAAACTGCTTAAAGAGTCTTGTATAATCCACAATAATTTTTTACCTATTGTGCATTGTCTTCTAAGAAAAATGTCCCCACTGAAGCATTTGTTCAGAAGCATAGTAAAATGAACAAATTTTTAATCTATTCATCAAACTTTTGACACAGAAAACACATCATGCAGTGAACAAAAAACTAACTGACTAGCTCAGTTCTAAAAAATACTCAATTTCTCAAGAGTATCCGTGAGGTACGCCGTACGCTACGAACCACAGCAGCGTAGTCAAAACAATACGCTCTAAGTACGCCGTCCCGTTCGCAAGCTCATTCATTCCGTATTCAGATAGTTTAATTGCGATCCTGTCTTGCATTTAGAATGCAAGCAACGTCTCACTTCGGTAAAATGCGAGCTCGCGATTGGCGGAATGGAGAAGACTTGATTAAGCTCGAAAACTTTTGTTTATAATTTCGAAATCGAATTATTGGTTTGTGTATTGTCTTGTGAATAGAATTGTTGGAGTGTTTAATGGTGTAGTGCAGCTATGTTTTTAATTTAAGGTTGTATTTTTTTTTGCTAGAACTACGACATATTGTGGTAGGAAAGAACGACTTGACAAAAAAATTTAAGTAAGTAACAACATTTTTTCATGGCCGTTTTTCTTTTTTGAGACGGCAGAAACCTCATTCATTTTTTTCACATTTCGAACCGACTTATAAAAGTCGGTTCAAAATGTGTTATTATTATACAAACCCATCCAAAGTAACTCAGATTGGTGGAATTAATTATGCATTTTCGCCCACAAGCCAATGAACACCTCACCGAAACGCGAACTCGACATTTTACCAAATTCGTGACGAGCGAAACCTAAAAGTGTATTCTGGCGGGCAAAAATTAAATTAGTTAGCAACACAAATATAAATTAATTAGCAGTATTTACGTACAGGGTCGTTCTAGAAAATTGCGAACGTTCCACGCTTGCGTTGCTTTGAACGTAGGTACTATAGTTTGAACAAAAAATATTTTTGTACAAATTATTCCTATATGTTGTGGATATTAACATTTTATGTTCAGCCGTACTACGCGCCGTAATACCTACGTCGCGTCGCTACTCTTGTAAAACAATTTATTATTTTCTTAATAATATTAAGGTACAAACTACATAATATTTCGAAATTAGAAGTCATCGTGTTAGGTATACCCTGTTCCAAAACTTTTTCAGGAATTTGTAAACAAATCTATTCAGGTTAATTTCTTACCCAATTACTCATTATAAGGAATTTGTAACACATTCACTTGGTTTCAACTTCCAATAAATATTGTTTGAACATTGAAAAATCGTCGATGAAAGTTGAGATATTAAATTCTCAAATGAAAAACATCTTTAACGAGATTTAGGATAAAAAAGTTAGTACTTTTATTATACTAAATTAACTAAAAAACAATTACATTGAAACACTAGGGCCGTGGGGTCCGAGTGCTCATCGAGTATTTCGGGACATCGCTAAGCGATTGGTCGACTCTTCACGTGACCAGAGGGCTGGCCTATTTTTAGCCCAAAGAATCAGCATTGCCATTCAACGTGGCAATGCTGCCAGCCTTTTGGGCACCTTTCCCATTGACAGCGATGCGGACGAATTCTTTGATGCTCAATGAGCCCCTCCCCTTTATTTTTTCTTTTTAATTTGTTATATATGTTAGTACTTAATTGTAAAATTAAGAATTGACGATGTGATCAATATCTTAATATTATGAAAGTCAAAGTCAAATCATTTATTTCAAAAATAGGCACTTTTGAACGTCAAAAAATATAATATTGATTCTAGTTGCCCCTTCTAACAGGTAGTTTCCTAAGGAACTAAACTTATTTGAACGGGGATGTTTATTATCCTGCATCCTACATCTCGGAGCTCAAAATAAGCAAAGGATCGCTAGGCATGATCGGGCTGCGCGCGCCGCGGTAATGGACATTTATGGGGTCTTATGATTTATTATGAGTAATATTCAGTTATGAGGCTCATCTGTGGACATGCCCATGGTTAGAGCTCCTACCTTTGCAAATTAAGTTCACTTTTTTTGTTTATTTTTTCTTTCTTAGCGGAGTTGTTTTAGTTAGTAAGTAAATAGTCGTACTTAGTCAGTACTGAGATAATTGAAACAAAATCAATTTTCCTACTATTATAAATGCGAGTGAGTTTGTTTGTTACGCTTTCACGCTAAAATGGCTGAACGGATTTGGATGAAATTTGGCACATAGGTAGACCTGGAGAAGACTACTTTTCATACTGGATCGCAGACGTCGCCGGCAACATCTAGTTATCTATAATAAGGAAAGCAAAAAAAAAAAACTACTTCCGATACAACTTTGCTCAACATTTACTGTACCTTTAATTTGAGTTTTATAATTAAAAACTTGCGAATTATTTATTTTACATTCAAAATCTTTGCACAAAAATCACTTTTTAGATGTAAACCGAACCGATGTTTTTGAAGTATAGTTTTATTTCGCATACATTCCCAGCAAATACAAATTCATTTCACAATGGGTAAAGTTGATGAAATATGCCACAGTGCACGATCGCCGTCACTCTGACGTCACCCGGTGTCATGATGAAACCCGAGGTGAACCGATAGTGCTCAGGTGCCAGTATGACTGGCAATGCTGCCATTTTCGGTCACATGCAAAAATATGCCCGTAGTTTTAACAGGGTTATGTCGGAAATGGGTAAATTGGCACTTTGATATGGTTTCCACTTCTATGTGACGTTAAATGTAATTGGATATAACATCTGTAGGTGGAAATACAAACATGGTAGTAACTACTCTATTAAGTAAAACAACAGAAGCTTTACCACATTTAAAATTAGAACAACAAATAACAAAGGGCTATCACAGTCTGCCCTTTCAAAATTAAATACAAAATTCAATCAAGTCACCCTGCAGACATTTTAATGGAAAAAGCCGCAGGTACAGTCAATTCAAATACAGACCAAATTAGAAACACGATCATTATTTCAGAGGTGCTATAAATCATGATCTACTGGCAGTCTGGCATGTCGCAGCTCTCTGGGCGCGGGTCGGCGACGATACGACGATGGCGGCGCGAGGACGCTTGCAATATTAAATTCAATTTAGTTGCCTTGATTAGTTTTGTGGTCATAATGCTCTTGGTCGGGTGCAGCCTCTTCCTTCATTGTAGTATTAATTTTGATTTTGCGCATAGACGGCTTGCTACGTGATTTTCAGTGCATTTATGTTGCTAAGCCAATTTTGGGGCTCCCGTGTTGATTGTGGTTTAATGTAATGGTGTTTCGGGTAGGGAATTAAATGGCTATATCTGGTTGTAATAATTATTAGTGTACCATGCACTTGAGTGGACTACTATAATGATAAAGCTCTCGCAGTAGTTGAGTATTTAGACAGGAGGTAAACCGGCACATGAGAGATGTTGAATCTGGAATGTTTTTCTGATGTTACGGGTACCACTATTCCCACTTTTTTACTGCCCTGCAGCTCGTGGATGGCTTTATTTGTATCGGTGGCTCGTCACCAGCTTTCTTATTGCTCGAGAGTTTATTGGTGGCTTCCTTACCGAACGGGGCTTGTTGCTGGGCCATCTTCCTACGTAATACGTACCAGACAACATAACCTGTACGCTCAACACCTATTTAGTCGCTTATTATTCAATTAGTAAGGAATTGTTTAGCGATGCAGAAGTTGGGTTGATCTAATCGAGCCGTTGACACGTAAAGACAACGTTAGTAAGCTCCAATCAAGCGTGCTAATGTGATGGCTTGTCATCTAGTAATTAGGTATTGTTGACATAATTATGTATAATACATAAACCATTTATGTACCGACTCGTCGTTGTCGACTCGTCCGCGATTTTGTCCGCGTGAAATTTCTTTTCCCCGACCCATCCCGTCGCATCACATTGCCTGCTTTCAATACCATATTTTAGTAAAATGTTTATTTGTATAGTTAGTTTTAATCAGTCATTTAATTTAGTACCTAATGTAAATACTTAGTTGTGTTATGTATTATATTGTCTAGAGTAATAAAAAATCAGCTGTTCCCTAAATTTATCTTCGCACAGCTCGTCAAAATGTAGGGAACAGCTGATTTTTTGTCGCGGTTTCAGGTTTGTTCCTATAGTGAAAGTTGTTCATAATGATGATTAAAATGGGATTTCGGGTATGAAAAGATACCCCTTATACTACTGCTGTGAATTTTTCCACATATCCTGAACCAACCATTTAATTGGCAGGGGGACGACGACTCTTGACTCTAACAAAAATTAGCAGCTTAATATTTCGCAGACGGATCCCTGAATCCAAAAATGGCTTTCAAAAACTCACAATGTTTTTCACATAAACAAGGGCACTTATGAAACGTTAGAAGCTAGGTGCACGGTTCCAATTGGTCGTTTCCTATGGAGAAGAGCCGGTAAGAAACTCCACGGTTACTCTTTTAAAAATAATTGGCTTTTACAATATTTTCAAATGACACTGTTAGTAGGCATGGGCGGACAAAGTAGGCCTTTCAACAAGTACCACGTTCTTAATAAAATAGAAGATTTTCAACAAATCTACAGTCCACCTACAAGCCTACAACGTTCTCACATTCACAAAATAGAAAAGAATCTAAAACTAACTTTTGAACTACCTTTCCAATGACACCCCTCTAGGATAGACGAGAAAAAAACACCCCCCCCACTTTACATGTAGCGGAGGTAGGTGTAAAAAGAAAACATTATTTTATTTCACCACTTTGTCGGCGTGATGAATATGTGTGTACCCAACCCATGCCAAATTAAAGCTTTCTAGTAGTCAGTCTTGGAGCTAAGCCGCGGACAGACAGACAGACGGACATGGTGAAAATATAAGGGTTCCTTGTTGACTACAGAACCCTAAAAAGCAAACCCGAGGTAAAATAGAGAGCTTCTCTTTAAACAAGTAAAAAGGCTCTTCCAATTCATAACAGAGTTGGGAAAAAACACAAAAAATGAATTAAACTCTTAACAAGGTTTCTAATAACCTTACATCATCAATATTCATCAGAATTACCATTCATGAGCTTACCTTTGACGGCTGAAGCCAAAGATGATTGGACTTTTCTGTGTCTATAATTGAACGGGGGAATCAATTAAATTGAAATTGTGTAACGAATCAGGTAATTAATGTGTACTTAGTTAAATTATCTTTAGAATAGCTTGGTCCATAGAGTATAGAATGTAAGGCTGTTTTTTTTTAGTTAGGAGTAGAACCACATATGTTTAACCACCAGTACTTAACTCTGCAATCGGTATTTGGTTTTTGTTATGTTTATTTGTCATTTGCCAATTTCGCAACAGTAATTACGCATTATTGTTTTTGGTCCCTGGCCTTGACATCAACCAATGAACAACATCAAAGAGAGAAAATAAGGTCAAATTTTTATTGGTTGAATACGAAGCTTTTGGCTATTTTTGTATGTAAAACGTACTTTCAACAAAAAAAAAGACAATACATATGTTTTTTTTTTTGTTGACAGTACATTTTGTTTGTGCATAATAAACCATTTTTCTTTCTTTCTTTAATGAATACAGATGATTCACTCCGCAAAATCATTTAAATAAAAAGTGACTCTTGCTACGACACAATAAAGTGCAATGCTGGGGGCCTACCACCACCGCTTACAGCAGTATTATTTTAATCTTACTTCGTAGGTGAAAGAGTTGAAGCTATACTTCCTGTAGAGCTTCATCTCTTTCCTACACTGAAGAAATATTAAAATAACTGCTGTAAGCGGTGGTGGTAGACCCCCATTTTTTTTTTTTTTTTTTTTTGTTGCCGGGGTGGAAAATCCTCATGGATGTCCTCCGCCCTGGGGCGGGCGGAGGGGTCTGTCAGACTCTTACTGACTAAAAACCACCCCGGTGTTCCGACTCACACCTACGCCGGGGGTCGCGGGAACGTAAAAATCTTCCGCAACCCCCGACTGGTGCCGGCCCGCCATCGCGGGCCTCCTCGGGTCAGGGGGGGGAGTGAGGTGTTTGACTCCCCCCGTGACGTCTAAGAGGGGCGCGCGTGGAACACTACGCGCCGCCACCTCGGGTCCTGATGTATGGGGGGCGACGAACGTCCCCAAGTTCGTCGCCCCTGGACCCATTTAGGGGGGCTGGAAGAGGGCGTTATCCGCCCTCCGCCGACGCCCGGTGCGCCTGCTGCGGGCCAGGTGAGTGGACGAGATCTCCCTCTCCCTTTCCGCAGCCTCCTTCTGCGAGACGACTGTCTCGCAGTAGGAAACCACCGCGTCCCAGGACTCCTCGCTGTCGACCATCGACTCAACGACGGCCGGCAGCGAGAGGTCACTGCCTACTTCTGAAATGAGGGCACGGCGCGGCTCCTCCCAAGCGGCACACTCTGCCAGCGTATGCCGCGCCGTGTCCTCCCGGCAGTCGACGCAGTGGTGACACCGAGCGTCCGGCTCCCTGTTTATGCGACACAGGTACTTCCCGAAGCAACCATGCCCCGAGAGCACCTGCGTCACCCGAAACGACAGGGAGCCGTGCCTCCTCCCGAGCCAGCGCTCGAGCACCGGCCGGACCGCCTCGATGATGTCGAGGCCGGCGGTAGGGCGTGAAAGCCTTTCCCGCCATTCCGCCACCAGGACCTCGCGAAGCTGAGACCGATGCAGCTCTATGTGTCGCTGCATCGGTTGCTCACCCCGCGCCCTCGCTTCCTCGCGCCACCGATACGATGACGCGAGTACTTTCGCCTCGAGGTCCCAGGGCGGGGATCCGGCCAGTGCACAAGCCGCCTCGTAGGAGATCGTGCGATACCCCCTGATGACTCTGACGGCCATCGCTCTCTGCGGCTTGCGCAGGACTGCGATACTACCGGCCGTCAGGTCAGCCGCCCAGATCGGGGCCCCGTAAAGGGCCATCGATCGCACGGTGGTAGACCCCCAGGTCCAACAGCGCTAATTACCTACTGTTATATTCACCTAGAAGCTGCCTCTCTTTCTATCGCGTAACTCTTATATCTTCTGACTACGTTACGCTCACTGAGTTGGCCCGACAAGATGAGCCCGCCGCGTACTTGTAGCTTCATACCTCAAATAAGGAGGGAACCATCAGTTTTCTTCTGCGGTAGAACATAGGTTTCGGTTGTATCTACTGTAAAGATGAAGAAATGAGCACGCTTTGCACGTTGGTGATTTCAGACCATAAAAATAAACCTTTCGAGGATACTGCACCAGGTACCAAGTTTACATCTGCAAATCAAGACTTCTTGATGTTCAAAACCTGCTTTTAAAGTTCATGTTTCAAAGTTTTAATCGATATTTTGGAAGAAAATCGTGCAAAAATTTCGCAAAATAATGTATATGTCTACATCTTTTCGCAAGTGCAAAACTTGCAGCTTGGTGTATTACCTACACACGGGTCGGGTAAATCTCACAACCACAATACATAATTTAATATTTGTCTCTCTCATAATCTGAAGATCGTCCAAATATATAGAGAGAGACGGAAACAGAGTATTTGAATATGGAGTTCGGGGTATACATCGAGAATAATACATTCGTCATCAAAGGGCTGTGACGAACTGCCGATCATACCCATATCTCTCTCCACGGATCATAGGTATAAATTACCTTTTTTTACAAGGTCTTTTACGAACTGAAATGTATATTCGTAAAAGGTTGAGTTCAGTAAACTCATCTGCATAATTACTCGCACATCGTAGGAGTTTTACAAATGGAAATTTAATTACTTTTTTTTTGGTTCGAATTTACTTTATATTTTGTTTTGTGTTTCTTCTGTATTATATAATTATATTCATTTTTGATTACAAGCTTTATATTAGCTTGCTCTGTTCGTATATGTTTCCGGTTACCCAAATTGTCATCCATTTTTCAAGCACTTCCATGGCATCCGATTGAGCGGAAACTTGGCATACCTACTTATATAATAAAGTTTTGAAAAAATGATACCATGGAGCTGGTTTCATGATGGAACCGGAAGTTGGCCATAGGAACTCCTCAATAAAACAAGATAGCACCATCGTGTTTGGACTCATTGGCTATGTATTAAAAAGTGCTTTGACATAAGTGGTGTTCAGGGTCTGATGATGGAGCCGGACGGTGGCCATGGGAAAATCCTTTTTAGTTAATTAAAAGCTTGTTTTTAAAAATATTTATACTTATATTTTATTTTAGTTGTGATACTTGTTTTTGTCGCGTTCCGGCACGAATCATGTGACAAGAGCTCCTTAAAACAAAACTAACACATGGCTACAATGCTGGCGGCAGATATGATGGTAGTATGTACTGTCCCGGACGAGCTCGTTTCAAAATACATCTACTACTACAATGGTGACTATACGTTGCACTTTTCTACTTACTCCCTTCAGTGTTATTAATGTTTATATCCATACTAATAAACCTCCCTACCGATTACGGTCACGGTGGCCAATCTCAACGAAGATTAGGCAGGTACGCAGGAGATATTATAGTGCATGAGTGTGTGCGCAAACACAGGTGCACACTCTGTTATTTTACTCTCATAGTCTGATGGGACAGCAAACTGACACGACTGGAGAGAGATCAGGCGCAGGATCAACGGCTTTACGTACTTTCCCAGGCACGGGGGTATCACACCATCAACTTCCAAACTCCGGGCAGCTACTAAGAAATTCCTAATAGAAAACTACGAATGCTTCCTTTACTCGTGCTGTGAGCCTTGCTTCTTGCCAAATTTCATGATTCTAGGTCAACAAGAAACTTTTAAAACCTATAGGGTACTTGTAGGTACCCTACAGGTTTTGATTTATTTTGAACTGTATCCAAATATGTCGCATGGAAGCCGACCCCAACTTAGTTGGGAAAAGGCTAGGCAGATTGATCCAAATATGTCGCATAAATGGCCGTATTTTTTTATAGCGTTGACTTAGAAGCTTGATTTTTCTAGAACTACAAAGGACTGTAAGTAGACCTATGTATTTGATATTAATTTCCCTCGTTTCGCTCAGGAGTAACTCTTAAAATCCTTCGTTGCGCTCGGGATTCAATATAGCGCCCGTGACCACTGCTTTATCTCCTTAGTGAACAATCTACTATTTTACCTTTCTTTCTTTTGTAGAATAAAATAAACTTTAAACGAACGAAACTTACTTAATTGAAGTCGACAACATCTAACAACGCTTTTCAAACACTAGAGCTACTAAGAATTATTTCAACACAGCACGTTTATACAGGGGTGCTGTGAAAACGACGAGCCAGCTGAAAATTCAATTTTAGGTCATAATAACATGCGCCGCACTCACAATGTGGAACGGTATTATTAAGGTGATGCCAATAGGTGGAACGTCGTGGGTATATTTACATTGTATTTCGGAACATGGTTTCTGTAAAAATATTTTTAAAGCATCGAATATTTTACCTATATTTACTGTGGATTTTCAAAGAGCTGTAGCACGAACATTAAACTGCGCTTACACGGTTTTTGTTAAAACACTTTATACAATTTTATTTTTAGTAGACGCCGCGGTGCGGCTTGCGGCGCGGGGGCCGCGCTCGAATGCTCCCGCGCCGCTCTCCTTTCGCAAGTCACTTTTTTATTTGTTCTCGCTGCCCGCCGCCGCGGTCGCACACGCAAGATGCAGGTCGCGCGAGCGGTGATGTTTTGGCCAAGGCCTTATTATGGTACCAGATACAGGGTTAGTATCTGGTACCATAATAAGGCCCACTTGAACACAAGTCACTAAATGCTAATCTAAACGTATTGTATTGTGTAATTTTCAACAGAAATGGAATAATGTTTTAAATTCGTTTAGCGCTATATGCAATTAGTGACTTGTGGTACAAGTGGAAGAGTACAATGACCCCTATTCAGGTTTAGAATAAACAAAAACTATGCTTGTTTATACACCACTTCTAGGTAAATTCTTCCCTTTTCTGGAAAGGTATTTAGTCTGCTTGCTTCGTCTAAATCTATCCTGCTAACGCATCTAGATCGTCTTCAATCTACTCCGCGGTTGAGCTCGACGGCGATGACCTCCCTCAGGCATTCAGTGAGTGACACACCTTGCCGGCCTGTCCGAGCGCATTTGAGCAACATGGCTTGTCCATTTGAAGTATAAATAAACGACATGAAACCTCTAACAGTTACTAAAATCAATCTCATATCATACTGAATGGGCTTCCACTTCAAAATAATCACTAATCAATCTTTATTTATCTCCACATCGCAATTCAGGCACTGGTTAGTCAAATGTACAATCTTAAATAGAGAAAGGTGTCTGAGGTAGGAGGGCCCAGAGTTAGAGATCACTCCGGCTGTCTTAGACCCACCCAATGTTCCCACTGCTGGGACACAGGCCTCCTCTGGGGGGGGAACGGGCCATAATCCACCACGCGGGCCCAGTGCGGGTTGGTAGATGTCACATGTCTTCGAATTTTTTGGTTCTAGGACATGCCGGTTCCTTAAGGATGTTTGTTTACCTTCACCGTTTTGAGAGCAGTGGCGATGAAATAATTTCCACAAAGTAAGGCTCCTGTCAGGGTTCGAACCTATGACCTACAACTCATAAGTCGTGGCTATTACCGCTAAGTCACCATTGCTCTCCTCTCTTAGACAAGACATGTTAATTTACCAACGGTTATTAAAGACAATTACAAAATATGTCTTACATTGCAAGTAGGTAAAAGCAGTAGCTACAAAGTTCGAGTTTATTTGGATTATCAATTTCCTTAAAAAAAATTGCAACCTGTTTTAAAACAATTCTCATATATAAATTCAAAATTGTAACTCACATTCTAAAGCAATACATTTCCTGTTACTTCATCAATGTACCTAACCATTCAAACACGTGACAACGAAATTAAATTCTTAATCAAAATAACTTCAATCCGTCACACAACCCTAAGATGCTCACTCGACGCACACTCCGACAAATTCAATAACTAAACGACCAATATGGAATTCGCGGGCTTTAATCAAATGCTAAGGTTGTGAAAATGAACAATTCACCCGGAATATCGACGACAGAAGTTGTCAGTTCTGTCAGCAATCAAAGTTGGTTGGCTGATTAACATAGTTTTCACATCAAACTTGCTCCGATTAACTTCTGTAGGTATTCGTCGGCGGAACTTCGAGCAGGACTCGAGTCTCGAGTTCTCGCTGCGTTGTTCTTCAACGTATTGAATGTGAACTTGTAGGTTCTAATTAAACGGAGTTGTCTTTTTCTCGGTTTCCGTGAAAGGGTTTTTCTTTTTTTTCTGTTTATGTTGTTCTTGGTGTTCTTTTCGCGTTATCTCTGGTCGGTGGTTGGTGATCTCATATGTTATCTTTACGGTGGCTGCTGCAGAAGGTTTGTAGTCATCCTAAAACAGGGGTGGCCAACCGGTCGATCGCGACTATTAGTCCAGTTGATCGTTGAAGAAATGTGTTGAACAAATGCATTCGTGTTTTGGTTCAACATATTTATGTGAGTCAGCATTTTCCTACTTAAAACAAACAAAAAATAAACACTGTTCTCGCTTATACATTGGATTCTTTCATTTTAGGACCTAAAACATTAGTAGAGATTTTGAATCCATGATATTTATGTAGGTAAATAATAAAACTCAGAAGGATTGTGTGCGGTTAGGTATCCGCACACAATCCTTCTGACTTTTATTTTTAACCGACTTCTTTTATTCTTGAATGATTAACTTAAGTACCCAAAAATTAAAAACGAATAAAAAATTACAAAAAAAAATGCTTATCGGTTAAAAAATAACCGTACCTACAAAAGTGAAACCCACAAACTGCCAAAGACAGCAAAACTGGATAGATCAAACGCTGTCATAGTAAGTCGTCGGTATATTATTTTATGCAGAATTGTTGTATCGTAACTAAACATAAAATATTGTTGAAATATACACTCGATGCCTCCAGCAGTACGTTCTTATTTTCATATTTTCTTACTCGTCAACAATAAAACTCCGACTAAAAAGCCCTAAAGCAGAACTCAGAAGCGAAGAAACTTTACTCTTCATAAAAGCTTGTACCTAACTGAAAATATAATATCGTTTAATTTATGAGGAATATGTGCGAATCTTTGGCAACATATAAATGCGTGGGCAATTCCCTTTCGAGTTACAAACTCCTCACAATCAATATGGCAGGATCCAGACAAAATTGGAAACGTATAAAATATTGCCAGAGTCATGCCTCACAAAGAACTTCGGGTGACTTTGAAGAGACAATTTCGGTTTTATGTAATAAGTTTTTCGCTTTGGAATATTGTAATTTAAGAAATTTCCATAATTCCTCACTCGGGAGAAGGTTTGGGCTTATTTGTAGTTTAAACAATGGTAGGTATGTCACGATATTTTTTAACAATCTTCATGTCTTGCTAGTCAACGATTCTTCCTTTCATTATTTCTTTTTCCTTAATTTTTTCATCCGTTGTTAAAATATAATCACTTTTATATTACCTAAATTACTCCGTTTGTTCGAATTTCCTTGTAAATTTACCCATTTATTAATCAAAGTGGCCAATAGGGAGCGTTTTTTAATTAAGAATTACATTAACTTTGACCTTTGTAACAGATTTTCAGTTTTTCTAAGAACATGACAAAGTGCTAAGTATAAAGAAATGGCTCTGTTTCCGTCGCTATCCGAAGAAACACTTAGTTGTTTCTTTACATTAGGAATAAAAATATAGTTAAATGTACACAACATGACCTACCATTGTATAAAGCCACTGCTCTGTTGCGGCGTCCGGAAGACTTTTTCTCCTTCTCTCGAATCGGCAAAAACTATGATTAGAAACAGCTCATGCCTTGATAGAAAGCAGTGATAGCCCAGTGGTTAATGGCTGTGACTTACCAATTGTAGGTATTACTTTTTGTGAATTATTTCATCACCACTGCTCTCAAATCGGTGAAGGAAAACATCGTTAGGAAACCGGCATGTCCCGGCATGCAGCAGTGGGAACATTACCTATATGCTGATTATGCTAATAAATTATGATTATGCATGCTTTGGTAAACATATTAGCCAGTCAATAAGGTGGTAACTAGCGTGCATCCTAAAAATTGGCACCGTTGCCAATTAATAGCTGTCAAACATTTATCTATTTTTTATATTAATTTTTTACAATTCCAAACAGAAATATTGACAATTTATGTTAAATGTTAACAGCCGCACGGGTCGGTTCGTGGTTAGGCGACGACTATCCATTTCATATTGAGACCCCGCCGCGCGCCGTGCCGCGCACGAAAACCGTTGGTCCCGGCTATCACTCGTAGATCTTTGACAGTAGTTACGTGTAGTCAGAAGCCCAAAAGTCTGACAACCTTAACTAAAAGTCTTACCAAGGCGTATAGTGTTACCCAGTAACGTATCCGTGCTCCGGTTAGACTAGAAGCAGACCCCAAAAATAGTTGGGAAAAGGATAGGCAAATATAAGGCAGCGGTTGGCGTTCTGTAGTTTCCGACTACTCCAGTAAAGCGTGAGTTTATGTATGTAATATTGACATCAAGACAGGTAAGTATTTGACAGCTTTCTGCGATGTTGTCAACATTCACTGCATAGCCTTAAGAATTACAGCGGGAGCCATTTTAATGCACCACTAATGCCGCACTCAGTCTCACAATGCACTTCTAATAGCAACCATGTCTAAGAGAATACCTCCATCTGTAATAATTAATTTGATTTCCTGAAGGCATGTCTATTGATTTGTGACTAATCCACAGACGGCGGCTCTGCACTAATTCAATTGAATTAGCATAGCAATACAATGATTGCTGTCAATGGAGGTGGTAACGATCTACCGCATTTGATGTACTGTGGCATTTGATTATGGTGACATTATTTATGAGAGGAGGTGTTAAAATTCGAGGATGCAGAGAGATGGTGGTGGTTGGCATAGTATTAGAAGTTGTTGGCATAGTATTAGAAGATTAGAAAATAATAGGGAGTCAGGTTGAAGAGCTGACAGTGCGTCATCTTGAAAATGCTGGAGATTCTTTAATAGAAATAATTAAGCTAGTTAAACTATAAATATCTATGCGTTTCATTTCTCCCTCGTAATGCTGTACCGGCCAGAGCTAACAGTAACTTCCTGCAGATTATGAACAACACAGTCTACCAAATCTCGACTACGTCACACCACGGTTCACAAACATCGCTAAGCCTCCAGAAAATATGTAACATCAAACAAAATCTGTTTCCCGTTGATCGGCTTCCGTTAAGAACATTTAGCAAACGCGCCAATTTTAATCCCAACTAACGAATGCACCGAAAGGGAATCTAGGATACAACAAGCTAAGCCATTTCCAGCGACTGATGTTTTACGTTTATCACCAATTTCCAGTCACCAAGCGTGTTCCGAAGAAGACAAATTCCGACAGATTCCGACGGATTCCGAACGTCAAATGAAAATACTGCATTAGCACTTCTCCACGAACGTATGAGGATAAAAGCGTTAAGTGAGAGAGGAAAATTTAATGGCGTGCCGCAGAAATCTGTAATCCATTTTCCATTTTCAAAGGGGATTAATCAGAATATTATTTTTTTATGGAGCTGACGTAGGAGGTTGAATTGCATGTAGGCAGACGCTTTATGACTTTTGTTACTTACTCTTTTCAGAATTGACATGTATAATTGAGCTGTCTTGTTCGAGATATACAGAATTGGTAGTGCAGCAACCATATAAATGAAATGAACGGTTTTTATATTTGTCGTTCTTGACCAGCTTGTTTTCTTATCTATCTAAACAAAAAGGCTATAACAATAAGGAAGGCGTTTTAGCTGTCCAAAGTTATCCTTAAACACCTATCTTCGTTGAGTGTAGTTTTATAGAGCTCTTAGGATGTTTATATTTAGTACCACTTAACAAAAGTAGTATAATAAAGCTGGTTTGACGCGTTTTCGGACTCATCAGTCACAAACATCTAAACTGGAGACTACTAATCTTCTTTTTCATTCTAGGATTCTATCTTTCTTTATTTATCTTCTAGAGTGGACTAGTAAAGCCACTTCATTCGTTAATTTCACCACAGAGAAAATGTTTAAGTGGTCACATTACGTCCACTGAAACGTAAATAAGAATCCTGCAGATTTACTCTAGCGTTGCATCTGCTACGCTAAGAACAACTTCTTGTTATAATTCTAAAACAATTTTATCCTTATTCCGAGCAGGGAGACAAGAGACAGGAAGCTAGTGACACAAAGAGCGTTGTACCAGGAGCGCAGAACGTGCTAGGAAACGTTAACTGAGACAAACAAGCTCATTACCCGTGCGGTCGACCGACAGGGGTGCGGCGCGCAACTCATCAGATTGGCTGTGCTGCTACTATCTGTAAAGATTTATGTGTCCCTGGTACACACTTGGAATTATTCATACCTGTGTTTCGCGTGTTTGAATATCGTTTGTTTGAGTCTCCTCAGCTCCGTTAAAGGTTAAATAAATATCGTCTTCGCAATAGGGTGTTTTCTATTGTGCGAAAACGATTTCCCTAAATATTACAATTATTTGCAATGTTGGGACGGAATAAGATATAAAAGTTTACGAAACCAAAAAAAAGATAGGATGGGGTGGGATCATTTGCCTTTTGTCTGTCGCACTCTGTCAATGTACAAAGGAAACAATATTCGTAAAATTTACGCGAAAAGTCGCGGTATTGTTCAACTCCCCAATACGGATCGGATGCAGATATCAAAACACAACAGAAAATCAACTCCAAATGAACACTGATCTTATTGTACGCAGTGACAAATTAGTCGTGTATTCAATTGAATATAGTACTGTTGAATTATAAACAAAAGCCTATATATATTTCAATATCCCTCAAATGCTGTTTTTTTTATACCGATTACTCTGTTTGTTTCACATTATGCCTGTAATTTCATGAATTAAAAAAAAGACAAACGAGAAATTTTCATCGCGTTTAAAATCCTTAAATTGTTTGTCCTCATTATTGTGGTTTGAATTCTTCCCGGTAAAAGGCTCAAAGAATGAAAATTACACATTTAATTTTTATTTACGTCCTTTGTAGAGGACAGCTCTTACTGTGAGCCATCCCCTGACACAATGTCGTTGATTTACTGTTTCGTTTCCACTTGGTGAACTCTCAAAAAATGAACCAAGGATGTTGTTTGATAGCAATCATGCTATTTGTGAACACAAAGAACTCATTTTGTCCTTTACAAAGTAACTTCGCCGACCTACAGCGTTCATCTGTGATTTCTTGAGCCCATTATTCTGAAGCGTGGTAATAAAGGTCTTTACGACGTAATATGAGATTTGAAATAATTATACATAATATGTACGACATTTTTTTTTATATAATTATTTCATAAAGCTGACATAATTTAATTTTATCTGGTACCTACTTACTTTTCATTATTTGCATACCCATGTGATGGAAACTGGAGAACTTTATTACTTTATAACTTTACTAAGTATATTTGTGCCCATGTTTACAAATTAATCAATTATTACTGATTACTGATTATTTTGAACATCTTGATTTACATACTAAATGTAGAAAGTTCGTATTGGGGTCTGTAATACGTCATGGATTACGTTCCTATGTTTGTTTATAATACAATAAAGCGCCGATCAGTCTTCGGTAAGCACTCATGTTAGCCTTTCAAGCATTATTGCTGAAATGTCTGGAATTACAACTAAAATAGACTTATTTGACGCAGATGTGAGACACACGAGATTTAAGATAGTTAATTGATTCAGGCGTGACTTTGCGGAAATCCATTACAAAATACAATAGACGCTGATATATTTAGTAACCTATTTCGCTTGACTATTCTTCAAGAGTCATAAAAACCCTGTAAGAAATCGACATGTGTTTCACCTCTCAACGAGGCATCTTCCGGATGACGATTGACCAATTGCAAACCAGAACGCGACGTGTTATCGTACTGATAACGGTCCTAGCCAATCAGAGCCGAGCAGCAATCCTATATAAGTGGGGGTGTCGGGCGATTTGTTTTCATTTTGCGTCCAGCGCTCGGTGTGGTAACACGTCGCGTTCTCTTTTGCAATTGGTCAATTGTCATCCTGAAGATGCCTCGTTGAGAGGTGAAGCACGTGTCGATTTCTTACAGGGTTTTTATGACTCTTGAAGAATAGTCAAGCGGAATAGGTTACTAAATATATCAGCGTCTATTGTATTTTACACGAGATTTAAACATCTGGTGTAATACGTATAATTTTAACACATCATAACATAATTACGCTTGTATTCCTCGAAGGGTTGGGCAGAAGTGTCAGTACCTATAGTACCTACACTCACATTTCGGCAGTTTAATTCCCATGTAATAGGGGGCGAGCCTATTGCCATCAACCGGGCACAAATCCAGACTCCTGCCTGGAACTGAGAATTCACATTTATAGTATTAAGTAGGATGTGTAGATTTAATAAGAGTAACAGTTTATTTACAAAAAAGGTTAGTTTGACGGAGTAAATTGTTGTCTACAATATTTTAGCACAATAATAAGCCAATTCAGAAGCTTCCGTTTCATTAATTACAATTACGTGAATAGCAGTGTATGAAGAAACAAAACAAAAAGGTATTTAACATAAAGACCTAGTAAATTATAAATAAAGTAAATAGTTTTAGTTCAAGCGTTTCAGTATTTCAAAGTAACTGGCCATAGTTCTTTAGAAATATGGGTTACCTTGCACGTCAACGTCTTTTTTGCCCTGATTTGAAAATTAAAACGGCCATAAAGTACACCAAAATAGAATTATTTATTATTCTATGTAAGCACATGACATTGAGCAGGGTTGGCTCAGTAGAAACGTCCGCGACTTACCGAGTTGTAGGTCGTAGTTCGAACCCAGACAGGCACTTTACTTTGTGTAAATTATTTCATCACCACTGCTCTCAAAACGCTGAAGGAAAACATCATGAGGAATCTGGCATGTCCTAGAACTAAAAATTCGAAGACATGTGACATCTACCAACCCGCACTGGGCCCGCGTGGTAGATTAACGGCCCACTCCCTCTCCACTCATTAACAGAGAGGAGGCCTGTGTCCAACTTGTGGGAATATTATAGACTGATTATACTTATGTTTAGGTATGCTGCATGTATTTTGTACTTAATCTCTACAAAATCGGAATAAATCATACCTTTTTTAATTTATTATTAAAAACGAATAAGATAGGAACGGCTATTTAATTCTGATGTTCAGTAAAGACCAAAAATTCAAAAGAAGTGTAAAACATTGCATTCTACCTTTAAATTAAATCGCAGAACCAGAAACACGGGATATAAGCTTTTATGAAGACTACAACGCTAGCGCTCGGCGACAATTAGTCGAGATATTCCAAGCACAGCATTCCGTACGTTTTGTCCCGGGCAGAAACATTTGAATAGTTTCTCAAATAGGTAAATTTCACGTAGTTTATTGTGTTTGAGCTGTCGCTTCGGACGGTCTTGAACAATTGTCATTCTGGCGTACGGTTCGCCCCGCTACACGTTTGTGCAATTGCGAATTCCGACGGCGGTGAGGTAATATCAATATGTCGAGGGGTCGACTACACGAAACTTGCCGGGAATATTCACTATCCCGTCACTTTTAGCCGAACCCTCCGCAAACAATGTATGTATTACTTACATTTAAGCGCGACTGAGGATAAATTGAATTGTGTTTTGTTTTTAGAGGTACGCACAGTCGAAAAAAATTCATTCTGACCCACCATAAGCTTAATTTCTTACAGACATTCAAATACAATTAGGTCGACATTCGCGTAAACATACATTTCCTTGGTAACGAACTTGTCATCTGCCATCTTTGTTATTTTGACGGTTTCAAACGATTAAAGGCTCTTACATACGGGCGCGATTCGATTTTAACAAAACAATTTCTGAGAAAACTTCACGGCGAACAATGCGGCGGCGTCGCGTCGCGCGGCGAATCGCGCCAGTATGTAAGAGCCTTTATCGTCAAAGTAGGTCATGATTCACTTAGCCTGACTGTACCTAGATCGTTCAATGACAGTGAAATAATCATGAATGTAAATGGTTCACGAATATTGTCGAAACAATAAAATTAATACCTATATTCCATAGGATAGGTAGTTAAAAAAGGGTAAACAAAAAAAAACACGTGACTCATAGATGCTAAACCTTTTATTTCAAATGTTAAAATCATATTATATAGAATCACATGTTAATAGGCTATACTCTGAATCTGAATCTGATGAACTATCTGTCACATTAATAATAAAGCGTTCAGTGGTATCAACAATTATTTTGTCTAATTTAAACATTTTCTGTTCTCCTTTTAGTGCTGGTAACAAAGGCGTCTGGTTAACCGATTATACGAAATACCTGCGACTTCATTTGCCAAACTACGTCACAGTTTTACTCTTCAATTTAGCGAAGTTATTTAATTCGTTGTATTTTCTAAAAGGTTTGGGGAACCTGTCTTTTTGGGTTCTTTACAATAGACAGATAACAAAATATTATATCATTTTAATAAATCTAACTAAAAAATTGTGCTCAAGCAGTTACATCTACGAAGAAAGTTTAAGAATAAATGATAAAGTTTAACAAACTATAATAAAAGAGGAAACTATCCTGTGATCGGCAAATAAATTTAATTTTGTTATAACGTATTTTTAAACAAGAAAGTGTCAACTATAAAAACCCTTTTTACGATTTGCTTACCTTTTTTTAACTACCTAAACCTTTAGAGTATAGTTCAATCATTATGGAGTAAAGTTAATAATTCTATTCAGAATATTTCAGAACGGCTTATCTCAAGTTGAGAACTATCGAGTGGCTTAAATCGAAAATTACGAAGTAACTTAAAAGGAATTATTACTTAAAATTACTGAGATCAACGTAAAATTTTTTAGACTTATCTAATAAATTAAACCACGCAAGTCCAATTTTATTCTCAAAAAACTGCAAGTCAAAATTTAATAATGTTGATACCAAAACATGTCTTAAACCTACAAGTTTCGAGACAGCCCTCACATAGTTGATTAATTACACGGTCCTACGTGTTCCATTGTACCGAGGGCTGGTAAACAAGAAGGTTGTACCTCCAGCCAGATTAAAACGAAGGCGAACCCATTGCCATTGCGGCGTAATTCCAAATTCCACTTGGTGCGAACGTCGACACATAGCGCTGAGGTCTTACGTCAAGTGACATATACGTACAGCTATTAAGTCTAAAGCCACGTAATTTGGTAGATGCACCTGCCCGTATTTTCACGGTGCCGCTGTTACACTAGATTCGGAGGTAGCACTGAATTATTCTGACGTCGACTGTATTTTGATTTGGTTCAGTCGAGTAATTCGATTAGTGCTTTTTGAAGTAGTCGTGGATTAGTCTCTGTTGGAGTTAGTTTTAAAGATTACTGGAGATGTTTTACGGATTAACTTATTGGGTAGCGTTTTGCTTTTCTGGTAAGTGGGTCGTTTTTTTTTTGTAGTTGTATCTACTTGTATATTATGTGGTGTGCACTCTACCTCAAATTGGTTAGCATGATCCTCAGTTATGCCGAAAATACTGCAGCATTCATTTTGAAATAAATAATACGTTAAAGTTGAGGATTGATGCTAGGTCCTATGTTTGGCGAAAACAAGATCACATAAAATATTCTCTATAGAAAAAAAATCCAAAGTTACTTCTAAACTGAATTATAAACCGCTGGTATTAAAAAAATACTTCAAATTAGATCATGAAACTTTGCATAATAACTGAACTAACTTTAAAGCAGGTCTTATGTTTTTTATTTTTTTAATTACCATTATTTTCACCGTAACAAGCAATTACCTAAACTATTCGAAGCTTGAGAGCCGCCAGTACCCCACTCCGTCTTGCTCTCACTCAGGCCGCAAGTAGTATGGTGCGAGCTAGATAAAATCTGAGGTAGGTTACGGCTTTAACGTAGTCATCGGATCTTTAATCCTATTGCTTGACGAACTCAGATTTTCCAAAATAAAAAAATAAAAAACATACTGCTCATTATTTTAATTATTTACTATCATAAGAAAAACATCAAAATAATTATCCTCGAAACATACCAAATCGCACTAAACCAATCTCGCATGGAAACAGACAAAGCATCGCTCACATGCTCATCGATGCGAGATATTTGCTACGCATTGGAATCATGGCGGTCGTCTGCCAGAAATTTTTGTCATACGTGTTACTAAGAACGTACAGTTAGCAATATCAGGGAGTATCGGTGTGTGAAATTGCATACCGGTCCGTCGGGCGAACGATGCTTGAGTGACTATTGAATTGGTAAAGTCACCAGACGTATGTGGACGTATTAAATGTTGATGATTCTTCGGAGTGGCTGGCGGTATTATCGAGATTGTGAGCGATTGCAATGTTGTACTATTATGTCTCTCATACGATGTTCAAAATCGAAGTCATTTGTTTTTAAAACATAATATTGGAACTTTGAACCACGACACCGTTCGAATTTCAAAGTGACTCCGTGCACCGTTTGAATTTCGAATTGATAGTTATTTTGAACTTCTACGATACGTTCTTTGATATGTTCTGTATTTCACTATATGACACCGGCAGAATAATTGACATCAGCTCAGATTCCAAACGAAAAAAAAACTATATTTGTTATCTGTGACAGTTTAGTGTTTGACTATGAGCGTAAATTAATAAATCAGTTATTTTCTAATACTCCTGTTGCAATATATAAATAACAACAACGTTCGTGCAATATTACTTTTTATTCAAATATAATTACGGTTTGCTTACAACGCAGCAAAATAATACTTCAGCTTAATCTGAAAAATACTCGCGGTCACTAATTGCCTATTTCAGCTTTCTGAAAATCAGGCGGTGCAACTTGAAACTGCATTAATTATGATAGCAAAGTAAAACTTTCGGTTTGTGCAAATTAAAAGAAAATATTCATTCGTTATTAATTATTCACATATAAGTAGGTTTGTATTTTTTTGCTTTTTTACAATTAAATAGTTAAAAAAAAAATATAAAAGATTATTTCTCAATTAATTTATTCGTGACGGTGGGATTTATGGCGGGACGAGCTGGATAGGTTCCATCAAAACTGGAAAGAGGACGCGCGGGCTCGCGAAAGATGGAAGGAGTGGTTTGCCCAGAAGCCCTTTGCCCAGGAGTGGGACAGCGCAGGATATAAAAAAAAAAAAATTCGTTGGTATCATTTCGTTTCAAAGTTAAAATTAGATTAGGTTTTTCAAACTGTTCATTTAGTTACCCTCATTGCATGATTGGAAAAAAAAGTAACCAAGCATTATGGTTTGTCACGTATGACAGTCTTGGTCGCGTCTTCTTGTTGAAAGGTTGAACTATGTATGTATTGATTGTGATCAGTGCAGTGGAAGTGTAACCAAAGTAAAATAAATTAATTATTCGTATAAACATAGTGTGTAGACTCATTTATTTATACGTAAGTAGTGTCGCGACCAACTGATTTACTGTGATTTTCAACCCGTTGCGGTGAAGCCTACTCAATCTACAATGGCGGCACTGTATGTCGCTGGTTTAGTGAATGGTAAGTAGAATGACGCATGTATAAATTTTTTCGGCTATTTGAGTGTATATTTCATTATGGTTACTGTTTAAATTTTTCCTTACGCACATGTTTTGCAATTTTTCCCAATCCATAGAATCAGCTACGGTATTAAAACGATTCTGTGAACATGACAGACACACTATGACCGAAGTGATTCCATAGTTGCATCAGTCCATTTATTGTCTTTTTTACCCGACTACGGCGAAGAAAAAAGGGAGGGTTATGATTTTGACCGGTATGTATGTATGTATGTATGTATGTATGTGTATGTATGTATGTATGTATGTATGTATGTATGTATGTATGTTCATCTGTTCCATCCTATCTTCCAAACCACTTATCACAATTTGACAAATGAGGTATCGTTAGAAGCGTCGTGATTGTCCGCTGGTTATAGGCTATGTGAAGTCACATTAAATTAAAAATGGCGCCCTCTAGAGGACATAAAGTGAGGAACTTAAAAAAATATATGGTTTAATCGTACCATGTTGGGTATCAAATGAAAGGGCTTAATGAGCACATTTCAAAAATATATATATTATATTATAACCCCAAAAGAATAAAAAAAAATCAAGTAATAAAAACTAAAACCCAACTACGACTTAAAAGGTATAAACAAGACACCACAGACAGACAAATTAAAAATCCGGAGTCACACTTAATCTGTTCGATTTATGCCCTAACAAGTGTGACTCCGGATTTTTAATTTGTCTGTCTGTGGTGTCTTGTTTATACCTTTTAAGTCGTAGTTGGGTTTTAGTTTTTATTACTTGATTTTTTACATATTTATGTATTTTTAATAACGCTATTTCGTTTATATAAAAAAGGCCAAAAACCCTAGGCCTCTTCAGGAATTCCCGTAATTTTTAAAATCGTTCGCACTTGCATCTCATTCGCAATCTGTCAAAAATACAATCAATTTACCAACATTTTTGACAAGTTTGACAGATTGCGACTTGAATGTGAACGTTTTTTAAGTACGAGAATTGGCGTTCTGATGAGCGATTTAATTTGCAGTACTCTAAGAACGGATAATTGTACTCTTTTATAGCCTATATTATTCAATATCTATGCATCTAAAAACAGTTGAGAGGTATCGTTGTACAGTTACACCCGCTTGGAACGAAGTTCCTTTCGCACAAAAGTGTCGTGACGGTCAAAATTTTACACTTCTTTCGGTCTTCGAACAGCGTTTCCAAAAGTACAAATGCGTACTGCCTACATTGCTGTCATAAGTAAAAACACATACATATTAACAAGTGACAATTTGACAATGGAATCATACGCCGAGCAAAGTAACCTTCGCGAAACTTTAATTTTGTAAATGTGTCAAGCGTACGAGTCTTAATTAAGCACAAGCTTTGCACTAAAACTAGTCAATAAGGCGTCTGTAACTCGCGCGCCTTTGGACGTGTCTGTGCCTTTGTTTCCCTCCCCTACTGTTAAGGTCTTAGCAGACATGCTACTTTAAGCATCAGCGATTTTCCAACTTTAGGTAATTGGGTTTTGGCAACTTTGCGTTCGGTTGCAATAGCAAAAAAGCACGTTTCAGCAGTTGCTTCGATGCTGTCTCACGTCTTGGCAAAGCGATGTGATTAAGCGCTCTGTGGTATCAAAAATGCGCGATTTTTCGGTCGCTTTTCTGTCAGTTCGCTTCGCTTTTCTGTAAATTTCTGAAAAGCGATTAAATCTGAAATCGCTGCAATGACTATATCATATTATTTATTTAATTCAAGTAACAGGCTAAATCAATGCTAATAAACCATTTAATTCTTGTGTGAATAAGAAACAAAATATTATGTTGCTAGAAAAAAGCAAGCAGCATATGCTTAATTACAGCAGTCATAATATGCTTAATTAATTCGTCATTTGATCTACTACTTTCGGAAAAATCCCTCTCACCAAAAAGAGGCCTGTGTCCCAGCAGTGGGAACATTATAGGCTCATTATGCTGTGCTTAGTTTCTGGAAACTATTGCGGGCAATAATTTCAAAAAAACTGCTCGTGTAAGCACAGCTTTACGCGCTAACAACCCCGAATCGCAGAGGGAGACTTAGCACGGATTGCGATTCGTGTCTCGTGACTTCATTCGTTTCTGTCGTTCCACCTTTGTCTGTTTTCGTGAAAACGACTTTATCACGTGTTACAACGCTTGTTTTGTTATTGAAAGAACACGTAACGTACGTATTTGGAAGGTAATGGTTTGCGTTTCGATCACGTTGCGTTTGAATCGGTTTTACGAGTTTATGGTGATCGATCCAAATATCGAATGTATCGAGTAAAAAATATTTATGGATGTTTACCTAATGAATAAGTAAACTGAACTGAATAAGGAACTGTAACCTGATATAAAAGGTAGGTACTTATACTATTATCTAAGTATGTTCTTTTAGGCCCTTTGTACACAGCACGGTTTCTTTACGGTACGGCGCGGCTTATAAACAACGCCGCGGAAAAAACCTGTCTCTCAACAAGCTTCCATCGTGATCCATACAACACTGACGATCGATGCCTACACGTGGCAAATAAACCGTTTCCCACGGCAAGAAAACCGCCTGTGTAAAAAGGGCCTTACAGTTCAGCGCGCAAAAAGCCATAAACTTATAATAACAGAACACAAACCACAAAGCAGCTACTTTATTTTCAACTTAAACTATTACTTATTTCACATTCATAGCTCGTACATAAACTTATTTTCAAAGGAAAAAACCTTGATAGAACTTTCTATAAACTGGCCTCAGTGGCCGCAACAAAACTTGGCTTATCTTAACTATAGTTTAAAACCAGTCTCGCATCTTTTATTTTTAATCCCCGGGCAAACGCTATCCGAGTTAAAATTACTTTGTTCTTAAGCAAAGATCGAATATCAGCGCTCATTTTTCAATACTTTATAATGGTTTAGCTCGGAACTTTGGTAATTAGACATCTACTTAAACTTCGTTTTTGTAGACGTGTTAGGTTTAATCGAATTTGGATGAGAGTTTACGATTATATAATTTAGGGACGGTGATGTTGTTTGTGTGTTTATTTTTAATTTTAACTAAGCATTTTTGCTGTGCTGATGCATTCTTTTTTTACGATAATCGCTTAATAAACACTCCCGGACTCCTTAATCGAGCCACAGTGCATATTTACATGTAGGTATAAATGTTAAAAAATTAAAAAAATTTAAGCAGTTTTGATATCATCATTCATCAAAATTGGAATTTAGGGTCATCTAAAAAGTAACAGGTCTTTATACAACCAAAGGGAGGGTAGCTCGATTCAGGTGTCCGCAAGTATATGAAAATACACTTCCGGACACCTGCCACCTTATTATTAATCAGTTAGTTATCAGCCTTAGGCAAAGAAACCTCGTTTTTTGGGAGACCTTCACGCATACTTTACTATAGAAGTAACCAAATGCAGGCGTACCTACATGATTGTCAAGTACTGAGGAAAACACCTTGATACTGACACACAGATACCAAGAAACCCACCGTTTTTTTTCACCCAAGTGCTCTACGGAACACTAAAAGAGTTTTAATAAACACAGCAACAACTTTAAATTGGTTTTCCGACGCTTTGACGAACCAGCGCGAGTTTTATTCTTGAGAAGATGCGACTAGCAACTATTTAACATTGGCTCTTGCAGTTACGATGTAGATTGCACTGTCTACATTGATGTAGCATTATAACTTTTACTTGGACAAGGAAGAGGATTAATTTATACAAAGTACGCACTAGGGCGATAGTAAAAAAGAGAGGGGGGAGAGTGATAGACCAACATTTAGTCACAGAAATTAATTGTTTATCAAATTGATACAGTATGCCAATTTGCCGTGTTAAAGCCATTTCATAAAACTATCAATTTATAGACAGTATTGTGAGTGGAAAATACGGACAATTTAAGTTTATTTTCCTGACTTCATATCGCTGAAATAAAGAAGAAAGTTTTCGTTTTTTACCAAGAGAAGTACTAGGGTTCAAGATTATTCATCTATCGTAAGCTTTATGTTCAAACTAGCCTATTGCGTTCCACTGCTGGAGATAGGCCTCTCCTATGCTGTGCCACAATACCTTCCGCGTCAAGTCTATCCTAGCCAACTTTCGTCTATCCAGCTGGAGGGCGTCCCACACTACGCTTGTCGATAAGCGGTGCCCACTCCAGGACTTGTCTGCTCCACCGGCCACCAGTCCTTCGACAAATATGGCCAGCCGGTTTGAAACTTCAACACACCTCGGGCACAGAACTTCACTCCCAACCTCACTGAGTAGCTCATCTTCTGACCTATATTCTTCTAACCCAAGATAAAAAAAGACAAAAGATTATTTCCAAATTTAAATAGGACGGTCCGTCCACTCCATTATATTTTGTTTATTCATATTTATTTGAGATCAATCAATCTTTACTGGATACTCCGTGGGCCTTCAAGGAAGAAAATAAATCTTTTGTAAAACTTTTCTCAGGATAGGTGTTATTCATGAGGTGTCAAAGTGTTGATTGATCGCGTTGTTTGTTATACAGGCTGATGCTGTGGGCTGAGGCGATTATTGGGTTGTTTGGTGGGTCATTAATCCATAAGATATTGAGACAAAGGAATTAATCGAATAACGTTTTACCGCATTACAAGAGGACTCTTATGGAGATGGCTATGTTTGGAGTTTCCCTACGTGATCGAATCAGAAATGAAGAGATCCTTAGGAGAACCAACGTAAACGACATAGCCCGAGGTATTGCCAAAATGATGTGGCAGTGGGCAGGGCACATTGCTCGCAGAACAGATGGCTGATGGGGCCAATAGATTCTAGAGTGTCGATCGCGTACGGAAGACGTAGCGTTGGAACGCCTCCCACGAGGTGGAACGATGACCTCGTGAAGGTTGGAGGAATCCGCTGGATGTGAGAAGCACAGAACCGCTCGAAGTGGCGGTGCTAGGTTGAGGCCTATGTCCAGCAGTGGAACTCTTCAGGCTGAATTGACGATTATGATCACATAAAAAGAAAATGAACAATCGGGAATTACAAAACAAATCTATAGTGGGTTTTCTGATTAGGTAGCACGAGCGGTGATTTCGTGGCCAAGGGGTGACAGTTACAGTGCAGTGGGTAAGTTAATGACTTAAACTTTGACCACAATTGAGCCCTAGCTATCCTAGTTTTGTATTTCGAAGTCTTTCTTAACTTGAACCAAACGCACTGAAATCGAATCAAGTAGGTAACGGTATACAAAGTATGTTTTAGTTTCAGTAGTGTTATCTTGAGCCAAAAATGAAATAAAACTAAAGCCTATTAAGGCTTGCTCCAAATATTAAAAGAAACCATACATTTTAGTCATAATTAATTTTTCATTTGTAATTTTTGCAAATCGTATCTGTGTCTGTAATTGTAATAGTAGTTCGTTCTTGTACTGAGGACATTAGCAGATATTTTATTATTTCAATTACCTATTTGAGAATACCTACTGGTATTCAACAAATGGACCAGTTTGGTTGGATTTTTCAAAACAAAAAGTATTTTAGTAGTTTATTATTACGAATATTCCTAATGGAAGAATCCAATAACACTTTGCCCGACCCGGGAATCGAACCCAGGACCCCACGCTCTGCAGTCGCGCTTGCGACCACGAGACCAACGGGGCAGCGGGGCAGCCGGGGGTTTCGTAATAACAGCCCGGAGTCTGGAAGTTGGCGGTGTGATACCCCCGTGCCTCGGAAAGCACGTTAAGCCGTTGGTCCTACGCCTGATCTCTCTCCGGTCGTGTCGGATTGCCGTCCCATCGGACTATGAGAGTGAGGGAAGAGAGAGTGCACTTGTGTCTGCGCAAACACTTGTGCACTATAATATCTCCCGCGCCGAAGGCTAGTCTCCGGTATACGGTCTGGAGGACTATATATTACGAATATGTACAAATTGCTGTCTAATAAAACAATGAAGCATCTATTGAGACAGGATTTGTGTCAATATTTTACCAAGGTACCTATAAAGGAGGTATTAAAACCGTTGCTTATTATAAATCAAAGTCGCTTTTCGTGTGTCTGTATTACCGCGTTGTTCTTCTAAACTACGCAACGGATTTTAACGCGGTCTTCACCATCAGGAGAATTTATTCCGAAAGGTTCATTTTTTAGTGTTTAAAACATTAATAAGTATCTAACTCAGATAGAGACTAGGCGTTAAATTAACGGATCGTGTTCGTAACACAATACTGCGCTCCAAAACAAAGATAGCTGACGTGGCTCAAAAGGCTGCCCAACTAAATGGGACTGGGCAGGACATGTCTGCCGCACAAACTGTGGGACCAAATAGCGCAGAACTGGTGCCCTGAGACAGTGAGACGGGGTCGCGGCAGACCACGTAGGAGATGGCGGGACGAGCTGGATATGTTCCATCAAAACTGGAAAGAGGACGCGCGGGCTCGCGAAAGATGGAAGGAGTGGAGGGAGGCGTTTGCCCAGGAGTGGGAGAGCGTAGGCTAGAAAAAAAAAAAAAAAAACATATGGAGCACAGAAACCTAGATGTTTTGAAATTTCGCCTCCGCTGTTTATCAGAACTTTGCTCCCGTGCGAAGCAGGGGCGGGTCGCTAGTAGTAGATATAACATAGTGTTGCTTACCTAATAAAACGGCAAATACTTACATCAAAACAAAGACATATCAGTCTAGACAGACTTCAGCAAAGTTAGACAATTTATTTGTAGTTAGATGTAGACATCTGTCATCTGTCTCTGTTACGTGAGATTTATAAATGTTTACTATAGTTTAGTTTTCATATTAGCTAAGACCAGCCAATCTGTAGTTTTATTGTCTATACGCCAACACCCTAATTCCGTAACACGCGTTCAATCAGAATTGGAATCAGTTTGAATCATATGTCTAATCCATTGCTACATAAGTTCGAAAAAAAAATCTGCTCTACAACGTAATGATGAATAAAATCATAATGATGAATAAATCGTTATTTTCGATCATGGATGAGATGAAACGGACCTATTTGTAAACTCATGTCCAGTTGTGAATATTCGGGCTTTTATGATGCTTGCATTTGTTGCCAGGAGTACCAACCATAAGGGCCTTTACGAAAATTACGATCTTCGTTATACAACGTGTCGGTAAAATTTATTTCGACATTCGCGCGTGTTCGTCCGCCACAATTTGTAGGAGTTTTAAATATTCACGTGTAAGCGGCGTATGCTTAATACATTCCTCATCTACATAATGTAATATTTTTCGCGAAACACCAACCAAATGTACAATAATGTTCTTATTTTTTTTCTCACAGCGAAATTTTGTTATGCTAAGTTGGTTAAAAACTTCGTTTTATAATATATAACGTCTACCTTACACTATTATAAGTGTAAACTATTGAAACAGGTGATGATATGTACCTACTATGTAAATAGGTACTATGTGAAGATTAATATAATCGTAATAAGCAAAAAAAACATGTTTCATACATTTGCATTTTTATATGATTCAGTTTTGCTTTTGGATTTTTCTACACTCGTGTATACTATATTCATATAAGCAACGCAAATAACAAAAATAAAAGACAAAATACACATTCAAATTAGCCAAAACCCTTGCGTTTGTTTTGCTTTCTCGCTAAAATGGCTGAACGGATTCGGATGAAAATTGGCTACATGGGTAGACTACCTGGAAAAGAACATAGCCTCCTTCACGATCGAGACTTACGCGAGTGAATCCAGGCATATTCCTTTCCTTTTCATTTCCTTTCCCACATACCCTGACAGGGATGTGGGAAAGTCCGAAAGGGATACCGGGGCCTTGGCAACAGGCAACTGAAGGAACACTGGTGGGTTTTAGTCAGTAAAAGTCTGACACGCCCTTCCGCTCCGCCCGAAGTGGGAGAAGTCATTTGATGAATTCCCAAAATAAAAAAATAAATAAAAAAAGCGCCGCAATATTAGTTAGGGTTTTGACCTGAACATAAAAGTGCTTGTACAGGATTCAATTTCTTTATAATAATATTATTAATCTTATAAAAAATCATTTGGCAATCGACATTTCAAGGGTAGAGTGCGGTGTCTGATCCTACAGTGTTTCACTAAATTAATATGAATATTCAAAAACTTGAAGTGTATGTTCAAAGAGAGCTTTTATTTTATTGCCTTGTCTGTCATTTTGGAATAATATGAAAGTCTTTGATAAAATGAATATCTTTTGAGGTGTTTTATTTACAGACGCAATCAGATTCTGTCATTGACCTACGGCAACGACTTTTGCTACGAAACGTCTACGAAACTGCTACGTAACCGCTACGCTTTTGCTACGAACTTTCTCGGCGTAGAACTTACACAGCTTCCCGTGGTATTACGCATGTTTTTACAGTAATAGACGAGTTTTTTTTGATTGATGGATAAAAAGCGTTTGATTATTGATCACGAAAGAAAAAAGACCTCAATACTTATTATCTACATACAAACTATTACACATAAAATAAAATATAAAAAATCAATAAAATATCCTGAAATTAAACCTAACAACAAATGAAAAACTTTTAATAACAAATAAAGAAAGAAAAATATTAAAAGAAAACTATCTTCCTTATCATTAGGTTCAATGTAATTAGTTATGTCATCATCATCATCTGCCCAGCCTTTTCTCAACTATATTCAAAATCAAAATCAAAAGTCATTTATTCAAACTAGGCTGAGAATCAGCACTTTTCGAACGTCAAAATCACATAAGACAGTCCCCCAAAAACGCCCACCCTTCACCACTTCCTAGTGCTTTAGCTGGGAAGAAGAAGTGGCGCAACAAACTCCTCATATTGGGGTCAGCTTCCAGTCTAACTTAGGAATACAGGCTGTAAGGGTAAACAGTCATGTCATTCAAACCATGGTTAAGTTGACTTAAATATAAAAATAAATGACCGAACACAACAAAAAAAAAACGTCTATTTCATTAAAAGATTTTAAAAAGTTTCTATCCGACACCGTGCTCTCTAGCGAAACAGCTGACTGACTGAGGGAGGGGTCGCGCTCGCGGCCGGTCAGGTCACATCCCGTACCCCCCGCCCGTGTTGAGACGCAAGTTCCTTGCCCTAGCGCATAGGACAACGAACTTGCGTCTCTTGTGGTAAAATGTAGACTTAAAATAAAGAAAAAAAAAGTTGTAATTTTCCATTGATTTTACGTTCTATAAATGAAACCAAACCACTGGTTGCAAGGATAACGGTGTTTACCCTAACACCCTGTATAGCATAACACTTATCATAACATCACGCCTGTAATCCCCGTTAGGTTAGGCAGAGGTGTACCTATAGTACACCACATTTTGCCAGTTATAATATGTAAGTCCCATTTAATAGGGGGCTTAGGTATGTATTTGCATATAAATCCAAAACGATCTACTAACTACACGACATTACACGGTGAATGCACTACTAAGGCGGTCCATTCAACCGCAGACGTATCGCAGGTGCGCTGCAATCGTCAACAGATCTTACGACGTGCGACGGTCGTAACGTGAATAGGAACCATTACTTGGTATCTTTATTACGTTCACATAAAGTCGATTCTTAGTTTGCAACTATAAATGTCCGATAGTGCAGGTTTAATATAACCTACTAAGTCATGGTTAAAATTTGAGTGTTATGGATCTCGTTTAATGGTATATTTTTATGGTTTATGATTTAGTTGTTTTATGGATCAAAGGTAGTTTATTTTCCCGTTATAGCTCTAGGTAAGGATTTTGAACGAAGGTTGTTTTAGGAGGGCAATGTCCTTGCTTCTTGATGTAGGTACTTACTACAGGGTGTCAGGGTAAACACTGTTGTCAAACCATGGGTTGACTTAAATATAAAAATAAACGACCGAGTAACAACAAAAAAAAACGTTATTTTCGTTAAAAGATTAAAAAAAGTTTCTATCCGACCCCGTGCTCGCTAGCGAAAAAGCTTACTGACTGAGGGAGGGGTCGCGCTCCCGGCCGGTCAGGTTGCGCTCGCGGCCGGTCAGGTCGCGCCCCCCACCTGTGTTGAGACGAAAGTTCGTTGCCCTAGCACATAGGGTGAAAGGGTGAAATACTCTTGTGGTAAAATGTAATAAAATAAGTTTAAAAAAAATGTAAATTTCCATTGATTTTTCGTTCTATAAATGACACCAAACCACTACTTAATCTAACATCCTGTATTTAGCTTTAAGATGGAATTTGACTCGTGAAAGCCTTTTTTTGTAAAGCCGATCTAAATTCCCAAAAAACTTGGAATTTAAAACACTATTAATAGACCCACTTTAATATTATTTCACTGCATGGCAATGGCTTATTCTTATACAATGACGGAACTGAATGACTTGACTACAACACGGGGTACACAAGTTATAAACATAATATTATAATTTAGAAGATTTATATTCGTTAGAGAGTTAAGACATGGACTAGAATCTAGACAAATGTTTGATTTTTAGTAAAAAAAATCTCAGAAAATGGCTGTTTAGCGACAAAAAAAATATTCTCTTCTATACATCCTAATCCTAACTAATATTATAAATGCGAAAGTGAGTTTGCTTGTTTATTTGTTTGTTACCCTTTCACGCTAAAACGGCTGAACGGAATTGGATGAAATTTGGCACGGGATAGACCATGATCTTTATTTATTTCGTTTATTTCAACATTTAAATTACAATATCTGGAATAGGACATAGGATACTTTTTATCACGATATTCCCACGGGATTGAGACTTACGCGGGTGAAACCATAATACCACCTAAAGATTACTTCATCTATTTTCAACTAGACTCCATCTAAAATAACTAAACACTGCAGTCATCTCATTTCCCCTGCATTGGATCCAAGCCCGGATCTGCACCGCTACCTGGGTTGTAATCTAGATTATATTCAGGGTTTTTAATAATAAACGTCGGGTCTTTCACGAAGAAAGGAATTTTTACTTCACAATTATATTATTATATACTTACTACTAATATTATAAATGCGAAAAAGAGCTTCGTTTGTTACGCTGTCACGCTAAAACGGCTTAACGGATTTGGATGAATTTTCGCACAAGAGTAGACCTTATCAACCTTATATAACCTCATCAATTGTGAGTTTGGGAAGGTTTTCACCACAAAAACATTGCCTGTTTGTAACCGCTTTATATTTAGTGATTGGGCAACACCAGGAATTTACAAAAGTAGGCAAAGGTTATTTGAATTATATCATGAAAAAACATATAACCATGATGAAACTTTTAAAGAATTTGTTAAGACATATTCTAAAACTTTTAAAAGAGCCTGTTCCTCAGCAAAAGCCATACACATTAAAAATAAAATAAAATCTTCTGGAAATAAAATTAAAACAACCTGGAATATTATTAATTCTGAAACGGGAAGAACGACAGTACGGAATCGTGACTTCCATCTAAAAATCAATGATGTAGATATTAAGGCAGACGTGGAGGTGGCAACTGAGTTTGAAAATTTCTTCACTAATATTCCAATTTTAACAACCAAAACTCTGTCATCGTCATCCTCGACTTCTGCTTATTCAATAATAAAAGAATGTGTACCAGAATGTGACAAACTTTTTGAATTCACAATTGCTACTGCTAAAGACATTATAGAATCTTTTAAAGAACTCGATGTAAAAAAAACTGCTGACCTTTGGGGATTATCAGTACATACCATGTCTTCAATAATTGATGTTATTTCACCCTTTTTGGCAATTGTTTTTAACTCTTGTATTGCATCTGGTGTATTTCCTGATCTGATGAAACTTAGCAAAGTGATTCCACTGTTCAAGTCTGGCAGCACAACTGATCCCTCGAATTTTCGGCCTATTTCGATTTTACCTACGTTGAGCAAAATCTTTGAAAAATTAATTTTTAAACAGATGTTAGGACATTTTAATGCACATAATTTACTCCATCTAAAACAGTTTGGTTTTACAAAGGGTCGTTCAACTACAGATGCGGGCGTGGAATTACTGAAAAGCATTTTCGAGGCCTGGGAGGAGTCGCAGGATGCTCTTGGCATTTTCTGCGACTTATCCAAGGCTTTCGATTGCGTACATCATGATACTCTCATCAGGAAACTGTACCACTATGGTATGAGGGACAAGGCTCTCGACCTTCTGACTTCTTATCTGAACAACAGAATTCAGAGGGTCGATGTTAATGGCAAGAGATCTGCAGGATCTTCGGTCACCATGGGCGTTCCGCAGGGTTCAATTCTAGGTCCTTTCTTATTTCTCATTTATATTAATGACTTGCCTTACCACATAAGGGATAATCATAAGATCGTTTTATTTGCAGATGACACATCACTCATTTTTAAAATCAAACGTCAGTTAGTCAACTTTGAACAAGTTAACGATGCACTCTCTAAAGTTGTGCATTGGTTTAATGTAAATAATCTTCTCTTGAATGAAAAAAAGACTAAACTCATTAAATTTTCAACGCCAAATGTCAGGCAGCTATCTAACAATGTTAAAGTTAATGGAATAGAGTTGGACCCCGTTGAATCGACAGTTTTTCTTGGAATATTCATTGACGGTAAATTACAATGGGGCCCACACATAGAAAAATTGTCAGGTAGGCTTAGTTCGGCCGCCTATGCCGTTAAAAAAATTAGACAGATAACTGACGTAGATACAGCCAGAATTGTTTATTTTAGTTATTTTCGTAGACTTCTGTCTTATGGGATTCTTCTCTGGGGAGCCTGTGCGGACATTAATGCTATCTTTGTGTTACAGAAAAGGGCTGTTCGAGCCATTTACAACCTAGGTCCAAGAGATTCCCTTCGAGAAAAATTCAGAGAGATAGATATTCTGACTGTAGCCTCACAATATATATTTGAAAACCTATTGTACGTACACAAAAACATATCAAAGTTTAAGAAAATGTCCGATATTCATAGTTTAAATACCAGGAATAAACACAATCTTGCTGTACATCGCACTCGTCTCCACAGAGTAGGCAACTCGTTCATGGGTCAATGTATACGCTTTTACAACAAACTTCCCATTGACATTCGAAACTTACCCATTAAACGATTTAAAAGCTGTATTAAAACCAAACTTTGTAAAAAAGGGTACTATAAAATCTCAGATTATTTAGAAGACAAAAATGCATGGGATTGAGCTGCTCGCTCTGCTAAGCATTGTGACATTTTGAATATTATGGAAAACCATAAAAATATACCTACCAGTTTTATATACAAATTGACATTATTGAATATTATATAAAAAATGACATGATGATTACTTGTAAAGTATTGTTTTATTGTGAATGTGAGGACTATGTGGATATTTATTTTTCGTTCTGTTAGTTTTAGCGAAGGTCTGGCAATTTGAGAACTTTATGCGACCTACCCAAATGTCCTTTCTTTGGTATTGTTCGTCGAGTCGTTGAGCTCCTTAAGTTCTGAGTTGAGCTCCACTATTACTGACAAATGCTTGCACTGACTGGACAGGTCCACTCAAATCTGTGTGGTTCTTTCCTCAAAAGACCATTTCAGACTCTAATCTACATGGTCCTCATATGGCCTGACCAAGATTATGTCTGGACTTTAAAGGAGACGGTGACCTCTGAGTTTGTTTCGGCCTTTCTTCTCAGAGTAGTCAGATAGGAAACGCCGACCTCATCTAGCTTATTTTTACAACTTTTTAATATGACGTGTAAAAGTGATTCCAATATCCTATTTACAGAATAAACAATTTCATTTCATTTCATTTCATTTCATTTCCTTGATCTGGAGAAGGACATAGGCTACGTTTTATGCTGGATCGATGACGAAGTTACAGGCAGCAGCTTTAAATAATAATAATAAATAATACAATCTTTATTGACATAAATAAGAGTAACACAAACAATGAAGCCTCTGTAACCCAAACTAGGTAAAACCTGTATGTCAGATTTCAGCGCCTTCTCCCAATTCATTACATTATGTTTTTATACCAACTAAGACTTTGACTGAAACACGAATAATTTTGAGCATGCACAACAGAAAATAATGTATTAGTTTTAGTTAATTCAACACAATGTAGAGATGCTCAGTTTACCGACTTTTGGTAGTTGCCACTGGCCGTACACAAATTAGTAGGACCTTTTCACACTTTTCTCGAGTCACGACTGTGACCGCTACACCTACGACAGGGCAGTCTAAAAAGTCTACTTTACTAACCGAAACTCACCCTAATATTTATGGTTATGTAAGGCCACTATGCGAGTTCTACACGGTCTCAAACGAAAAAAGAGCGGAAATACACGAAGTGTCTCGAAGAGGTAACGTCGCCTTGCCGACCACAAGCTTAGTCAGGGGAAGAAATAGCAGATACGGATGAAATACTAGTTAATGCAATCTTGTGAACATTATTTAATTCAACTTTAACTTAATTAGCAATTATACATTAATTAATAGGTAGGTACACGATAAGATCAAACGTAGTTTTGGGAAAGCTTTATTTATAAACTCGTTTAAGGGAATATATTGGGTTCTACCTATGAAATTGGCGTTTTTTTCTCACAAATGGAGGACCTCGTCACTTCTATGATTTAAAATATTCATCAATTGCTTGGTATTATATCGAGTAATGACCATCATAGACAACTACCAATAGGTAATAAAACCTAATTACTTATAGTTTTCTAAACATAAAATGACTTTAAAAATGACTACTCATTTTGTTAGCAGAAATGACAACAATTTTTTTTTTTCTTAACTTTTGTCGCTTAATCTAAGTGGCATATAAAGTTATCTTAGTTTTTAAACATTCTAATGTTTAAAAACTAACATTTTAAAACTTTATGCACTCTAGTGCATAAAGTTTTAAAATGTGTTCATGGTTGTTATATAAATTAAGAAAATGTTAGTATGAAAAATGCGAGTTCTTTAAAATTCCCCATACAAAACGCTGATTTCATAGGTGGGGACCTGATACAAGTTATTTAAAACGTCTTTTAAGATGAAGAATCTCGTAAGGCCGCGTTAACAGGTGCCTTCCGGTTTTCCTAACAAAAACTCACATAAGAACGCGACGCATCGCTTGACGCGGGATACCTAAGAGTTCTAAGTTGTGTGTTTATAGATTCTTAATACATTTTATTACCTAAAGCAAAAGCTTGTCCATACGAGCCCATTATTTTTATTTCTAAAACCGGACTCGAAAATGCCAAAAAGTTTGTTTTCACCAAACAGTGTTTACACAAAATCTAGGGCACCTATTTCTCTGTTTGCACTACAGGACATAAATCGCGACCCAGCTCGCACTTGCCCACTTTTATTTTATAGGCGTAAAACTGGCCGATTGTAAACATAATGCGTTGGAGACCATAAATAATGGCGCATTAAATTCCCTCGGCTTTGGCGGTACGTTCCGGAGTTGTTACCACCTGAACCAATTATGTAACGGTAGTAATGTTCCGTTTAATAGTTGATCACAAGATAACTGATTTCTGGGATGGAAAACTGTGATTTTTAAAATTGGGAAACAAATATCACCGTCATGACCTCAGAATAGGATCTGTCAAGTTCTCTTCGGTTAAAATATCAGTTTAGGTTTCGTCATTACGGTCACTAAAAAGATCGAAATTCTGACAACCAGATTGTCAAGGGGTATCGCTACCCTGTAGTTACTGAGACTATCAGAATTCCACAACTCAAGTGGTAGTCATACATACATACATTATCAGCCTATAATGTCCCCACTGCTGGGACACAGGCCTCTTCTCGTCGAGAGGTAGTGGGCCGTAATTCACCACGCGGGCCCAGTCCGGGTTGGTAGATGTCACATGTCTTCGAATTTTTGGTTCTAGGACATGCCGGTTTCCTCACAATGTTTTCCTTCACCGTTTTGAGAGCAGTGTTGATGGAATCATTTACACACAGTAAAGCTTCTGCCTCTTCGAACCCACGACCGACGACTCGTAAGTCGGGGCCGTTACCACAGGGCCACCACTACTAAAGTGGTAGTCGCTCCATGCAAATTATAGGAATGTATGTATAGGAATGTAATTTAAAATGGAAACTTATTTCCGCTTCCCAGCAACACGTCTCTGTCTATAAATGTTTAAGGAGCTCTCACCCATCCTAGACAAGATCTACATTTCGACGGCTTAACCTCCAAAACGATCGGTTCCACGCTAGCCGTTTATCCAAGACCCCTTGAGCTATGCTACTTGAGTGGCTGAAAATAAATTGGTATTTCCATTTTCAGTAACAGTATCGAGCTCGTTAAATCGCCCGGTTGATTTCGAGTTTGCACTTAAAGAAATTAGTAACAATTTGTAGCTGCCGGGGGCCGTAACTTTGAAAAGTTTTGTAGGAAATTTGTCAATGCATTAATTTGTTTTACGATGAAGTAACTTGTGGACTTCGGGATTATGAACTTAATGATCCCGGTTACTATTAAATTATAATGGAATTTGGTATTAGGAGCTTTAAGAGCACCCACATTTTGAGCTATGGTAATATTTTGACCCTTATTACCACGGTTAAAACTTGGATTATCGAATGAAACTAAAATACTATCGAGCGCCATTGTAGTACAGGTTTCGGGTTTTTACATCACATTTAATTTAGTTTGAAGAGTTGGATGGTTAGGTCATATTGAGAGTAAAACAATAGTGTTCAACTTTATAATGTCAGATGAAATACATGGAGTTTGGATGGCATGAAAGAAAGAAAGATTCATGGCATGAAGAAAGCGGTTCCTTCTCAGCAGCGGCTTACGTAGTACCAACGGATGTCATACATAATTCTTATTAGTGATGTCCTTCAAAAAGATCAGGTTTCATATTATAGTTTTTACAAATGGTGCGCATGTATGATTAAAATGATGTATGAAAGTGCACCAAGTAAATTAGTAAATAAATTAGTTTGGTAAGGATCATAAGACGGGGCGTTTTGCAGTTTACGGGAAACAGAGCGTGGTTCAAAAAAAAACTTCAAAAATATGTATATTTTTTTTATTAATTATTCATCTACTTACATCTACCGTTACAAGATAACCCAATTCGATAATCGCGCTTATCCTAACTTATTCTATACTAACATCTATAACTAATTATAAACAATGCATTCCTTGTGAATAGGGAATATGCATGTGATTCAAATAAGGGTCAAGTATTTTTTTTTATAAACTATATTACTTCAGAATTATGCCTCCATCAATATTTTTGAATAAAATTGCTTTTAGAGCGAGAAATATTTGTTTTTAAAGTGCAAGTTTCGTCACGTCACGTCGTCAGTTACGTCACATCCGCTCTTAGCTTTTCAAGTAAATACTTGAAAAGCTAAGAGCGAATGTGACGTAACAATCTAGCACAACAATCAAAATGTCAATGTCAAATCAATCAACAAGTGTCAAGTCAATGGCAAATACTCTTAGAAAAAGGAGTGTTTGACATTGACTTGACAGTTGCTTGTTTGTTTTCATAGAATGTGACGTCACCACACCTAGCGCGCCAAATGGAGGGCGTTTGGATAGCCCGGATCGGTTGGATATTTTAAACATTTTTTTAAGTACTTTAAATTGCTTTTTTTCCTTCAATTTTTTTAAACTATTATTTGACGATATAAACTATGGAATAAAAAAAAAACATGCATATTCTCTATTCACTCACAGAACAACAGAATAAGTCCGTCTGACTCACTATGAGGTTGAGCGTGGGCAGTGCAAGTGTCAGCGGCGCCTCCCTTAAAGCCTCGTGCAAACTGGCGCGATATCGCAGGCGCGACAGGCTGTGCAACCCTTGTCGCGCCCGCGATATCGCGCCTGTTTGTGGGAGCCCTAAAAGGTTCGTCCGAGCGCACGGCTCCACTAGCAGTAATACCTACACACAAAAATCCCTTAAAAATACCAACCATATCCTGAACCCACTATCACATGCACGTCCTATAAATATAATGTAGGTAACTATTTATAAAGAGGGTAAGTGGGGCGGCTCATAAGAATAAACGACACACATTAGGGCCACACGCTGCTACCACAGAGCGACCCATTTTATAAAAATGTACCAGGCACTGCGTGTACCAACAATAGGTATGTTCTCAAATATTTATGAGTGTAATGAGGTAATATGTGTATCTGTACAAGGAAAGGTTGTGAGGTGAATGAATTACAATGGGAATGTACGATGTGATGTCGTTGTTCCAATATAATTGCACTACCATTTACCACTTGCACTTCATAATTTGCATAACCTGAACGTTATGTTCATAATTTGCATAACTGTTGTTACATTATGGTCTACAGAGCACCTACGTATTTAATAAATGTGTCAAAGACAGCTATTTTTTATCAATAAATTAATAATTATCAAGTCTAGCCATAAAGCTCTTGCCAATTTCAATCAAATCCCGCGCGGAATGCGAGTCTCAATTCACTCGCGCTGATTGTGTCAAAAAACTTGTATGGAAGTGTTCAAACTGGAGTGAATAGTCGCGTGACTTCCTAGTCGTTAAAAAAGTCATCGCGCACAGTTGCTTTTCGAATCCCGCGCGGAATTCGCCTCAGTACAGTATGGCCAGAGCTTAAGCGAGCCAAAAAGCAACTGAAAATTGGTTTTATTTTGCATTAACTGTATTAAAGAAATACTTTTTGAAAACAGAGCTTTTACAACATGTTCAAATACCGAAAGCTCAAAAACATTGCAAGCAAAAGTCTATTCATCCGATCATAAAACGAACATTAGCGGCTACCACCCCTGAATTCGATTCGAATATGTTTTATTACCAAACTGAAGGCAATATCGAGACTATGTGGTTTCTTAGAGCTCTCTGTCGAGCATTAATACCGTGTGCGGGTAGGTAGGACGTCGACGGAATACATTTGCTTCGTAAAAGTTATTTTTCATCATAAACTGGTCGTGTTCAATGTCTTAGCGTATTGAATTATTGGGACCGATGCTATCGACGTGTATACAGGGCGTCCCACGGATATGCCACATGGAGGGAAGTACATTGAATATTGTAGATGGAACATTTTACTGAAAGAAGACATTATTTGAATTAAAAAAACAATTTAACCTGCATTCATAGATATTTAAATAATTACATGGTTTCAACCATGTAATTAGACTGCGACTTTGTATTCAACAGGAAGGGACTCATTTTGAGCATTTTTATAAATTGATTAAGTTTGTATTAAAAATGTTAAAATTCAAGGTCTTCCTTTTATTTGTGACACTATGTTATTTAGCAAAAAATAATCCTTATGATGAAGCCTTTCGATTGGTATGATAAAGCTACAGGGTGATTATTTTTCTCATGTAAGGGGTTCGATTCCCGGTTCAACCATGTAATTATTTAAATATCTATGAATGCAGTTTAAATTGTTTTTTAAATTCAAATAATGTCTTCTTTCAGTAAAATGTTCCAACTACAATATTCAAGGTAGTTTCCCTCCATGTGGCATATCCGTGGGACGCCCTGTATTGGTATAGGATATAGTTATTATTGGTTTATCAAGGTTATACCGACATAAAGTGAATATGTTAGCACGTATCGCATGAAGTTTGTAACAAAACTAAGATGTCCATTTTTCAGTGGGTATGCCCAATTAGCAGCAGTGAGCAGTGGTGGCCCAGTGGTAACGGCCGCGACTTACGAGTTGTAGGTCGTAGGTTCGAACCGCGACATGCGCTTTACTTGGTGTAAATATTTTCATCACCACTGCTCTCAAAACGGTGAAGGAAAACATCGTGAGGAAACCGGCATGTCTTAGAACCAAAAATTCGAAGACATGTGACATCTACCAACCCGCACTGGGCCCGCGTGGTGGATTACGGCCCACTCCCTCTCATAGAGAGGAGGCCTGTGTCCCAGCAGTGGGAACATTATAGGCTGATTATGTTATGTTATGTTATGCCCAATTAAATGATACGTCATACTAAGCAATTATTTGTAGATTTAACTAAAAACATGATTACTTAAATAATGTGCTGACGATAGCTATGAAAAACATATCATTGTCTTATAATAGTACATGTAATGTTAACCAAATCTACTAACACCTGAGCAAATAAAAAATGTATTTAAATAATATCCGTTAGTCTGTATCCAAATATTTGTAGAAACACAACGCACGTACCGGGGCCAGTGAGATGGGTCGCTGTTATTAACCAAATTCTGCAGATGTTTTCTGAGAAAACGTTTCTCGTCGTCATTCTCAAGCAATTCCTGACTTATTATTCATGAATAAATGTTAAATAATGTTCATAACAAATATAATGTCAAGAAAATTGATTTTTAGAAAACTTTGGTTTTATAAAGCGCCTTTTCTGTCACTGGTACTCAATAAACAAATTCATTTTGATACCAGATTTATATATATTTCTACTCACCAGCCACCACCTCCACTATCCACCTCTGCCCTACCCTATGGGAATTAAAGGCGTGATGTTATGTTATATTATATCATCATTAAAAACAAGAACATTTGTACATCAGTTAAGTAGATAGGTACTGTACTTACATCAGAAAAAGTCTAAGGTTATGGACACATGAATAATTTTATCATGTTGGTACTACTTATTATATCATCGGAATAAAACTGAGTTTACTTGTTTATACATCAGTTTTATAGAAATGATAACTCGTAAAAAACGGTTGAAAACCTATAATCCTTATGACTTGGAGCTCATCTTATAAAGGACGACAAATGTCTACGAGATCATGTGGTGCCACCAACAAAATTACACCATCAATTCGACAACCGCGAATGTTAGGACACGAGTAAAATCCCTTGCAGAGGTTTATATGATTTTTACTTAGTAAGTGTTCTTATCTTAAGAAAACATTGTACTTCTAACATAACATAACATTCTACTATGTATTTTTATGAAATACCTTCCGTTGCGACACGGTATTTCATAGAAATACTAGAATCCAGCAGTGTCGCGACGACACGTCGCCTGCTGCAGCTGCTGCTCTCTGCTTTGCGAAACGCAACAGAAATAATCAAAATAGCGTCGGCCTTTTATTAGACCAATACTACTGCTTTCTTGCGTATAAATTAACCAAATAATAGAGGCTAAACTATATATTTTACCAACCCACTCTGAGATAAACACAAACTCAATTACGTAACGTTTACCCCGCGCACCGGCAAGCGGCACACAATATCACCATGCACTAAACACTCGCCTCACAAATACCTTGTAAGAAACCTTTCATACATTTTAAATAAGAATTACCCGACCAAGTGAAGGAGACACCGCGGGAAGTTATCCACTGGCGTCTAACCATTACTCCGAGAAATGCCAATTTAAACTTGTAACGAGGTTTCCCGCGAGTGGTTGCGGAACGAAATTAAAAACTCTACAGAGCCAACGCTCGAATAGCTTCGGTGACTGGATGGGGCCTGTAACCGGCCTAACTTTCATCCTCACTTTGTTACGTACTTCCCTCACGGCAATTTTCAGCCTTTTCAACGAGAGATCAGGATGCAAAAACTGTGCCAACTAGTTTTTGCCCCCGTTCCGGAGTATGTAATGCCTGGTTTACTAAAACTTTCTATGGATTAAAAGAGCTAGTCTATATTAAAACTTTATGGTTGTCTTCGGGATGTCAAATTTCTGCGATATTGGTGGAATGTTTGTAAAGTGCATTGGGAAACATATACCGGTAGAGCTGAACTTTCATTTATAACTTACTAGCTCCCGCCCGTGGCTTCGCCCGCGTGGTGTGTCGATAAAAAGTAGCCTATGTCCTTCTTCGGGATGCCATCTATCTCCATGCCAAATTTTATCGTAATCCGTTCAGCGGTTTAGGCGTGAAAAGGTAACATACAGACTGACAGACAAAGTTACTTTCGAATTTATACCTAATATTAGTATGGATTTCTACATTAAAATATAGATCCTGACTTTATCGACTGACATAACAATACTGATAGTCTGAGTGACAGACGATTTTATCATTTTAAATAGGTAATTATATAAAATAGGTAAAAAAGTCGAATTTTTAAAGACTTTTCTAAAAGATAGAATTGAGACCATACGAGATGTAGTAAAATTACTTAGGTAATCGAAAATAAAGTATCAAACCGTATTAGTAATATATTGTAGTTATAATTTCCCAACTGCCAACCACCAAAACTGTACACAACTTCAAAACATCGCAAATGGAGCTTAAAATGCACCGCCATCGGCTCCAACATTTTAAAGTACCGTAGTTCAAAGTTGTCCAAGTGTCGGCCACGTAAATACCACCGAATAAGTTTCAAAAAGTGTGACTAGACAGATGTCAGTTTAAAAACAAAGTTCAAGACGCTACAGCATGTTGCAAAACAATCCAGATGTTAAGACAGCGGCGTACGTGATCCGAATGGGAACATCCTGTACATTCACGTCCCCAATAGTTGTGTATAAAAGCGGTTATTGAATATTAAACTCACGGAATGGGATATTATGGGCGCGGAGAAAGTTAAGAGTTTACTATGAAATTTTTTCGTAGATATTTTTTTTATTTTGTTTGCGGAGGCTTACTTTTAGTAGTGCTCATTTTGTGAAGCGGTCTTTAGGAATATTACTTTTGTGTTGATTTAGTATTAAGTTATCTAGTCTTCAGAATTTACTTTATTTTTTGTCTTTACATAACGCAAAGTCAATCTTGCTGTCATTCATTTCACTTGGAGAACGACTTTAAGTGCTTTCTGTCGGCCATATTTTAGTGTTTAAGCCGAGCCATGAGCTAACTAAAAAGTGTAGGTAGTAAGTGTAGGTAGTGTGTGTAAGTAGTAAGTGAGAATAGCCATTATAAAAGGTATAATTATCTGTTAATGGTTTGAAAAATTTGGTTACGATGGAAAATGATTACCACCGCCTATGGACACCCTGCTAAAGAAACAGCACAAGGCTACAAAGTGACACGTTTCGTGTCACCGAAAAAAAGCACAAAATTATACTTTTTGCCAAAATTGTTGTGCTTAAAGGCCTATAGTTCTTGGAACTGAATCTTTTATAATAAGGAATCATTTGAATAGACTGCTAGTTAAGTATACTACGTATCATGTAAACATTTTTTTTTTAAACTATTTTCACGTAAATCTCTACTTAATAATGATTAGTTATCATCTAGCTAACGGAGAGTACTTGCATAGACACAACCTTGTAGCTAGGATTATCCATCAGCAACTTGCTCTGAAATACAGCCTAGTGGAATCGGAAGTGCCGTACTACAGGTACGTGCCCGACCCAGTTCTCGAAAATGGAAATATCACATTGTACTGGGATCGATCCATCATCACTGACAGGACTATTGTTGCCAATAAGCCTGATATAGTGGTGGTGGATCGAACAGAGCGGCGCGCAATGATCATTGACATAACGGTCCCGCATGACGGGAACCTCGTGAAGGCCGAGAAAGATAAACAAATCAAGTATCTTGACTTGGCTCACGAGGTTGTCGACATGTGGGATGTGGACTCTGCGATCATTGTGCCGATAGTCGTATCAGCTAATGGCTTAATTGCCAAGAGCCTCGACCAACACCTAAGGAGGCTCTCGTTAGGCAGCTGGATTAAGGGCTTGATTCAGAAAGCTGTACTCCTGGATACGGCTCGCATTGTTAGGAGGTTCCTCTCTCTGGGGCCCTGACCGCCGGTAGATTGGACCCTGTTCCCGATACCGGTGGGCTACTATTTTTTATATTTTTAAATGTTTTATATATTATTTTAATTCTAATATTTAAAAATATAATTTATATGTATGAAAAATGAAATAAAAAAAATAAGAATTAGTGAGTATAATAATTAATAATTATGTATATTAATAGCTATCATCAGCATATAGATGTAACTAACAGTTACAGTCACGGCACGTAACTCGGCAAGAGTCGCTTGTATTTATTAACAGACAATGTTCAAAATGAAATTACGGCAATAACCATAGAATAATGACATGCAACAAAAGTGGCAATTTTTTTGTATATGCGCGGACGCACTCCCAATACGCCAAAACTTTGCCACATTACATGCGCCGCGACTATTACTGTGATCAACAATCGGTTTGCAAAGCTTGGTGATTGCATCTATAAATCTTACTCGTCGTCCATTGCGGTATTATATTGGTTCTTCTCTGGCAGCTATATATTGAGTTGATAAACTGAGTTGTCAGTCAATCCTAAGCCAATAATATCAATATTTTTAAAATTTCATCAATTTTATCACAAATAGTCGTCGCCGCAGAACAGTAGTTCTGACAAACTGCATTTTAAAATTCAAATCACTAAGTTTTCAATCCAATTGCCGTCTCTAATTCGGAGCTGGCAATAAAAACTAACATAAAACACACGTCCGAAGACACAACATCAGTTTGCTTAGCTCAAAAGGGTCGTTTCGTACGTCGGGCGAGCGTGTTTTCGCAAGGAAGATGGTCGGCGTACGTGTCCGGCATTCTGTCCGGCTGTCCGACTGTCCGGGTTTAACCCTTAACGGATTTAGATTAGCCCGTATTCTTGGAGTGTGACGAGAAACATAACTGTGTAGGAGTGTTATGAATTTCGACGTAAGCGATTTTTCTTCAATTCAATTTAACGGCCGGTTGGGTTGTTTCGTTTTTTGTTTTATGTGAGGGTTGTTTAATATTTTTTTGGTATTTTGGAATGATTAGATTTTTTACTGTTGGTACGAGATACGGGTTGCACTGTTGTCAACCGCGCCAATCTTGGAAATAATAAATGTTGTAACTTTAACCTGACTTTTAGTGGACGTGTTTAACATTTGTTACCCGACTGCCCCAGAAGGAGGGTAATGTTTTTCAAGAGTATGTATGTTTGTATGTTGTATGTATGTCTATTTCTTTGGCACGCTCTGTAGCCTAAACGGCTTGATGGATTTTAACATACGAGGTGTCGTTAGGTTCGTCCTAATTGTAGGAGTGACATAGGCTATAATTTTTTATATATTTCATCTGCAAACAAAAAAAAGGAAGGGTAGGTTTTTTTTAAATAAACTACAATATTGGTATCAAATAAAAACTAGTAATGAGTTAATTGCAAATATATAAATTAATAAAACTAAAAAGCTTGAAATAAAACAAATTATTTAAAAAACAAAAACCCTCTCTTAATAAATAATTACTTAATATACTTTTAATAAATAGTAATTTCCTTCTCTCTCTTTAAAGTTATGCGTTTTTGCAGGCGGGTTTTTTGTTTTTTAAATAAATTGTTTTATTTAGATATCAATTTTTGAAAGGTTTTAGTGATTGATCCTGGCACAAGTAGACAAACATAATATGTCACGAATTCAAGATTGTCTTTTATTCTGGACAAGGCATAACATTAAAAAAAACATTTTAAATCAAACCAACATTTATGCAAACAAACAATAACCTCAGTTCGCGCGAAAACCTACAGCCAACGATTAATTCACCGTGCTACGTTATGGTAATAATGTCACACTGCAAATTTTCACATTATCGAAACATTTTCACGTACATTGCTGAGTTTATCGCGCCTCGTCATGCGAAACACGGAACTGAGGGGGAAACAGGCAACGTCCTCGTGTATACCACCGACCGATCTTGATACGGCGTTTGTTAGTGTGAAAGGAAAATTGTTCTCATGAATGTTGGCTCGGAAACTCAGTGGACGGTTGTATCGGTATAGGATAATGTAATACGTAGTTCATACTTTAACATCTTTTTGAATTTATACTTTTGACTTTCTCTGTCTGACAACCAGTTTTACCAAGGGGTATCGTGTTACCCAGTAACTGGATTGTGGAGTTCAGATAGGCAGTCACTCCATGTAATATACTGGTATTCAGCTGCATCCGGTTAGACTGGAAGCCGACCCCGACATAGTTGCGAATAAGCTAGGCAGATGATGACTTTTAACTTTCTCCGAATATGTCGTAAGCCAAAGATTTTAAAACTTCCACGTCTGTCTGCTATCAAGGCCAAAATGCTATTACTATTAAAAGTATTTCTTTAAATTGTCAATGACCTTGGGAATGCCGCAGAAATCCGCTGGATGCGTGAAGTGCAGAACCGGTCGAAGTGGCGGTGCTTGGGGTCGGCCTATGTCCAGCAGTGGACGTCTTTCGGCTGAAATAATGATGATGTAATACCCTAGAAATTGAAAGGAGCGGCACGAAATGATTCTTAAGAACTCTTAGTACGCGAGTAGGTATGATCGCACTTGCTTCACTTCGCTAAGTACGCCTTCTTTACAGCAGACTAAACGAAATAAATTAATAACCACCACAGCTTATGAATAGAAAGCACTTTACAGGATCTGATGTTCTAGACGTTTCTCTACAGAGCATACCAGCGTGAAAAATCTCAAGAATTCAAAGCACGGACTTATTTCTGTTTAATTTCTCCATCAAAGAACACAATAACGAATAAGAAACGCGAAGCGGAGCAACAAAACATCACAAGATGCATTCCGCATTTTAACGGACGAGAGAAAATATTAAAAAGGAGATTTAATGCAAAACAGGCAGGCGACAAACGGGACTGGATGCAATCAACATCTCATTAGCGGAGTTCTTAATTCCCGTGTCTCCCGGGACTCCCTCTGATTTCTTCGATAAATCGTTTATTACAATTCCCGTTTTTTCCCCTCCCTACCGTTCTTGTCTCGCGAATATCAGCGTTATCCGATCGGTGATTATGTTAAAAAATTGAACGAATTTAGATTGGATTCGATAGAAAGTAAATTGGGGAGTCGAAAAAAAAAGTTTAATGAACTCACGCTTCGCGAGTTTGAAAAATTCCGATTTGTCCAACATTTTTTGATAGCTACTTAGTTGTCAGAGTTTCAGAATGGGAACTTTTCGTTATTTTTTTCGGTCGGCTTCCTGTCAAACCGAATGCAGCTGCAGCTGAATATCAGTATTTGACATGGAGCGACTGCCTATCTGACCTCCACAACCCAGTTACTGGGTAACACGATGCCTTGGCTAGCCTGGATGTCAGACTTCCGGACTTCTGACTATCCGTATCGAAAGATCAAGAAAGATCTAGGAATAACAGCCGGGACCAACTGCTTAACGTGCTTTCCGAGATACGGAGGAGTCTCGGTATGTTATGGATAGTCACCCGTCCACGAACCGACCTCGGCAAGCGTTGCTTAACCTTGAAGATCGACTCGTGCGGCTGTGGATTTAGAAAATTACAATATATATATACGTATGAAATTACTGCTGAAATCTACAGGGATCAAATTATGTAAAAGCCTCTTTTCGCAATCCCTGACTCACCTCTTTTGACTCCTACGAGACATAAAGGTCACCAATTCCTATGAACACTACGCATATAAATTGCGTACTCATATGTGCTGTTTATAATACTTAAAATCAACATGGCAACATTACGACGCGAGTACCAGGCTCCCAGAGCCAGTGCGGAGTAATTTAATGAGTTGACCCGTTAATTGGCGAACAGCTGGTTCCTACAGCCAATGTTTAAATTAACTGCCTTTTGTGTAGGGCTGTTGAGTTCTGACGGTTCTAATACGCGGACGTGTGATGTGAGAATTATTATTTAAAAATTAAATTTTATTTGTTGCTTTAAGCGAATATTGTGGTCTGAAGCGTGCGAGCGGTGTTCAAATACATAACATAAAATACTTACTGCATTAATTTTCATTAAGATTCGAAGTTATTCATCATCATTTATTTATTTGCAAACATGGGTACGGATATACATCGATGTTTTTTGTTTATAAGTAATAAAGTTCTCCATGTTTAACCATCACATGGGTATGCAAAGGGTAAGAAAAGTAAGTAGGTAGGTATTGTAGTAACGACTCTTAGATTTCGTGGATTTAATGCTGATTGAGTCAATAAATTCAGTACCGTAGAATTTACAGCACTTTTGTACCATACCATGAGATTAATGGTACAGACCTAACTACTGCATTTTTGTCCCTATATTGTTTATAATCTTATTAATTTCTTCATATTTAAGTAGGTATTTACAAGGCAGACGTGACTGAAAACACCGGAAGAGGACGCCCCAGAAGGACATTTAGTAATGTTCTCCAGAAAGGTCAGTCTCCTCCGTGCCTCGGAAAGCACGTTAAGCCGTTGGTCCCGGCTGTCATTTGTGGATCTTTGACAGTCGTTACGAGTCGTCAGAAGCACGAAAGTCTGACAACTAGTCTAACCAAGGGGTATCGTATTACCCAGTTACTGGGTTGTGGAGGTCAGATAGGCAGTCGCTCCATGTAAAATACTGGTATTCAGCTGCATCCGGTTAGACTGGAAGCCGACCCCAACATAGTTGGGAAAAGGCTAGGCAGATGAAAGGTCAGTTGTGCGTGTATGACCTGATGTATGAACGTAAACGAAGCATAAGAATTATGCGAGGATCGTAGCAGGTGGCCTACTGTAGTTTCTGCCTACCCCCATCGGAAAAAGGCATGAGTTTATGTATGAATGTTAATGTGTAATAGAATTTACACCTTTTTCCTTTAGAAACCACCAGCCCTATTTTAATCGCGCTCTTCCGATGTTACAGTTTTCCAACAATTGCGTAAAATTCCCACTTGTTTTTACAATAAAACTACGAATAACTACGAATTTACTGAACCGTTACAACCAAAATACTATCTTGTTCACAAGTTTCAACGTTCTTTTTTGGTTTGTATATTGTAAAGTCAATGTGGTATGTTAATATAACTTGTTGTAAAACGTTTTCTCAAAGGTAATTTATAAAAAATAAATAAAAATAGTTTATTGGTAAAACATGTATAGGTTAACAATTTTTTGATTGGATCCTCCTTTTAGGCAGATCTAATGTTAAATATTTAATTGGTAATTGACCAAAAAACGATGGATGGACTGTGTGAAAGATGATATGGCTAGAAAGGGTTTTTTAAACGATTTATTTTTGCCAACCATACATAATACATCTGTTGGAAACGCTTAACTGAACTTTTGTAATTATTTTGAAATAGTAATTATACTAAATTAAATTGAGATAGCGGGCTTCAAAACAAAATCGTGTTTTCAAACATAAATGATTAATTCTTTATTCAAATAATTGAAATACATTCAATGTGAATAAATAATAATATTTGTATTAGCATTGGAAACAAAATCAATTACCAAATAAACAAACGGTTTTATAATTAATCACATTCATTAATTTCAAAACACGAAGGAATAAAATGTGTATGTAATTATTTACAGTCGGATTTTGGGCATAGAATCTTTTTAGACTAATTAAATCAAAAGGTATTTATTCAAACTAGATTGAGATACAGCACTTTTTGAAAGTCTAATTTACATAAAACAGTCCCCCAAAACGCCCACCTTTACCACTTCCTAGTTCTTTAGCTGGGAAAAAAAAATAGCGCAACAAACTCCCCAGCTGACAGCACAGCTCTCTGTTTAGTTAAAAGAACTTGTTCCAATTAATCGCTTTATTTTTACAATATTATGTACGAGGGGTGTTCAATAAATAGTGAGAATGCGATACATTCTCCTTGGAAAGAAAAAAAATAAATACGGGCAGGGATAGCCCAGACACTAGCTATGATGATAATAAAAAAAACAATCGACTCTCTTTAGTTTAAAAAAAATAGAAGTCATTTGTTTGCGTCGTTTCGGTACGTGTTCTGTAGTTAATTTTTTTCACCAAGATAACGCCCCCGCGTACTAATCCAGAGTTGCGATGGCTGCCATTCAAGAAGCTGACTTCGAATTGATGGCACATCCTCCATAATCACCGGACCTTGCTCCAGTGATGTTTACCGATTTTTGCGGTTAAAAGAACATCTCACGGGCCAGAAATTTGAAGATGATGACGCAGTAGTCGCCGTCGTACACGATTTTTTATGGGATCGGAAAGACGATTTTTTTAGAAAAGGAATTTTAGTTTAAAAAAAAAGTTATACAAAGTGTATAACCCTGAACGGTGACTACATCGAAAAATAAAATAACATTTAATAACAGATAATTGCGTCATACTCATTCTCACTATTTATTGAACACCCCTCGTAAATAAAGCGATCTTAACCAAAGGATTATTATTATAAGAAATAAAGCGATCTTAACCAAAGGATTATTATTATTATTATTATTCGTAGTCTATCTTTTTATTAAGAGCGTACTTTTTGAAAGTGGGCAACGTCACAAATAGATGACAAATATTTCTCTGTTTTTGTATTTATGAAATATGGCTAACGAGTGCAATTTTATATTGATTTCGAAATGCAATAATTAAGTCGTAACACCGAATATTTAGTTTTGTATATAAAAAAAGTATTTGGAAATTTTCTAAATGCCTTTTTTACACATAAAACGGTCACAAAATCAAATTAAGTGTTCTATTTGCAATTCATTATTAATATTCGCACACGACGCACACTGAATACTCTTACCATCATCATGCTACTATAAACTGAACACATTCATAGGTTAATATAATAACAAATTATCTACATCACAAATCCAGTTACATAATGGCGTCCCTCAGTTGTAAATTCCACGACCTTATTGTCAAGTTAATTTGCTCTAAACAGTATAATCAATCGAAAATTTCTGGAGGGATCATGAATAATTCGCCGAACAAGTGAACTGACGCAAAACTTTTCTCCCCAAGCGTCTCCGCTGTAATAAATATACACCCTTAAAACATTTTGCAAACTCTATTGAATGAACGGAACGAATGAACTTTAATTTTGATGAAGTATTATGTACCGCAATTTGGGAGCGGGATCGGTTTTTGCTCGGTCATAGCACTCTATTACCATAAATAGGTAAGTTTGTTTGTTTCGAATAATAGACTGTGTGATGTTTTGTGGCCTGGGAATTATTATCATTAAAAGTCTGTTTTTTGTTTTTGGGTCAGGCTTGTGGGTAAATGATAACAGCCGTACGGGTCGATTGAAGGTTAAGCTTCACTTGCCGCGGTTGGTTTGCGGATGGGTGACCATCTATTATGTACGAGACGCCTCCGTGACTCGGGAAGCACGTTAAGCCGTTGGTCCTGGCTGTCATTCGTAGATTGTTGACAATCGTTACAGGCAGAAGCTCAAAAAGCATAGATATCATGTCAAAAAGTCTAATAACCAGTCTTACCAAGGGGTATCGTGTTACCCAGTTACTGGCTTAGGGAAGTCAAATAGGTAGTCACTCCATGTGAAATGCTGCATCAGGTGTGACTGGAAGCTGACCCCAAAATAGTAGCGAAAAGCTGAACTTTTCGCAACTATGACTTTTTGTATGTTTTTTGTTTTAAATGTTGAGTTAGGTTTTTGATTTATTTGTTTAGAATTATTCTTATTATCAAAAAAAAACGATTCTCATTATAAGAATCGTTTATTTACAGAGTTAACATAAACAGGAATACTGACAGACTAATTTACAGAAAAAAATAATTTCTTGTTTTTTCAAGAATATCAACCATTTTACATTCGATTATTAGCAATCGCAAATGGAAATTAAAGTACTTGTCTTACTAAAAATCTTAAAATATTTGACCCAGACAAAGCCCTGGGTATATGTAGGTACGTAGTATTCCATCCCCATTACACTCAACAGCTGTAAACGAGTATTGTTACAATTATGTTCTTTTATTTTATTTGCGTCATATTTCAGGACTGCTGTAAAAGCATCCGTTTTTTTATCGCCGTGTCAAATTTTATCTAGTGGTTTTTCACATACTAATGAATATGGAGTGTCGTGTTGAAAAAGTATCTAAATAGATAGACGGATTTATTATGCTACTTTTTAAACGGTCCAGGTGCCGTATCATGAAGTATTAATGCTACCATTTTTCCAGTGTGAGAGAGAGACGGAGCTAGACAAGGCCGCTAGCACCATCCCGTTTTTGCAGTGGAATAATAATGGCATTAATGCTTCATAATACTACCCCAGTAGTTAACGCCTCGCCTCTCATGCACGGTTCAACTCCGGGCGAGTACCATGTGATTTTTATTTAGGTACTTTTCGAATTTATCTTGGACATAGCTGTCATCGGTGAAGAAACGCATCGTGAGGAAACTTGGAATTATAGTAAACTAGGTGCGCCCTGCGGTTTCACCCGCGTAAGTCTCGATCCCATGGGACTATCGGGGTAAAAAGTATCCAATGTCCTATTCCGGGTCATGGTCTACCTCTGTGCCAAATTTCATCCAAATCTGCTCAGCCGTTTTAACGTGAAAACGTAACAAACAAACAAACGAACTCACTTTCGCATTTATAATAATACTAGCTTCCGCCCGCGTGGTATAGGTATCGATAAAAAGTAGCTTAAGTCCTTCCCCGGGATGCTATCTATCTCCTTGCCAAATTGTATCGAAATCTATTCAGTGGTTTAGGCGTGAAAAGGTAACATACAGACAGACAGACAGAGTTACTTTCGAATTTATAATATTAGTAGGGATTATATAGTATGGCCTTTGCCCCGACGCGGCGCCGTGGGCCAATAATAACCTGGTGTTATTAATAACAATGGTGCTGTTGTTTATACAAAAGTATTATATTTCAATCGTTTTTTTGGAAGCAAGCCCAAAATAATATCTATAAATATGGCCCAAAGACTCCTTAATAGAAAATAATAAACGTAACAAGAAATTCTAAATCTCGAATTCAGGACTTTTTACAGAAATATCTGGGAGTTATAATAGATGAAACCCTATCTTTTAAAAAGCACATAGAAGCTTTAAGTAATAGAATGCGTAAGCTAATTTTCGTTTTCAAAAAACTACGTTATATTGCAGACCCAAAATTAATTAGGCGAGTTTACTTTGCTCTCTGTCAGTCAATTTTGACTTACTGCATTACCTCTTGGGGTGGAGCAGGTAAAAGTTTGCTACTACCTATCGAGAGAGCCCAAAGAGCAATTCTCAAGGTGTCTACTTGCCGCCCTTTCCTTTTTCCCACTAACCTACTCTATGAATCCTGTGAAGTACTAACAGCTCGACAGTTATTCATAATGAGCATTGTATTAAAACAACACGCAGCCCTCCCCTACAGCACTGAATTTACTAAAAAGAGACGGAAAGACATAGTTTGCCCTAGAAAAAGTACAAAACATGCTTTTGCAGCCAAATTTTTTGTCTTCCTAGGACCATTACTTTATAACAGACTAAATGCGAGAGCCAAAATTTATTCACTTAATTATAATAATTGTAAAAGAACTCTCAAAGAAGCTCTTCAAAGTATGTCCTATGACGATACAGAGAAATTATTAGTTGTACTTAAATAAAAATTGTATTTGTACTAATTAAGTTTAGCTAAGTTAGGTTTTGTAAGAATTAAGATTTTATATTTATTTTTTGTGTATTTACACCTTTTTACATACCTATTAGATGACTAGATTTTTATATTTAAGTATGTGATTATTTAGAAATACTATGCCTTGCCTCGCCTGAAACACAGGATGACCTAGTTCAGGCACATAACACTGTTTGATTTTTCGTAGATTTAAGCAAATTTGTATTTAGTGTTTACCTTTTTACCAGAATAAACTTTTATTTTTTTTTATTTTTTTTATTTTTTTTTTACAAATGTAAAAGACATTCGGAATGGCGGTATTTAGTCGCTGAAATTACGTTGCACTCAGTTTTCATATAATGTGGATTACGCTTCAATTGGTGTAGGTAATACGAATCCTAGCCAAATGAGCTAATTGACTCCCACGAAATAAATAGACAAAGCAATTGAAGTCATCTGATAAAGCCGTTTGGAAAACTATTACGCACACAAGCCATGGGGTCGAATAGTATGGTGGAGACTAACACAATTTCAACGTCCATGTTGTTCGAAAATGCACATGCACGGCACATCATCTAGTAATATCCAGACGATTACCCCACCCGAATTTATGAAAGGTATCTGACAATAATATGCTCACTCGTCAAAGGGTAAAAGCTTTGCAGTGCGTCTGATAGCTCATTGGAGCCAAATAATGAGGCGGTCTCCCCATCATATTTGTGATTGGCCAAATGTTCAAACTCAAAGAGGTACGGATTATGTATACAATGTTTCAATGAATGACATGTGATGACAGTTTTGTAATTACGGATCCAGTAGTCATAAAGCGAAATGATTAAACTCTCTCTAAATGTACGAGAATATTAGTTGTTGACATTGCCAATTTACCGGCCTGACAGGTTAGGTACTTACATCTGAATGATAATAATTATGGTTGGTAATACGGCTGACACCCCGATGCTCTGCGCGCACAAATAGTACTGTCACTCGTAGAGGTTCCTACCGTATTTTTCACACATCATCTGCCCCATTTTCCAACATAGTTGGGGTCGGCTTCCAGTCTAACCGGATGCAGCTGAATACCAGTATTTTACATGGAGCGACTGCCCATCTGACCTCCATAACCTATTAACTGGGTAATACGATAACCCATGGTAAGACTGGTTGTCAGACTTTCGGGCTTCTGACGACCCGTAGCGACTGTCAAAGATCCACAAATGACAGCCGGGACCAACGGCTTAACGTGCTTTTCGAGGCACGGAGGAGTCTCGGTATGTAAAGATGGTCACCCATCCACGGACCAACCCCGGCAAGCGTAGCTTAACCTGATGGATCAACCCGTGCGGCTGTTATTACGTAGCCACGAGCTCCTCGAATAGTATTTTTCACACAATTGAATAAATTATTTACAATTTAACAACATTCTAACATCTAAGTACTTACCATCGTAGTAACACTGCTCTTCCTTAGCACCAGCCAACCAGCTTAGAAACCAACTTAATAACTATATGCGCATAATTCGACAACCCTGTGCCATACGCGGAATTTTTTGCATAGTCGACAAGACAAACTCATACAGTATGCGAAGTGTTTCATATTGAATAAAATTTGCATGTGACGCCGTGTTAGGATCGTGCCAAAAGTATGTCCTCACATTAAGTAAGGTGACCTACGACCTCTGTTAGCGATTTGGAACCGGGCCAGGGCAGTCCACGTAAATTTTGTTTCCAGAGTTCAACATTAGGGGTGAGGGGTTAAAAAGTTAAATATGAACCTTGTTACACCCCCGTGACGGAGGTAAGTTATTAATTTACACGGCAGCTGAAGGTTAATCCGAGAATTTGTATCTTAACATGTGAATAAGCTTTGAGATAGATGTCAGTGGGTGTCACCCGACAGTATATTGGTATGAAGGGTTAAGACGCCCGGCTTACTACAAAATGACTGGATGATGTAAAGAATTTTGTGGGAGCAAATTAATAACGGTAGGTATGAAAGACTCATAAATATTTCAAAAGAATAATTATAATGCGCTCTCTACTGTTGTACAGAGCGCGTTTTCTGTTTCGAAGAAAAATTTGATTAAAGTACCATTCCTAGTAGAATTCGCTTCATTGATTTAAAAGCAACTTCCATATTCGAAACATCTTCATAAAACACAGCCAATCATAATTCGGAACATCCCACTTGTCGTAAATTTTATTCAGAACAGAATCCGAAAGGGAACACATAGTTTTACGACGATGAGCGATGGCTTACAATCTTAGATAAAAAGAGTTACACATAGTGATATCATAAAGTTGGCCTCATCCCGCGAACATAAACGGACAGCGGAAAATAAATCGAAAAAGCTATAAAACCTCAACGATCGGGCCGAAATATCGGTCGTAATAACAGCATTGTCGTTAAAACAGAGAAAGAAAAAAGCCATTGGCGGCGTTATCAAACCGAAAACTAATTCAAAGTTCTGTCATTGTTTGCCGTCGGGGAGCGGAGTGAAGGAATAAAAAGCATCTTGTCGCCAAACGATATCGAGTTTCTTGAAGCAATTAAGATAAAACTGACGACAAAAGCCGCTGGGTTGCTCAGAGGGCCTTTGTTATACCGCGTTGGTAATTAACGGGAGCTCGAGCTGCCCGCATGGCCGGCGACGCAGATTCCACCTACGAACCGACTCATTTGTAACTCGCCCAATTAAATTTGCCCTCTTTTTAAACTTTCGCATTATTCTGTACCGAAATACCTTCGAGTAAATACAAATAAATTAAGGTGTGTTTGCAGTTAAATGTGTTTTAAAGTTGGGAGTTCAGGGGTGGGTTTAATGTACGAATGGTGTTCATTTATTTGGAGAAATTATTATTAAACGAGAATTCATTTTTAGGTATCTTCTGTCGCAGGAGTAAGGAACCATATAACTACGACTTTTGTACAAAAGCAACAAAGAGGTAGGTAGATAAATAGCAAAGAGGTAAAAAAAATAAAAATATGCACAATGTGTTGTAATCCTCTGGTGTATATTCTATAAATATTATGCAACTTTTTTTTTATTTAAACTGCCGTCTAGTTTTGTATAATTGATTAATAAACATATTATTATTTACAGTAATTAAATAATATACATTAATAAACATCTACCACTACAATATAAAAAGGGGGGGGGGGGGGGGGAAATAATCACTACACATAATTTTCCAAACATTGTAACTACCGTGTCTAATATCATAGATTTTCGCTGTGCAAAAGAATAGCTCCATCCAACACATTTACGGCCAACGATGAAAAATGACAACACAACATTACTCGCGGCCTGAACCTAAATAATAGGAACAGTTAGACCCGCAATAAGCCCTACTGTAATCGTGGTAGTGATCTCTTACAGCATGAATAATATGAGGCAATTATATCAGATGACACTGTAAGCAGGAGACTGAAATGTATCGCGCGATTTACACATAAAATGTCGTTCACACTTGGTTTGGCACATGATCCAGACATGTTTTGCAACTTGTGTTAGTACATCACGTTCATTTTATTACTGTTTTTGCCTCGTTTCTAAATGAATTTCGAAACTTTGCTACGTTTAAAAAATAATATTTAAAACTTGCTTTCTTTAATTCACCGGCCTTGCGAGTCAGAGTCGCGCACGAAGGGTTCCGTACCATTATCTATAAAAACAGCAAAAAAATCACGTTTATTGTATGGGAGCCCCTTAAATATTTATTTTATTCTGTTTTTTAGAATCTGTTGTTATAGCGGCAACAGAAATACATCATCTGTGAAAATTTCAACTGTCTAACTATTACGACGGACGGACGGACAGCGGAGCCTTAGTAATAGGGTCCCGTAATCCCGTTTTACCCTTTGGGTACGGAACCCTAAAAAAGTACATTGAATCAAGGAACAGAGAATGCATATATGTTACCAAGAAACAAGCCACAGCTGAGTTTTACTAACGAATGTGATAACCATTCAATATTGTTTGTGTAATACGATTTTGGTCCAAAATCATCTACAAATACAACAATCTTTTCCAAACACACATTTCCCCGAAACATGCCGCGCAACATGTATCTCAACTTCTGCCGCAGTGTGCACAAAGCTTTAAACTGGCACACCAAAATGTTGCATTATACTGTAAACAATGTGGGTCTCGGACAAAAAGACACCCACTACAGTTAATGTGTAGTCATATGGCGGTGCTTAAAGTAAGAGCCGAATTGTGACGCCGCCAAACATTTTCCAAGCTATTTCAGGTACCTACCCGGAAGATATTTAGTGGTTATAGTAGTGTGTAAGTACGTGGCTATAGATTTTCAGTAAATAGGGTTTGTGTAACCTTGGGTGAACTGTAATATTGCTATTTTGGACTTTTAGGGGTATGAGGAACAGGGTGTAAACTTCACTCATCCACCATAGAAAAGGGAGGATCCTCCGACCAGCGAGGTGTTGTGACTGGCGGGCAACTGCCTAACGATTGATGTTGGATTCTTGTTTTCGCGCTGTAAACTCTAATTGCGCGATGCAGGATTTTTGTGACGTCAGGATTTTTATGTGACGTCAGGTCTTTGATGCGTAGTTCGCGTAATTCTTAGTTAATACAGTGCATAGCGTCTTCTGCTTCTCAATAATTTGGTTGCTGGTTTAAAACCTTAGCATTTTTTGTCCTTAATGTACTTTGTAAGCAAATCTAAAACATCACTTAATTAAAAATAATATAAAAGTAAATAAATGAACCACAATTAGGTATTTCTCCAAAAGATAAAAAAGATTAAGAATTGCCGTCAGTTTTGAAACGACGAAAATCCGCCTCGACGCCATTTTGTATTTTAATTGTTAACCATAAACAACAGTCGCCACATTTTTTTTGTTATAATATAAATGTGTTCACTTTAATATTTTCTGGTTTGCTGCCGTGGAGTCAAAATTACAGGACCCAGGTTGATCACCTCTGTACCCTAATTGCGTAATAAATAACGCTTTGGTTATGACAATACCACAACTAAATTGTTCCGTATCTTTGAAAACTCTGCTCGACTACTTGATATACGCATTACATAGTCAGAGGTGCAGGCTTCCTGGCCGGGTTGCGGGAAAGTCCGAAAGGGATACCGGGACCTTGGCAACAGGCAACTGAAGGAACACGGGTGGGTTTTAGTCAGTAAAAGTGTGACACGCCTTGCCGCTCCGCCTAGGGCGGGAGAAGTCATTGGATGATTTCAGGTGCAGGCTTACGCATATTTAGTACAGCAGTATCTGTTAGACAACAAAGCCTTAAGCAATTACTTAGACACATAATTAAGTTAGTAGTTAGCTGTCATTCGCCTCTCGCCGATCGGCATACTTCGTTCGGCATCTACTTCCTCTCTTAATTATGTTCGAATCGAATCGGCATAATTATGGCTAAGCCGAGCGGCCTTTTGCCGAACATAAATCTGCAATATATACCTATTATTTTATTTTATTTTTCCGCCCGGCTGTGCAGTGTCATGCCGAGCCGAACATGTGTGTAGGACCCCTTACTTTCATTGCATTGCGTATATCAAGAGTGTGTGGGATCCTAAAATCGTGCTAAGTCTTTGTAAAAAAGTATGTGTTGCAATAATTTATGTATGTATATAAACTGTATGCACAACTAAAAAAATACTAGGTATACAAAGGCGGACTTATTTGCATGAGGCATTTTCTACCTATTTCTACAGTCAAATCAGCTATTCCCTACATTTTGTAGATCTAAGTGAACACAAATATGGAACAAGTATGGAACAGCTGATTTTTTTTTCGCGATTTCAAGTTTGGGATCTTAGAAAAAGTTGTTCAAAATGATGAGTACAATGACCCTATTCGGGTTTAGCATAAACAAAAATATCGCTTGAAGCTATTAGGTTTAATATTACCCTATAATCGAATTGACTTAGGAACTTCTATAATATTATCATCACGGATATCGGATATCTATGATTATCTTAGACTACTTTCCGATGTCTGAATTTTGAAACTAATATTATAAATGTGAAAGTGAGTTTTTTTGTTTGTTACGCTTTCACGCTGAAACCGCTGAACGACTTTGGATGAAATTTGGTATATGGGTAGACCATGACCTAGGTTAGGACATAAGGTACGACTACTTATCTCGATATTCCCTCGGGATCGAGACTCATGCGGGTGAAATGGCGGGCCATAACTAGTTGAGAAATAAATAATCTAGTTCTTTATCTTTGTCCCTCGTTTAGCATAAAATATCAATCTTTTTTGTTCACTCAAGAAATAAATTTAAACCAAATAGTAATTAAAATATTTTATCGAAAACTTTTTGATAGAATTGGCTACGAATAAAATGATGTAGGTTATAGGTAATGTAAATATTTTAAAATTCTTAACATCATGACATCTCCCCGAAGGTTAGACAGAGGTGCTATAGTACCTTCACCCACATTTCATATAGGGGGCGAGTCTATTGCAATATATTATATTATATTATTCTTTTTTTTTTTGGTTGGTATATTGGCGTGTGCTAGCTGACATATGGCTAATTAGATTTATGTTTTATGTTGCGTAATGTAAATGATTTTGCAAACTTTTGTATAGAATCAAATTTTTCTAACTGAACAGACAGCTGTTCTGCTGGGGAGTTTGTTGCGCCACTTCTTCTTCCCAGCTAAAGCACTAGGAAGTGGTTAAGGGTGGGCGTTTTGGGGGGACTGTCTTATGTAATTTTGACGTTCGAAAAGTGCTGATTCTCAGCCTAGTTTGAATAAATGACTTTTGATTTTGATTTGAATCAACAGGGCACAAATCCAGACTCCGGGCTACTACTGAGAAATCCTAATCCTGACTAATATTATAAATGCGAAAGTGAGTTTTTTTGTTTGTAACGCTTTCACGCTAAAACGGCTGAACGGATTTGGATGAAATTTGGCACAGGGGTAGACCATGAACTGGAATAGGACATATGATACTTTTTATCCCGATATCCCCGCGGGATTGAGACTTACGCGGGTAAAACCGCGGGCGCAGCTAGTTCCTGATAAAAGACCCAATAACACTTTGCCCGACCTGGGAATTGACCCTAGGACCACACGCTCAGCAGTAGACCAACCAGGCAGTTAAAACACGTATTATATTGTATGCTGCAGAGAGGAAACAGCTGCAAACTCGTACCAACAAATCATACTGTTTTACTTCAAAATAATATTCACAGATACTTGTTAACATTCCCGGTTAAAATAACATCTAAAAAATACATTCTGTAACTTTTTGCGTCTATTATTTACTTTCGGTTCGCCTGCGGTATCTCCGCAATAAGTTCGGTACAATGAGTTTAACTTCCAACAGGTAGATAAATATTATATACAAGTATGTAGGTGTGTATGGTACACTTTTAGAAGAACCTTGGAGTTTTCTCCCTGTATTTTGATAAGAAACGAAACGGAAGCGAAACCGGAATGGACATGATTGTGTTTGTACTTATAAACTATTAGCCGTTGCCCGTGACTTTGTCGCGATCCAGGATGAAATCCAGCTTATGTCCTTCTCCGGGTCATGCTCTACCCATGTGCCAAATTTCATCCAAATCCGTTCAGCCGTTTTGGCGTGAAAGCGTAATAAACAAACAAACTCACTTTCGCATTTATTATATTATTTGGGAAGTTAGAATTATACACATAAACCTTCCGGAATAAATTCTCTAAGCGATGGTGAAAACCACATCAAAATCTGTTGTGTGATTTAGAACAACGCGGTCATACAGACAAACACGAAAAACGACTTTCCTTTATAATAGTACTAGCTTTCGCCCGCGGCTTCGCACGCGCGGTATGTCGATAAAAAGTAGCCTATGTCCTTTCCCAGGGTGCCATCTATCTCCTTGCCAAATTTTGTCGAATTCCGTTCAGTGGTTTAGGCGTGAATAGATAACATACAGACAGACTGACAGACCGACAGACAGAGTTACTTTCGAATTTATAATATTAGTATGGATAGATATATGTAGATGTAAGAACAAAGATTGCCTTGTTGGTCTGATGAGCGCGAGCTCGACTGTTGAGCGTGAGGACCTTTATCGGGAAATTCTCAGAAGCTGTACGGAATCTGAATTTATGCCCGGGCTCGCGTGGAAAACATAACAAAGGTACTGTTCAAGCCAACACATTCAAATATGCCGCCGCGGTGGTTTATTGCGCCGCCGGCGACGCACATACAATACGCAAGCGCGCCGCGATCGAAGCGAGCGCCACCAGAAGGCCTAGACAAGTGACAATCGCTTCAAAAGCGTTTCGTATTTCTACAACGACTTTCAACAGGATTGACATGAGCTTTTCGATAGCTTATGTCAGTCCTATACATTTTTGCCTTTTCCATCATCGTTATCGCTGATAGAATGTCACTTTGTCTAGGGCCTCAGCACTAGTTGGAATGTAGCGACACACCGCGCCACTGCGCTCAACATCTTTTCTATGGCGCGTTGCTCCACGGCGGGCGTTGCTCTGTAATCTGTTATCTTCATGTAAACTGTACAACATTACAAATAATAATCAGCTGCATTTCAAGTTTTATTTGAAAATACACTATCTCAAACAGGTACCTTACTGCGGTAATGTTCTTCTGTGGACACACACACGCACATGTATTGAAGGCTTAGGTAAGTATGTGGTGGTAATACATCATCATGTAATATTATATACTGCCGACACCTTTGTGGAAAACAAGCGTGATTTTATGTTACGTTATGAACACAAAACGTTTACCAAACCCATTATTTTGGTATAAATGTCACCTAGTAGGGCCATTCTACCCTATTCATTCTATAAAACAGATCTTTGTTGAAAATCTTTTTCGCTATCAAAGTGAGATATCTCTTTGTAATCTCCGTGAATAATATTGGATTAACAAGACTTTGTTACTAATCCAGTTCCTTGGGCCGAATCCCTTTTATCCTATTGCTTGGCTCCAGCCGACCCAGTTATCCGTTCCCGAAGGTTAATTTAGAGACATCTTTTATCTTTAAAAAAACGTTTGTCAATAATGAGCGTCTGTTTTGTTCGTGTTTTTGTTCAGACGCATTCATTCCACGAGTTGCGGCCGCCATGTTGGACGAACTTTTTAGAATAAACGGAGATGAGTTTTCGGAATATAGTTGACTCAAAACGTATGATTGTAAATTAGTTTTCACACACACGATACTGTAATTGCTTATGCCAGTGTTTTTCAACGTGTGCCAGTGTTTCTTTAGGGGAGTTGCATAAGGTTGGGAAAGATACTGCAGTAAAAAAAAAACAATAAAGTTTAAAAAGATTTATTAAGCAAAATGTTAACTAAAGGACATAATCATTTGTATCAAATAAACAAAAAATCGCGGCATCGGCCGTGATTGTACTTATGCGTGTAAATTGCGTTATACAGTGGCGACGCATTTGATGTAAAAAAATGAGTTAAAAAAGGTACTTAATTATGTATTTATCCGAACCCTAAATTATGAAAGTGAATAAATATATTGGATTGAATATTTGACACATAATAATAATAAAAACATGAAAAAAAAGCAACGGGTCGCGAAATATTTCTTCATCTTAAAGGGGCCGTGTCATGAAAAAGGTTGAAAAACACTGGCCTATGCGAAAATGTTTCTAGTTGGCAATTCCGAACATAAAATGTAGATACAAGGACACCAAAAAGCTTATTGCGACTCTCTAATAGCTAGTAGGTACTGACATCGGTACACCCGTATTAACACATACCACCCAGCCATTTAATTCAAATCTATGTACATGTACATAAAGTCTGTTATTGCCCGAACAATCTGCGTACCAGCCTATAAAGATGTTCACACACTGCCAACTCGTAGAGGGATTTTGTATTAAAACATTATGACAAAATTATAGCACACACTTGGGGAAAGCGAGAGCTTAAAATGCTCGGGACGTGACATTTTAGTTCCAGCCCGTACTAACGACGAGTATTTGACTCTACCTAAACGACACACTAAAGTTACACTCCGTACCAAGCTACGAAATTATTTTATGTCGAAAGAGTTTTGCACTGAAAAGTGCTTTGTGAAAGGGTATTTACTGTTACGTTCTTTGAATGTATTGAAATATGTCATAAGCGCGTGCTGAAAAACGATGAAACCAACTCTTATCTTTATTGTAAATGTCATTTGAGAACAATCCGTAGGAGAGCCATAATAGATGGCCGATGTGATGGCCGTAGCGTTGGACGACCTGGTGAAGGCCACGGGAATCCGCTGGATGCGAGAAGCACCGGTCGAAGTGGCGGTGCTTGGCGGAGGCGTATGTCCTGCAGTGGACGTCTTACTGGTGAAATGATGATGATGAATAATCCTATTGAATATTTATTTCATGATTAACGTAAAGGAGTTGCGTTACCTTATAAAAGTTTTGCCTGTCACTGTTTAAAAGTAACTTAATGGCATTATGACGTTAATTTTAAAGCTCTTTGAAATTCCTTAAATCCCCACAATAGAAGGACAAACATTTCTTTTCATGTTTTTTTTCGCATGAAAACCGCAAACAAAATGTGTCTAATCTAAATACCAACGAAATTCATGTATTTGAGTTCTTTTTAGTATGTGGGGTATGTGTAATACTAGCATGTGTAGGCCACACCGCATGTCTGTGGTAACACTTTGTCCTTGAGCTGACCTGAGTGCGGAGTTTCAATAGAATGCGAGACTGGTTTTCTAAATTACATAATAACATAACATAACTGACTGCCTCGTTGGTTTAGTTGTTGCAACTGCTGAGAATGAGGTCCTGGGTTCGATCCCCGGGTCGGGCAAAGTGTTATTGGGTTTTTAATCAGGCATTTCTCAGTAGCAGCCTGAGGTCTGGATGTGTGCCCGGTTGATGGCAATAGGCTCGCCTCCTATTACATGAGACTTAGGCAGAGGTGTACCTATAGTATACCGACCCACATTTTGCTAGTTATGGCAAAGTCCCATGTAATAGGGGGCGAGCCTATCAACCGGGCACAAATCCGGACTCCGGACTGCTACTGAGAAATTCCTGATGAAAAAACCCAAACATACTTTGCTTTCTAAATTATTTGTCTTCTACATAAATAAGCAATTGAGAAAAAAAAAATATAAATGGGTCATGTAGGTGCAAAGGCAGCACATCCTAAATCCAATGATTACATTGAACTTTGAATGAAGTCTGTCAATGTAAAATCAATTTAATTGTTTGACTTAATAAGTTAATAGCAAAAATAGCAACATCTCATAAAAAATAACTGTTGAAAATCATAGGCTTGCAGCAAAAACAGCGATATCCAATAGAAACCAAAAATTTTAAATAACGCTCATTAACAAACTGTACAAGACAAAGTAAAGAAATACAAATAAAAAATCTGCTGATCAAAAACGCAGACAAATTAAAGAACGCTCAAATCCATCCAGCTTGCCAATACACAATTCTTTTAAAACTGTATTCTCAACAGACGGCACGTGACCTAACCAGTTTTTAAGGCTTATTCACCATTCAACGAGATAACAAGGAATTTTGACATTTCAGTTGTTAGCAGAATGTCCTCTGTAGTTCTCATTCCGCTTTACCCGTCATTAAAGTGGATCCCAAGCATCTGCTCAGCTTTTAATTTTCTGAATGTCTGTAAAACAAACTGCCTCTCCCAAGGGATATGAAAGTAAATGAAACACTGATGGCTCCTTAAATATGCCAAGTTTAGCGTTGATCGTTAATTTCCTTGGAGAATCTTGAGTACTGAATGGCGTCAGGGAATTAATACGGAAAAACTTTGCATTTCGACTTATCTTTGAAGAATTGTTTATTGCTCTTTAGCAAGTGAAGTGCTTCGCGCGTTATTATTCTAAACTGCAGTACCGTTCTTGCTATTCTCTTGTCGTAACTTCAGGGAATTATTCATCTAATTAAAGTCTCGTAAAGTTGCCAAACGAAGCGTTTATAACGTAATTTCGTGTCTTCATTAATGGAATATACCGTCTCCATAGTCCACAAAGTCAGTTCAAATAGTCTGTTTCATATTTATGTTAGTTACCTCGTTCAACTTTATTTTCTCTCTAAAAACCGATATTCACAAAAGATTGTTGTCCCACTTAGGTACACACCTTTCCCTACTTTTATCAACTATCCGAAAATCCGAAATGATGACAGGAAATTACTCTTAAGTCTTAAAACTTTACTATTTTCCACACAAAAGGTTCCGGTCTCGGGAGGTTTTGTCGCGCTAACGCTAAAAGATTCAGAAGTTTTCTATATACGGTGATCCTCGAATCTGGCTTAGTTGGGAATCGATTTGAACACGAATTTGCTTTCCGACAACATTATATGAAAAAAATATTCCGTTTTATCTCCTGTATCATTAATTATTGTTTCATCATCTACTATTTTTATCATCTACTAATTAACTGCTAGTTATTATTTGTGTATCATCATTTTATCGCTATCAAATTGTGACTTGCACCCTTCTGCTAAAGAATCATCTAATACAGTGTCGGGGGCGGTGGGACACGATAGTATATTGTGTGGCGATTACGTCACGCTCTTTAGGGACGAGCTCGTTACTGCGAATTGTTACATCTTACTTTAGTGCTGTAAGCGTTATTAGTGTTTACTATTTATTGGTGTGTCGTGGAGCTCGGAGATAGTTCCTTGCCGGATTTGCTTTTTTCTTTCCTTGATTTTTTGCCTGAAATATTCGATATAAGTAGACTTTGCTTCTTGTTGTGTCAAAAGTTTTTGATTGTTTCTGGCTGTGATAAATTAAAAGTAGTAGGTAGTAGATATACAATCATATTTTCGAAATTGAAATTTTATCAGTGAATCTATAGTCATTAAGCATGAATAATGTTTGAATTGTAAGTTTTTACCGTTTTTCATCATCTGCCTAGCCTTTTCCCAACTATGTTGGGGTCGGCTCCCAGTCCAACTGGATGCAGCTGAATACCAGCATTTTTTTTTACCGTTTTTATAACTTAATTTTTTACCGTTTTTATAACTTAATTTTAGTTTATACCAAGCGAAACCGTCGCTTATCTTAATTATTATGTTTTTTCTCATAGGAGTGAATAATTGTATTATTTTTGAGCGTTTTTTAAACCGTAAATCGTTTATCCATTATTACCTAAATATTTCTGCTTTGCATGTTAACATTCAAATAAGCCCCAAAAACCCGCTAAACGCTAAACCCAGAACTGAAACAAGTGAGCCTCCCCAAAAATTCGAGTTCCTTTCTTTCCTTCAAATATCCGGGTCAGCCATTGTTCCTTTGTCACCGCACCGGACATTCTTCAGACAAACTTAACTTTGCATTCAGTGCAGGCCTTAGTGCACTGTTGAAACAGTCAAACTCCACTGTTCTGACTGCACTATGCTATTGCAAAGAAGCACAAAAGATATCTGACGTTCGCTGGAATTCTCTCCTGTTTTTCGTTTGTTGCTCTCTTGGACCCGGTAAGGTATTGACCAGGAATGAGTAATCTTTTTGATGGATTCGCGCCTGACTCTTTATTAAAAGTTGAAACGATAGAATTGTTTAGTGGTAGGGTTCTTACTTTGATTAATAGTTTTAAGTGCATGGGCTGTATTTTTTAAGTGCATAGTTTGTTTTTACCCGACTTTTGTTGACGAAAAATTTATCTATATGTATGGTCTATCCACAATCAACATTTCGTAATACGGTTCGAATAACGATTCGAACGATTGGATGATTATTACAACCGTTCTGCCTAAACTGGCTCACACTTCTAGGGAGTTTCCGAAAAAGGGGCTCATAAACTGAGTCATATTCGATTGCAGCTTTCAATATCTGATGATAACATAATACCTTAAACATAAGCCTTCTTACAAAAGTTTAGGTATTACGAGTGACATCCCAATTCAGAGATAGTGATCATAGTGACCAAACGTAGGAACTAAGTGCATGCTATTCCGGTACTGTCTCGTGTCGGGTCGTCGAGCTCTCCAAAATAGGGTTACGCGATGCCTGATGCAAGTGCTTGCTATATGTCATGAGAGGTCAACTCAAGCTATTTTCTCAAAATACCGGCATTGCTCTGAATTGCCTTACATAATATCACGCCTGAAATACCCAATGATATGGCTAATAGAGAAGTATGGAAGTTAAAGAACGTGTTGCGCCGACCCCAAATAAATTGGGACAAGCACAGGAGAACGAATTATGATGACGCTTGAAATACCCTAAGGGTTGGGCAGAAGTCTACCTATTATAGTACACTCACATTTTTCGCCAGTTACGTTTAAGTCTTATGTAATAAGGGGCGAGCCTATTGCCATCAACCGGGCACAAATCCAGTCTCTGGGCTGCTACTATGAAATTCCTGATAGAAAAACCCCACAACACTTTGCCCAACCTGGGAGGAACCAGAGGCCCTAGACAAGATGACATTCTATCAGCGATAACGATGATGGAAAAGGCAAAAATGTATAGGATTGACATAAGCTATCGAAAAGCTTATGTCAATCGCGTTGAAAGTCGTTGTGGAAATACGAAATGCTTTCGAAGCGATTGTCACTTGTTTAGATCCTCAGGAACACGTGGTAAAGACATAAAATTCAATGCCATTTCAGCACTCTTCATCAGTCGGACAAGTGGTCATTGCGCCATTAATTTAATCAAAGCAGATAAAATATTCGCTGTTATTCGATTATCCATTGTTTGGAAAACAAAGAAGGTTTAGTTAGGTATATACTTTTTTTTTACTACAACAAATTGACCTTTATACTTAAGTTCGCGTGTTATAGTACTAGCACGCTTCACGGAAAGTAATTAAGTTTACTTTTACATTTACTCTTTGTGGAACTAAAGTGAATGATACTCCCACACATAATTATTGTATTACTTAACCTATAAAGGCACATGTTTTATTCAAATTGACGTGGTATTAAAGTCATAACTATAGTGCATTAAAAGTCAGGTCGTTAGTAAATTTTTCTCAAACATGCTTGGAAATTTGAGCATTATTTTGACGTCCTTCGTTGAGATAAATCGATATTGTGTACTGTGAAAAAACAAGTAACGATGCGGCCGGCAATGTTACTATGAAAACCATATCTGTCGTGTTTAGCGGCCAAATAAATTACTACGAAAACCCACAGCTGTCGTGTTAATTAAAAATGGAACAAATTTTTTACTTCAACACATGGCAACTAAGGAAACTAACTAGGTAACTTATCAAAGATTATATTTAAATTTCAATTTGGCTTGCAAATAGAGCTGTAGAAACCAATTAACTTATTGGCGCGTGAAAAATTATCGTTGTCTGTCATTGATTCTGGAATTTATTATTAATTTACTGTTTGAATTTCCCTGCATTATTTGAGAAAAGTACTAGACAAGCCTTGGCCGCAACCAGGCATTAATGGTCGATCGCGAAAATATATACGTAAGGCCGAGTGAGTACGCCAGTTGCAGGCCGCGACAGTAATGTACTATTTTATGCATATTTAAGCTTGCTGACTAAAGTTGGTGGCATAAAAACATCACTATAGGCTATTTTATATATATTTTTTCTTACCCATTGGCAGCTTTTACCTATCCTTATTTTATTTCAAGAATTGTCTCCATATTTTTTTTTATTTATTTAAAGAGCTTTGTTGTTTAGCGACCACATCGTCCAGTTTCCATACATTTCGCTTCACGTTCATAGATTAACTAAATTCAATCTACTTACTAATTTATTTGAAAATGCTTTAAAAATAAACCGAATAAAAGGAAAGTAGATACCAATTTCCAATCCAAACCCTCTAAATCCGGACTTTTGACTAAATAAAATAATTTATCAAAGCTGGATCTGGCGGTCAAAGCCAGAATCACAGCTAAACGAAATAAGATCATTGTATTCCACATACGTACACCGACTAGTTAAAAATAAACGTTGATATAACAACAAACGAATAACCCATTCGTAACTCGAATTCTCTCAAGGGGCAAATTGAAAAATTCCTAAAATAAAAGCGGCTCGGAGAGCTAGAAAATCCTAGACAAGGGCCAGTCCGTGGCTCGGACATTAATCTTACCGTTCCGCACACGTCCCCGTTTGCTAAGTAACGTACGACTCGTCTCAGTTTTTCCGAAAGGGAAGATATAATATCGCATTAACAAGAGACAGATGGTAACATTACGCAGTATACCATTCCTCGGAGGACGTTTAAGTTGTGGGACACGTAAAGTGTTGCCATTTGTTCACTTGTAAGTTGTGTTTATTCTTTTTCTCTTCCGTATCCTTTTCGGTTGGTTATGAGTAATGGAGGGATAGAGGGCGACTGACGTGAACGGCGGCCCTTGACGTGAAATACGCTCACAATGCGACAGGGATTGTTGCACTCCATTGTGGGATTTCTCTTTGGGGACGTTACACGCGTGCCATTAGACATTATGATCGTGATCTCTTAATTGTATTATGTTCTTCTTTTGTGCGTTGTGTGCGTTGAAAAGAAAAAGAGTGTATATTGTGACACACTCTTATAAAACACACGTGTTATAAATGAATGGCGAACGTTTTTTACCGACTTCAAAAAAAGAGGAGGTACTACGTTCGGATGATTGTTTTTTTATTTTTATTTTTTATGTATGTTCACCGATTACTCCGCCGTTTGTGAACCGATTTAAAAAAATCTTTTTTAGTTCAAAAGGGTATACTCCCGAGATGGTCCCATATAAATTTTATTAAGTTTGCTTGCGTAGTTTTTGAGCTAGCTTCAATGTTACGTATTTTTCCCACAGTCTATGTAGACGATATAATTATTAGACTCCTTCACTGTTATTTACATAGCAGGTAGTAACTTGTGTGGGGTAGGTACCACCACTTACACACCACCATTTTTTTGTAAAAAGTTTTTAGTTTAGTTAGAAACAAATAAAATGAAAAAAACTTGCTAATCTATGACACTTGTTCTGCTATATCTAAAACTAACATCCATTTCGAACAGTGTTGATTTTGACATTCATAAAACAGTCAGGATTTTGTACCATCCGGATTGTATGTTTATTTTTGCTTTTTATGTGTTACAATCACAGCCTAGCCACGGCTCGCATTTCGGATTTAATTTATTTAGATGATATTTTTTTAAATTCCTAAAGTTTTGTTTACACATCTCGAAACGAACACATGCAGCAAAAGCTTGGATATGACAAATAAATGTTCACGACCTCGCATTAGATGCTGGATTTCTATTTCGGTCAACAGATTTTGTATAAAAATAAATATTTCATGTTCATTTTGAATTCTGTTAAAACTGTAATACGCCACTTGTTAAAATCTTTAATATTGGAAGGACTGATTTATTTTAGTTTTTTATAAAAAATTGGCAACGTTGCGCCAAAAAATCTGAACGTGTTATCGAAAATTTTGAGAAAGCTGCCAATAAAATAAGTCAGAAAAATAATTGAAACTAGGTATTGGAAAAATTGGAGCCGAACTGTGAACACATTGCCCGAAATCCGGCCTTGTTCCAATAATGCGCACTACACATTGATTAGGATCCGGCCCGAGTAGAAACAGAGAGCGAATTAAATAAAAACGCGTAATAAAAAGTTTATCTTAGTATGGACCTAATGCTATTCCGGGAGAGGGTTTTAACCCTGAAGACGCTGACGATATCCATTACCATTCAGTAGTAACCCCAATAAGAATAAAGAAGCTCGAAAAATAAAAGACTGGGTAATTGAATCCCCATAATGGCATGGGTAGTGAAATATATGTAGATTACGGTATTCGGATGCGAGAACATTGGGCGCTATACTGAGATTTTACACTTCGCCGATAGCTGCCAATCCCTCTAATATTATTATGGTAATACGGCCAATTTCAATAAAAGCGTTCGTCGCAAAAGACATTTTCTTTTAGACGCTATGTATAAATCCTGTAGACATGTGCCGGTTCTGCAGACATGGGTCTGAATTTGTAGCTCATATCGTTTCACGGTTTCGGGTACCGTATCTTAAATGGACCGAGAAATTAATTGGTGGAATATGTTTTCGCTGATGTTGGTACCGGGCACTTATTTCTTTGTGTTCGCGCTCGTTTCACCTTTCCAGATAAACACAATTCACGATGTATATTTACATAATAATTATAGATTGGAATTGAGTTCGATCGAATACGAAATTGAAAACAAATCTACATACGTAGTATAAACATTTCTGATAGAAGTTTGTTGTGATAATTGTTTAAAATAATTTTACATACATATTATACATAAAATCACACCTTCCCATTGGGGTAGGCAGAACCTACAGAACGCCACCTGCTACGATACTTACATACTCATCTTGCTTATTTAAAAAATTAATATAATTTATTTAAATAAAATAGTTGTTTGGATAATGAAAATAATTTGTAGCTATTGCGTTTTTGTAACGGTGGGTACACATATGGGAAAAGTAACATGAAATATACGTTACGTTTCACTTAATTATGTAGGTATGTGTACCCACCCTTAAGTTCACTTCAAATGACTTCAAACTACACTCAGTGATCGCACACAAATCGAACGCGACCTCATTTGTTTTAAAAATAAATCAGGTCCGCCATGAATTATTTTTAAAACAAATGAGTTCGTGTTTGATAATGTTCGAATTTCGAAGTGATGTTTAGAGAAAATACCACTGAATATTCAATACAAAATGAGTTAACAAACGTACTTTTAAATTCCTTCAAAGAAATTAAATTAAACTTAAAATTAGCTTCTTTGAAGTAAACAACGTAAAGTTCTCAAGGAAACATAAAGAGGGGTAGTTAATAAAGTGTTTATTGCCGGCGGCTCCATATCGCGTGTCGCGTACTGCGATACGTCCCTCGAGGCTCGTACCGCATTGGAGTCACTTCCAGTTTTAATCTAATTATCTTTGATGGTGCGATTAGTGGCTTTGATTGTCAAGGAATATTTGTTTCAAAGTAATTTACAATTATTTAATTATGAATTTATTACTTTTTTGAGACATAACCATGATCCATGGTTATAAAATTAAATTAAATATAGTTTCCAAACGTGTTTTTTTTTATTCGCCTGCTAATTTCGGTACACTAATCATAATTTTTTATAATCAAGAAGTTCAACGACCAATTTGCCAACATAAAAAAAAAACTATTTCAATAACGGGATAAAACCTCATTCGACTGAACTATTCATGTATTCAGCAAAATATTTGAAATGGGTCATTAAAGGAATGACCCATTTCGGTATGATTGAGTTTCCAAATAATCAAATAGGTATACAGGGTTCAAATTAAATTAGCTAGCGAAACTACGGATACATGATGGGTATCGATATCTAAACACGATTAAAAATAAACATGATTTTATATTAAATACAATAGACGTATAATAGATATATTGAGTAAACAATTTCGCTTAACTATTCCTCGAGAGTCATAAAAACCCTGTATGTAATCGACACGTGTCGACCTCTCAACTAGGCAAACTCCGTTCAATCTGTGGAGTTATGCTAGCTAATTTTATTTGACCCGGTATCAACGAGATCCTTACATGCACCGCCTGCACGTAATGGGAGTAGATATAGATTTCTTGCTTACACCTAATGTAAACTAGTGATAATAAAGATTATGGTGGTAATGGATCGAACAATACTGGAAAAAAATGGTTCGTAAAAATTCCGAAAAGAAATTGATAATAAAATGATCATACAAAGAAATCTTTATAGGAACACAAAGCTATCATAGAAAGACGTAGTCGCCTGCTACGGCGTAGCACTCGTAGGCACGGCATGCGGTGTAGCTTGGTATGTGGCGTAGCTTGGCTGGCGCACAGCGTCGCATTGTAAGACGCGCGCTTTTTAGCAGCGCGTGTAAAATTCTATTATTTTATTTAAATTATTATAGAAAAATAGGTTTAACGAATTTAACTTTTTTTCCACATTTATTTTTCTTTCTACATTGCTTGATGGGTTTGATACATATGCATATTCTTAGCACTTAATTCTTGTTAAAAAGAACATTGACAATACTTGGACATTAAAACTTTACTGTTGTTACATTTGAAATTATAACTGCCACAGGAAATAAAATAATAATACGAAATACAACCGGCCCACTTACCAGCGGAAGTCTTCAGTCATTTAAGGAAATGGTTTCCCGAGAAAGCTTCTGTATCTGACATCTGACCTGCTTATATTGTATCGAAATATATTAAAGCTGACACTCAATGACCAGCTGTTTGTTTTACTACTTTATTATAATTTTATTTATTTACATATTATCGTCATCATATTTTTCTTTTATCATATCGCACCCCTAGATAAAAAGTATACAGGGCCAAATGAAATAAGATAAAGCTAAAACAAAAAAATTGATTTTCTACCTCATATTTCAAGTAACTACGGGGTCAACGACCGCAAGTAGTAAAGTGTTACCGCCTTACTAATAAACGTTGTATAGCGCCTGTATAGTTACACAACGTTTTGTCTTCTTCTTTCAAAAGTAATTTGACTTTTGAAAGAAGAAGACAAAGCGTTGTGTAACTATACAGGCGCTATACAACGTTTATTAGTAAGGCGGTTAAAGTTTATTATGCTAAAAAACTAACGCCAATAGTAAGTTTTTTTTACTATCAGCGTTATTTTTTAGTTTAGATATCAATAGGTACCCATCATGTCTGCGAAGTTTCGTTAGTTAATTTATTTTGTTGCTTTATATTACCAAGACATAATTTAGCCAGTTCTGTAATAGGAACTGAGTAGCGGACTTAAATTTTGAAAAACGGATATCTTCTGCTTCTCAATTTTGAATGAAACATTCAAATTAAATCGTGTAAACATAATAGTTATTTGTTATGCAAGGCTGCAAAGTTGTTTTTTGGCGCAAGTACTATTAAAAACCCGTAATATTTGAAAAACGGATATAAAGAAAGAAAGAAAGAAAAATATTTTATTTGGGACGCGCACAGGAAATATAATAAAAAAAAACATTAAAACTAACAAAATCAATTCTCAATTCTCAATTCTTTATTGCGTACCATAATGTATACAGTTGGTGGGAAAAACAGTTACATCAGTCTCAAAAACAAGTAATAAGATAAAATAACGTGAAACAGGAAAAAACCTGTGCGAGGCCAAAAAGGCAAAGGTGATATCTTTTGCTTCCCAATTTTGCATGAGAAATCCAAATTAAATCTTGTAAACATAAAAAGTAATCATTCGATCATTTCCTTTATTTATACGGTCTTCAATCATAGTAATTGAACCATGCCCTATCATTTCACATTAGTACCATCCAGTGAGATTAATAGATTTATTCATTATGGTCGATGTTCCTATGTAACTTACCTAAATCTATTAACCAACTAAACAGTACCATCCTAGATTCTAAGTTCAGGTGGAAACATTCAAACAGTCTACGTACGCAGTGATGCAAGTATTTCAAACTGGTCTGTCTGTATGTAAACTTCATTAATTCAGTCAGTGATCACGGCGTATTGCTCGGCAATTTACTTACCTATCTACGTGTTGCGCGTACTACGCTAAAGATGTATTTATAATGTCACCGTATGATTATGAACATCTTTAGTTTATAATCTATCTAGCGAGATTATAAATTATCGAAAAGTTGCGAATTGTTACAATATAACGCGTTCGTTTTCGGTAGTTTATAATCTATCAATGTCAAATCGTCAAATTGTGAATGAACCTGTACTTTTCGACAGGTTTACGGGGTTACAAAATAACGGTGCTCACAGATTATATCGACAAGAATTAATTCGATTGTCTACAATTTGACTTCCATAATGTGTAGTTACAATAAAGTACCCAATATGTAATCATGTTTCATGACTACACATTCATACAATATTTTAGGACATGGATTTATATCATTAATTTAATTCTGGGTGATGTATAAAAATCGCAAATGGATTGTCGAATTAACAACGAAAAACAGTTTTGTAATGATTTTAATTTTTATTTAAATATATAATTATGTTAACACACACATCAGATTACAGTCGTCAGACGATTCCGAGTATTCTGTTTCGCATTCGAAACTGGAATGACAGAATTGGCAGCGTCAGCGTGAACTTATTTAAAAATGGCGGCCCAAATGTCGCGACGCGCGAAAACGCGACTGACGCATTGACGTCAGTCGCGTCAACAAAGTACATTATACTATACTAAAAGTCGCGTTCCAGTACCACAAAACATTAGACGTCAGCGCTAAAATATAACCCGACTAAATGAAATTGCTCGTTAGTTACGTATTACACATGTATATTACTTTGAGTTGATTGAATTTGGGATTATTTGTTGTTGATTGAATTGTCGCTACGTAACATAGTAGAAGTTCTTTATTTACAAAATTGATAGCTTCTCGTGACGTAGACTTTTGCCAGCAGGAACGCAACCTTTAGAAAACAATGTAGTTCCTAACTTCTTAAAATCCGTAACGCATATTATGCAATTATCATCCTTACATCCCATAAAGGTTTACGGCTAAGCACCCATAAATATCAGCTGAAAACCCATTGAAAGTACTTTACAATAATGAGCTTAGTAGGCTATACTTCCAGTTTTAAACAAGCACCTATTTTAGTTGAACGTGCTGCCGCATAAAAAGCTTTTGCAGCATTGCTACCGATTTCAATATTTGCATTCCATTTCTGGGTTTGAATTTCACCGTACGGTTCGAAGGCAATCCTTGGCAATTCCTAGCAAGTTTCTTATTGTTTCGCTCGTCTTTTGTAGGTACAGTTATTATGTATTGCGTACATTTGTATAGTTTACGTACAACTTGCAGCTGGGTTGCTGCTTAATTTAATATCTTTGTTTATTGTTAGCGTTGGTAAATAAATTCAAGTTCTGTGTGTAGTGTTTTGTTTTAATTGTATTTGTTGTTCTTGTGTTTGCATGGTGTTGGGCTCAAGTTACAGTAAACATTGCGTCTAAAATTATGACCTTATTATTGTTGACCCTACCATCCAGTGCAGTGCCTTGAACGGCTCCGTATAAATGCTGTAATAACCAGACTCGGTAAAAAGGTTTGTATTCTCAATAATGTTGTCGTTCGTTACACTGGAAACTGAGTACGCTCCGTCGCACCCCATCAGGTGCAAACAGAAAACAAGACAACATAAAAACAATAAAAAAGAAAGTCCAACTCCCTCGCGACACGACCACGGCCGTTAAAATCTTTTGTACATAATACTTGTTCTCAAATATGTATTAATATCCTTTGTGTCCATAAAAAAGGGTTGAACATTAATGAGTTTTGTCTCGTAGCCACGTCATGCGGTTACCCTATGCCACCCTGGGGAGGTCATTAAAAACTTCGCTTAGGTAGGATAATATGGCCGTGTAGACATTTAACGGGCAATGCCTGAAGATTTTTATACATTTTACAAGGTTATTTTAAGTGTAAACACTAACTATTTAATTTAGAATCACCAGGAGAGTCCTGTATGTATTTTCAGGAGGTCATGTTCAAGATTCGGCTTGAATACAGTAGATAAATATATTCGTAAATCAACGAGACGATAATAGGGACCTCGGGACCCTTCGGTCTAGTCTTTAGGACTACCTTAGCGGTCGGTTCGTAGTGATTTTGTGTATTAGAAAACCCTTTTATAACAGCTGACCTTTCTGCACCTTAGGTATGAAGCCGGAGAGTTTATAGCTTTTCTATTAGATGTAAAATTAAAATCTTCAGAAGTATTTATTTGGATAATTTTCTAATCTTCCCACGTGGGTAGGCAGAAGTTACAGAACGCAAATTTTATGTTGCTTGCACCATACTACTCGCGGCCTGAGTGAGAGCGAGACGGAGTGGGGTGCTGGCGGCTCTCAAGCCTCAAGGTAACTGCTTTTAACGGTAATTAAAAAAAAAAAACATAATACCTGATTTATAGTTAGTTCAGTTATTATGCAGTTTCATGATCTAATTTGAAGTATTTTTTGAATACCAGCGGTTTATAGTTCGGATTAGAGGTAACTTTGGATTTTTTTTCTATAGAGAAAATTGTATTTAATCGTGTTTTCGCCAAAAATAGTACCTAACATCAATCCTCAACTTATCATAATTATTTATTTCAAAATTTATGCTGCAGTATTTTCGGCATAGCGGAGCATCATGCTAAGCAATTTGAGCTAGGGTAGAGCCTTAAGGATATAACTTGTAGGTGGGCTTGTTTATTAACAACAATGTGTATTTAAGGGTTGAGCAGAAAGATCTTAGATGTGTAACAGTAGGTACTTTTGAAAGTCGAAACAATAATTAACAACAGTACCACAAACTGCTTCCATTCCGTGTTGGGTCCAACTCCACAGCTACACCTGTAATAAACCACGTAACAAGCACTTACAGAAATTTAAATCAAATTGAAACTTAAAACATCCGTTTCAGATCCGGAAACTTCAATGCGGATGCAAATACGGATCTCAAACGTTCCGTGGTCGTGACTGTGAATGCAGATGTCTGTTATATCCTCGGATTTCGAGTTATGTCGCGACGTACTTGAAATACGATTTTCAGAGGTATAGGACGTCGGAAACTGGGTTTAAGACTGCTTAATATGTTTTTTGAACTGAGACTACTTACTTAGTTTTTTTGTTTGATTTTGTTTTTTTATAACTTTTTGTTTCTTACGTCTTTTGTTTATAATTATTTAGATGTCTATCATATTCTCTAGGTGTAAAAAGGTATTTGAAAAGTTTCCAAATCCTTTTTTTTACAACTAAAACTAAATATTCGGTGTTACAATATTATTTATTGCATTTCATAATCAATATTTTAAACAGTTAGATAAGCCATATTTCATATTTCCATTCAGTAATACTGCCTAATTATTCAAAACAGTGAAATATTTGACATCTATTTGCGACGTTGCCCATTTTCAGCGTAAACGCTCTTTGCGCTGAACAGTGTCAAGTTTTTGTGGTAAGATCCAATATTAATCTACCTATCCTTTTCCCAACTATTCTGGGGCCAGCTTCCAGTCTAACCGGATGCAGCTGAATAACAATATTTTACAAGGAGCGACTGCCTATCTGACCTTCACAACCCAGTGTGTACTACAGGGTCTAAGGGTAAACACTCTTGTCATTCAAACTCGTAGTTGACTTAAATATAAAAATAAATGACCGAACACAACAAAAAATGTTAATGTTAAAAAAATTACATTGTAAATTATTTAAAATCAAATTATACAGGCTATAAGGGTAAACACTCATGTCATTCAAACCATGGGTAGCTGACTTAAATATGAAAATAAATTACCGAACACAACAAAAAAAAAACGTTATTTTCATTAAAAGATTTAAAAAAAGTTTCTATCCGACGCCGTGCTCTCTAGCAAAACAGCTGTCTGACTGAGGGAGGGGTCGCGCTTGCGGCCGGTCAGGTCACATCCAGCACCCCCGCCCGTGTTGAGACGCAAGTTCGTTGCCTTAGCGCATAGGGCAACGAACTTGCGTCTCTTGTGGTAAAAGGTAGATTAAAAAAAAAAGAAAAAAAAAGTTGTAATTTTCCATTGATTTTACGTTCTTTATATGAAACCAAACCACTGGTTGCAAGGATAACGGTGTTTACCCTAACAGCCTGTATAAATGGCTGAATAGTAATAATTTCTATAGTATTAATGATTTTTTAAAGTGAATTTCAATGTCATGTATTTCAATGCCATAATGTACTTTTTGTAAGTAAGTTTGCATTCCTTAGTTTTAAGCAGAACATGTTTGATCTAATATTTTAATAACACCTTGTACACCATGTGTTATGCAAATAAAAAAATATCTTATCTTATCTTAAAAAAATACGTTATTTTCATTAAAAGATTTTTAAAAGTTTCTATCCGACACCGTGCTCGCTAGCGAAACAGCTGACTGACAGAGGGAGGAGTCGCGCTCACGGCCGGTCAGGTCACATCCACACCCCCCCCCGTGTTGAGACGCAAGTTCGTTGCCCTAGCGCATAGGGCAACGAACTTGCGTCTCTTGTGGTAAAATGTAGATTTAAAAAAAGAAAAAAAAGTTGCAGTTTTCCATTGATTTTACGTTCTATAAATGAAACCAAACCACTGGTTTCAAGGATAACGGTGTTTACCCTAACACCCTGTATATGTAGCGCAATGATGAATTTTGTGTGACGCCATTGTGATGCGTAGTTTGCATGTGACGATGTAGATGCCGCCACAGTGCCGTAAAAACATTGTTAGACAATATCAAGGTGGCAAATAACGCGGTGTCATAGTTTTCTCCCGTCGTTAACTTTCCAGACTTGCTTATTACGAAACCCTTGTCAAGATAATAACCATTAAAAATGTATTAATTAACATACTGTAACTAAGACCCAACTAAAAGTGTTTCATCTTAGTTTCACATGTTTACTTAAGTAAAGGGGTTCAAAACTTAAGCATGATGTGGGGTCTGAAACTAGGTTCTAATTAAGCAACTTTGGACTTTATTCCCAAGGCGTAGAGTGAAAAACTAGTTAGTAGTTCTTGCGTTCTTTTTTTCTCTGAAACTTGAAGGTATCGAAAAGAATTTGATTAATGAAGAGTCAAACGATTGATACGAGTAGTAGCTGTAGATCTTTTTGTAAAGTTAAGTTGCTGGCAAAGAAAAAAAAACCTTATAACTTCTTTTGATAATAAGAACCTAGACAGATAGAGAATAAACAAGATCAAATCTATGATATTATAAACTAGCTGTACCCCGCGGTTTTACCCGTGTAAGTCTCGATCCAATGGGAATATCGGGATAAAAATATCATAAGTCCTATTTCAGGTTATGGTCTACCCATGTGCCAAATTCCATCTAAACCCGTTCAGCCGTTTTAGCGTGAAAGCGTAACAAACAAACTCACTTTCGCATTTATAATATTAATTAGTTTATGTAATATATACTTATTAATTAATATAGTTAGGATTATAAATTAAAGTCGCTTTTTGTACCTATCTGTGTGACCGCGATGCTCTTCAAAAATACGCAACGGATTTTGATGCGGTTTTCGCCATGATTTAGAGAATTTTTTTGAGAAAGCAGCAGTGGTGGCCCATTGGTAACGGCCACGACTTACGAGTGATAGGTCGTAGGTTCGAACCCTGACAGGCGCTTTACTTTGTGTAAATTATTTCATCACCACAGCTCTTAAAACGGTGAAGGAAAACATTGTGAGGAAACCGGCATGTCCTAGAACCAAAAATTCGAAGACATGGGCCATCTACCAACCCGCACTGGGCCCAAAGAGAGGAGGTCTGTGTCCCAGCAGTGGGAACAATATAGGCTGATCATGCTCATGCTAGAGAATTTATTCCGGAAGGTTTATGTGTATAGTACATTAATATTAAACTTACAATTAATAAAGAAATCTTAATGTTATAGCTAGTCGAAAAACTGTGCAAAGCACGTGCGGGTCGCTAGTACCTACCTACTTCTCTACATATTCATCAATTTCATTTCAGAATGTTCAAAGTTCTGACATATCATTAAATTTCGTTTTATGTTAAAAGCTTTATGTATAAGCAGCTTAGACATAAATAGTTTTGAATATAATTTCAGAGTTGGGTAGGTATAATAGGTACCTACTTCATTCATCGGATAATTTTCTCGAGCAGTTCAGAGACTATCGTTGTCCAAATAATTTTCTAAGAAATTATTCTTGAATAGGGTATTATAAGCCTTATTAATAATCGTAGTAAGAGGTTTGTGTACTTGAAAGGCTATTACGCACAAGTATACAGGTTCAAAATATTTACGTAAACTTTTTTGAAATATAAATAATAAATACCAGTATAATAATAATACTTAGATTAGGACTACTTATTTAGGAGGAGCTCGTGGCTGAGTAATAACAGCCGCTCGGGTCGATCCATCAGGTTAAGCTACGCTTGCCGGGGTTGGTCCATGGATGGGTGACCATTTTCACATATCGAGACTCCTCCGTGCCTCGGAAAGCACGTTAAGTCGTTGTTCCCGGCTGTCATTTGTGGATCTTTGACAGTTGCTACGAGTCGTCAGAAGCACGAAAGTCTGACAACCAGTCTAACCAAGGGGTATCGTATTACCCAGTTACTGGGTTGTGGAGGTCAGATAGGCCATCGCTCCATGTAAAATACTGGTATTCAGCTGCATCCGGTTAGTCTGGAAGCCGACTCCAACATAGTTGGGAAAAGGCTAGGTAGATTGATAATAATAATACTTAGATTATGTTGAAGTTACTATTTTTTTTCTGTTAATGATGTAATAAAACATTTTTTTTTTCAAATACTTAACCGTTCTTAAAAGTATTAGGTAGTACAAGTAACGTATAAATATTTGAAAAAAAAATGTGTTACAACCTACTCAAGAACTCGTCCAAATATTTTATACTTCTGTTTTTTTTTTTGTTTAACTATTGCATCTCGTAGTTTGACTTTGAGTACTTAACCGGACTTTCCTGTGGCTACTTTAATAGGGTGACTGGTAATTAGTGACCGATACTTAAATAAGTGACTTTACTTATAATTATTTATTTTTGAATAAAATAATCGATATAGTCGATACCGAATGTTTTCCTACACTGGCTGATAATATTTGTAAACCATAGAAAATAAAATATGCTAAAAACTTCGTGCACAAAACGTGTATTAAATAATTTAATCACGACATTTTTGATATTGTTATTCTGTGTTACAGCAAATAGAATGAAATCGTTATCGTAATCGTTTTTGCATTCTGCGCTGCCTATAGAGTTTAATGATGAGTCTCACTAATTACCAGTCACCCTATCAAATTCATCTTTATTTTGACATAATCGAGTGAAAAGTAACAAACTAAAGGGGCCCAACTCAAGACAGTCTCCAGCCACTCATAGTTATGAACTAATGACACAAATACAGCTACCATTACAGACCAACTAGTCTCCTAAGTGGGGTCACGTTAAATCTGAAAACTTTCCCTCAACTCCTTCTGTGCGAATCGTTTGAACGCCAAGACGTCCGCCGTATGATCTTGTAAAGGACTGTGCGACATTTAATTAGTGCAGACACTGTTGCAAAAGCGACATCCTCAAAACTGCCGGGTTATAGGAATGTCTCGAGACACTGAGGGATACAACCTTACAGAACGAAAAAAGACAGTTGAATATCAACTTTGGGCATGACTGTTTAGGGTTGGTTTTTGTTTGTGGTAATTTATATAAAGAAAAGGAGTGAAAAGTGAAGCAATTCATCAAATTGTAGTCACAATCACGGTCGAGTGACGAAACGTCTGAGGGACGCGCTTTCTCGTAGCGCTTTGTGGGATTCAGCGGGATTTGCTGAATTTATGGAAGGCAAGCTCGTTAAGTGTGAGTTGACGATGAATACAAATCCTTCATGGTGTTATAATGAGGACATGAGCATGGCTTTATCTTGAGAGTACGTCCCCCTAATTATACGAGCATTATTTTATGATTATGAAGCTTTTAAATGTTGATAGCGTAAAGTGGGACGTGCATTTGTAACTTGTTTCGGATTTTATGCAAAAACTTGCTTGCGACGTTTGAGATTTTTTGTATTATTTAGCTTACATAGGAGATTATCTATACATATAATAAATCTGTAGACGAGGCGTTTCTGTACAATGAAAAAAAAAAAAAAACGTTGGTGGGTTGTCCAAGAATAACCAACAGATTCCATTTCTACCATTTTTGGAATTTTTGTCTGTTTGTCTGTTTGTATGTTCTTTAGTTTGATTGTTCCACTTTCACGTAAAAAGTACGAAATCAATATGGTTAACTTTTATACTCAAATATCGTGTGTAACTCGATGCTTCAATTAGTTTTTGTTTCATCGCAATCGCTTCAAAATATCAAAAGATATATGAATTTAAAGTGTTCAAGAAGGAATTTTCATTACGTAATGTACATACACGTAACGACATCTATTGACGCGAAATGATACTTACTTCTTAATTACTAGGTTTGTGAGATCGTGTGTTGTTATATGACCGTCATTTTCTTTGCGCGGAAACTTAACGCGATACATTGTGTATAGAATATAACTCTAAAGTTAGATTAATTAAAATTTTCCAGATGCGTTGTTTATTTATTAGTTTAGTATTAGTGCAATAGGTGGCGCTACCTATCTTTCAAATCTAGATAATCATGAAAGAATAGTGACAAATGTTAATTTCTTAAAAAATATAGGTATTTATTCTTTAATTTTTCACTTTTCTACATAGTTTATTTAGCTTACGGAGTGTTCGAACGTTTTCCCATATATTTTGACAGTATCATTTCGTGCTCGACTTCTTTAGTGTCGATAATAATAATAAATAAATAATAAATTGTTGGTTGGGTTGGGTTGTCATTCGTTGAAAGTATTGATCCAGATCTGATTGGTTTTGATTTGTTATTTTGGTTGGTTTCGTTCATTAGGTTCAAATTAAGAAGTCAAGAAACGAGTCGAAACAGATCGATTCAAACTTAATGGCGACACGGAAGTTAGCTTTTAGCTGCGCAGTACCCCACCCCTCACCCCCGCTGTCACATGAAATTGTTACTGCGCAGCGACTCGCCTCATGTCCGAGCCGCCATTAAGTTTGAATCGAACTGTACTATACTTCGTAATTTGTTCGTATGATTCGTGACCGCCGCTCATTCGATTCGATCGTTGTTGGCGTGTGTAAGGCCTCGGCCTCGAATCTTGCGGGCAGCGGGGCGGATGGCGGCTCGGAAGTTAACTTTTAGCTGCGCAGTACCCCATCCCTCACCCCCGCTGTCACATGAAATTGTTACTGCGCAGCGACTCGCCTCATGTTCCGAGCCGCCATTAAGTTTGAATCGAACTGTACTATACTTCGTAATTTGTTCGTATGATTCGTGACCACCGCTCATTCGATTCGATCGTTGTTGGCGTGTGTATGTGTAAGGCCTCAGCCTCGAATCTTGCGGGCAGCGGGGCGGCGGCGGCGGCGGCGCGGAAGCGGTGCGTGCATCAAAGACCCGTTCTCGAAACTAGCGGGCAGATCGCGCGTCACTATAGCCGCGTAGTGCTGTGTTTACGATTTTGTCGTCGAGATATTTGTTTTTATTCGCGAAAGAAATGTCTGAACAATGGCGGCAACATCTTTTTGATTCAAATTTATTCCTAACGCTCAATTTATTGTGGGCAACAACACTGCAATGCAGACGCGCGGGCGGTCACCGCTTGAATGGAGTGCACCGCTCGCTGCCCGCCGCCTCGCCGCTGCCGCGCCGCTGTTTTCGAGAACCGGTCCATTTGATTTTACGCATAAGATCCTGCCGCGCCCGCGCCGCCGCCGCCGCCGCCGCCGCCGCCCCGCTGCCCGCAAGATTCGAGGCAGAGGCCTTATGGTTGATTTGATTTGTTCGACTATCGGACAGCAATAAATACACAAATATTGGCACGTTTCTGGGGAAAGTCAACAATATACATCGATAAATACGGTTCCCGAAGAAGAAGATGCCACACACTATCCAGTAGAGTTCTTAGAATCCCTTAACACACCCGGTCTTTCAGCACACAAAATTTGTTTAAAAGTCGGAGTGCCAATAATTCTTCTCAGAAATTTAAGTCCTCCCAAACTTTGCAACGGCACTCGGCTCATAGTCACCAATCACCAACAAGACGTCATCGAAGCCGAAATCTTAACAGGTTGCGGCGCCGGTGATGTTGTTTTTATTCCAAGAATTCCTCTCATTCCCAATAATTTCCCGTTTAGTTTTAAGCGTGTGCAATTCCCCGTCAGCCTGTGTTACGCCATGACCATTAACAAAGCTCAGGGCCAGACATTATCCGTTGCGGGGGTGGATCTTAGTATTGGTTGCTTTTCCCACGGCCAACTTTATGTAGCTTTTTCGCGTGTGAGCAACCCTAGCAACTTTTTTTTGTACGCTCCAGGTGGTTCCACCGCTAATATTTTATAAAGAGAAGCATTTTCTTAAATAAAAACACATGTTTTTTGGCAGTTTCTTACTAGGAAAAATCACAAGGCCTGGTCGAAAGATTCCCCCTTTTTAAATGAAGGTACAACTTTTCTAAGCGACATATTATTGTTTTCCGACATCCATGCGAACGAAGTCGCGGGCACAGCTAGTAAAGAATAAATCCGAAGAGCCTGGACCGATTTTGACGGGACCTTGACTGGCAGATAATAGTAACTTAGGCTACTTTTATTTTAGATAAAGGATTAGCTACCACGCGGGCGAAGCTGCGCTAGTAATAATAATAATAAAATAAAAGTGTATACGCATAAACAATCACCCATTTATGTAGGTACATATGAGTTAACATACATCCACTCAAAGTTTGAAGGTGAGCTAAAACAAATATCGAATTACGAGAAAGGGATCTCTGTTCAAGGATTCATTAAAAGTTTCAATTACCGAAATACATACGCGTTTCGACATCAAGCGGTGGTCAGGAAATGTTTGGTTTACATCTGCGTTTATTTATTAACAAAATAATGTAAGTACAAAAAGCACACACAAATAAATTGTATAATAGATCTGGCAGACACAATCACATTATTATAAAACACGTTTAAGCCTCTAAACAACTGGCCGGAGCGCGCGTGCAACCAATTAACTAATTAGTTATTTAACAAAGATGTGTGTACCAGTGTTATTTGTTTTAAAAGATTTTTGTTAAATCTTTAAAAAATATTTTCGATCCTATGATTGAGTTTTTTTGTTACGCTTTCACGCTAGAACGTCTGAACGGATTTGGATTACATTTGGCACACGGGTAGACCATGACCTGGGTTAGGATTAGGATGTAGGATATTTTTTTACCACGGGATCGCGACTTATGCGGGTGAAACCGCGGGGCGCAGTTAGTTAATTATATTTGCAAGTCCAGCACAGATGCTTAAGATAGGTAACTAATTGCAAAACATAAAAAATAAAATATTACGGAACAGAAAATGCAAATAACATGCAATTTTATCGTGAAAATATTAGGAACGAAACTGGTCTAGCATGCCATAAAACTTTTAAAACAAACAAAAATAAATTATAAGTGTTGCGCATAATCAGTCACGCTTAATCCCATGTGAGCTAATTAATCATTGCTATACTTTTTAACTACCTAGTACTCATCAGTTGGGTTTAAATTGCAGCAGTGTAGCCACGGCACTAATTACAGCGTTACTAGGGCAAATAAAACTACGCTTTTGTAGTGATTGTTCTCTTTTCGGGAGAGGGGGTTAATGTTATTTTTGGACAGGTTTAACCCTTCATAACGTTAGAGAAAATTGTCTGACAAAAGCTCTCAGACGACGTAATCTTACAGGCGACCAACACGATTTAAATGTCGTCTTAATTTGAAAGAAACATGGCCACCTTCTTCTCTAAACAAAAGACGTCGTTTCGCAGCTAATAAAAAATCTTAACATAGTTACAACACCCTTAAATAAACACAGGAAGTCCCGGATTTAACAGAAAGTACAAAAGAGGAAACCCGAGTCTCCAACATGTCTGCCGTAACGAAATCAACAAAAAGCGCCAACTAACATTGTACCTAAATGCACAAAAATTCGCTACAAAGAAAAATTCCGGTACATTTTTTCAAAAACACCAGCTAGTACCACACATTTCCCCTGTTTGTACAGTTCGGTTCTCGTGAAAACGTGCTCGCAACGACATCAAAGTTAAAACGCTAGCTTCTCCATTTTCAAACATAGTCAGTATAGTAACGGCAATTTCTGATACATTGCCAAGAAATTCTTCTAAAACAACGAATTGAAAAGCACTGGAAATTTCAAAAGAATTCTCAGTAAGCACCTTATTTAGAACCCCCGGTTTATTTGCTGCCAGGTTATTTATTACATTGTATTGCTTTATCTTATCTGAAAATAGGAGAGGCTATTCTCAAATTGCTGGAGTACTTTTAAACTAAACATTTTATTATGTTAACGGTTTATAGCTGAAATAAGTCGCCGTTTAGAGAATTTAATTGATTATTTTTAATCCATTAAAAAAAATATATAATTTACAGAAAACTTTTTATGAGACAAGTCTTACCACCTAAATTCTAAAAACAAAATAATCCTGAAGTGCAAATAGGGAGTAATGTCAATATACAAACATGAATCTCTGCTCCTGAAAGTAGTTAATACCGTAGTCAACCCCCAAGTCAAAAGAATAAACAGCGTGTTCAGTAAAATCACCAACAGTTTAGTACCAAACTTTACTACATCGAATAGCATTCGTAGAAAGCGCTACGTTGCAAAAGCAAGCTGCATTCTCTAAGTGATCGAAATTTACTATTCGCAATAAAACGCCAAAAACATGAACAGGATTCCAATAATGTTATTTACATCAATATTATGCCTTTCTTCGGCCGTCCTCCGAATTTATTGTCGAAAAGGAAAGAAATAAAATATGTAGATTTAGTACAGAGTACAGTGAAGCACTTATTGAAATTGGTTGATTTACTTTAATCACATTATCTAAAAGCGTAAAAAGGATTGGGTCGTACGGTTCGGCCCGCAGTGTATGGGTTTTGTGAACACGCCATAGGTACCGTATCTCTTATGTGTGATATTTTTGCTGATAAGTACAATACCATTGTACCCGGGTACTTTTAGTCTGAGAGAAGGTAAATCTAAAGGCATACACGGGCTGTTAACCAGTGCTCAAAATACACGGAACGCTTGTACATAGCCAACAGCTTGAAGTTGCCATTGATAACTGCTGCAGCGGTTTCAACTGCTAGATCAGTCACAATTGAATCGACGACGAGGGATTCGATTCTACACGCGGGGGCAGGATAAGAGCGCGGGCGGAGGGGATAACTGCGCGAGAGCAGTCAGTGTATGAGTGGCAACTGCTTGACCGCACCATGAAATTTCGCCGGTTCCAATATGTGTACGTGTATTTCCGCCCTAAAGGTTAACAGACAGACAAAATTATTCAATTTAAGCACAGTCATGTCAGATTCTTGATTCTTTCATTAGTTTATCTCTAAAAATAAACTAAGAAAAAACTTATATTCACAAACCTAATAACTTTCTTTTCTACAAAAGAATATTACATAATACAGGAGAAAATAATATTTAAATTACATAATACAGGCAGGAATCTCACGTAATCTCCAGGTTTTCACGGAGTTTCCACAAGTCTATAAATTGTCTAAGGTATGGGATGAACGCCCCACTTTCTCGATTTAAGCAGATGACTTAACTACCTCGGCACCTGTAACTCTAGATGGTGTGTTAGTGCTGCTGTCAAGCTTGAGGTGCGGAGTTTACAAATCAAATCGAGTAAATAAATAGTAATGATAATTTGTACTTGACCACGTGGGGTATGAAAAAATAATTACTAAAGTGTTCGTTTTTTAATCCCAGATACTAATTTGACAGGTGCAAATGTCAAAATCCAAATGGAAAAAAACAAAACAAAAAACATTTGAAATGTCAATTCGTATCTGGGATTCAAAAACGAACTATAAATGTAAAGCAAGGTACATACAAACTTGAGTCTCCAAGTGTACCTTTTTTTTTTTTTGGTTGTGGGAAATCATCCAATGACTTCTCTCGCTCTGGGCCGAGCGGAAGGGCGTCTCTGACTTTTACTGACTAAATGTGTACCTGAGGATGCTTTAGGATTGTCAGCCTTTCAATATTGCTGATTAACTAATATATACAGTCTGGGAATTTAATTGTTAAACAAATAATTGACAGCCTACATCAATTTGCTGTATTATAGCCATTTAAACAACTGTTAAAGAAGATTTGAAATTTGATTATAAAATTTGAGTTAGTAGTCGATTTGCATTCATCATAATGAGAGCTAAAAAAATAAAAACTTTTTACAAAAAAAAACAACCGACTTCAAAAAAAACGCAACGATTCTGTAGAGCACAAAACAGTTTACAACAATATTTACTAAGCCCTCCTGTAAACACAAACACTTTTGGTATATAATTATTTAACGAAGGCATACTAACACCTCACACTTACGTCCGCAAGTAAACTGTGCCGCAAAGTCACACATTCTCAAAGTGAAAAGCAATACGACATCAATCACCAACGCCGGTGACTGAAAACTAACACAAAATTAATAACGAGCATTCACCGCAGCCAAACTCTACCTATTAATTACACGGCCCATACCTATTTCTATGTATATAGTGCAATATACCAACACGAACTTACATTCAGAAGGCTAAATAATGTCTGACAAAAATTCGTTTACAGATTCGTTTGAGGAATGATTTGGGAATAAAAAAAAAAACGAATTTTTCCTGGGGGACGCATGTTGGTATAGTTCAAATTTCAGGAATTTTTAATATGTATAAGTCAAAAGTCAAATCATTTCAAATAGGCACATAAAGGGCACTTTTGAACATCAAAAATATACAAAAAAAAAAAACAACTGACTTCCAAAAAAAACACAAAAAAACTGAAAAATAACTTAATAATTTCGCTTAAGCTGGTGTCTTTGCTTTTCAATTTTCGTTTTTTGCCAGTCGGTTAATAATAGAATTGATTATAGTCGCCCCGCTTCGGTCGGTAGTTAACAAAAATCTTTACTGTTTTGCTTCCTTAAAATAATAATAATAAAAACTACGACATATTACACGTAGTCACGCTGATACAATTGACAGACTCAATGTGCAGAAAATCGACAAAGAATATTCTCAATGTAGGTCATTCGAATACTAATTTATTACTGTTCTGTGAGGAATTCAAAACCTCAGGTCTTGGCAATTTTGGAAATAGAGCCCTTTGTGGAATAGTTCGGAGAAGGACCTTTTTGCGACCAAATATACCAAAGCAAGGTACTATATTTAGTACTGTACGGGCACAAGGATACGGTGAATCTATCAGCAATTACTTGAGTACCTACAACATTGGTCCGAGAACCAATTATTTTGAGAAAACCCACTACTGTTGCTCCAACATGCGATGTTCCACCTACCCCCAATTTATTTGTGGATCTCTTTGTGTTTGTGTTCAATCAACCCCTTTTACAATATTGCTAACTGGCTTTCTGATTTTATTCACTGTACAAACCGTGCGTCCGATGGGATTTTCCATCGGCAAAAATCACGAACTTCTTCCGCACTTTCATCCCCTATTTTCATACTTTAACCCCTTTAGGGAGTGAATTTTTTCAGAAATCCTTTTAGTGCTCATTTATTTACGCTGTATAAGGAAGTCTGTCTTGCTTCTAGACCCAGCGGTTTATGTTGTGAATGAAATAATATAAATTTTTTATTATATAGAGAGAGCTGCGGGTCTAAACTGGCCACTTTGGCAGAATCATAATAGGAAAATATTATGAATCATCGTAAAATGAAACAATCTGACAATTCATAATACATAATGATCTGCGTGCTGATTCATATTACGCAATAATTCATCTGTTTGACAGTTTCCTATGGAGATTCGTAAAATTGACCACAAATTATGAATTGCTTTTGTGTCAAATTAGAGGAATTGCTAATGACAGCTGGGAATTCAGGAAATTAATTGCTTTTAGAGGAATTGCTGATGTGGCTGGTGTTGGCCCCTTGGTCTGTTATTGTTCGATGCGTTTTCTTACAGCTTCGCCTATGTTAAGACAACACGTTTGGGATATTGGTATTGATCTATTCTGTAAAAATATCACCGCGCATACTTATGTCAAGTGATCATGAAGTGAACTGTCATTCTTCTTGATGATTGGATTCACAATGTAAGTTTCCGAGGTGACGTTTTTACAGCATATATTGGCACATATTCTGAACGTCAGTTACCAACCATCCTTCCATCAGATGACCAAGCATCTGCGTCTTGGTATCCATCATCATCTGCCTAGCCTTTTCCCAGCTTTGTTGGGGTCGGCTTCCAGTCTATCCGGATGCAGCTGAATACCATGTAAAATACATGGAGCGACTACCTATCTGACCTCCACAACCCAGTGACTGGGTAATACGATACTCCTTAGTAAGACTGCTTTTCTTCTTGGCATCCAATGACATAAATACAATGTCAAAATTCGTGGGTCTTCTCAATTCATCTACACCGTAACTTCACCGACAACTTCGCGTAATGTAGCGCCAGGACCGGGATAAACCCGTAAACGCCTCCGCGGTAATTCCGACCGACAGTTCGCACTGTTCGCGGGAATTATCATAAACACAACCGACATCGGCCAGGGTCGATAAGACCGGCGAAGTCAGTACTATATTTCGTACAACTATTCTCTGTTCCCTCCGCTTTATGTGTTCTGTTGATTTAAATTGAGTCAGGTTCAACTGGCTCTAAATATGGCGAACTTTTGGCTGTGAGAAAGTTTTGGAGCTGTCGGTAAATGTATGTTACTTATCATATTAAGCTGTATGGGTTTTAATAAGACTTGTGGCCAGGGAAAGTCTTCAGCGTTTTCCTTACCGCTTCATTATGGCGAATAAGGTTAAATATAGCTATTTAAAATATATTTAAAGCTCATCTGAATGAAAAGAAAACACCGGACCTTGAACAAGCTTTTCAACAATTTCCTAACCTCTCAAAACTCTTTATTACTTCACCAAGAAATTAAAACAATCGTACAAATATACACTCCGTCAAAACTTCCAGACCTGCTCAACATTTTACCCACTTTAAAGTATTTAGTACTGTTTACCTTTCACAACTCCTGACGCACCGTCAAAACGTTTTCCTGACAAATTAACTCATAATTATTAAATGAGGACGTAATTAGAGTGGGACTTGGCAAGTTTTTACAAAGTGGAGTGCATTAAGTGAGAGATTAAGGCAAAGGTGTTGTTTGCCAAGATCCACTAGTTGGCTCAGACCTCATTAAGACGTTTTCTAACTAGCGATGCGTCGCTAGATAAATAGTTTGGAGATGTAATTCAAATAAGTCGTTTTAAGCGAGAATTTCGTTGGAGACGGGCTACTTTATGATGTTTAAAGCGAATGCAATTAGAGGACGTTACTTATTTAGATTTGTAGACACTCTGTGAAGACTATAGACGGCTAACCCACTGTGTTACGAAACTGCAATGTTTACCTAACGGTTAACGCAAGCATATCTGAGATCATATACCGCCATCGATAAACAAATTAGTGAACCAACAATTTAAAAACGATTTTAGGTACTAGTCAGTTAATTTCTTTGAAAACTGGTTACATAGGTAATTTCTTAAGCGTCCAAACATTAAAAACTTTTACGATTTCATTAGTTTAAAAGCTACGATGCCAAAGATAAACAAGGCAGACAAATCAAAGTCATTTATTCAAACTAGGCTGGGAATCAGCACTTTTTGACCGTCAAAATTACATAAGACAGTTCCACAAAACGCCCACCCTTCACCATTTCCTCGTGCACATTAAACTCCCGTGTATTTTAATCGCGTGTTAAAAAATATGGCGATTGCAACGCTGACAAGTGCCCAACACATAAATTATGGATAAAATGCCGGCTGAAATAATGAATATTTTCAGTTAAATGACCCCAAGGCACATAAATATCGACGAATGTCATGAATGTCACAATTTGGGTCACTGTCGCTCAAAATAATTTCCGTCTGAAGTTATGGAGAGTATTTAATGAGCGCCCAGTGATGAGAAATTAATTAAATTCATTTCGTTTGATCGTTTTTCTTATTGCCTTAAATATTATAATTTATAATGGAACTGTTGCTGGTAGGTACAAGCAGGAATTAGTGATTAATTCCTTTGTCTTCCTAACAAATTTTAACTGTTTGTAATATTTAATTAATGGTCCTTTTAAAGCAATAATTAATAAAAGTATTTTAAATGCTTTTCAAAATCAGCGTTAAATTGCCCCACAACGTGCAATGCTGCAAGCCTTTTGGGCACTTCTCCTATTCTCTCCCCTGCTTTTATAAATAAATGTACATAATAAATTGTTATTATTTTAAAATGATAGCTTATATTATAATTATTGTGTAAATATTATCTTAAGTAACTTATTAAACTTAAATAAATTTCATAATAGTGTACATTAAATTATATCTATAAAGTTATTATAAACAGAAGTGCCGAAGAAACCAACACTATTAAAAATAAAATTTAGTATTTATAACATTTTAGAGAGGTTGTTCGCATGCAACGTGTTAAAACAAGACTATTAACAGCACGCAAATGTTAATTATTAATGAAAAGATCATTAATAAGGTCTCGCAAAAAGGACTGCTTTTATTAATAGACTAATGTTATTCATACCTACTTACTATTATAATAATAATATTTTTTTTTCAGAAAATCCATAATAGAATACTCTTTATTATGTACACAAGCAAAGTAAATATTTATATGGGACCACCTCTGAAGCATGACCTTCAAAACAAAAAAGAATCATCAAAATCGATTTATATTTGGCAGAGTAATCGCGTAACAAACACACAAAAAAAAACATATAGACGAATTGAGAACCCCTCGTTTTTGAAGAAGTCTGATAAAAATAACAAATTATTCCAAACTCAAACTCAAAGCATTTATTTCAAATAAACCAAATACAGGCACTTTTGAATTGTCAAGGGGTCGGTCAGTCTGAAAGATGAAGCTAGTTGCCCATTCCAAAGCGTAGTAGGTTCCTATGGAGAAGAACGGGCAAGAAACTCCACGGACACTGTTTTAAATCAGAATATTGTTACAATATTCTATAATTCCACTTATAATGACACCTGCGAAAAATATCGATAGGTGCCGTATGTGGAATACCTCAGGTACCATTTGCTCAGTTGCCGTTTAAGCGGGTGCCTAATGTGGAATACGTCTAACTAGCGTAGCGACCTGACCCTGCTTCGCACGGCTACAATGTACTGATGTGGAATGATGGATTTCTTTGCTATATCTTAGTTAAATATTTATGTAATACATATAAATAAACCTTCCGGATTAAAATCCGAATCAAAATCCAGTGTAATTTAAAAGATCTAAGCGGTCATGAAAAGCGACTTAGTTTTATACTACGCATAGAACACAATCTTACAGAACAGCTGCCACTGTCACAACTACACAATTATTTTTCATAATATTCTACAAAACTAATACCATCTGAAAACCTAATCAACTGTCATCCTCACATCCGAATTTCATTCACAACACAGCTAGCATTCCCGTCAGTCGTTCAATCAACGCGCCAGCGGAGTCCGGTTACCAAGATAGGTGGCCGGCTTACAAGCAATCCCCATCTCGGACTCGAGAGCACGGTAAGCCTTTTGGCTTCCACTCGTGTCACTTGGCTTCGGACATTAAGACATGTCGCCGTACTTCTTAGAAAAGACGTTTTTAGGTTTAGTTTAAGTAACGGGTGGGGTAAGTGGTGTCAAGTAATTGAGGGTTAATCTTGGATGTAATGAGATGTAAATTGGGTTGAATTCTGCTGCAATGCAATGTTCTGGGCTTGTGGTGTTTTTATCTGAATGCGGCGAAGCCAAAAAAGGAGGGTTATGTGTTTGACCTGTATGTATGTGTGTATGTCCGTTACTACGTTCCCTCGTAACTAATAAACGGCTGAACCAATTTTGATTAATGATAATGCAGTCGGAGGCGTTTTCTCAAAATCAACAATAAAGACCTATAATTGCCTCCGACTGAATGAGATTGTTTGTTTTAGGGGGATTAGAGACAGAAATAGGTCATCTTATTTCTATCTTTTTACGCAGTCGGGTTTTTGATTGAACAATTTTTTTTTTTTTACGTACATAGAGATAGGTAGATTAGGTATGATAAGATTTTAAAGTGTCATGTGATTTATGCATATAGGAATTAATATTTCTATATAAAGCAGAAAAAAATGCACTACATTTTATTGGGTATGGTTTTAGCTTTAGAAGAGAACTCTATTCTAAAGCTAAAACCATACCCAATAAAATTAAAACAATACACTTATAAACATCATCATATGGCAAGCGATCTTATAACCTCTTTATAAAATCCCGGGAGAAAATAAGCAGTTAAGCGTGGCATATGGCTGGTATACGAATAATAAAAAGCAGGTTAAAACAACAGAGCTTAGAGGCGTACCGCTAACTCGTAAGCTCTTAATGGATGGGAACCTACATCTAGGTTATAGTTTGAACCTATAGAACCTATTTGGTTAGTATAGAAATGTGGAGGCAACAGCTTAAGTCGACGTGTATTTTGGTATCTCGAAACTGTTAATTGTTGTGTTATTCTTATTAAGGGTGCACCCTACCTCAGATTTATCCCGCTCGCACAATATTACTCGCGACCTGAGTGAGAACGAGACGGAGTGGGGCGCTAGCGGCTCTAAAGCATCGAAAAGTTTAGGTAATTGCTTATTATGGTGAAATTAATGGTAATAAAAAAAAAATAAAAAAACATAAGACCTGCTTTATAGATAGTTCAGTTATTATGCAAAGTTTCATGATCTAATTAGAAGTATTTTTTGAATACCAGCGGTTTATAGTTCTGTTTAGAGATAATTTTTTTTTCTATCGAGCAAATTTTATGTAATCGTGTTTTCGCCTAGCATAAATCCTCAACTTTAGCATATATTTATTTCAAAATTAATTCTGCAGTATTTTCGGTATAACGGAGGATCATGCAAAGCAATTTGAGCTAGGGTGCGCCCTTAAGTCTTGAAGATCAATCCTAAATATTATTATAAGTGCGAAAGTGAGTTTATTTTTTTCTTACGCTCTCACGCTATAACGGCTGCACGGATTTGGAAATGTCCAGGAACCAAAAATTCGAGGATATGTGACATCTAACAACCCGCACTGGGTCGGCATGGTGGATTACAGCCCGCTCCCTCTCTAATAATGTTAATTCACAATAAATTATCTATCTACCAAAGTAACTTTAATGATAGTTTTTTTATAGAAATCAATACCATTGAAGTTATTATAATGTATAATTGAGCATTATAAAAATGACAATAAAATATATATATTTTTTTGTTTTTTCACTGTCTGACAACTAATTAGCAGTTGATTTATTTATTTTCGCACTCTAAAAAGAGGTACAAAGGCGGACTTAATGCCTTAGGTATTCTTTACCAGTCAACCATGGGTGGTGAAGAGATTAGATGGCAGGTGCTCTGTTGATTGAACCCTAATTAACCCTGGATGGTTGTTACCAAGTCTGTCGATGTAATAATCTATGAAATTGTATCTATGCATACAATTACAGTACACACGATAGCAAAACGGCAAATAAACAATTATCGTCTGCTGTTATAATTGAGGTATCACGGGTATCGGTAACATGAAACAAAAACAAATGAAAGCACGATCATTATCGTAACAGCCATGCAAACATAATAATTTAAATGCATCACATCGTCTGCATCAGTGGTGCATTAAATATGTTGATTAAAACACCTTTAGCAATCTTTGTGTACATATTATTACAATCAACATGCTTATTTATTAACAGGATAAGATTATGCACAGATCGTAATTCAGTCTTGAATTACGATCTGTATTGAACTTATTTGTCTATGAAAACAATGATGGTGCTTATAAGTACTAGTTAATTGATTCAGGCGTGACTTTGCGGAAATCCATTATAAAATACAATAGACGCTGATACATTTAGTAACCTATTCCGCTTGACTATTCTTCAAGAGTCATAAAAACCCTGTAAGAAATCGACACGTGTTACCACACCGAGCGCTGGACGCAGAGAGCCATGATGTCTCTGCGTCCAGCGCTTGGTGTGGTAACACGTCGCGTTCTGGTTTGGAATTGGTCAATCGTCATCCTGAAGATGCCTCGTTGAGAGGTGAAACACGTGTCGATTTCTTACAGGGTTTTTATGACTCTTGAAGAATAGTCAAGCGGAATAGGTTACTAAATATATCAGCGTCTATTGTATCTTATAAGTACTTGCAAGAAAACTGTTTCTTAGGCAACATGTCAAAAATGTAGCAACCGAAAAAGTTGTTTTTCACAAGACCACAGCAAAAAAAAACTTTTGTTGACTGTGCGACGGTGATGCTTGCACTGTATTTATTTAGTTATTGATACGTTCTGTCTGCCCTGCTGCCGCGGTTCTTGACCATAGCTTACTAAACAAGACTTATTAAACATATTCATATCCCAGTGGAAAACACAACAATACAGACATTAAATTGCACAACATATAACCCCCATACACGCTCCATTACAGTCACGCAAATAAACTAAACTAGATCATAACGGAGGAACACGAAAAACCTTTCTGGAACTAAAATGTGGGGGAACAGGCGGAGTGAGACAATAGGAACTAAAATCGCACGAAACGCGAGTAAGATAGCGTAATGAGGGTTGACAAATTAGTGCAGAGTTCCGTAGTTGGCAAACACTCGCCGGCCGGTCTGAAAGACCTATTCCGAGATTAACGTTGGACTAATCGAGCGAGATAATTCGGTTTTTAGGGGTTGAATTATTAACAACTGTGTGTTTTTTTAATGTTTCCTAGATGTAGGTGGAATATATGTGGAGGAGGAGCTTAGGTTAACTGATAAAGAAGGATAAAATGAACAATTAAAAACAGTTTTAAAGTAGGATTAAGTGTGCGTTTTAATTTAAAAAACCGTGTTAAAGATGCAAGAGCTGAAGTGAAATCAGACGAGTAAACAAACAAAAAAATATCCGTAGCGTTAATAAAAAGCTGGGACAGATGCCATTTCATTGATGCCCCTTTAAATAACTACGATAATTTTTTCTTTTTTTTTTTCTTAAATGGCATATCTCAATACATTTTGTGCATTCTGTCAAAGACGTAAGCGTCATGTTGAAACCGGTTAATACGGACCGAATGTCGGAATTGTGGTCAAAACTCATATAACTTTTGAAAAGTCGATACGATCATTGAGACCGATTCCCAAAAAAACCAGTTGACGCTCACCCTCGAAGGTATCCGTCATTCAGTATTCAAATTGGATCCCGTCACGATTCAATAATATATTCTAATAACGAATTGCTTACATAGACGGGCCGTTTATACCAGATATGAACGATACCTATTGAGGACAGGTAGGTTAAGAAGGCCCAGCCTTTAAAGGGATGAGCCATCAGTTTCATTACCATTATAAGCATAATCAGCCTAAGATGATCCCACTGCTGGGACACAAGCCTCCTCTCAGTGAGAGGGACAAAGCCGTAATCCACCACGCGGGCCCAGTGCGGGTTGATAGATGTCACATGTTTTCAAATTTCTGGTTGCAGGACATGCCGGTTTCCACACGATGTTTTCCTTCACCGTTTTGAGTGGAGAGGTGATGAAATAACTTACACTAAGTAAAGCGCCTGTCAGGGTTTAAACCTAGATTTACAGCTCGTAAGTCACGGCCGTTACCACTGGACCACCACTGCTCTCCACCATGCTGCACCTGCTCTATACAACCTGACCGCGCATGTTAATGTGAATCAATTCAGCCCGTAGCTGTCCACTGCTGAACATGTTTCTCGCGTCCAATATCCAGTCTTTCCCGGCCTCCCTTTGAAGTTCGTCAGTCCATTCTATAGCTGGGGAGTAAATGGCTAAGGGAAATTAATAGTTTATTGCCCATGTCATCAAGTTTGCCAGAGAGTATCAACTTTTATGACGACTGATTGCGGATGAAGATGGCTTGGATAGAAAGACTTAATACTGAATGCAAGTGGGGTACGCAACAAGTCAGCTTCAGATGTGTTGTTTAGATAAACCTTAATTATTTTTCCTCATAGAAAAAAATAATATATGGAAATAATGTTCATAATAATAACATCATGGCACAACTAAGCTATACCCAATTAATAATGACCTTGACCTTGTTCTTCGAACAGATAATCAGCTTCCAGTGGTTCGTCAAAGGCTTTTCAAACAAGATTACGTTTGAAAAATACAAGCAGATGAAGTCACGGACATCAGCTATTTAACAAATAAAATCTTTTACTTTTTCTGCGAATCCTTTTCTCACGTTGTTGAAAGTGGGTCTTTTATCATTTTTACTTTATGGTATGGGACTAAATTACACAGTTATCTCTTTGCGACACCATCGACAATTTTTGACGAACAAATAATTTAGATTCCGTGAATCCTCTACTTGTTTATTTTTCTGCCCTTTAATCTTTAACGAATTTTTACGTGGTGACACCAAAAGAGATTTATTTATTGCGGGAATTGAGATTTTTGCATTATTTATTTTACGTGAAATTTTTTTGGTGACCCAGTTGTTTTTTAAGACCTCAGCTTTCAAGCATGTTTGAATGTACAATAGGCAATTATAATATAAAAATCATACTTTTCAAATATTACGACAATGTTATAAACAATTTTTATCGATGTGATATCTTACTTTATCAGATAACTTGGCTTATGGCAAAGTGAAAGGTTTAGTACTTTTGAGTTATGAAAGTTGACCTCATGGAGAGGAGTTTTAAAACTATTTCAAGAGCCTTGATTTCGGATAAACTGCTTACCGCATTGATTACTTTTGACAGTTGGAATAAAGACTTAAAATAATACAGATGGATGATTTTAAACATTCCAACTCTTTCACGTTAATTTTCGGTTGTCAACACAAATTAACAAACTCAAGCCCTGTTCCTGACAACTTGTTACAAAGATTTTTTTGCTAAAAATATTTCAGCCGCTCAATTATAAAATGTTGAGGGATAAAACAACCAGAAACATCAATTTAGAAATGCCTCGATTGTGACATTTAATTTAAAAATATCAAATGCAGACCGCAAAGCGTGGCTTGTTAGGAAAACGTTTCCAAGAAAAATGTTGAAAGGGAAGACCGGAGATTGACCGCAACATTATTATTCTATTTATGATTTCTTATTATAGACGGCCATATTAACTGTTACCTCTTTTTACAAAGACCTTTTTAATACTTCCTTGCCGATTTAGTTACTCACCTCACTTGATGGTTTTCTTGTTTACTATAGCAACTTCTGGGTATGTCACTACGTACATATTATAAAACAAGGTCCCACGTCGCGTCTGTCTGTCTGAACGAGATTAACTCAAAAACTACTGAACGGATTTTCATACGGTTTAAGTGTATAATTCATTAAGGTGTTATTTAAATATCTGAAATATGACGATGGTTGTTGAAGATGTCAGCAAAAACCATCAGTGACCTTCACTGGCGTGTGCGTCACGATAGTACGTTTTCGTCGGTTAATATCCAACCTCCACGCGGGCGAAGCCACGGGAAAAAGCTAGTTTTATTACCAAATGGAAAAATGCGTAGGCTTTTATTTCAGAAAAAGAAAAACCTCCTATATTACTGTTCGTTTAGGTATAACAATTATTTGTAGAGCCTTTTTATATTATTCCGTTCATATTGTCTGTAAATACATACATAGGTACACACCCGACACAGCAAAAATAATCCACTCAACAAGTTAACACTTCATAGAAGAACGAAACATACAAAACTACAATTTTATTTGTTTCACCTAACGTCTCGACACTGTCAAGGCGCGTACGTTCTACGTGCATGTGAATTCATATCTTCTTCTTTGCTATAAGCTGAGCAACGTAAAGACTACCAATGACTATCCTATCTTACCAACAGCCATCCGTAAGTAAGTATTGCTAGTCAACAAACGTACGGAACGTTTCGTGCGATTTCAAGTGTTTCACTGAATAAGACGCTCGGTCCTAATTTTAGGACGGAGTTAAATATTTAATTAAGAACACTAACTTGAGACGGTTGTTTAGATTGAGATGAATGATGTGAATTTATACAAATTCTATAGTTAAGGTTAGTAATTGGTACTGTATTTTAGCAACAATTAGTGCACCGACTGTTATTATTGTGAACAAGACACTACTCAATAGACAGAACTATAATGTTAAGGTCAGGTATATTAATGATCAAGAATTTTGATTATGAAAACGCTCCTATAACATTGGACTTAACATAACTGGCGAAATGTGGATGTAAGCACGGCTACACATCAAGCTATACATTTCCAGTATAAGCTGACCTCGCATACGGAAATCCTATACAATGCGAGATCATCATAAACTGGAAATGTATAGCTTGATGTGTACTATAGGTACACCTGTGGCCAACCCGTCGGGGAATAAATAAAATAATAAAATAAATAAAATTTATTCAAGTTAAAAAGGGAAAATAAGATTTACATAAATTTTTTTTTTTTTTTTTTTTAAATAGACGTTGCCCCACACTAAGAATTTCTTCCTGTATCGTGGGTGCGTTTACAAACATAGAAACTTACATACACTAACACATTCAATTACAAACGAGGTAACTTTAATTCTAGCTGTAATATAGACCTGCCTGATCTAGGTTTGTGAAAACCTGTGTTTCAGGCCAGGGAATACAGACGTGATGTTAATTGTATATGAGGTGTATCTTTTTATACACGGAATCTCTTAAGGAGTCATTGTACTCATCATTATGAACAACTTTCACTATGGGACAATCTCTGAATTCGCGAAAAAAAAATCAGCTATTCCCTACACTTATGAATTAATGATTGAATGAATGAATGAATCAATGAATTCTTTATTTTCCAGAATATAGGTACATTGTATATGGTAAATTTTTATATGGTTTCACTATATTCGACTTTCTAGTCGTGCAAATTTTTAAATAGACATAGTGAAAGATTTAAAAACAAAAAAAACATATCAAATTTTTGTCTTCCTACATTAATAACACAAACAAGAAAATTAACATTAACAATAATAATAAAATAATCACTATGTCAAAAGCATTTCAAATTCATAAAGTCATCTATGGAATAAAAATGTTCGCATAGCTAGTCAAAATGAAAATGTCCCATAGTAAAAGTTGTTCTAAATGATGATTAATGACTAAACTCAGAGATTTCGTGTATATAAATATACACCTTATCGTAGTAGTGTCATCCTCTAAATTCTTACAGTATCGAGGTGTGACTCCCCGATGCGTGTGAGTCACTTGAGTAGGTACTTAAAACGGCTACTTTGGTAGAATCATAATTGGAAAATATTATGAATCTCATGAGCTAACTTGCTTTGATGTGTCAACGGTAGCTGGCTATATGCGACCCATACGAATTTAAATTTAGAATACGTAGAACTTCTATGTTGTCTATGTTATAGATTCCATCATTGCATCAGGGGGCTTAAAACGGCCACTTTGGCAGAATCATAATAGGAAAATATTATGAATCATTGTAAAATGTCTCAAACTGACAATTCATAGTACGGTCTGCGTGCAATTCATAATACGAAATAATTCATTTGTTTGACAGTTTTCTATGGAGATTCGTAAAATGATCCACAAATGATGAATTGTTTTTGTGTCAAATTAGAGGAATTGCTAATGACAGCTGGGAATTCTGGAAATGAATTGCTTTTAGAGGAATTGCTAATGTGGCCGTTTTAGGCCCCCAGCACTACAGTTCAATAATTATTAAGACTTTGTTTACAAATGATAATTAAAACAACAGAATAAAATGCTTTTTAAAAAAAAATTGTTTCTTTTTTCTGCTGCGAGCATTACGGAAATAAACTGCGCTTGGGGCGGTATTCGTGTGATGATCGGGTTCCTATAGATTCATGTTATATAAAGGAGGACGGGATAGGACTGTCGAGTTTCCTTTTCCGGTTTAAAAATAAACAAAAAGGGATTTTTTAATAATGGTAAATTTCAATTCGATTTTTTTACATCCTATACCTATGAATCCCATTATACGTAGTACCTATGATTTAATTGTAAATAATGTGAAAGCATGTTATATCTTTACAAATAAATAAAATTGAAGTTTGTTGACATGTCAAAATAACAGCTTTTTACTAAATGCATAATGCAAGTTTAAGAGGTACTTATAACAAAAAGCTGTCGGTCTGTTTGTTCCGGCTAGTCTCCAAAACGGTTATACCGATTTTGTCGGGGCTGTCATTGGCAGATAGCTGATTTATAAGGAGTTACTTAGGCTACTATTATTTTAGAAAAATAATTAGGGTCCGAACCATTCAGGCGAATCCGCGGGCACCAATCAATCGGCTTCCAGTCTAACCGGATGCCGTTGAATACCAGTATTTTAAATGTGCGCGACTGCCTATCTGGCCTCCACAACCCAGTAACTGGGTAAAACGATACCACGCGCGCGCGGTGATACGCGGGCACCATCTAGTTGTAAACAAATAAGTATTATAAAAAGATGTGAAAGTTGTACAAAAATAATAAAAAAAATTAGGTAGTCCAAGTAGCGACTTAAAGCTCCCACAAGCAGGCGCGATAAAATTTGTCGCGGGTGCGACAACGGTAGCGCAGCCTGTCGCGCCCGCGATATTACGCCAGTTTGACGAGCCTTTACACAGATAGATGATGTTTGATAGAAAAGAGATCTTATGTAAACTTGGAAAAGACAAGCAACAAGTTATAGTCGAACTACAGCAACTCTTACATATATGTAGCACAATGTTGTTCAGCCAGCCGATGAAAACATACACAAACAGCATAATTCCAACATAATATCTATACCAGGCACCGAGGTGTCGTTCAGTAAATTTTTCTCATAAAAATGTTCCGCGTAATGCCTTCCTTTAGTCGATGAGAAGAAATTTATTGTTGGTCGTAAAAAGTACATTGCGCGAGCAACCGCGAGAATTTCGGAAACTCGATGCCGCCGTTCTCACGTCGTCACTCCGTCTTGTGACGAACTTTTTGACACTAAATAGAAAGGTCCCGAAGGCTGGCTTCATACAACGGACGAAAACGTATGCACACATAGACACGCTTCACGGTCAACGAGTGCAAGCGCACCATCATAGAGATATAATTACAGTAGAGTGCGCGTATTGCACAAATCGCTTTGTGCGCATTGTAGACAAATGAGCTATAGATACGTATATTGATAAGTGCATGACAGATAGGGATGTGCAATTACGTGCCAATCACCGTACAGTCTGTTCTTAAAGTATCTCCCGAAAGTGTAAACAAATGGATCAGAAATCCTACCAAGACATGCCAATTTGTAGTGCCACTTACAAATTGAGTGCTTTGATTTAATTTTGATGATTTGAATACTTAAACCCGAAATTTTAGTTTATTAAATCACCATTATGATGTTTTTTTTTTGAAAATTAAAGTTAATTCTAACCTAACCTATATTTTCGTCGAAGATTGTTCAATTACAATTTAGCAATGTTATTCAAACAATAAAACTTGGAAAAAGTGGTGAGATAATTATTATGTTGCGGTACACTTTCATCAGATACTTTTGGGATAAACTATACGTAGGTATGCCTCTATGTGCGCGTGCGCCTATTTTCGCTCGTTGCATGAAGGCTCCCGCCGAGCCAACAGGCGCGACTCTAATGGAACAATTTCTATGAAAACTTCAAGGACCATTGTTTTTTACCAATGTCGCGTCGCACCTGTCTGCAGGTGCCTTAAAGTTGACCTTCTGCAACTATCTATTTTGTGCTTTATACATTCGACCTCGTGGATGGTGGTGTAAATAACTGGAGATGATCTAGAGAACTTCATAATGTTACATGTAGGTAGGTAGGAACATACAATTTGTGGTATGAATGGCGAGTGCGCTTCTGCAAGTCTTGTCACGTTCTTTGAACAGCCTGTCTTGGAAGCTGTGCGCTTGTGTCTTTGGTTTTGTTATGTTATGTTATGTTATGTGAAAGCCTCTCCTTTGTTTATGACATGTTGTTGTAGTTTGAATGTCTATCGGTCTATCCATTAATTGTATAAAAGACGCACTAAAGAATCATAGAGCACAGCTGCATATATCAACTAGATTATGGTGGTCTAGTTGATAATTTGAAAACACTTAATACATTAACAAATTGTGAAAAAAAAAAACGTTATTAATTTTTCCTTCTCTCTTAAAACCTCAAGATTACGTACATTTCCAAATAAATTGAATACTTAGTATCAGATACTCTGTATTTTTAAAATGGACGATACCCAATTCTAAAGTTACAAAATGATAGTATCCTGAATGTGCAGTTCGTTTACAAAATGGTGGCAGCGGTAGCAACATGAATAGAACGCATTGCACTAAGAGCATTGGAGCCTTTGACGTGATATTAAGACGAAATATCTAAACGAGATGCAGGACAGGTATTTAATCTGACATCAAGCTTGCCCTCACCATTCGCTTTTGAGATAGGTATCTAAGAGCTAACTTGCTTTGATGTATCAACGGTAGATATGCGACCCATATGAATTTAAATTTAGAATACGTAGAACTTCTATTTTGTCTATGTTATAGAATGATTCCATGATTGCATCAGCGCGCGTAACATGACCATATTCTGTCGACAAAACCCGTTCCTACGGTGGTCATGCTAAGCGTGCAGTTTATGTTAGTTCTAAATCCAAAAATATTACAAACACAAAACCTTCGCAGCACAATCCTCTTTCTCCAATTTAGAATCATCTTAACATTCAAGGCAACAATCTCGTACATTCAGACGGTATGAGCCAAGATTCATATCTGAACTGGATGCATTTCCCTATAGTGCGATGCAAAATTAAAATTTTATTACTAGCTCACCGCCATCGTCCCTGACTTGCGCACTGATGTAAACTTTGAGAAAGTTTCTTTGGCCATTAATAATTCTCCCGCGGCATCCGGGACCCCTGAAAAGAATATTTCACTCTTTTGAAGCTGCAAACTGGGTACAATCAAATTACCATTTGAAAGAGCCCCTTGTATTGCTATTTAAGACGTTGAACGATTTTCGTGAGCTTTGTTTGTGTCTTATCGTTGAAACCGTTTGTAATAAATCTCCTAACAGATGTCTACAAGTACAAGAAGGCCGAATTATGATGAAAACCCGAATTTTCTTTTGCATCAAAGGGATACGAAAACTGTGGTGTTTGTGATTACTCGAAAAAGATACTTCTCAACTATAGAACCTTGTTATTATCTGTGCTTCGAATACTTTTTTAAAAGTATCAATCCGTATTTTTATGAACGTTCTTATTTCAAAGCTTTGCACGAAGGGGGAACGAGAAGCACAAGAAAATAATGAAGATAATCGTCCAGTGATCATAGCCGTAGGCGTTTTATTTATTTGCTTACCTTGCACAAAAGAGAGTGCACTTTTGTGTCGTGCAAAATGAGGTCATTATAGAGCGAAGAGATTGTTAGAATATATATCAAAATTTAAAAATAAGGGCCACGTCATGGCACAAAAATAGGCAGTTTTTACAAAAAAAAATGTTTTGATGCCAATCGATCCTGTTTCTTCTAAGGTTCCATATTTTTTTTTTATTTGCTGTTATAGCCGCAATTGAAATACACAATCTGTGTCAATTTCAACTGTCTACCTATTACGGTTCATGACATAAAGTCCGCTGACAGACAGACGGCCGGACGGACGTACAACGGAGGTTCAGTAGTAGGGTTCGTTTGGCATCCTTCGAGTACCGAACTCTAAAAACCATTAGATATTAACGTAGATAAACAAATACAAAACATCCAAAAAAACCGTAACAACATTATATTTTTAATCCAAACTCACGGGAGTAGATTACATTATCCCAATACGAATAATTTATAATGCAAATCGAGCCCGGGGGCAGCTTTACGCTTCCATTATAGAATAGATCGCTAAACACCACGGCATGGATAATTCACTTGTTAGTGAGGGTCGTCACCTGCGGTGGTGAATGTTAGTAGTCATGATGTAATCGGGTAGATGTCGATTGAAAGGGGCAGATAATGTGTTTTTTGGGTTGTAAATTGACATGGGTTGGCTCGTGGCTAAGTAATAACAGCCGCACGGGACGATCCATCAGGTTAAGCTACGCTTGCCGGGTTGGTCCGTGGATGGGTGACCATCTTTATATACCGAGACTCCTCCATGTCTCGGAAAGCACGTTAAGCAGTTGGTTTGACAGTCGTTACGGGTCTTCAGAAGCACGAAAGTCTGATAACCACTCTTACCAAGGGGTATCGTAATACCCAGTTACTGAGTTGTGGATGTCAGGATAGGCAGTCGCTACGCTTAAAAAATGTAAGTAAAACAAAATCATTTTACTCAAAACATAGTACATACATTACTGTCGCGACCTGCAACATGGGCATTCAAGGACGATGGTGAAAATGTGGGCCGAGGCGGAGCCGAGGCACAAATACGTGTGTCTATCAATGCTGGGTTGCGGCCAAAGCTTGTATCGTACTTTTCTCTAATAATGAAATTCAAACTAAGTAAATTATAAATTATCAATGACGCACAACGATAATGTTTCACGCGTCAATTTTATTTGTTAATTTGTTCCTTTTTTACTTTTAACAGCTGTAATGCAAGCCAAATCGCAATTAAAATAAAATCTTTGATAAGTTACCTCCTTGGTGGTGGTTGGTTGCCATGTGTATACCTAAAAAGTTCGTTCCATTTTTAATTATCACAACAGACATGAGTTTTCATAGTCATTTAATCGGGCGCTAAACACGACAGGTATGGATTTTCATAGAAACATTGCCGGCCTGCTGCACGCATGTATTCGACCAGTACACCATTTTTGATTTATCTCGAAGAAGGTTGTCAAAATAAGGCTCGAATTTTCAAGCATGATTGAAAAAAACGCTTTATTATAACTAGAAAACTGCCATTCAACCTACAGCGTCTAAAAGTTTTATGGTCGGAGCGAAAATTACATTTACCATTTTTACGTTCTATTCTCCTGCACCTCGCATTGCACTCAGCTCGGATATAACTCAAAATTATGAAATAAAGTGAAATGTACTTTAAAACGTTTCTAAGAGTGTGCAACAGCTGAAACAAATCGTGGCCAACGTTGGCCTTCTCTAATGGAAATAATGGAACGGCTGACTATTGGTCCGCTTACCTTAAGTGGGTACGCGACTTGCAAAGAAATGGCTGGCTATTGGTAACGTACCTTATTGAGTTCAGTAAGTGTATTTAATGGAGATGTAGCGCTGTGGCCGGTGATAGGGGCGTTTAGATAAGCTCCTTCGAAAACGATCGAGACATCCACAAACTTTTAATAAGGTTGTTATGAGAATATCTTAATGGTTTTCTTGATGTTGTTTGCTTCAGAGTTTTATCCACTGCTATGTGAAACTTCAAGAACTTGATTCTTATGGGTTGCTTGATGGATATGGGTGTTTTCCGAAAAGCTGTCAAAATGTAAATATCTTCAACTGAGTTTTGTTAACATTTGGCTACATTAAATTATCAGCATTTTTAAACAATCTTTAGATGACAAAAAACAAGCTCTTCAATGAAAGATGATTTAATAATACATCAAGATTATGGACTATAAAAGAGAAAGTGACCTCTGAGTTTGTTTCGGCTTTTCTTCTCAGAGTAGTCAGATAAGAAACACCGGCCACATCTAGTTTTGTATTGACTGATTGATTCATAAAATGTGATTGACAGAAATAAAATCATTTATCATTATAAAAAAAAAACGTGGCCATTACAAGACGCCTGGCAGAGGTGAAACATGCTGAAGAGGAGGCATGACGGCATAAGAGAGCGCCATGCCGTTTCGTCACCGCATACGACTCGATCTTACCCCAATGCGTGCCAATAGATGTTTCACATCAAAATGTCCTTACTGCTTATCTGCGATAAAATTATTGTTCGTCGTTGAAATTTCAAAATCAAATCACTTCATTGTCATTTGACCTGAGAACGTTAGCTAAAGCTACGGTAGAAGAACGTTGGCCGCTACCTAACGGCCGTAGTGATTGACGGCTGTCATGAAAATGTTAGCAGCGGGGTTTGACTTTACGGTGTCAAAAAACGCTCTCTAGGAAAACACACCAAATTACTTTCATAAATAATGTTTCAGGGACGTCATTCGCCGGTAAACCGTAGCTTTAGCTTCTACTACATAACAAGGACCGTACTATGACATGCCATTATTGCCATCATTGTTCCAGTGTGCGAGAAAGATGGAGCTAAAAAAAAACCAATCTGCCTTGCCTGTTAAGTTCCAACCTTGTTGGCCTCTGGTCACATGAGCACAGCATAAAATGAACGATGTATTCTGTAAGATTTTGTGCCAATATATGAGAACCGAGACCTTTCTAAGGTCGTTGGAAATTCAGTAAATAATTGCCCCAAGCGACTGCAAATTTTCAGTAAAAACAGTATTTATTAAAAGCTACTTAGCAGCATATTACACGTTATTAAGTTTCTCTGACCCAGTTGGAGCGGCCCCCTTTTATTCGACCGGGGAGACTTTAATATTTTAGTTGTAGACTACTCCTTAGTTCTACGCTCAATTAATCACTTGGAATTCTGCACTGTTTTAAATTGACTCGGGGAAAAGAAAAACAGAAAGTAGGTACACTGATGTTATTTTTTCTTAATTTAGTAAAGTATTTTAATAATGCGTATGACAGTCCCATCATACCCCTAAATCACTGCTACGCTGCTATATTTGGGCAATGAACCTGATTAGACTACCTCCCTGGATTATCTATCGAACGCTCACGTGTATTCGCATCTTTATCAATTGAGACATCATTGCTCTGCGCCCCGCGGTTACACCAGCGTAACTCTCGTTCCCGTGGATGGGATAAAAAAGTATCCTATGTCCTATTCCAGGTCATGGTCTACCCCTGCACCAAATTTTATCCAAATCCGTTCAGCCATTCTAGCGTGAAAGCGTAACAAACAAACTCACTTTCGCATTTATAATATTAGTTAGGATGCCTATATCATGTCTGTTCAACTTCAAGACCCCAAACAGATAATTTCTATAAGACTCCTATTGAACACAGTTCACTAAAAAGTCATATAAGTCTTAACAAATCCGCACTCAACAAAGTACTTCTATAATAGGATAAAATCAGCTGTCATGGTGGTCTAGTGGTCGCAAGCGTGACATTTAAGCGCGATATCCTCAGTTCGATCCCTGGGTTTTTCTTTGAGGAAATTCTTTGAACCAAGCTGTCATTGAATTTGTGTTTAAATTACAATAGCTTTGCTTACATGGAACTCTCACTATTACATGAAATTTTAACTGGCAAACTATAAAAGTGTACTTACTTCATCTACACGCTTTCGATAAATACAGTCGTGATATAATGAATATTAATACTAAACTCAAAATCAAAACCAAAATATTTTATTTCATATAAACCTATTCCGTTCCATTTAGTCATTTCATAAGGAGAAGACCGGCCAAGAAACTCCACGGGTACTCTTTTAAAAATGATTGGCTTTTACAATTTTTCAAATTACAATGTTAACTCGTATAGGAGGACAGTCTAGGCCTTTTAGTTAGTACCAGTTACTTACGAACATAGAAGATGTTCAAAGCTAAGTAAGTAAGTCTTGCCCAGCTGATAGATTTCCCAATGAAGCATTGATAGTGACTGTTCTAACAAAAAAAAAAAACGATTATTTTTATGGCATTATTTTATAAACTTTCTTCATTTTTGTACTCTTGTACCTATTTCAACTGCATTTTTATTCCCTGAAGCGTTCTTTCATGTTGTTTGTTTTACCGATATAGTTTTGCAAGTTAAATTAATCGATACACGCATACGAGAATGAACTTTGATTGTATGTATCGGCAAGAAACTGTTCTTATAGGGCAAAGTTGCTCGTTGTTAGGGCTCCCAGCGTGTTGTTAATATAATATTTTAAATTTGTGGTAAAAAGAACATGTAAGTACAGATACCTACACATTTTGTATGCTTTGCAGTCATGGAGTTCCTTGTCGGCTTTATGCCATGGACTATTCGGAACCTAGCTTTTAATTTGACCTTTCATGAATTTTGACTTTGTTTTTTGTAAGTATAGTTGATAGAACATCGTCGAAATGAGAATTCAATGAAATATAACGATATTTTTTTTCACTTTTCAGAAACGAGGGATTTCATTGCTTGCAATTCTCAAAACAGCATCAGTAAGTCATTCACCAATTTCAAATTATTCTTCCATTTACTTATCGACAACCCAAATTAAGTAAACTGCGCCAATCTCCCCTTCAATAAAAAAAAACAAATGACTTTAATAATCTCGTTTTTCGCTCGATCGCTCGCCAATCGCCTGCATTACGCCCCTCTCTAATATTTGCATGAAAAATACTCATTGCTCAGGGCGTTGAAGTGCGAACATAAATAATGAGGGACCAGGTTTCCGGACTATTATTGTCGTCTATCACCGAGGACTGCGAACCGTATTCTTTTACGTCCAAGCGTTTTGTCAGACGAGAATATTTCACAAGTTATTTGTATCAATTTGCTTCGAAAGGAAAAAGTTGGCCCCTTTAACGTTCTCTTTTTGTGAGAGACGTATCCGCGTATTGGTTTTCGTAATGGCTTTTTGAATCATATCGATGTTTATGATGTGAAGTGAACTCTGTTATTGGTTTACTTTCAATTCAATTCAATTCAATTTATTTATTACTTTGTTATTGGTATCTACATAAACATTTACTTATTTGAGTATTTTTCAAATTAATTATTGTTATCAAGTATATAGGTATTTTTCAATAAGTATACATAATACTTTCATGTTCATCCATAACTTTCAAATATTTTAATAAATACATGAGTAAAAAAGAATGATGAATAAAAAATGCCAAACTAACCATAATTTTGACTATTCTCATGATATCAAATAGCAACCATAAAAACGACCCCGTAGAACAAATTAAAATCACTTTAAAGTTTTCCAATTTCATTTTGAACCACAAAAAATGCAGTCCAACAATCCTTGAAAATGGAAAATTTCATTCCGTAATTTTGCAGCCAAAAGTGTCTTTGCTTTGCGGATTTATTTTGCTAGTCTCAAATATTCTCATAATATTTCCGTTCCTGGAATCAACAATGTCTAGATTGTTAGCTATAAACATTCTTTGGACATATTCTGCGCAGTAGACGAACTTGGGCAGTATTCCCCGTACATTGCAAACTAAAGTAGGCGAGAGCCTTTGCTGTCCACTAAGAATAGTTTCTGAAACATTAAAGGGGATAGTTGGGGCAATTTTTATAATGCTCTGCTATTTATTTTGGGCCTAAAAGATATTTATGAACTACATAGCTAGTTCGATTCAAACTTAATGGCGGCTTAGCTACTCGCTGCGCAGTACCCAATCCCTTACCCCCGCTGATATATGAAATTGTTACTACGCAGTGACTCGCCTCATGTTCCGAGCCGCCATTAAGTTTGAATCGAACTGTACCTCTGTTGGATATTTCTGTTGACTTGACACGCTAGTACTAGTACCTATAGATTGACATTAGGCCCCTCGCCCACGGCGACTTTTTGTAGCGATGCTGTCCGCGCGTTTGGTAAACGCGCTTCTTTCATTGCGTTATTTTCATTCGTCTGTTCAACAACATTTTATGTAAATAATGCAATGAAAGAAGCGCGTTTACAAAACGCGCGACAGCATCGCTACAAAACGTCGCCGTGGGCGAGGGGCCTTAGGCTCGTAGGCTTTTTAATGGTCTTGGGGTTTTTGCTGGCTATTGATAGCGTTGGTATTGTATAGTTTAGTGTAATTATTATTACAAAACTTATTTAACACAGGCGTAGTTGCCTAAGTTTGGGTAAACAGTCCAGTGTTTATTTATCAAAAAAAATTGTTTTCATAATTATGTCGTTTGAAATAAGCAACACCAAAAAAAAAACTCTCCACCATTTCAATTTAGCAATGAATTAATGTGCATAATATATTCGTTAAGACCGGAATCGAATTACCGACTAGACCTCTGAAAAGGGATCCTTTTCATTAGGCCTTCATAAAAAACGCGTTAAGAAAAACAAGGAAAAGAGATACATGCAATCATTTATCGTTTATGTTTGCTCCCTGCGTTGGCCCCATTATGAACCTTGTAGCAAGAGCCTAAAATAAATGCTTTGCTGTAGTTATTTTTTTATAATAAATTGTCTGAATGATGATGGTGAAAACCGCATCAAAATTCTTGGTGCAGTTTAGAAGAATAACGTCACACAGCAGGCAGTCACGAAAAGCGAATTTAATTTAAAATATGTAGGTATATAAGTAGATTACGATTGCCTTGGATGAGTTTCGTACCTGTAGAGACACCTTTTTAAAGTAAAACAACATTATAATATTTTCCCCTTAGCTTTACGTTCTCACATTGTCATACTAAAAATATAACATTTACTTCACTACGTTAAAATTCAAGAACATTTGCTCGGAGTTCAGTTGCCTCCGTATTCTGGTAATCTGCGTTATAAATGGTATAACTACTATAACCTAAACATCGCTCCATCAACACAGCAAATCTTGTGGAACGTAATTTAAAAACGAGAAGCGATTGGCATTTTTATTTAGAAAAAAAATCTCAAGAACCAAAAAAAAAAGAAATAACAAAAAAGTAGAATAAAAGAAAGTAGCTAGGTAAAGTCGCTTTCGTAGTTGCTTTATCACTTTTGAAAATATTCAGTAAGACGAAAGTACCTATAGTCCATTTAATATGGCATTAGAAAAATAACGGCAAAATAACCATAGTTATTATGTAATATTGTTAAAATTACTGCACTTATTTATTTTTTTAATGTAAATGGTAAATAGATCATCAGACATCAGACATCGATTTGTATTTAACGTGAAATAACGAAGTAAGAAGAGCTGTACCTAACTGTTTATTACTGCGAACAGATAATAGTGGGAATAATTATAGAAACAAAGGTAAAATAAACAAGCTGCCACGATTAATTAATGCTGAATATTATACAGTGTGGCGATTATGTTATCACATTAATTGAAACCACGTACCCTACATTTTGTATTTTAACACAACTAATATAATTAATAATAATTAACCTTCTAGCCGTGGGATTGTTTTTTTTTCGTTTTAGTATTTAACAACGTTAAACATAGTTTGTGAATGTTTGGTAACAATGCCATAAAGTTTGTGTTGAATTATTGATGCCATCGCCCCGCACTTGTGCCTCATTATCAAGAATGGTTTATTTCGTGCAAATTTTGACGTTATGTATTTTGTTTGATAAAATTCAGTTTTCTCGAACATATTTTGAAATTCAAGCATTATTTTGACAACCTTCTTCGAGATAAATCGAAATTGCTGTACTGGTCAAAACAAGTGACTATACGGCCGGAAATGTTACTATGAAAGTCCATATGGGGTCGGCTTCCAGTCTAACCGGATGCAGCTGAATACCAGTATTTTACATGGAGCGACTGCCTATCTGACCTCCACAACCCAGTAACTGGGTAATACGATACCCCTTGGTCAGACTGGTTGTCAGACTTTCGTGCTTCTGACGATTCGTAACGACTGTCAAAGATCCACAAATGACAGCCGGGACCAACGGCGTAACGTGCTTTCCGAGGCACGGAGGAGTCTCGATATGTGAAAATGGTCACCCATCCACGGACCAACCCCGGCAAGCGTAGCGTAACCTGATGGATCGACCCGAGCGGCTGTTATTACATAGCCACGAGCTCCTCAAAAAACTCATATCTGTCGTGTTATTTAAAAATGGAACGAACGTTTTACTTTGACACATGGAAACCAAGGGGTACATAATCAAAGATGTCAGTTAAATTTCGATTTGGCTTGCAAATAGAGCTGTTTAAAGTAAAGAAGACTTTTCTATTTCTGTAAAATTGTTTAGGTTATTATTATATGAGACTGATAACAAATTGTAATAATCGCTGTACTATTATTAATGTGATGACCTAATCGCCACTCTGTACTTGTCTTAGGCCTACGACTGCATTAACTAATAATTAGTCGTATGAAACAAACATGACTATGGTTATAGTGACGCAAAATAGAATTATGTTGCTTTGTTGTTTAAGTTTTAACAAACTGCATTTGAATGGGTGATATTTATAATAAGAACAGCTTGGAGTGAGCGGTCACTTTTGGTGTCCCGCAGGTTTCTATATTCGGTCCAGCTCGAGAAGCTATATTTACGCTAGCTAGCTTTACGTCAAAGTTATAATGTCAAACAAACAAAATAAAAAATATGAAAGTCGTTCATATTTTCTTGAAATGTCTGCGAGTTCATTCCAGCCCCCGCAATACGCTCCTGACTTCAACCGCACAGAACCACGTCGCGTTCCCTCCGCCGCTCTCTAATTTTGTATGCTCTGTTGTTTCACCGCATTTATTTTTCTTCGCGGTCTAATTCTCTTTGTTGTCTCAGTCGTTTCGCAACCAAATTTCGCGGAATGAGGTCCGTGGTTGAAATGAAATTGGTATTCGGAATGAATTGGGCTCCTCCGTAAGTTTTGCGGACCCTTGATTTTTAATTCGATTTGTGCTTCGCACGGATGCTGAATATTAACCCAGTTTACAATACGACGACAAAACAATGACAAGTATATTCAGGAACAATTGAAAAAATCAAGAACTTTGTGGGTATCGTCGGGTCCACCATTACAAAAGTACACATAATATAAAAGTATATTCTAACTCCTTTAATAACATCATCTCATTAGCGTTGAACAACAGTGAACTAATTCCCGAGCCGATATGCAAGTCATCACCGCGGCTTACTAATTAAACTAGCTCTCTCAACTTTGAATACGTTTCTTCAAATGCTTTTAGCAACGTAGAAATCTTTTCATCGGAACATATTTTATGAAGCGCCTACGAATTTATAACGGGATTAGTACTTACTAAAATACTTATTTCCTAATTGCCCAATGCTCATTTCTTTAGGTGTCAGTTACTTTCATAAGTCTGAGAAGTATCCAAAAACAGTAATGACACAATTATCGAATTTCGAATATGTCCTACATAAAGATTTTTAATATTTTGTGTAAAATACCTCTATGACAACTCGAATCTAGGTCAATCATCAACTAGAGGAAGTTCCAACTCGTCGATTTTTGGATGACATGCATAAGTAAGATTAACAAAAACTGAAAGGCATCCATCCGCATCGATTTATTACAAAACAAACATAAGCAACATTATAATATTATTGTTAGAGACATCAGCAAGACAGATGAGCCGGTCAACGCATGAATATTTCAGGAGTGGCATTAGGACATGGGAAAATAAATATGGCCGACTTGACTGGACGCATTTGTACATAAATCGTAGTACCGCCCGTGTTTGAATTACCAATGAAAGGGACCGAGCTGGGGTTATTTATCAGTTAACCGTATATCCATCTCGCAGAGTTACGCGCTGAATTTTTATTGAAAACTCACGGAAGTCATGATTCGTTGATTACGAGATTAGAAAAATGTGAGTGGCTATTTATTTAGAATGCCATTGATTAATCCCAACCCTATAAAAACCTAACCTAACCTTATCTGGCCTTATAAATGCGAAAGTGAGTTTGTTTGTTTGTTACGCTTTCACGCTAAAACGGCTGAACCGTTTGTACCAATTTATACTAACCTGCTCTCAGACATAAAATTATTTATCATTTAGTTAATGACATTACTAAGCCTAAATTATGTTCTAGGTAGCCATTTCCATACCTTTAACAGTAAATTATAAAAAAAAAAACATAAATCGATAACACTGATGTCTGTACCTATTATTTGTTTTAAAAATACATATGCCTTACGTATAAACATTTGATTGTTTACCACAAGAATTTATTATATTGCGATTTATATTATTTATTAATTTTACATATTTATGAAGAATTTTTGGTGATTTACGTGCAAATGGAAAGATATATAGACAAATAATATGATTTTAATTGCAGACAGTGTGTAAACATGAAGTTATCCAAATGTTTACATAGTAGGAAGCGACAATTTCCCAAGAAACACAGCCCTGTGATTTGCTCCCAAAACGGCGCCACACGTTACATCCTTATGAAAACCTTTATCCTCGCAATATTCTGTTAGACGACAGATAAAACTAATTCTTATAACTAGTCGCGCACGTCCTAACCCGAGATGAGACAAATAAAGCAGGACGTAGCCAAACCATCCACTAAAATAATAACCAAAACCCTGGCCACATGTCGTCCTAATATCAGCCGGCATTTACTCGTAAAAAATAAGAAAAGAACCCGCAAAATACTCTCTATTACATCCACCGTACGTCGAAAAAATTGGAAATACATTTGTTCGAAAACGAATCGGACTGCGTATAGCTAGATCGGTGTCAGACATTCTGATATCATTTTGTATCTCGCACGCGTGGCACGTTACCCGCAGACATAGAATTCTTTTATGAATAACATATTCTTCAAAGATGATGGTGGTGTTAGTTCGTTGAATAGGAGTCGTTTGGTAATCAAATAGTTTTCTACAAGACGTCGCGATCGAAAATAAAAATGCGGTTTCTCGTCCATGAAAAATTGAACGTAAGCCCTTTCCTCACTGATCGGTACGGTATCGCTTCGGTATAATGGTCACTGCGTGTGCCAAATTTCATCAAAATACATTAGCCGTACGCGTAACGCGTGACGTCACGCGGTACCGAAACGATCCCGCCCCGCTCCCGCCCTTCTGCCTCGTGTGCGTACAATCAGGAAACGTTCATTGAAATATAGGTGCTCGGTACGGTAAGCTTTCGGTGCCGAGCATACCGATCCCGCACCGCTGACATACCGACCATTGAGGAACGGGCCTAAATGCAGTAGGTATGCAAGTACTGGGTGAAATGCGTTCGCGTTGCTGCACTAACGCACAACTATAGGATAAACAAAACTTAAAATACATTATTTTACACAATTTTCATATAAACCTAATTTCTTTTATGATAGAAAATTAATAAGGGCGCACCCAATCACAAATTGCTTAGCATGATCCTCTGTTATGCCGAAAATACTGCAGCATTCGTTTTGAAATAAATATATATTAAAGTTGAGGATTGATGCTTATGTGAGGCGAAAACACGATTACATAAAATTTTCGCGATAGAAAAAAATTCCAAAGTTACCTCTGCACATAATTATAAACCGCTGGTATTCCAAAAATACTTCAAATTAGATCATGAAACTTTGCACAATAACTGAACTAACTATAAAACAGGTCTATGAGTGTCATTTTTTTTTAATTACCATTATTTTCACCGTAAAAAGCAATTAAGTACCTAAACTTTTCGACGCTTTAGAGCCGCTAGCGCCCCACTCCGTCTCGTTCTCACTCAGGTCGCGAGTAGTATGGTGCGAGCGGGATAAAATCTGAGGTAGGGTGCGCCCTTAATAGAAACTGAATCACAAGAAAAGTGATCTTAAACCACTCAAAGCCATACCGTTCCGAGTTTAAAGATCAGAATAATTATATTAATGACACAAAGAAGAAAGTTTTGTGTGAAATACGATACTGAAGAAGCTCAAAGAAAGTGATACTGATATCGTTTTTCGGGTTGGGGGTTTAAATAGATACATCATTATAGAATGCCCTAGATTAAAATTAAATATGGCTGATGTCGATCGTCACTCACTGGACGCCTGAAGGAGGACATCGCCGTCGAGGTAGACCGCGGCGAAGGTGGTGTGACGATCTAATAATGTTTGCGGGGCCAACATGGCCAGAAATCGCACAAAATAGAGAGCTTTTGAAGGAAAAAGGGGAGGCCTTTGCCCAGCAGTGGGACACACAATAGGCTATTAAAAAAAAAAATTGTCTGATAATACACTAGTACATCTAGATATACTGGCTTAAATCAATCTGCCTAGCCACTTTCCAACTTTGTTCGGGTGGGCTTCCAGTTTTAATCAGCTTATAATATTCCTACTGCTGGGACGCAGGCCTCCTCTCAATCTAAGCGTATGCAAATGCATATCCGACTTTCACAACCCAGTTTACTGGATAGACATGATACCCGTAGATAAGACTGGTTGTCAGACTTTTGGGCTTCTGACTACTCGTAAGGACTGTCAAAGATCTACGAATGACAGTCGGGACCAACGGCTTAACGTGCTTTCCGAGGCGCGAAGGGTTCTCGATGTGAAATGGATGGTCACCCATCTACGAACCGATCGCGGTAAGCGTAGCTTAGCCGTCTATTAAGCCTCTAGAGAATATAACCAGCACGCGTAGCATGACGACCATAGATTAACGGGTTTTGTCAACGGAAGAATAGATAAATGACAGATTGTGATTGTGAATCTGTAATTTTGTCAATTCTCAACTCAAAACCCGTTTCTAGGGGGGTCATGCTACGCGTGCTGAAGTAAAAATGAAGATACATAGAAACAAAAAAAAAAAATTGTTTTGTTACAAGATTTTTAGTTTTATTAATTTATATATTTGGAATTAACTCATAGTTTTTATTTGATACCAATAAGTATTGTAATTTATTTATAAAAAAAAACTTTCCCCTGCCTTTTTTTAGTTTGCAGATGAAATTTAAAAAAAATTATAGCCTATGTCACTCTCACAATTAAGACGAACCTAACGACACCTCGTATGTTAAAATCCATCAAGCCGTGTAGGCTACAGAGCGTGCCAAAGAAATATACATACATACATACATACATACTCTCGAAAAACATTACCCTCCTTCTGGGGCAGTCGCGTAAAAAAATTAGTTCGCGTTTAAGTTCTTTGATACAAGAATGAGTTGTTTACCTACATCTAAACGCGAAGTCAGTCGTAACAGTTCCGAACGAAGGGTCGCGAGCAAAAAGTTGAGTTTCATTAGGAACTTGATTAAGTATGTAAATGTACCTACAAGTTTCCTCGTTGGAAAGCAGAGGACGCTGACATTTTTTAACTTTTACGTAAATATTTCCTTTGGCAATTTTTATTGTGCAGAGGTAGTTTAATTGTTTTTGGGTTGTCTGTTATTAGGTAAAAATAATCTAGCAGGTACAAAATGCGAGTTAAAATACAACAATAATTTATAAATATAAATCCAAATGAAATAAACTTTATAACACCACTACGTTTACTTAGCAAGCGATTGTGCCAGCATGTCGTGGTGTGTGAAAACTTTAAGGCACCGAGGGATAATGTGAACTTCGATTACATTACAAACTGGAACTGTGTCCAGAAGTAGACTATTGGAGCTGAGTGCACTGCTGCTTTGAGAGTAATTTCAGCTCAACGTTTTCCTTTTATTAATCGAATCCTATCCTAACTAATATTATAAATGCGAAAGTGAGTTTGTTTATTACGCTTTCACGCTAAAACGGCTGAACGGATTTGGATGAAATTTGGCGCAGGGGTAGACCATGACCCGGAATAGGATATAGGATATCGTATCCCGATATTCCCACGGGATTGAGACTTACGCAGGAGAAACCGCGGGGCGCAGTTAGTTGTAAATATAAACGTTAAGCAATTTATCAAGGTTAAACAAAGGTCGTTTTAATCCGTAGAAAATCACCTGAAACTGTCCTCTTAACGTTAATTGTCTGGCCCCTGCCCTTTGTACATTTCAAATCCCTAACAAGATCTCAAGAAAAGTCATTAGAAAACACGTTCACGAAGCTTTTATTTTCGATTTTAGCCCACTCACTGTTCCACTCAGTTGAACGACGAGGTAGATTCATTGTTAGCACCCACTTTTCTACAAAAAACCACTTGAGCGGCATTCCCTAATGAAATAAAAATCTCAACTACGAAACCGTGAAACGCCCCAGTATTGTGTTTTTCGTTATGGATATAACTGGCTCTTCCTGCGGTTTCACTCGTGTGATTTACGATGTTTGTGGAGAGAGTAAAAATTCGGTAGTATTCTGGCAAAATACGACCAGTATACAGAAAAAAAAACTGGTTATACAACCAGCTGTGGTGAAAAACATTTCCCGCAGTTCTGATAAGGAGTTCCTCATCACTTGATCAGAAATACTTCGGCCGGTAATACGGCACTGGACGATGACGCGAAAACGACCGAGGCCTTTACGTCCTCTTCTAAGCGAATTGATCTGAAAAGGATCTACGATTCAAATGTTTCAATCAGACGTAGTTTACATCTTGCCAGATAAAGGAAAGCAGGCCAGAGAAGGTTCAGGAGTTTTAACTTACCAGACGTACGGTATCCTGGGTTGTGTACGTTTTGATGTGCAATAAAGTATCGTCTATCTATCTCACCCTTCGAAGTAGGTGATTGCAAAACAAAACCTCTATAGACGAGATCTTCGTTCAGTTACAGAGTTAAAAATAAACAGAGGGCCTAGACAAGTGACAATCGCTTCCAAAGCGTTTCGTGTTTCTACAACGACTTCCAACAGGATTGACATAAGCTTTTCGATAGCTAATGTCAGTTCCATACATTTTGCCTTTTCCATCATCGTTATCGCTGATAGAATGTCACTTTGTCTAGGCCCTCAAAGCAGATAAAAATCAATGTACCAAATAAAAAATCCAGCAATCTCTTTCGCAGAAAAACATACATAGCAGTCCATTCAGAAAGACACGTGCATTCTAAAATAACAACCAATCAATCTGCCTAACCTTTTCCCAACTATGTTGGGGTCGGTTTTCAGTCTAACACGATGCAGCTGAGTATTTTACAAGGATCGACTGCTTGCCTGCCCTCCACAACCCAGTAACTGGGTAATACGATACCCCTTGGTAAGACTCGTTATCAGACTCATAGGCTTCTGACTTTTGTGCTTTCCACGGAGGAGTCTCGGTAGGTATGTAAAGATGGTCACCTATCCAAGGATCAACCCCGGCCAGCGTAGCTTAACATGATGGATCGACGATCGAGCTCCAAAAATAACTACCATGAATTGTAAACGAATGTTTCAGGAATATTCTTTGTTATATCGTGTTCGTTCAAGAGCATTCGGTAATAACTTGCAGCCGCTTCTAGTAACGGGATACCTAAATATAGAGCTGGATACTCTTCCGTGAAAATTAAATTAGTACCGACTATTGATAGATAATAGTAGCTTCAATATACGTGGTGTTGAGGAAATGAGGATTTAAATTAAAGGTAACCCTTAATTTAAATTTTTACTTGACCATACAAGAAACGTGTTTTTGTGAACGGCGTTTTTTGCACAATCTTAAAATGGCAATAATAAAGTATTACAAAAAAATGTAGTGCTAATATTGTACGGTGGTACAGAGTTTTTTTTCTATGGAAGGTATTGTAAGACAAAACGACACGATTTTCTTAATAAATAAAACAACACGGCATTCCATATAATATTTAACGTTAGTGACGCTGAATTTGCTCATATTATGTTCACAGCACTCCCTAATTTAATATATTCTTGGCCTGCTACTTATTCAAGCGGTCCCCGTCACCCCATGTACGCCTTGTGTTCGATGGGGCGTCGGACTGCTCCGAGTCCGTTGTCTGGAAGCCAATTTCAATGGAATACCTTTGATTGCTCTCTGGTGCCTGCTGCGGTAAATAGGAGTGAATCTTTTAGAATCATTTTATAAAACAAAATCCTCCGCCCGTCTGTCTGTCTGTTTGCGATAAACTCAAAAACTACTGCACCGCTTTCCATGCTGTTTTCACCAATGGATGGAGTGGTTCTCGAGGAAGGTTTTAGTATATAATAACCGACATCCACGCGGGCGAAGCCGCGGGCATCACCTAGTAAAATATATAATATATACAAATACAGTATAGTAATGAATAGTGAATAATACACATAGTATGTTTAAGTCCACGTAATAGGGGGCGAGCCTATTGCCATCACCCGGCCACAAATCGAGACAGCGGGCTGCTATTGAGAAATTCGTGATCGAAAAACCCAATAACACTTTGCCCGACCCGGGAATCCAACCCAGGACCTCATGGTCAGCAGTAGCGCTTGCGACCACTAGACCAACGAGGCAGAAAGTATGTTGCATCAAAACACTACAAAAGTGACAGATTTTCAGTATGAAGTGTCATGTGTAAAGGTCAAGGAACTTGCCCAATGCCAAATGTAAACCAGCTTATAAAGAGCACATTTTTAAATTACTATTTCCAGATTTTTTCCATTTTGTTAATCTAATTAAAATAATCAATCATTTGTAAAAAATATAATTAAGATTGTCGTTTTTGATGTTTATTATAAGAATTAGAAGGCTGTAGATCCACATAACATGTACTTTTTTTTGTTGTTTATTTATTTTTTTGTTTGTTTGTTTGTATAATTGAGTAGTTTTTTTTCTTACTTTTGTATGCCGTAAATAAGAGTGTGTTGGAACGACTTTTACAATGTTTACATTTTATTTTGTACCCACATTCATTGCAAAATAAGGAGCAAAATGAGGAGCTCGTGGCTAAGTAATAACAGGCGCACGGGTCGATCCGTCTGGTTAAGCTACGCTTGCCGGGGTTGGTCTGTGGATGGGTGACCATCTTTACATATCGAGACTCCTCCATGCCTCGGAAAGCACTTTAAGCCGTTGGTCCTGGCTGTCATTCGTTGATCTTTGACAGTCGTTACGGGTCGTCAGAAGCTCGAAAGTCTGACAACTAGTCTTACCAAGGGGTATCGTATTACCCAGCTACTGGGTTGTAGAGGTCAGATAGGCAGTCGCTCCATGTAAAATACTGGTATTCAGCTGCATCCGGTTAGTCTGGAAGCCGACCCCAATATAGTTGGGAAAAGGCTAGGCAGATTGATTCATTGCAAAATAAATGATTTCTGATTTCTGGGTTTACTCAATTGTCTAAACTCACAGATCTTTGTTTGTTTTCGACTGCAGACGTGCATAGAGGTTTTGACCTGTTATTCTTTGATTATGGGCCTCTGTTGAGTTGCGGGCGCAGCGCCGCCGCCGGCGGCCTTCTTTTGATCCCAACTCAACTGCGTCTAATTTTACTTACTAGGTCACCTTTGGCGCAGTCTCTCATTCCTTTTGCAGACAGTTGACAACACATACAATTTTGAAAGAAAACACGTTTTTTTAACTAATCTGAAAGATGGGTCTAGCGTTGTCCAGTTAGTACATATAATCCAAATTATATTCAAAGTGCTATACATGATTACGGGGAAGATTCAGAAAAAAAGAAACTTGGACTACTTTCAGAAAACTTCGGTACACAATGCATTCATCATCATCATCATCAGCCTATAGCAGTCCACTGCTGGACATAGGCCTCTCCAATTGCACACCATTCAGCTCGATTCTCGGCAACTCTCATCCAGTTGCTACCAGCCACCCTGCAAAGATCGTCGCTCCACCTAGCCTGAGGGCGTACTACCTTACGTTTTCCGATTTGCGGTCTCCACTCAAGAACACGTCTACCCCAACGGTCATCGGTTCTACGGCTAATATGGCCGGCCCATTGCCACTTCAGCTTGCTTATTCTGTGAGCTATGTCAACAACTTTGGTTCTCTGCCGGATTACCTCATTGCGCAATGCGTTAAAATAACCTATACGCCCAGCAAGTTCGAGGTTCATGGAAATCTGCGAAATTGAATCGTTCCAGAGATAAAGTCAACAGAAATTATATTCCCCTCTCGAACCATTCCTGGAACGCAATTATCGGATACAAAATACGTTTTCTCAGAAGAAGGAAATGCTCAGATCCGCGACCTTCCTAAGCTCGTTTAATTTCCAGAAACGGTCGAACAAAACTCATAGTATTAAGGGCAATTCAACGGAGTTAAAACCATCCGACAACAGTGAAGCACTTAATACGTAAGAGACAATTATCAATAAAGTCAAGGGGCAAGCGATTAGACGTCCGGAAATTGAAAAAAAGTTATGTATTATTAAGTTTAACCACATTTCATGTCCAGGTAAATCACTGTCCATTTCAAGGTATATTTTGTAGTGTTTTTTTTTTTGCTGTATTTAGTTTTTTGTTATTTATTTTTCTGGTGTACCTATCTACAATAAAGGTATAATATAAATAAATAATTCAGTTTTTCCTACCTAATCATAACTAGTAACAGAGTTCTTCCCTCTAATTTGTAGAGCTCTTTGTGAAGAAGCTCTGTGGAATTATCTAGGTATTTCTGGATCCCTTTTCAACTTTATTTCTGGGATGAAGACACACCTGAGTTGCATCTGGTATTAATCCAGTGAGCGCATCGACAATCAAGTTTTAAAAAAAAACACAATAAAAAAAAATATTAGGTACCTACATTACTTTTTTTTTTCCTTGCCTCATTGCCTTCCCCCTAAGTACTCGCGAAGCATCTAGTGGAGTCTATTGGAGGTAAAGCTGTTTAATAAACACGATCTAGGCTTCAGCTAAATGGAAGTTTCATGATCCGTAATTTTCAAGTCAACTGTTTTATTATTTAGACGCGACTTTGTTCGCAAGGATTAAACTTTAATTTTCGTTAAAATATTTACGCGAACGTTATAGAAGTTATTAGAAATCCACCATTAAGGCGCTGATAACAGGCAAACGGTAAAAGTAGGCTCGATTTAAACAAAAAAATTGCCAAATCTATAGTTTGTGGTAGCGGAAACAATATATTATGATAATCTTGAACATATTTCTCAGAATTAAGTTATTACAAAAACACGTTTTGAAAAAAAAATCTCGATGCAAATTAACGGTGAACTAACCTTTTACTTTGAGGTATACTTAGTAAAAAACAATCTGTAGAGGAAGTGAAATGAAAAAATTGTAATACCTACTAGTCGTTAATTCGCAGAATAAATGAGTTTCTCTATATCGCAATAGTTTAGATTTAAGAGGACAATCCATACTTATAATATAAATTCGAAAGTAACTCTGTCGGTCTGTCTGTATGTTACCTTTTCATGCCGAAACCACTGAACGGATTTTGATAAAATTTGGCAAGGAGATAGATAGCATCCCGGGGCAGGACATAGGCTACTTTTTATCGACATACCACGCGGGCGAAGCCGCGTGCAAAAGCTAGTAATATTACACATGCAAAAATGAGTTTGTTTGTTTATTTGTTTGTTACGCTTTCACGTTAAAACGGCTGAACCGATTTAGATGAAATCTGGCACATGGGTTGACCATGGGAATGGGACATAAGATACTTTTTATCCCGATATTCCCACGGGATCAAGACTTACGCGAGTGAAACCGCGGGGCGCAGCTAGTATTAGATTATGTGCATCTATTTAAGTCGCCATTCCCCCTTATAGAATGAAACTCGGAACCGAAACTCTAACTCGAATATATCAAAATATCACCATAGTTTATTAATTGACTTAGAATCCCAAACAACGCGAAAACTTGATCAACAGAGCTCGCAAACCTCGGACCGACGCATAATACAGAGCAAGTTGAATTAGTTTGGTTTGCGGCCACCGCACACTGCCGGACACTGCCGGACACAGCCGGATAACACCGCACTTGAGAACAGCTAGTTATGCCCAAGAAACGATCCACTGGTAACCTAAATAATTGTCTTACACGTGTTAGTTTGAAGTAGATTTGGTTTTGCCGGGACCCACTTTCCAATTCGCTGAGGCCCCTTAGACGATTTTAAAAGGAATGAGGTACCAACCGACGATTATCCTTGTATGCATTGTGCAAATGCATCTAAGGACAGCCCCCGGTTGGTGCAGGACTGATCCATGATATGGAAATAAAACGATATTGAACTAGGTTTGGGTGACTAAATTGAATTGGTTATGGAAAGACTATGTATGGCCACTGCCTGACCAATTAGCATAATATTTAAAATTGGCCTTTGCCCTTCAGTGAGACAGTCATAGGATGGTGTTATTATTGTATCAATGTGCATGATGAAATTAACAAGCATTAGTGGCCGTGAGGTAACAGTCGTGACTTACGACTATATAGGTCGTAGGTACGAATGTTGGGTCGTTGTGTCAATTATTTCAACATTAAGAACTACTCTCAAAATGGTGAAGATAAAGTCGCGAGGAAACAGGCATGTCCTAGAAGCAAAGTTTCGAAGAAATGTGGCATCTACCGACCTGCACTGTGATAACGGTCCACTCCCTCTTAACAAGAGGAGGCCTGTGTCCCAGCAGTGGGAACATTATACGCTGATTAAGCTTATGCTATGCATGAAGAAAACCTTAATTTCATCATAAATTATAACAACCACCACACATTTCTCGGAGAATCCTGCCCTAATATTGACTGCTGTAAAGGAAGTGCAACGTCGCATAAATTAAGCTGTGAGCTCACGAAATAGCAAGAAATAGCGTGTCGCTGGTATGAGATAAGTAGTTTCACAGGAATATCGCATTTACGGTTCCTGAAGGTATTAGGGGTTAGGATTTAGTTGTAAAATAATGCTAAGCATGTTTATGGAAGGAGACGACATGACTGTGGAAATCTGTAGGTGCTGTAAAGACTATCGCCTAAGCCAATACGGACCATTTAGATGGGGCCAATCCCCGAGACAATCAGTTAATTTGCTTCATCAATGGCTTGAGGACAATCCAATACAGTAGACTGTCTCTATTTATAATGTTTATATTTATGGCTCATGATTAATAGACGAATAAATTATTATGCCTTAAAAAAAAATATGCAACTCCTAATTGTGCCAAACCAAATTAGACCAAATGACAGTTATGCTAACCTTAGCATTATGCCAAAATATTTTTATACCACAATATTATAATAAATATTATGCGAAAACGTTATGCCAAACAATATCATGCCTTACATAAGAGGGGGATTCCCTCTATTTACATGATGCTATTATTGGATTACCATGTTGGTCCCATGGAAAAAGTTGTTCTGTACCACACCCTCATATGACCACACCTTTCTGATACACATTGTTTAGGTAATTATGGAAAAATTACAATAATACCCGTCTGCCTACTCATTTAGGGAACATCTACGGGGTAATGTTACCGAACAGTCTTACCAAGAGGTATCGTAGTTATGGACATATTATTATACGCAGTAACTCCATGTAAAATATTGGTTTTCAGCAGCATCTGATTAGACCGGAATGTATCCACAACATAATAAGGAAAAGGCCAGACAGTTGAGGACGTTTCTTCGTGACTTTCAACCATTCAAGTAAAACTACCAATCGCCGATGCGCAGTGTCGCTTGCCTGGGCTCAGCGAAACAAAACTCAGCAAAACTCGTAAGCATTCTTACTTACTGCTTATTACGTTCGACCTAGGGTTGACGACACCATCACACGACCCTTTTACGGCTTTATCAAAATCCATTGAATTATTCCGATGCAACTTTAGCAGGAATGTAACGACTCTCCCTTTATTAGTCTCATGCTTGTCATAAAAGTCGTCGCGTAAAAAGAACTTTATAGGAAAAACTTTTTTATAGCAAAGTATCAGCAGATTGAGTTAAATCTAGATTTTGAATTGAAGTAAAGTAGAGGAATTAATGTTACTTGTATTTCTTGTCTACACTAATATTATTATGAAGAGAAAAGATTTGTATTTTCATTTCTAATGAATTAACTCAAAAACTACTGCATTGATTTAAAAAATTGTTTCACCAATATTATGTTATATTATCACTGAGTAACATAGTTTATGAAGATATCATGCGGGCGAAGTCACAGGCAGAAGCTAGCTGAAGTATATTTTTCTGATAGTGTTCTGCTTATACAAGCTTATTAGATCAAGTACACGCCGAGGGTGCAGTTGCTGGAATCGCACCGGAACGTCAACTTCAAGGCGTTCGTGGTGCGTGTACCAAATTGTTATCTGCCCCTCGTCATGGAAGAAGACTTTTGGCCGCAGGACGTGGTGTTCCGTCGCTTCCGCGGACAAGTACCACAGGACAGCACGAAGTTAAGCTAGTGCAAAGTGAAGTGCTACTAACATAGTCTTAAGCCTTATTTATTAAAACAAGTTTTTTATAAAAGTATGTATGTCTAGGTTAAGGTATTTTTCTATGGGCCTGTGTCGCCTGAAATAAATGGTATATTATAATAGTGCCATGCTTCCGAGAATTTTCCTATAGGAAAACCAATAGATATTTGTTGATAGTGAAGCAGTTTTTGTGTGATTTTGTAACAGTTCCAAACATACAAACTTTCATATTTATAATATCACAAGACTTAAGATAATGAGTGTTTTGTTTTTTCATATAACTAGAAAAAAAAAATGAAAAATAAGCAAGAAGTTGACCGGAAGCCCCATTCTCGTTCATAAAAAAACGTTCACATTCAAGTCGCAATCTGTCAAACTTGTCAATTGATTGAATTTTGACAGATTGCGAACGAGATTAGAATGAGAACGTTTTCAAAAAATTACGGGAATTGCCGCTCAGCTCCTTGACGTAATTTATTGACGAAAAAAGAAATAATTTGTCAACCCTATTGAAACAGACTACAGCGAGGTACTAGAGCTATATTTACCCGGTTCATCGATTCCCATGGTAATATCGTGCTTCCAATGTTTCGTAACGTTCCATTGCAAGCCCGTAATCCATTAGCGGCCATGTACCTAGGTTGACTTTATTAGTCAAACTCTATGGATATTTCCGATTAAAAGTAATTTATTTGTCATCTTGTTTACTTTCATACATTCACGACATTACACGATTATACACGAACTCAAATCGCAAGCTCGTAAACAAGATGACAAATAAATTACTTTTAATCGGAAATATCCATAGAGGTTGACTAATAAGTTCTCAATGATAAAAATAAATACAATGTTGCATTAAGTTTATCCAATCTATTTGATACCGACCTCCTTTGAGTCATAGCTCATTAACTCGATAATTATGAAAACATAACTGAAGACATTGACAGTTGAAATATCAAGATGACAAATAAATTACTTTTAATCGGAAATAGTCTTTTAGGGGTATGAGGAACAGGGTGTAAAGTTCACTCATCCCCCATAGAAAAGGGAGGATCCTCCGACCAGACGGGTGTTGTGTCTGGCGGGCAACTGCCCAATGATTGATATTGGGTTTTTGTATATATGTTCACTGCACGGTAAACTCTAATTGCGCGATGCAGGATTTATGTGACGTCAGGTCTTCCATGCGTAGTTCGCATGTGGCGATGTAGATACCGCCATATCACTCCCCTCCGGAGACCGGAGGTCGATAGTGGGCTAAGTCTTGTATCTTGCGATGCTTGCCAGTGCCAGTTGTGGTTCCAGTGAGTCGGAACCGGGTGCCGCATTGTTCGCGGTGGGTCGGAACTGTTTGCGGTGATTGAGTTGATTGCGGTGATTCCCCAGTGGCTCAGGGTGATGAGGTTGAGGTGATTGATGTGATTCCCCAGTGGGTCGGGGTGATGAGGCTGAGGGTGATGACCAGGAATGCGTGATCGCTGCATGCTGGTGGTCAGAATACCCGTTGACGCCTCGGGTGTTGGCTTGGCTGTGTGACTCGCCTCACTGAACGCTTGCGGGAGTGATGATGATGACGTCACGCTGGAGTAGTTGCACGAAGGCTGCGTTGACGTTCATATTCGGGGTCACCAATTTAGGTTCAAGGTCAATTTAGGTTTTAGGTTAGGTTTAGGTAGGGGCGATGTAGATACCGCCACAGTCTTATCCATAGAGGTTGACTAATAAGTTTTTAGTGATAAAAATAAATACAATGTTGCATTAAGTTTATCCAATCTATTTGATACTGACCTCCTTTGAATCATAGCTCATTAACTCAATCATTCTGAAAACTTAACTGAAGACAGTGACAGTTGAAATATCGATGTCAGAGAATTTCTCCGTACGCTAACGTTACTATGCAACAATTGTTTATCGTTGCTAGGTTGCTGTTGCTAGACCTGCAATTGGTTGACTTTGAGTAGTCACTGCTGTCAAGTTTGTAGTTCTGCTCTCAGGTTAGCCAACCGGTAAAGATATGAAATATAATTTTCTTCTTTTATTACGAAGACATATGACTTTGCGTGTCGGGAACCGAATAAACCCGATTTGCATTACACGGCTAAAATGCGAACAGTGCCAGGTGGCTCATCAATTAAAGTCCGTGACTGTACAATTCTGCCTAACCCTTCGGGGAATACAGTCGTGATGTTATGTTATATATGTACTATGGTTTTCTAGTAAGTAGGTGCATATACCTATCAATGTTATTGGAAAATTATGAGTGATTCGTCAACTCGTCCTCCATGCCTACGGCCCATTTAGGACGACTTGAAGAAAATCAAAATAAATAATATTTTCATTCTGCAAGTCGTCCCACGTTTCTTTTTGTGTGGAACTTTAAACTTTATCAACGTTTGGTACAGTCAGTAAGACAAGATAATAACAATACTTTTTGAAGAATTTTTAGTTTTACTTTCGTTTGTATGCCAGTCTGTGGCGAAAAAACCCAAAAAAGTCAAATAATATTTTACTAGCAATACTTCCAGTTCATTTGTTTTCCTGATAGTTATAGGCATGCATGAATTCAAGATAGTATTACAATCATTACTATTATCCCAGTAATAAGATTTGGATGAAAGGCACATAAATAGTTTATAACTAACAAAAAGTACTAGGCTTGCATGAATTCAAGATAGTATTAGAATCGTTGGTACCTATTGTAATTTGGCAGCATTATACTTCACGAAGGGACCACGGGGATTTTTTCCCCGTGGTCCCAGGGACTACGGGAGGGACCACGGGGAATAAATGGCCTTTTGCTGTTCATTTCTGTCTCCCTGGTACGTTTCAAAACAACTAATAATTAAATTTCAAGACCTGGATTTTTACCATTATTTAGTTAAGTAGTAAGTAAATCGTAAGTCTATGTAGTAATTATTTACCTATTTCCATTCATTTCTGCTTTCCTGGTAGTTTCAATTAATAAAAAATTAGGGCAGTTGAATTTTAAAACGTCTATCGATATCATATATTATAACGAATCCTTCATGCTCTTCTCTATGTTTCAAAGTTGGTGCGCTTCGAGGAATACCCCGAAAATAAATATTTTATAACAAATTCTTTTTTTTATTTATTTATTTTATTATTTATGTACACACAGTAAAATACAAAAAAAGATACGACATAATTAAAATATGAGTACTAAGGTTTTTTTTTATTATTCCCACAATAACACTTTTGCTGCTGATTGTACCTTTATCATTTTGATAGTAACGTTGGACGAGTTGCAGAATGAAAATATTATTTATTTTGATTTTCTTCAAGTCAACCTAAATGGGCCGTAGGCATGTAGGACGAGTTGACGAATCACTCAAAATTATACCTTTTAAAATTTCGTGGAACTTCATTATTTATCTTTCGAAGCCACAGGTATTTTACAAAATGTTACAAACGTAGGCTAAATACATTGAATATGCATCAGGGCTAAGCTCAAAATCAACTAAACTGTTGTGTTATCCCGACAGACTTGTTATTATTTTAGTAGTCATTAGTTTACGCAAACCACGGAAGTTTGTATTTATAAACCTTTAACCGAAATGTTGTTACACAATAGAGTACCCTGACAATATGCCGGAAAAACAAAGGGACCTACAGAAAAATAACATATTTAACAGCATTGCGAATAACATTTGGAACGGTGTGCTGCGTTGCGAAAACATGTTGACCCACAAATTTAACATCCGCCCCATACTTTATCATTCCCAAAATGAAAATATTGAAGCATACGTTTATCAAAATTTAAATTTTCGATCACGCGTATAATGTAGGTTGTACGTTTAAATTCTAAAATGCAATTTGTGCCGGCAGAGGGCAGAGTGGGTGAGGTCTGAACTCCATTAGAATTTATGATACATGTAGGGGCCGACAGTAATTAAAAGAGCCCGCAGAGGGAAATAACACACCGAAATACTGTAAAGTTATGGTATTATACTGCTGGAGCTACTTTGATAAATGGACTTGTTTGTTTTGAAGAGGTCGATGACCAAATTTTGTGGCATTAAGACTGGTTCGTCTATGATTTTAGGGGCTTAGGCTTAGTAATGTTTTTCATCTAGGTAAAAGAAGGGAGTCTGTATCTTGTGTATATGTCGCAGCTGGATTGTCAAATCCGCTGTGAAAACTATAAGTTACGTTAATATTGTGTTGCTAAGGAACTGTATAACATGTTGTGTGTTATTTTTAAACTGTTTTTCGTGCCACAACAGTCATCTTTCACTAACCCACGCCATTATAGTATGTAAGACAGCGATTTCGAAAATCCATTCTCAACATTTCCCCAACGACTTCAAAACAATAACGTAAGCAAAAAAAAAAAATCTGCTGTTCCATATTACATTTGTGTTCACTTAAATCGACAAAATGTATGGAACAGCAGATTTTTTTTTTCGCGGTTTCAAGTTTGGTCCCATGGAAAAAGTTGTTCAAAATGAGTACGATGACCCCTTTTCGGGTTTAGCATAAACAAAAAATAATGTTGTATAGCATAGAGAGTTATGAGGAACAGGGTGTAAAGTTGTAAATAGTGCTGGTTCCGCGGTAAACTCAGATGATTATAAGGGTATTTTTTCTTTTGGTTGCAATTATAATAAGTGTTATTATGTTTTTCTAATTTTGTTATTTCTCGTGTTTATATTTTATGTTTTTTGATTTGTATTTTACCCAACCTACCTATATAATTTGTATTTTGTTCTGTACAACGCCTTAGGATTACATTCTGTAATGTTGTGCAAGAAAACTTAAATAAATAAATCTAATGGTAGACCTTCTGTGTTAAATTGTTGGAAAATGAAAAGTCTCGTCCAACACTTGTCTTCTTTTTTGCAACTGACTGCATTACTTGCATGTCTTTTGTCTGCTTCTAAGAGCGCTCTGTCTAGACTATTCATGTATTTATATAAATTTACCTACAACGTAAACATTTTGTAGGTAAATCCCTGACCTTCACACAATTTTAGATATATTTTTGCAAAACCGTACCGTGCGAAAAGAAATCTGGTCCACAGCACTTCTATACGCAATTAAGAGGCTTTTATAGGCAGCCGTATGGCCTTTTTTATTACAGAACGTTTAAATAATTTTATGAGATTGCGTTGCCGAAATTACCCCATTAACTTTTTTAAACAATCTCATTTTGAGTTTTACTTTCGCACGAGATTTTGTTTAAATAGAAAATGTCAAGTAGGATTGTTTAGCCGGAGATTTCTATGTGACTCCTAAACCACAAGTGTCAGTTATTCGTCTTATTATCTAGGACGCCTCGTTCGAGCATGTTTCTGGGTCCCAGGTCAGGCGATGTGTAATAGGGTTTTCCATTAGGAATTTCTCAGCCCGGAGCCTGAATTTGTGCCCGGTTGATGGCAGTAGGGTCGCCCCTATTACATGGGTTTTAAACATAACTGCCGAAATGTGGGTGTTCTATAAGTACACCTCTGCCTAACCCTTCGAACATCACTGGCGTGATAATATGTTATTTACTAGGAAACAACCCAATGGCAGCGGCAGCGGGGTCTGACTTTACTGGTCAAAAAACGCTCTCTAGGAAAACACCATCTTACTTTCATAAATAACGTTTCTGTGACGTCGTTCGCCGGTAACGGGGGCTATGTGGGCGGCCATCGCTCTTCTAGGAAAACGTAGGTTTAGTGAATCTGTGTCTTGTGTTTCTAAACACACCTAACAGTACAGAAGAAATTCCGAGAGTGAGAAATTGCTTCTTAATGAACCTGTGGCGATCTATAACGCCACATGCGAACTACGCATCAAAGACCTATCGTCACAACATCTTGCATCGCGCAAGCCGAGTTTACTGCGCGATCAACATATATAATATAAATTCCCGACACCCGCCTGGCCAGAGGATCCTCCCTTTTCTATAGACTCTATAGAGGATGAGTGAACTTTACACCCTGTTCCTCATACCTCTAAAGACTACCTTCATTTATTTCACTTACTGATTAGCAGATCCAAAGACCTACTAAAAATTACACAAAATATTCAAATTATTAAAAGTAAGTCACTAAAAATTGTTCTTCAATGATTCAATGATTTTTCATGACCTTTTTATTTCTTCCGAAAACAACACCCACGCCTGTTATCCCAGAAGGATAGGCAGAGGTGTCGTCTGAAAAAGCAAGTAGGTATTAGTCAACCTTCTTTCGGCAATTCACAAAAATTAACAATAATAAGGTCGGAATCGAAAGCTTTTATGTTTCGAAGCTGTAACTTTGCAGGTGTAATATTTCGTATTTCATTTTTTTTTTCGTATTTATAGAGCACAAAGAAACACGAACCTGTTGAAATTAATGAGAGGCGTCGTTAACGCCCCTACGAACGCTCTTATGAATCGAAACATTTTATTAATGATGGATGATGAGTTGAAAGATAGATTTTTTTGCGATTTTACGGCTGCGTTTCTACTGAGGCAGAGCTGGGCGGAGCGGAGCTTAGCGGTAAACGAATTAACTAACCAATCAGAATGCTCGAAATCTCCGCTCCGCTTCAGTGGAAACACTGAACTACTTTTCACTGCTATTCTCCAATCCGCACCGCCCAGCTCCGCCTCAGTGGAAATGCAGTCTAACTGAGAGCAAAGTGGGGTTTGATTTTTCTTTGTTTCTTTATTTAATCACGCTGGAAATAAAAAAGGTTGAATAACTGCGATAAAACTGTTCAAATATTTAGTACAATTAAAAAGCAATATTAGAAATTTTAATAACAGTGAGGGTTTTTAGGAAATTCCTGAAGTAAACGAAACTAATCATATTTAAGTCCACATGACCAAATCACTGAAAACGCTAACTCCAAAACCCTCATAATTTGTTTAACAGTTCAAACGCTCCATAAACTAACAAAAAAGGAATAGAAACGAAAGTATAGACCGATATTGCGGTTCTGCACAATCGTAAGGAGGCACACATGACGATCGTAAAAAATGTGAATGGCATATTGAAATATTTCTCGCGACCCTTTTTCTGGCCAATTTTCCTTAAGGCTCTATGTAACGCCGATATAAATCTGACTCGCAGCCCGTTACAGCTTCTATTTGTGTGTTTATGGTAAGATGGGGGTCTGTTTTTGGTAACATTGGAAGATCGAACTGTGATATTGTGGGATACCTGATATTATTGGCAGGGCGTGTAAAGATAACATGTATTTCTAAGGTCACCTTCTGGTAAGTCGTAAGTGCCTTTTAGTAAGTAAACTTCTTCAAAAATACTTAATAAACATCTTGAAATCACAGACTTCACGCACAGCCAAAACCTCATTTGAGGCTACACTATAACATTATAAATAGCTTATAGTTCATGGCACAACAATATTCGCTCGCCATACATTTCCAATAATATAAGTGTGAACGTGTTCTAAATAAATGTATGGCGAGCGATATTGTTACGCTATGAACTATAATAATGCTTTGAGCTATTATATTATAGCGTAATCTGAAATGAGCTTTAACCGCTGTGTCTAGAAAATTTAAATTCTGGAAGAAAGGATTGTTTTGGTTGGTTAAAAAGGGGATGTAAGTTTGTATCAAGATTCGTAAATTTAGCCGATGAGAAATCCCATACAATGATAATTTTTGGACGCTAATATTTTGATAAAATACCTACCAACTTGCTATTTACCTATTAAAGTAAAAAAAAAATGTTTTACAGCTCTTAAACGTCTCATGATCCTCTGAAGTTGAGATAATTACATTTAAATTAATAACGAAGATCTTGGCAAAGTTTAAAGTTTTTAGTCTCGTTAAACAGTTTAACGTTTTTTGATACATAACTAAGGAATGTTGCTAATAGACTTGGATGGTTACCGAATACTTGATTATACAAACATACATACATACATTCACGCCTTCTTCCCATGGGGGTAGGCAGAAACTACGGAACGTGACTTGCTACGATCCTCACATACTCCTTTTGTCTCGTTTACGTTCATATATTAGGTCATACAGCCACCAGATTCTACCACTAATATCCTTATAATGTATGTTTTATCCAAAGTCTAATACAGTTCCCTACCAATCCTACAGTTTTCCAATGCCAATCTATTTCACAGAGCTTTATTTCAACTGTGATCGACCAAGATATTCCGTAGCACGTCGGTATATGAGAAAATTTTGCATTTTATACAATTGCAATTTTACCGAAGAGTTGTAGTTTATGAATAAGATTTGTTTTAGTTGTACTATTGAATGATTTAAATTGAGGATCAGTTTTGTGGATACGATGTAAATATTACTAGTACACGATGCAATATTTTAAAACGTAATGTGAGTACCTAATAGAAGAGCTTGCAGCTTAGTAAAAACAGCCGCACGGATCGGTTCATAACGTTAAGCTACGCTTGCCGGGGTTGGTCCGTGGATGGGTGACCGACTTTGCATACCGACACTCCTCCGTGCATCTGAAAGCACGTTAAGCCGTTGGTCCCAGCTGTCATTCGTGGATCTTTGACAGTCGTTACGGATCGTCAGAAGCTTGAAAGTCAGACAACCAGTCTTACCAAGTGGTATCGTATTACCAAATTACTGTTTGACTGGAAAGCGACCCTAACATTGTTGGGAAAAGCCTAAGTAGATTGATTGACAACGTCATGTTAGTAGAGATTTTTCACCCAAAAGATGCTGCAATTTTCGTAAAGACAAACTAATAGTTATGACGTAGATGTAAATAATTAATAATTATACAATTTAGCGCCTAAAATTGTTTGTTTTTTAGAACAATATTCTATATATTCAGCAACTCCTTGAAAGAACCATAAGGTCTTAAATCCACTAAGTAAAGTCAGTCAAAAAGTCTAATGGCGGTCTACCTACAAACAAAAAGGGGCGAACTCCCTTAACATCTTCTTAATCATTCCAACAGGGCCAAAAGCAAGTTCAACGGTAATAAACGCCTAAGCAGTGAGTGTTCCACAGAGATACAGCCGTTTAATGGACCGCTGTGGCAAAAACAACGCTCTTGCAACCCAAATTATAATATTGGAGTTCCAATTGCATAAGTTTGTACTATTTGCTACTTCGCACTATCGTGGACGCGGGTAGGAAGGTTCGCTGTAATGGAACTAGGTTTGATACCAACCCAGTATTGGCGAAGATTACCCATTTAGTTTTAACCTGATTAGCACTAGTGAGTCCATTTCTGTAAGGAATCCGCGCAACGTAACGCTCGCGAGGCGCTATTTTGCGCCGGACGCGCGACACGCGCAACTGACGCACGGAGAGGTCTCGATATAATAGATGGTCACCCATCCCCGAAACGATCGTGGATGTGTAGCGTATCCTTTGATTAACCCGTGGGGCTGTTATTATTTAGCCACAAGCCCCTAACGAATGAAAATAATTAAGATTATCTTAACTAACATAAATGCGAAAATGAGTTTGTTTGTTACGCTTTCACGCTAAAAGGGCTGAACGGATTTAGACGAAATTTGTACATGGGTAGACCATGATCTGGAGAAGGACATAGGCTAGTATGTTCTATGTTATGGGTTTGGTTTCCGCACTTAGTCCATAAGGTGGACCATTGTGCGTGGGCCATGAGGGCCGCTGGGGGTTATTCCAACCAACCCACCTCGCTCCAGAAGTTTATTAGGTCTCCTGGTTTGTACAGAACCTCCGTGTAAGATCTGGGTGACCCGAGGGTTTCAGTTCTAATCTGGGTGACGGTGCATTCAAAGAGCACGTGCGAGACGGTTTCCTCAGCCTCTATGCACGCTCTGCATAGAGGGCTGTCCGTTATGCCTATTACGTGGAAGTGTTTGTTCAGTGAGGACATAGGCTACTTTTAATCCTGGATCGTAGCCGAAGTCGCGTTTAACAGCTAGTAATTAATAATTCCGACACGGAGTCGAGACTCGACCGATTTGATTTGATTTGATTTTTTTTTGTTTCGCTTCGTTATTGGGTTGGAAAAACCCAAATGAACAGCCGAAAAACCGAAAAATATCGAAACTTGATACGAGTTTGAAACGTGGTATGAAGTTGAAGTTTACCGGGGCATCTAATTAAGTGTTGGATTAAAAAATGCCAAAATATTGAAACCATAAAAAGTCTATGCACCTTATACTGCTGTTTTTGAAACCCTTCAACTTCACTTAGAATGTTTAAACGTATGAATTTTAGAAATATTTTATACTTAGGTATATTAAGAAAAATGGATTTTTAAATAAGCGACTACTGGAAAAGCAAATCTCCCGCGAGCGTACCTCTAATCCAAAACTAATTAAAACTGCAAAGAATCTCTTCATTTTTCCCATTACCTATGCTAGAACCTAGATGAATTATACTGAATTAATTACGAAGAGTTTAATATATTACATTGAAAAACTTTATTTTTAAGCATCTTCGTATCACCTTCCTACCAAAAATACATTACAACTATTTTAAATATTTACACAACTTTAACATGACTGGAAAAATGTGAGTGTACTTTTCGGGTGTACATTATTAATTAAAAACCACTGGGTACTTATCTTTGAGGAATAGATGCGTTTCCTTAATTGTCAAGAAACTAAATCATTGATAAGAAGGATAACTATTCTAGCTTGCTATTCGGGCATTTTAGGCCATTTAAGTGTCATGCAAACTCATGCATGTATGGATCATGCTACGCAGTTTACTCATTTTCTCTTAGCTGCCACAGTGCTGCCATACGTATTGACTGATTTTATAATTGTTCTTTTTTGTTAACTGTTTTTGCTGTGGACGCTTTTAACGACTTTCTATATTGCTTTATAATTTATGTACCTACCTATAATTTCAACATAGACATAAAATATAATGTAACCAATATTTTGATTTACAATAGTGTCCGTGGAGTTTCTTGCCCATTCTTCTCCATAGAAACCTACTGCGCTTTGGATTATCCAACTAGCTTCTTCTTTCTGACTGACCGACTTCTTGACAATTCAAAAGTGCCTGTAAATGGTTTAATTGAAATAAATGCTTTAAGTTTTTTTAGTTTACTACATACGTCTAACATGACGTCACTTAATATGACGAGCATCAAACGCGGCTACCATAACAAACATAATCATCTGCTCACGGCACTGCCACTGAGAACTTTGACAAATTAGTTCATGCTTTATGGCTGCTCCAAACTTTGTTTAAATGTAACACAGGAATAGCATTTCAAGCCTCGGTAATTCTCGTCACAGCAGTCCCACAGTGTTTTAATTAACTGTTCAATTGTCTGATTACTCTTCGTTCAAGGTACAATAGACGTAGATATATTTAGGAACCTATTTCGCCTAACTATTCCTAAAGAGTCATAAATCGACACGTGTTTCACCTCTCAACGAGGCATCCTCAGGATGACGATTGACCAGTCGCGAACCCGAACACGAGTGTTGCCACGACGAGCGCCGGACGCAGAAGGCAAGGGTTTCGTTACAGGTTTTTGAGGTGGGACTGGAAGTTTAGACTGTAAGTATTAACCGAAACTTAGCAAGTATGAATATAATTATTATGTCTCATCGTCTCATGTGACAATTCACACACATGTACGAATTATCATCCTATAGCTACTTACCCCCTTTTTTTTGGTTGTTGCAGCATTATTTCATATTCCATAGCTCGCTTTATTAGTGATCATTTGAGAACCCCCAATTTTCTGCTCATAATAATTATCTTTCACATACTTTAACCATCGTTTAACGAAATAATAAATCCTGTTACGTGCCGTTTGCGACATAATTATACTTTTGGAAATACTTGACTGTAATTTTGCGTTTTCTGAATATTAAAAGAAAATGATACGCTTCGTTCCAAATAATAATAATAATCGAAATTGTGTTTTAATTAAAAACCTTTCATTTGACAACCTTATTTACCACCCACGCGGTGACCTTTCTTTCTGATACGTCAAAGTCGTTTTTTTTTGTTTCCATAAAGCTTGTAGCCATTAGGATCAAAAGTATTTTTATAATTATTATTCACCTCTGTTATTAATATAATATAGCCAATCCAGTCTCCAGGCTCTAGCCAGTCAAGGTCGTGTTAGTATCCACTCAAATAAAATCCATTTTTTTTGTTAATTTATCTGGGGCAAATACCGCGCGGGATGCTGGTTGCTAATGCGTGTGTCGATTGTTTTAATGAAGTCACACGACTTTTCGCGGCAGTTTGAATACCTCCATAATATAAGTTAGTTGACACAATCGGCGCGAGTGATTTTCGTGCCACATCTCGTGCGGGATTCGCCGCAGTTTCACCTAAGCTTTACAGAAAAGCGACTGTCGTCGACGTTCGAACTGACAGTATATTTCTTCGTTTATGTCATAAAACACAAAAAATATGTACTAATTTTGTTTTTCTATACCTATTTGGTGTCTTTAATGTTTGTAGGTATTCTGTTTTTTTAATCTACAGCTGTAATTAGATGACTTAATTAAATTGATAATTAATATTGTATTACACGTGTCCCTACTTTAAGCTGTAATTAAACTGCCAGGCACTATTACCTTTTAATTTTGTTAAATCAATATTAACTTCATTCTATAGTCTCTTTGAGTAGACATTTTAATTACTGTCTCCGATTAATTGGTTTTATTCTTTGGCTAGCTGTCGCCCGCGTTTTGGTTCGCGTACGAACTTCAAGATCCGCTGGGTACGCTGGTTGAGATTCAAACAAATTCTCTATGACCTGTAATCATAATATCACAATCTTCGGTAGGTACTGTAAAGCGGAAAAAAAGAAGAAATTAAAACAACAATTTGGGTACTGAAGACAGACACAACATTAATATTAATCTTAGCTATTGTTCATCTGTTTGACGATATAATAAAAAACAAACAAAAAAACTAAGTGATATTTTCTTTTATCGTAAAAAAAATAATTAGAATTCTTCGCCCTCATTAAAATTCGACGTCGTGAGATCAAAAAGCCTTAGAAATGATACACAGTTGATTCAAAGGACATCGTTTTCTATTTCAACAAATTGGCATACCCAACTAAGTAATACTGAAAAAAAAAGCACAAAATAATAATTGGTGTTTTTCAACAGTCGTCATTTTTAATTTGTCTCTTGTGTTTCTGTATTTTTTTTTTGTTTTTCTACTTTTATTATCTGTGGACCTGTTTTTCATAGCATTTTATTTAAGTTGAGACCTTACCTATATAATTATTATGAGTTGAAGGTTAGTCTAGATCAGGAACTTCCAACGTTTTACTATACGCGCCTCCCCACCAACTTTCTTTCGCCCTAGGGGGCAACATAGTTTTACCCTAGGCCCTTGCCTAGGGTAAAACTATGTATAAGGAGCCGAAGAAGTGTGCCGAAAGTGCGCCATGATAACCTCACGTCACTTGAATAATTGGTTTCATACATTTTTTTTTTTTTTTTAAACTTTGCCCCTCACTGCCTCATACATACAATGGTTACTTAGCTGCTATCTTTTTTTTTTTTTGAGGGTGGGAAATCATCCAATGACTTCTCCCGCTCTGGGCGGAGCGGAAGGGCGTGTCAGACTTTTACTGACTAAAACCCACCCGTGTTCCTTCAGTTGCCTGTTGCCAGGGTCCCGGTATCCCTTTCGGACTAACCCGCAACCCTGGCAGGCATCGGTCCTAGCGGACCCCGCCAATTATTGTGCTGACATCTCTTTGAGGCGCGCGTGGAACACGCACCATCGACCCGGGCCTGGTCCTAATCGGATGGCGAGCTACCCATTGCTCGCGCGCCGGAAGCCCGCGCCTATGGTGGCCGGGAATCCGCCTGGGATTCCCGACGCCCAGGGCGTCTCCAACGGCGGCGGTTAGGGGCGTGAGGGCGCAATCTTTGCCTCCCCTCACCTCCTCCTTCGCGAGCATTACTGCTTCGCAGAAGGAGGTGACTGCTTCCCACTTAGCTGCCACCTCAGAGTTGGAAACAAGTTTTTTTTTTCTAAAACCAAGACCTTACATTTGAAGAAATAGAGTTTATTAAGTATGGTCTCTTTATGTCCCCCAACTAGCGCATGCGCAACTGTTTGGGAGCCCATGGTCCCAATCATTCTCAAACAAAATACGCATAAGCTGACAATTGTTCTCAATTCCTTTCATTTTGATAGTTCAGCCATTTTCATTACGTTACGATGCTCAATTAGGTGTGTCCAAACATTTAGCGGCAATAGTGCGCGGCTGTCGCGTGCGGCCTGCGCGCTTTGTTTGAACGACTGCCTCGCGCGAACGCTTCTGTATCTGCCGCGCACAAACATTCGTCAGTAATTGTATTTGCATGAATTATAAGCAGGTACGACACACGCAACAGCTTTCATGCCAACTGAAGTGCGTGGCGTGTCTCGGATATGCCGCGCAGTACTGCCGCGCAAATATACGTTGGTTTAGTCCACAGTAGAGCGCGGCAGATATGTGTCCTGCAAACGCCGCGTATTGCTGCCGCGCTTTTGCCGTGCAATGCAATTTTTGCCAATTTCTATACAATCTTGGAATTGCTGTAAATTGAGCAATTAACAGCAATTCCAAGATTTGTTGGCAAGAATTGCGGAACTTAGTAGCTCGTGTAAGAGCATGGTTATACACTTTGTTGAACAGACGACTTTATCAAACCTATTAAGCAATGGATTAGGAATTTCCTTCAAAACCGAATGAATTGTGCTAGGGTGCTGGTTAGGAAAACTCTCGCCGGTTGATGACAGCACTAACCACATTAGAAATGCTGCACATTTAGTTTCCACTCCATTACTCCGTGTTCAACAAATGTCCTGTTCGGCCCAAAATTACCGGCTCTAAATAACGTAACTTAACGCTAGCGTTTGCAACGCGTTAATCGTACCGGAGCCCATAACAGTGACAAGTAATCCTCAACGACGTATTTGGTGCAGTTAGGCCGATGTAGATCAACGGTGGCCGTGCTCGGGATTTGTTGAATTTATTTGCTCGAGCCCGATGCCTCTCTGTGTCCTTGTTCGGTTTGGGATGTTGAGTTACTGGAAAAGGCGGTTAATAATGGACACTTGACTAGGTTTGCACTGCATAATCATAATTAATGAACAGAAATAAGAGCACTTTAAAAATACAAACATCTGCTAATAGGCATTATTGCAAAAATATTTCGTCAATACTTAAGTTCCACGTTATTCTGTTAAATGTAGTTACTCGAACTTTTAATATTAGGTAATGTCTTCAACGTAATTTCAGCAAATAATAACAGTTTGTCGTTTTCGTTTAAAATTTTACTGTTTAATTGAAAAACTGGTGTCCTTTGATAACAAGTGGAAACTTAAACAGACATCTTTCTGTCCAATGCAAGTAGGGACCTTCATCTCATCACCTATCCTAAGTCACATCTAGTCTCTCTAACTCCTCGCCCGCGTCCCCTGACAGCCATTCGCTGCTCCCGGTACCCGTTTCGATTACATTGACGTCACGACCTCACAGCAAAAAGATAAGTTTCAGCTCTAATGTAAGGGTTACGACACACGCGAGAGACCGGGATAAGGACGCGGACGTAACTTACCTACTGATGGCTAATAGGCTAGGTCTGAACGGAGTTTTTCTGTAGGTAGTTTTTTTAGAGCTTAGCTAATGTTGCTTTAAATGTGATAATTTTCGAAGTAGAATCCTAGAATAACAGCCACAAGGGTCGATCCATCAGGTTAAGCTACGCTAACTGGAGTTGGTCCGTGGATGGGTGACCATGACCATCTTTACATACCAAGACTCCTCCGTAACTCGAAAAGCACGTTAAGCCGTTGGTCCCGGCTGTCATTTGTGGATCTTTGACAGTAGGTTCGAGTCGTCAGAAGCCCGAAAGTCTGACAACCAGTCTTACCAAGGTATCGTATTACCCAGTTAATGGTTTGTGGAGGTCAGATAGGCAGTCGCTCTATTTAATATACTGGTATTCAGCTGCATCCGGTTAGACTGGAAGCCGACCCCAACATAGGTGGGAAAAGGCTAGGCAGATTGATTGATTGAATCTTAAATCTAGGATGGGACACTATGATATTATTCTGACTTGTAATAAGTCTGCTTTAATCGTAAAGTACGTAAGGAGATACGTCCTGAACGAAAATTATCTTAGGTCCTTCTTGGTTCCTAATAAAAACATGTCCTCGTATAGTTTCTTGATCATTAACCACACGAAAAAAAAGTTTGGGACTAACCTGGTGTCAGAGCCTGGTGCCGCGCATGCGCCTCTGACTTGGCTTCACATGTCGTCACCAAACTTATATCTCAGGTTTCCGCATAGTGTTTTTTTTTTGTTTGGTTGTAGTTTAAGTAGTTGCTTCCACAAATGGAATTATGATAATAAATAAAATCGTGGTCTCCTGGTGTTTAAATGCATACCTTTCACAAACATTGGTGAAGGTTTATTAATATCTATCAACAAACACTTACTCCCAAAAACAGATCCACAAGTTAACGGACGATCCCCGATGAGATACGTATTAGTTTTTCAGACAAACATCCTGCCAACGAGTTCTAAACAAATATAATGGCGGACGCATAGCATTCTGTAAATCACCTCAGTCTGCAGTCTGCAGTCAGATAGCAATCAGCGTTCCTGAACAACTTCTAAACCCCGAAACTGCAGTGTAAAGGCAAAAACATGGACCCGTTTGGTGATTAATTTTAATTGCCGAACTTAGCGGGGTTGTAGCTGATACTTGAAACTATTAATATTATTCGAGTTCTGTTACTTTAGAGTGAGTGAGTTTAGTTTTAGTTTCGCTTTTTAGGGTTCTATACCCAAAGGTCGCCAACGGGACCCTATTACTATTAACTTTATAAAATAATGGGGAATAAATAAGCAATAAATTACAAGTATTTAACACAAAAGTAACAGGTACGCATTCCCATTTCAGGTATTATACCTCGTTAAAACAACAATAGAATTAGTGGTGAAATGTTTTATGTTGTTTTAATATACGACTGCGTTAGACTAGACTACCCGTATTTTATGTAAATACTTTGAAAACAGAAATAGGTAATGTTGTTTCATTTATGTCCTACACTGTAATGTATGGAGGTCCGCTAAAAAGGAGCAGAAACTTTTGATATATTACACAAAGTTATCGTTTTATATTGTTTTTAGACTTAAAAATGGGTATTTGAAAAGCAAAACGGAAGTTAACGAATACCTTAGTAATATTTGTGCAGCATGTTTTTAAAGATTTCGCTTCAATTCTGGCATGACGTGTCAGTCAAAGAAATGTTACATACTTTGATTTTTATTTGGTTAAAAAATACAATAGATTTAGATATATTTAGTAACTTATTCCGCTTAACTATTCTTCAAGAGTCATAAAAAACTCTGTAAGAAATCGCAGAGGAGGGAGAGGACTCTGCGTTCAGCGCTCGGTGTGGCAACACATCGTGTTCTGGTTTGCGACTGGTCAATCGTCATCCTGAGGATGCCTCGTTGAGAGGGAAAACACGTATCGATTTCTTACAGAGTTTTTTAAGACTCATAAAGAATAGTTAAGCGGAATAGGTTACTAAATATATCTATGTCTATTGTATTTTATAATCAATTTCCGCAAATTCACGCCTGAATCAATTAAGAAATTTTTTTGGTGCTTGCTCCATTATGCTGATAGATCTTACTACTCGTGTTAGAGAAAAAAGTTTGACCTTACTAGCAAAGAAATCTGTGAATCGTTTCCGTGACAGACTGACTGACAGATAAATCATAGCATACTTAGGTACACCGGAGAAGACATCACTTCGTTATCATCATTTCAGCCGAAAGACGTACACAGTGGATTCATGCAGTCGTCTTGTAATGATCGCAGGAATCCACTGTGGACGTCTTCGATCTATGGAGGCCTTCCAACGCTACGTCTTCAGGTAATGTGGTCGCCACTCCAGAGGCCCTAGACAAAGTGACATTCTATCAGCGATAACGATGATGAAAAAAGCAAAAATGTATAGGACTGACATAAGCTATCGAAAAGCTTATGTCAATCCTGTTGAAAGTCGTTGTAGAAATACGAAACGCTTTCGAAGCGATTGTCACTTGTCTATGTATGCCCTCTGAACCTCCCGGCGCTATCTTCCATCTGGCATTTAAGTGGCAGTGGCCGACATAGCTCGCAGAAGACAAGTACCAACAAAATCCTTACTAATATTATTAATGCGAAAGTAACTCTGTCTGTCTGTCGCGCTTTCACGCCAAAACTACTGAATCGAATTAAATGAGGTACACAGATAGTCTGAGAAAGGACATAGGCTACTTTTTATCGACATAACACGCGGAAGAAGCCGCGGGCTAGTGTTCCATATGGGGTGTGGTGTGTACATAATAATAATATGCAATCAATTTAAAAAGCTTTCGATCTCTCAGTGGGTCAACGAGATAAAGCAAAATAATTAGCGGGCAGCAGCTAATTACGTATTTAGTGCAATTTCACAAAACCAGCATAAAATTACGAGTAATAAATAGTAATTTATAGACATTAAACTTGAATGTTAAATTAATTTCGACATCGTATTGGAACCACCGCACCGCTGATTCACTATCGAACCATGACAAATTGGAATTGTTTCGCTTACATTTCCGCTTTTGCTTGAATATCGTGGCATCCAAATTTAATTTACAAATTATATTAATATTTGACGGTGTGTCGAGTAAACTAATTGGGGAATATAAAAAATTGGAATGGTGCATAAAAATGGAACAATTTGGGTGGTTTATTTTATTTTTTGGGCGGAAAAGTTCGAACAAGAGTGAAAATGACGTTATTAGTTTTCTCGTTTGATTTCAGAGGGCAATTGCGTCACCGAGATTATATTGCGACAAGATTTTTTTTTTTTGTAATTATGGAAATTGACCGTCTAGTAGGTACTAACACAGTATAAATACGGAGTACTTAGAAAGTTCCTCTCTGTACCTACTATTGGACATGCAACATTGAAAACTATAGGTATTGTCGAGACGTTGACGCTTGATGTTCTCCTTAGTTATCATAAATTAACATAATTATTTCATACTAGCTTTCGCCCGCGGCTTCGCCCGCGTGGTATGTCGATAAAAAGTAGCCTATGTCCTTCCCCGGGATGCCATCTATCTCCTTGCCATATTTTATCGAAATCCGTTAAGTGGTTTAGGCGTGAAAAGGTAACATAGAGACAGACAGACAGAGTTACTTTCGGATTTATAATATTAGTATGGTTATGGATTATCTTAGTTATGTTGTCGAAACTTATGAAGCATCTTATTATCACGACGTACTGTATAAAAACATAATCGAACTAGTCAAGGACAAACTGAAACCGAATAATAGGTACCTACTTGTCTTTAAATCTCTTGAACCATCAAGTTTCCGACTTATAAAGACAACATCTGCGTTTAACTCTTATAGCGACCTAAAACAAACTACAAATAAAATCATTATTGCGAACTACGCAACAGGGAAATAGCGCCTCTTTTGTTTCCACCTTTTTATTTAAACCCCCGATTCCTCTCTGATTTATAAATGCAATTAATCAGGCTGAAATATCATCCCAATTATCTCAGTGGATCCTACCGCTTTTTTTCGCGTGTTGTTAGTAGGGAAACGGGAAGTTTTGAAATAATAATTAAATGATTGGGGTAATGTTGTAGCATCTTGATGTAAAATGTAAATTATGAGCATAGATTATGTCAAATTTTAAAGTAGATAAATTCATTTTTTTTTCATGAAATCCTTCATGAATTTTAGTTTGTATTTTAGTTGTTTATTTTTGTAACTTAATCAAGGAGCCTTCGATATAAAAATATGGGTGATTAAAGCTTTTGTCTATCTGCAAAGTTAACCAAGCAACCCCAAGCGCCAATGAAGATCACAATCAAATACATAAACATACATACTGGTCAAAATAATAACCTTCCTTTTTGCTTCGCCGTAGTCGGTAAAAAATAATATAATTTCCAGATTATTGCTATAGAAAAACTAGTTGCCACATTATTTATTTTCGATCGTCGTTTCAGTCATTTTTTTTTTAGTATAGATGCATGTGGCTTTTTGTAGTTTCTGCTTACCCATGGAAAGAAGGCGTGAGTTTATGTATGTGTGTATTTATTTTTATACATACATTTTTTGCAACTAATATTATAAGATATTGAATAAATGACTTGATCTTAGGTAATCGTCTTCTGTTTCACAAAATTTTTTGCTGTACAAAAAATAATAATCAGCTGATCGCAGTCACATCTCTAGCTGCATCGATACGAGTTTCCAAAGGTAATCGATTACAGAGCAATTCGAGTGGAAAATCAAAACCTGTAGTGAACATGATGGACTGAAGACCGTGACGCGGCACGCATTGCGGTTGACATGGCCATTTGTTCCCACAGAGTAAGATATTTACATGTCACGATACGACTACGCTGCGCGAAATGCGGTCTCAGCTCCAATTGATGTAGTTAGTCTGTGGATGTTGTAAGACTCGTGGAGGGCAGAATTGGATTGGTGTCGTGCTTTCGACTCTGGGATTATTAATTACGGAGAGTTAAAAAAAGAAGAACGTTCCAAATTATCTCACAGAATACGTTTTTTTTTCACGCAAAAAATTTCATTTCAAGACAAAAAATCTCTTTCATTGTTTTCATTTCATATGTAAAAAATATTAAGGTCCATTAAGATTGATAGCAAAAGTAGCATTTTAAATGCAACTTTTTTGCTGTTTGTATTTCCTGTGCGTGTCCCGAATAACGTATTTTTCTTTCTTTATTTCTTATAATTCAATTAAAACTCTTAATTCTTCTTCCATCAATCCCGTGTGGTATTAAAGCCCCTCCGCTCACTCGCGCGGTTCAAAGGAGCCTGTGTTACGTTACGGCTCCGCTGAATATCATCATTTTTCCTTGTTACCAACAAGGTGGGTGTTCTCTTGTAAAGTTGCCGGGATTTCCCCTGATGGTGACAGATCATACATAGTATTACTCGGGAATATAAAGATATTCATACTGTTACGTTACCACGATGAAACATTACGTCTGCATGCGATCGTTACTCGAGCTTTTATACTTACTTTTATACTTTTTGAATGAAGTAGTTTATTGTGTGCGTGTTTAGGGGGATGAGAGATAAGGATGAAAGTAGAGGGTTTTGTAGGGGTGCAGACATAATATCCCGTTTATGACGAGTAGTTACATACACACGTGAAGGCTGCGCATTTTATTTACTACCCAGGAACCTTTTTTTTTTGTGCGAGCTAAATATCTCGCACCAAAAAACCGGTAAAATAACCGTTACAAAGAAAAAAAAATTAAATTAAAAATTATAAACAAAAAACATGTCTTTTTAAATGGTTTCATGTTAAAATAATATTTAAACTCCTTTATAAATTTAGAATAAATACAACAAGCTTAAAATGTGTTTGAAATAAATACGTATCTAAAAGCAGCTGTGTTGCTAATAGTCTTTTTTTCAAAAACTCAACTCATTACATAGACTAATCTAACTTTATTCCAGAGAGACGCAGTGGGGTTGTTTTTTTCGGCTTGCACTGTACAAAGTGAAAATAAGTTGGTTAAAAAAGTCGTTAAACTCCAAATGGAGAGTAAAATGCAATAATAATTATACAATATTTTTCAATATTATTTTAATCTAATATTTAAAAATATAATTTATAAGTTACTTAAACGAAAAAAATAGAACTGTTTAGGGACTATTTAAAAATCATAATCAAATCCTAATCTACCAGGGTCAGTGACATCCCTAATCTGAAACTCCTCAACTAAGCAGTAAGCAAAATAGGCAATAACAATTTGGGTTCCTTTAGACGTCAATAAAACGTCGAGTGTTTCTTTAATTTGAATTTTGATAGAGTTCTAATGAAGTCGTAACGAACTTACTAAGTTCTGTACTTGGACGCTGAGCGTGGAAAGGAACGTTATTAAGGCAAAATGTATTTGTTCTGTCTTCATCCTTGACAAATATTAATATTCCCGAGTTAAGGAGGCGTTGCTTCAATTAAGTCCCTAACTTAGTTTGCCGTTTAGACTTGTTATCTTAGTTCTTCAGACGCTCAACAATTATTTATTTATACGCCCTTCGAAGAGAATTCAGATGTTTTGCTAATTCTTCGTCTAAGCATATTATTATTAAGAATTTTGTTCGTTGTCGTTGTGTTTTGATTCAAGATACTCTACACTTTACAGAAACTGTCGACGCGTAAAAATTTGTTTGGATTATTTTAAGTTTCTCACCTTTGTAGTTAGTAAAGTTTGCGTCTGAATTTTAGAGATATTTATTAAAAACATTTTAAGTTAGAATTTAAGTCACAAATCACAGGATTTCAGTTAGATTTTCAGTGAAATGTAATTTGTTTCTTTAATACTTTAAAGTTACTATGCTTAAGAATATTTTAGTTAAATTGAGTTATTAGAGTGTGATGTCGTCTGTCGTCTGCTCGTCACAGGAACTGATGGATGCTAGTGATGGCGCTAAATAGCCGAATAGCCGATAGTAACTAGCCGAATTCTGGGCCGAGTCCATTGAGATCGACAGGCTACGAAGAAGAGTATAACGATTAAGTAAGATGATTTCTTCTACTATTTTGATATTTTCTGAGGATTTTTTGAGAAGCTCATGGCTATGTAATAACAGCCGCACGTTCGATCCATCAGGTTAAGCTACGCTTGCCGGGGTCGGTCCGTGGATGGGTGACCATGTTTACATACCGAGACTCCTCCGTGCCTCGAAAAGCTCGTTAATCCGTTGGTCCCGGCTGTCATTCGTGGATCTTTGCAGTCGTTACGGGTCAGAAGCCCAAAAGTCTGACAACCAGTCTTACCAAGGGGTATCGTATTACCCAGTTACTGGGTTCTGGAGGTCAAATAGGCAGTTGCTCCATGTAAGATACTGGTATTCAGCTGCATCCGGTTAGATTGGAAACCGATGTAACCGACCCCAACATACTTGGGAAAAGGCTAGGCAGATTGATAATTTCTTCTATTATTTTGATATTTTTCTGATGTGTATTTAAACTTTAAAAAAAATCAAGTAACAAAAACTAAAACCAAACTACGACTTAAAAGATATAAACAAGGCACCACAGACAGACAAATTAAAAATCCGGAGTCACACGTGTTAGGGCATAAATCGAACAGATTACGTGTGACTCCGGATTTTTAATTTGTCTGTCTGTGCTGCCTTGTTTATATCTTTTAAGTCGTAGTTGGGTTTTAGTTTTTGTTACTTGATATTTTTTTAAATACTTTTGGGGTTATAATATATATATTTTTGAAATGTGCTCATTAAGCCCTTTCATTTGATACCCAACATGGTACGATTAAACCATTTTTTTTTTAAGTTCCTCCCTTTATGTGCTCTAGAGGGCGCCATTTTTAATTTAATGTGACTTCACATAGCCTATAACCAGCGGACAATCACGACGCTTCTAACGATACCTCATTTGTCAAATTGTGATAAGTGGTTTGGAAGATAGGAGGGAACAGATGAACATACATACATACATACATACATACCGGTCAAAATCATAACCCTCCTTTTTCTTCGCCGTAGTCGGGTAATGAATAAATTCAACCATTCAACGTGGCAATGCTGCCAGCCTTTTGGGCACCTTTCCCATTGACAGCGATGCGGACGAATTCTTTGATGCTCAATGAGCCCCTCCCCTTTATTGTTTTTTTCTTTTTAATTTTGTTATATGTATATGTAATTGTTTTTTGTTTGTAATTGTTAGTTGTGTTATATATTGTATATAAGCATTGTAATGCATATGAAATAAATGTAATGATTCACTTCGAAAAAAAAAGAGAATAAATAATAATAACATGTCTCAGCAGTAGCAGATTCCAAAACAATTAAATTTAAAATTCCCACACATCGCAAACACATTTCCCGCACCATCCTTCTGAATATTAAAACCTAAACACATTACAATAAGCTCTCGCTTCAACACGAAACCGTTGTTTCACTAACTAATCCTTATCCAAAGGTGTTCCGTATGAAATAACATGCACCGTTGGTTTAGAGCGAGTGTACACGACAGACTTTTTGAGCTTGCGACAATCTTCCCTTGATTCAGTCGCAATATTTTGGAGGGGAACCACACGTTCGCGGCTTCGCACTATCCAAGGGATTTTTCTAGGATAAAAATTCAGTTCAGGACACTCTACAGTGAAACCTTGAAGGCTCTTACATACTGGGGCGATTCGTCGCGCGACGCGACGCCGCCGCATTGTTCGCCGTGAAGTTTTCTCAGAAATTGTTTTGTTAAAATTCGCGTCGCGCGGCGAATCGCGCCAGTTTGTAAGAGCTTTTATGCAAAAAAGCATGACAATCTTTTGCCTGACCAAGATTATGTCTGCATTTTAAAAGAGACTGCGACCCCTGAATTTATTTCAGCCTTTCTTCTTAGAGTAGTCAGAGAAACGCCGACCTCATCTAGCTTATTTTTTAATTTTTTAAGACGTGTAATATTGATTCCGATATAGGTACAATTTACGGAATAAACAATTTCATAAATCATTTCATTTCTGTTGCTGCGTGAATGAAGGACAAACTAATAAATGATCAAACATATTTTTTATTTTGCATAAGCTTTTGCATGCGGCTTCGCCCGCGTGGGTTCTGGATATCATCCCACAGGAACGTGGTACCTGGATAAAACCAGGATTTCCTTTGTCCTAACCCAAATCATGCCCTATCCTTATGCTTTTCATCCAAATCTGTTCAGCCGTTAAGGACGATGAAAGATAATAAATTGTTATAACTTATAACCCAGTAAACCGATTTTAATAAAATAAAGATTAAAATGTTAGCTCATTTACGAACTCTGACCGTAATTCCAATACTTTGAATCTTTTTAAATGAATTATACAGAAATATCAATACAGGCAGCAGGTCCATTTTAAAATCATCCCCAATATTTTACCCCTTTTTGGGATGATTTTACAAAAACGCTGTAAGACATAAAGCCTTCTTTCTTACCAAAAGCAAAAATATAAGATTATCTTTAAGACAAAAAGTAGCCTATTTCCCTTCCCAGGATGCCATCTATCTCCTTGGCACATTTTGTCGAAATCCTTTCAGTGGTTTAGGCGTGAAAAGGGAATACAACACACAGAGTACAACGACAGACAGAGTTACTTTCGAATTTATAGTATACTAGTTTCCACCCGCGGCCTCGCCGGCGTGGTATCTATGTCGATAAAACGTACCCTATGTCCTTCCCCAGGATGCCATTTATCTCCTTGCCAAATTTTCTCCAAATCTGTTCAGTGGTTTAGGCGTGAAAAGGTATCATACAGACAGACAGACAGATAGACAGAGTTACTTTTGAATTTATAATATTAGTATGGATAGTAAGTATGGAAGTGTGGATAATATGGATGTATACGATCTAGCTAGAATACAATAGTTAAAAAAATTCGCTTATTTTTAATGGATGCCTTTGGATGGATCTACTAGTCTGGGTTTTTGACGACTTCATCACGCGATTGTCGAATGTTTGCAACCCACCTTAGGGGTATCTGCCATTAACGTAATTGCCACTTGAATATTCAAGATGCTGGATTAGACGGGATGCTGTGATCGTCTGAACGCCTCATTTGTATGCCGTTCGGAAATTTTGCATGAGTACAACGTCAGAGGTGACGCTACTTATTTTTAGCCAATTATGTCGTGAGAGCAGGGGTGTGAGTTTGGCAGTGTGTGCAGGATATGTGTGTGTATTATTATGATGAGTAAGGACCTTAACCGACGCCGGTAGCACACCTCTGCTACCCGGCGTAAGCACTTCTATTAGGGGACATTATTATAAGGCGGTGTTGTGTTATAGCAAAAATTTGGCCATAGAAATATTTGTTTTTATTGCATTTTAATAATCTGGATTGAAACTGCAATAATTCAGTACATGACTATAATGCATTTATTATCTGCTTAATATCTGATTACATTTATCAGAATATTATAAAATCGCCACAAAAGATTATCTCTAAATTCTGAATAAATCGATTAGAAAGTCTGATCAAAATTTACATTGAGCAATTATCGCAAACGGATCGCAACTGGCAAATATTTGCCGTTGTCGTATTAAACGCACACAGTTGCATAGTCCAGATGGTCAACATTCATTTGTCGGAATGATTCCACGGTAAAGCCAGTGGACGGTTGTAATAATCTGATTTGCTTGCAAAAGCGTTCTTATTAAACGGTCGATTATTGGTTTTAGCTCTGAGTTTGAGAGTTTGTTGGTTGAATTGGAGAACCATTTGAAAACTAGATGTAGTAATTTTATAATCTCCTAAGAGGAAATTGAGAACACTTATAGTGTTCTAACTGATGTGTTCCTATTGTGCACATGAGGGAGAATTTTCTAGTTTTTTTATGCATCTTCATACTGTTGATTTTGATCCATTTTCTGTTCAGTTACTGGGTTGCGGAGGTCAGATAGGCAGTCGCTCCATGTAAAATTCTGGTATTCAGCTGCATCCGGTTTGACTAGAAGCCGACCTCAACATAGTTGAGAACAGGCTAGGCAGATTGATTCATTACACTGATACGAAAATCATTTGACGCAAATCATATTCTTTTAATTTTATATTTAGTATTTTTCTTATTAATATTTGGAAATCATGACATCCGCACCTATACAATCACTTTGGGACTTACTGACGTATCGACACAACTCTTGCTTCTTGAACTACACTCGCTAGTAATTCACTAATTCAAAAATAAATCACCCATTTATGAGACGGCAAGTACCTGTCATCATTCTCCTACCCTTATCCCAATTCATTCGTGGTCGGCGCAACATGTCCCTTTCTTCCATACTTCTCTATTAGTCGTCATCTCAGTAGTCACCCCCTTTCTAGCCATACCATCTTTGTCACAGTCCATCCATCTTTTCTTTGGTCTTCTCCTACTCATAAAGCCATCGACATTCAATACTCAAAACTTTCCTTTCCGACAATTAAGTACCTGCTTGTAATGGCTCATTATTATTCCCAAACAAGCCATTATATGTAACAGAAAAAAGTGCCAGTCTGGTAGGTACACCTTCAAAACAAAACACGGTAAATACAACGAACGCTTCAATCAGGGTGACCGTCCCAGTGATTGGACGCAATCGGACGCTGTACCGTGCAAACAGCCTTTTTGAACCAGCCTTTAGCTTAGTTGTTGGCTTTGATCGGAATCGAATACCTGAACAAAGTCCTTGGTGATAAGGGACTTTGAATGTTTGTTCGTATGTGTGGATGTAGGGTAAGAGATTTTTTAATGAAAGTTTAGGGGCATGAGGAACAGGTTTAAAGTTCACTCATCCACCATAGAAAAGGGAGGATGCTCCGACCAGACGGGTGTTGTGTCTGGCGGGCAACTGCCCAACGATTGATGTCGGAGTCTTGTATATAATTATGTCCATCGCGCTGTAAACTCTAATTGCGCGATGCAGGATTTTTGTGTGACGGCAGGTCTTTGATGCGTAGTTCGCAAAAGTAACTGACTTCAGCGTCCAAATGCATAGTTAGGGCAACAAATTTTGATCACCATTCCTAAACGTTAACCTTTCCTAAACTTTTTGGTTGGCAGTATACTGTCGAGCCTTGCAATGTAAAGGATTTAAAAAGACTATTATTCTAGCGTCAAAATCTTCAGTCGCTGAAATTCTTATCAAGTTAAGAATTAAAATAATTTTACAATGGTTCAAATCGATCAATCTTCTTATCTTCGTTTTCAACGACCGAATACTTGGGGAAAATCGTTTATTGCAATCGAAACTTATAAAAGTTTTTGAAATCATGATGAAAGAGAATATTTGAGTGTTGCCATCGTAAAAATAAAATTGTGGAATAAAAACAGCTTAGTCACTTTGACCAATTTATATAGCACAACGTCATTAGAAATCAAACTGCTAAAATAGTATTTATATATAATGAAAAAGCGTTTATTCGCAGAAATAATTCATATCGCCTAAATATTACCTCTACCAAACTGCACAGCAGTTTGTTGGCAGACGCAGCTCCTTTTTTAATAAATTTAGACATATTCAACACTTTTCCACCTATAGGTACGCTAAACTATTAATGAATTAATGAATTCTCAAACAAACAAGTCTTCAAATATACTGAATATTTGAAAAAACTTGCTTGTCTGAGAATTGTCACTTGCTTGCTTGTCATTCATTCACAGTGAGGCTTTGACGAATTCCATTTAACAGGTACTTATGTATTTTATTTTTAAAAGAGGTTTTTGCGATACAACTATTTATATCTACTGGAAGGCTATTAAAAATAGACAGATTATGACATGGTGTGGAAAATTCTTGTCATACTCAGGAATCTCCGGATACATACCATGCTTATAAATAACATGGAACGCTAAGAAACCACGAATCAATATTGTGTGAAATTAGTTATTTTTTCATGTACAAAAAACATTTACAAAAAATACTGATTCCCTACTTGACGTCTTTGAACACTTTAAGACCAACTGTAATAAAGTTTTGGATGTCTTATGAGCCCTTTAAAAATAATCAATAGGTAATCGTGCGAAAATGCATGCGAAATAAGAACAATCAATGCATAAATTACAATAATTAGTCACAATATTAATGAAAAAGAGACAGATTAAGATTAATTCTTGTGGAGAAAGAGTAGGTACTTATCCGTTTCCCCTATGGCTATTGTTCAATAATATGGATGAGCATCAAGTCGATATTTTCAGTAAAGGCTCTTTCACACTGGGGCGAATCGTCGCGCGACGCGACGCCGCCGCATTGTTCGCCGTGTAGTTTTCTCAGAAATTGTTTTGTTAAAATGCGCGTCGCGCGACGAATCGCCCCAGTATGTAAGAGCCTTAAAGGGTTTTGGATCTACAATTCAGCATGTTGTGTAACCGCAGTAAAAAAATACAGTGAAAACAACCGTATTCATTTATTTACCGTCTTCTAAAAAGTAGGAGTGTGTTCGTCGGTATGTGTTTAAAAAAAATGTAGGTAAGTATGTTCGTCGATATTTTATTTTTTTCGTCTGGTCACAGATATTATAATACTAGTCTAGTAGAGGAAGCTGCGCGGTGGTTATAATAATATAAATTTTATTATCTTTGCTTGGGTAGTATTTGAGTTAGCTTCTTTAGTATGTATTTAATCCACTTTGTGTATCTTGATGATGTTATAATACTTTCTGTCACTGTTGTTTACATAGCAAGTCATCATTTCAGCCGAAAGACGTCCACTGCTGGACATATGCGTCTCCCCAGACATAGTCCTCCAGACCGTATTTTCGGCCACGGCGGCCAATCTCAACGGAGACTAGCCTTCGGCGCGGGAGATATTATAGTGCACAAGTGTTTGCGCAGACACAAGTGCACTCTCTCTTCCCTCACTCTCATAGTCCGATGGGACGGCAATCCGACACGACCGGAGAGAGATCAGGCGTAGGACCAACGGCTTAACGTGCTTTCCGAGGCACGGGGGTATCACACCGCCAACTTCCAAACTCCGGGCTGTTACTACGAAATTCCTAATGGAAAAATCCAATAACACTTTGCCCGACCCGGGAATCGAACCCAGGACCCCACGCTCTGCAGTCGCGCTTGCGACCACGAGACCAACGGGGCAGTCGGGGTTCCCCAGACATATCAAGTACACGAATACGAAAAGACACACGAATACGGTACGGTATACCTACGAATTAGCGACGGGTAGGTACACAGTTCTACAACTACTTACTAGAGTAACTTAATCTAGGGTAGTTTGTAGAACTTTTTTTGGAGGTCAGGTATTTTTTTGTAAAAAAGTTTTTTACTTTATACCTTTGTTTTTCACTGTGTTTAGTAAAGAAATAAGATACCTATGTGGAAAATGAAACACAATGTTAAATCATTTCCCAACCGTATTCCTTAATTAGTATACAATTAAAGCAGAACTCTAATTACATATCGTGCCGTCACAGCCAGGCTGTAACTAAACACAATGATTTACCTACGAAATAATAATTAAAAGGTCCACAATAAGTCTTTCACACAGCCTGTCGATAAGGCTCTGTCACAATAGACCAGGAGACAAAAACAAGAGAGAAGCAAAAGCTATTGTTCGCCGCCAACAATAAGGTAAGTGAAAAAGCCTGAATTGACAGCGAGGAAGAATTCACTGGATCTGTATGAGACAACATGATGCCCATGTAATAGAAAACGATCAATGGAATTATTGAGTTGATCATTTTAATGTTGGAATTGTTGAGTGAACCGAGAATTGCGAATTATCTGATACTTTAGTAGTTTATATAACTTTCGTTAGTTAAATATAAATCACACGGGTCCATCCATCAGGTTAAGCTACGCTTGCCGGGGTTGGTCCGTGGATGGGTGACCATCTTTACATACCGAAACGCCTGCGTGCCTCGGAAAGCACGTTAAGACGTTGGTCCCGGCTGTCATTTGTGGATCTTTGACAGTCGTTACGTGTCGTTAGAAGCCCGAAAGTCTGACAACCAGTCTTAACAAGTATCGTATTACCCAGTACTGGGTTGTGTAGGTCAGATAGGCAGTCGCTCCATGTAAAATAATGGTATTCAGCTGCATTCGGTTAGACTGGAAGCCGACCCCAACATAGTTTGAAAAACTGTAGGCCTAGGTCTAGATTGATAAGTAAAGATTTAAGGTAAAATTCAGCTGCACGTCTATGGTAACAAGTTGAAAGTGACAGCGCAGTATCAGTAAGGGCACTTTGGGCGATACATTCGATAGTAGCTGGAAATATCCTGTGTAAATTGATAGGGTAATCCAGAGGATACTGTAGCAGTTAACGGTTGTTATTGAACAAAATACCTATAGTTTGAATATTTGAATGAAATTCTCACGTTACTATCCAGCAAAGGTTTACAGGAAACTCGTTGGATGTTCGCCATATTGTACAGTAACAGGGTACACTGAGTGCTTACAGGTGAAGTTTACTTCTGGTAATCCTGAATTTCGGAGAAATGCTCAGCCTTTCTGTATAAAATAGAATAATAGAATAGAGATGATTTTTTGTAGTTGAATTAAGGAAAGATAATCAAGTTTTTCTCCTTCAGTCTATAACCATCATTCCGTTGTCGTATTATGGAAGAATGATTTAAAGATTAGTACCAAAATGCAAGTGCACAAATAAAACAGTATAGAAATGTAAAACAACACACGAAAAGCTGCTAATCTCTCTCTTTATCTAAGCGATCGAAACGATCCAATTCAAAATTCGAAAGCAATCAGCCGCGTTCCTCAAACGGTAGTCATTCAAGCGCAAAAACGCCCGGGGTCTCCGTTCCGTCCGGCGCGATCTTGTAATAACCGACGCAAACCGGTTCCGACCGGTAATATCTCGCTTCAACCAGTTTTGCTCGAATTAGCCAACGGTCCGGGTGGCAGCGTTGCGTGCTCCGACCTCTGGGCCTGTGTGCATATGTAATTGATGTGCTTTTCCCTTCAATTTAACGCCGCACGTAAGCGTAGCACTAAACGTATTTCACCATCGGTTTAGCGCTCACTTTTATTCGTTTCAGTGAAAAAATATATGTGGAAAATTGATTATTGATAGAAATGTCACCGGATATTGCTGTTTTTTTTTGTAGAAATATTGTTTGTGTACAAACAATGATTCTAATGATTGGAGGCTTTTTTATGAGAATCATGGATAAACAAAACTTGTAACAAGTAGAGGAACTCATTTAATGAGATTAATCCGAAATAACACCAACGATAGCTTGAACTCTTATATATAATTCACTAGCTATTGCCCGCGACTTTGTCTGCGATCAAGGATGAAAAATATACCTACTACTATTTACTTTTCCAGGTCATGGTCAAATCAAATCAAATCAAATCCATTTATTCGCATGAATGTAGGTTTACAATTTGTATGTCAACTATACGTTTGTATGTCAATTGGACTACTCATGTGCCCATCCAAACTCGCTTTCGCATTTATAGTATTAGTTAGGATATATAAGTGTATTATTGAACAACAACCAGACTCAAATCGTTCAGTGGGACCAACGGGAATAAAAATAAAATTACTAAATCATTCCCGTTCGTCCCACTGAGAAAGTCAGTGGGACGAGCGGGAATAAATTTAATATAATTTATTAAATTCCCGTTCGTCCCACCAGTGGGACGACGCCAGTGGGATGAACGGGAATACACGAAATTATTATTTTAAATAACAAACTACATAGAGGGCTATTAGCATTTTTCAAAAGGAATTTCTCAGAGTAACGGCTCGGATTCAGGATTTGTTCCCGGTTTGGGACATAAAAATAAATTGAGAAATGTGAATATATTTACTACTAGCTGTTGCCCGTGACTCCGTCTGCGATCCAGGATGAAAAGTAGCCTACGTTCTTCTCCAGGTCAAGGTCTAGCCCTGTGCAAAATTTGATCCAAATCCGTTCAGCTGGTTTAGCGTGAAAGCGTAACACAAACAAACTCACTTTCACATTTATAATATTACTAGCTGCGCCCCGCGGTTTCACCCGCGTAAGTCTCGATCCCGTGGGAATATTATCGGGATAAAAAGTATCCTATGTGTTAATCCAGGCTATAAACTGTCTGTTTGCCAAATTTCATCCAAATCCATTCAGCCGTTTTTGCGTAACATTATAATAAACATCAAAGACAAACGTACCTACATACCACGATCAACATAAAACTTACTCACGCGTGTAAAATATTTATAAAAACAAAGCCGAAATCCAAACAACAATTCAGAAATATAATTGGCCGCATCTGAATACCGATCTCTATTCCAATTGGTCGATCCCGTGCCGTGGACCCGTGAGATTCATTTAGGTAATTGATACATACGCCCCGTCAATTTAACGATGGACTGTTACGGGTGCATTTACCTTACGTGCGAGCGATCGGGAACTAATTGCGGATAGTTTTCGCCATGCGACGGATGTGAGAGGTTTTTCCTTTTCATGTTATCGGTTGAGATAAGTGTGAGGAGGAGGGTTTGGACTTGTTAGTTAAACTGTCGATTTTTGTGAGAACAATATTATTATATTGTCATCATGCCTAGCTGCCTCTTATTAACAATTTTGGGGTCGGCTTTAAGTCTAACCAGATGCAGCTGAATATATTTTACAAGAAGCGACTGCCTATCTGACCTCCACAACCTAGTTACTGGGTAACACGATACCCCTGGGTTCGACTTATTTATTCTATACTAGCTGATGCCCGCGGCTTCGCTCGCGTGGATGTCGGTTATTATATACTAAAACCTTCCTCGAGAACCATTTTATCCATTGGTGAAAACAGCATGAAAATCGGTGTAGTAGTTTTTGAGTTTATCGCGAACAGGGCGACAGACAGACGCGGCGGAGGACTTTGTTTTATAATATGTAACGATTTTGGGGTCGGCTTTAAGTTTAACCAGAAGCAGCTGAATACATTTTAGAAGAAGTGACTGCCTATCTGACCTCCACAACCCAGTTACTGGGCAACACGATACCCCTTGGTCAGACTTATTTATTCTATATTATACTAGTCGTAGTCAGAAAATATAAAATAAAAGTAAAAATCTTTTTAAAAACAAGCTTTTTATTTACGTAAGTTTTAATGAGCACTTTTTAGTTCATTAAAATCTTGTTTTTAAAAAGATTTTTACTTTTATTTTTGTACTTTTTAGCTTTTTATTTTATTTTGTACATTGTTCTATCACCTTCACAAATCGAACCCAACACTACGGGGCTATCTTGTTAGGTTGAGGTGTCTCTACGGCCGCCATCTAGCTTCATCATCAGACCCTGGATACTACCTTGGGTTAAAGTCCTTGTCAATACAACGAAAACGAGTCCAAACACGATGGTGCTATCTTATTTGGTTGAGGAGTGCTCGTGACTACCTTCCGGATTCATCATTAGACCTGAACACCACCTAGTGTGAAAGCACTTGTCAATGCATAACCAACGAGTCCAAACACGATGGTGCTATCTTATTTGGTTGAGGAGAGCTCGTGACTACCTTCCGGCTCCATCATCAGACCCTGAACAACAGCTAGTGTCCAAACACTTGTTAATACATGAGCAATGAGTCAAAACACGATGGTGCTGTCTTGTTTGATTCAAGAGTTCCCATAGCCACCTTTCGGCTCCATCATCAGACCCTGAACACCACCTATTGTCAAAGCACTTGTTAAAACATGACCAATGAGTCCAAACACGATGGTCCAATCTTGTTTGATTGAGGAGTTCCCATAGCCACCTTCCGGCTTCATCATCAGACCCTGAACACTACCTATTGTCAAAGCACTTGTTAAAACATGACCAATGAGTCCAAACACGATGGTGCTATCTTGTTTGATTGAGGTTTTCCCACGGCCATCGTAACTGTTTGTAAAAAAGCCTATAGGAGTCTAGGTTTCGTCCTAAGAAGAGCAGAGGGTTTTGCAAGTATCGCTGCGCTGACTTCTTTGTACAATGCATTGGTAAGAAGCCAGCTCGAATGTAACGCAATCATAATGGGCCCCGCATGAAACTAAATACAGTCTCATGCTGGAGCGTATACAAAATAAATTTACAAGGTTTCTGTAGCTAAGGTGGTATGGTGTTTATCCATTTTATCCATTAATGTACCCAACTTTGTTTGTTATAGGCATGGTGGGATACAATAAATTGGAAACAAGGAGGGACATAGCTCTTGCTACCTATATTTTTAAATTATTGCGTGGCAAGACTTCAAACCCAGGTATATTGAAAGAAATAAACCTGTGTGTGCCCGACAATTATGTATTGCGAAGGCGACGGCCACGTCTATTGGAGGTGCTCAGTAGTAGGACCAATCTACAGAGTAAAGCCTTAAGCCTTTTTATACTTAGGTCTACATACGCCCCGTCAATTTAACGATGAACTGTTACGGGTGCACCTTATGTGCGAGCGATCGGGAACTAATTGCGGATAGTTTGCGACGGATGTGGGGGATTTTCCCTTTTCTTGTTATCGGTAAAGTTAAGTGTGGGTAAATTGGAGGGTTTGGACCTTAAGATACACTATTACTTCAGTGTTTTTATTTAAAAAAATGTGACTTAATTTAAAAAAAACAATGTAAGACTCACTGAGACTAAACCGCTGAAGGTAGCAATTTAAAATCCTTAAACCTTAGATTATAAAATGAATCTAAGCCTTAAACATTATTGTTTCGAAATTACGAAGTACTTATCTACTCGTGAATTTTTCACTGATGCTGCTGAAATAGCTAAAAGTATTGCATTTCCCTTAACACCATATTTCTGCTATCATCTACAAAAAACGTGTAGGGTCGGGGGACTGACTGACGGGGGGTCAGGAACGAAGTTCCTTCTCACGTATGATTTAAAACAAAAACGGAATTTGTGTGGCCGCCATCTTGGCGTTTGATCTGTCTCTTTACATTCTGACCCTACTATCGGCTTTAGCACTCTCGAAAACTATGAAAACGATACCCCATGATGAAAAAATTGATTTGTTATTTTAAGACTATAGACTTCTTATATTTAAAGAACTATAATCTGAATTTCTTACAAAAATAAACAAATTAATCGGTCACAGGCAGAACAGTGGCTCTAACAGACAGACAGACATACGAGTGATCCTATAATTGTTCCGTTTTTTAATTCAGGCGTACATACGGAACCCTAAAAAGGATTGCGACCAACTTTTTTCTTCAACCCAAATATTGTTTAATTTTCTTTATTCACCACCACACGATAACAAACTCCTGAAACGAAAGCTCTTGTAAAAAAAACACAAAGCTGCCGGTAATCATATCTAAACACCGTTATTAACGGCCTCCCATTGTTTTCACAAACAAATAAAAACAAAAAGATCCTGCTGCTAAAGCTGTAGTCATTGTTACAAAGATTACGCATTTCACTCACCTCTGTTAGGGGCTGGTTTTATGTAAAGAAGCTGCCAACTTAGCTAAATTACTTTTTGTACTACCGAGCGTTTTTTTAAAGGCCTTTGGAACCGTGAATCTGATTAAGTATACAGTTTATAGCATGTAAATGTATGTACGAGTAGTTTGATATCTCTGAAATCATCCTTCACTTACTTTGACTCTGCGTCCAGAGCTCGGTGTGCGACTGGTAAACGTCATCCTGAGGATGCCTCGTTGAGAGGTCAAACACGTGTCGATTTCTTACAGGGTTTTTTATGACTCTTGAGGAATATTTAAGCGGAATAGGTTACAAAATATATCTACGTCTCTTGTATTTTAAATTGGATCTACGCAAAGTCACGCCTGAATCAATAAACTATATTTCACTTGTCATTTTGTTTAAGTTCTAACTTATCTTGTCGTGATTTAAAGTTGCTGTCTAATAAGTTAGAATATGGCAAACAAATTCGAAAATACCATTTTCTATATGGTTTTCCACATTCACATAAGACCTTACAAGTAATATACTCACTATATTTTTCCACGCCATAAAAAAACTAAAACACTAAAACTGATCCACATGCCACAATCTGTAGTGGGATCGCTCCCTTACTAGACATAAACAGCAAAATCGGACTATGAAGTAGCCGCATTTTACACGCCACCTTTATTCCAAACAAAAGCAAACTTCGAATAAAAATTCTTATCACAGTGACAATCACGTCGAGTAGGCAATCTCTTCGAATAGCTCGAATGTTGGAAGAAGTTCAACTTCGATCAAAAATTTTAAATTGAAGCACCTAAATGTGAAAGGATTTTTGGTGTTCGAATGTTTGAAATTGTGTGGAGTTGTAATTGAGTCTTCTCATTGATGTTTTGGTGAAAAAGTCGGTTGGAACTTAGCTATGGGTTTGAAACTAGATTTGCTTCAGGCTTTGTCGGTCAGCTGCTCCTCTCGATTCAGAACTTTTTCGACAAAGAACCAAAGCGAGTGAAAGTGAGCGAATGATTGATTTATTTTGTGATTCATTCAATGTTAAACTTACACACAAAAACATTACATAATCATGCTCCTTGTGACAATAATGTGTATATTCATTTAGTTAAGTTTTATGACAGGAACGAATTGATTGCTATATTTACTATTATATTATTAGATTTATATTATAATATAATATCAGGTTATAATATATTCCCAGTGCTGGGACACCGGCCTTCTCTCTGTGAGAAGGAGTGGGGCCATCACCACGCGAGCTCATTGCGGGCTTGCTATTAACCGGACACTGATTCAGACTACAGGCCGCTTTAATAAAAAATAATACTATAAATCCTCACTACCAAATTTCTGCCACGGTGGCCATCAGTTTCAACGGGATTAGCCAAGTACGCAGGAGATATCATACGAGCAGTGCACAAACACAGGTACTCTGTTCCTTTACTCTCATTGTCCGATGGGACGGCAATCCGACACGACCGGGGAGCGATCAGGCGCAGGACCAACGGCTTTACGTGCTATCCAAGTCACGGGTGCCTGAGGTGCCTCACACCCCTAACTTTCAAACTCGGGACTGCTACTGAAAAATTCCTGATGGGAAAACCCAATAATAGTTTGCCCGACCCGCGAATTGACCAAGGATCCCCAAGTTCAGCAGTCGCTACCACGAGATCAACGGGGTAGTTAACGGGGCAGGAAAATCCAATAACACTACCCAATAGGGGATCAAACTCTGAACTGCGCTAGAGTTTAATTAAGTAACTACCTTAACTGATACGGATCTCTAAACTAGACCAGTATGTAATGATTAATCATCCGATATATTTCCAAGTAAACGCTGATACTGACGAAACCAATAATTTCTCATTAACCGCTACCTTTTCGTGGAGTTCCTCAATAGCCTACAATTACACCATGCGTCTGATATATCTGCCGTTTACCGATGACCTTGTTTAGGCGAATTTATTTTATTACCACTCAAAGAACTTCTACGGAGTTGCGTGTTTATGAGTGCTCGGGGGAGCGTCTTTTATCTATGTGTGGTCGTGTTTAGACATTTGTTTGAATTATTAGTTTTTTTTGTGTTTTTGTTTCCGTTTTTTTTGTGCATTATGTTCAGGAGTTTATAAAAACCTTTATCAAAAGCTTTGTACAATAGGGTTAGGAACCTACACAAGGTTTGTATTCGAAAAAGTGCCTTATAAGTTAATAGCCATATGGAAACACGTTACTTTAACGTTACGTAGATCAAGGTCATCCATTATAAAAGAAATTCAACTCTATGTATCTACTGATCCACAGTTGACGATTCCGTAACAGGTCAATCAACTCTCAGTACACAAACAGATCTTACTTAGTACACAACCGACAATTAGCCAGAAACAGTAGTACACTTTAGTAGATTCGTAGCCAATGAGTCATTTAAAGCAAGATTAATTGGACGGCTTGAAGCATTGTCGTCGAGTGCATAACTGCCAGAGTACCGTAGTGTGCAGTAGTGCCGTAATGCTGGAGTGCCGGAGTGCCGGCTTGCAGTCCGTCCTAACCGCACTTGACAGCTTCGAACAAATCAAACGATCCACTAAACGACCTCAGTTGACCGGCTTGGATGGAGCAACTAAGATGTTTATTCACCTCAAATATTGCTTGGAGCTTGTTCTTATGTTAAAGGTATTTCAAGAGATATTGTTATGTTTAAACTATGTTCCACCTTACCTCTTGGCAACAACAGATGTCTTATAATACCACTGGATTGCAGATTTCCACAGGAGGCTGTGACTACTTAAAAAATCTACGCTATAAATGTTTAATTATATCAACTTATGACTGATGTACTTTTGTAACAGCCGCGCGGGTCGATCCATCAGGTTCAGCTACGCTTGCCGGGGTTGGTCCATCTTTACATACCGAGACTCCTCCTTGCCTCGGAAAGCACGTCAAGCCTTTGGTCCCGGCTGTCATTCATGGATCTTTGACAGTCGTTACGAGTCGTCAGAAGCCCGAAAGTCTGACAACCAGTCTTACCAAGGGGTATCGTATTACCCAGTAACTGGGTTATGGAGTTCAGATAGGCAGTCGCTCCCAACATAGTTGGGAAAAGGTTAGGCAGATTGATATGACTGATGTACTTTTAAAATCTTAATTTTTAAATTTTCAGACCCATATGAACCGCTTATGGAAATTCTGCTGTTTAGAATTAAAACTTTTCACGTTAGGCAAAGACCGTCCCAGTGTTGAGGTACTTACGTACTTATGGAAAAACCTGCTTTATGACTCTTTTACCACCAATATTGTGTCAATTCCAAGACATGGCTGTGTAAAGTGTTTGTTAAACCATAAAAATAACATCACGCCTGTAATCCCCGAACGGTTAGACAGAGGTGTACCTATAGTACCTACACCCAATTTGGTAAACCAATTATAAAAATATTATTAACTAGCTTCCAACCGCGGCTTCGCCCGCGTGGTATGTCGATAAAAAGTAGCCTATGTCCTTTCTCAGGCTCTAGACTATTTGTGTACCAAATTTCATTTATGTAAATCGGTTCATTAGTTTTGGCGTGAAAGCGCGACAGACAGACAGAGTTACTTTCGCATTTATAATATTACTAGCTGCCGCCAGCGGCTTCGCCCGCGTGTAATCTTTATAAATTATAGCCTATGTTACTCAGGGTGAATGTAGCTTTATAATGGTGAAAGAATTTTTGAAATCGGCGCAGTTGTTTTTTAGTTTATTCATTACAAACATACACACAAAAATACAAATCTTTCCTCTTTATAATATTATTAGTATAGTGTAGATGTATATTAAGGATTAATTAAGTCAAAGCGTAGCGGGAGTGTTTAAGTCATTAATGAATTGACTTCTTCTAGGTAAGCGTGCACCATCGTTGTGTCATAGCTTAACACCAGGTGAAATAGATCGCAAATGCGACCTAGTCCGACTGTATGATATGAACAGAGACTTTGTGCTGTGGCGTCGCATCACATCCCATCGCATTTGTCACTCTCCAAGGACGTTGGGTGCATACCATGTGAGTGTGTGTGCATGCAACATGAAACTCAAAGGGCTTTGAAAGAGCCGTGAAAGCAAACAATGATGTCACACTTCAGAGGGTGTCATTTATTTTGACTTTTAGCAGCAGAGATGAAAAGCTGCAGAAAAACAGTGTTATATAATTGGGTCTGGTTTATCGTGCTATGAACATTATTTTGTTTTTTTTTTTAATGAGTTGTTCCATTTTTGTGCACTAATTAATTAAATTTTCCTGAAAGAGAAGATGGTAAATTCAAACAAAAAAAATGATTTGCCGATAAGCAAATTTATTCCAAGAAGTATTACACATATCTTAATAATTACGATATGTCAAGAAGTCTTTGAAAAATCACCGAAATTATACGCATTTATACAAACTTAACTATTTTGTAGAGAAATGTACCACCAAACATACTTATAGAAACATTAATAAATATTATACTTTGTAATATTGATACAACATGTCGTTTTAATAGTCCACAATATTTTGTGTAAATGTTGGGTCGTAGTCGTGAATTTTATGACTCGAATAAAATTTCGAGGGAATTCAGGCGGAGCTCTTACCTATGTATAAATAGCATGCACTTTATGTATACCGTCGACCTGTAAGTGATGTAGACCGTAACCACATTATGTTGTCAGGAAACGAAAAGCTATTACAATGTTTAATATGAAACTTTTATTTGATATGCGGACACATTTTACCTTCAGTTCCATTAAAAATGCTTTTGAATTGTTTAAAATTTTCATTGTTTCCTGCGAGTAGTGTTTTCAAATTTTCATGTTTTAGAAATTATTAAAATTATTAAACCTATGAAATTCGCAGCATTATTATTAAACAATTAACAGATTTCTGTATTTAGTAGGTAGGTACATATCTACTAATATAAATGAGTTTTTAAATATTGTAGACTATTAAAATATTTTTTACTATTATAGAACATTTTTGATATGTTAACAAATTAGTAATACTTATATAAATATTGGTACAAACAGAGACAAAAATTATAATGAAATCAATTCAGTAAAATGAGTTTCATTAACTTCAGATTACCAATTACTAGCTTAATAATTCGTTTTATTTTATTTAAAATAGTTGTGTTTATTCGGAAAACTTCACTTGTCTCTAATTTATTCAAATAGATAATAATATTTATTTATTGACTTTTGTCTCTGATTGCACATTCAACATAATAGTTATATTTATATCAAATAAAAAACAAGTAACAGTAATTTCAAAGTAGACCTTTCTACTTTACAAAATAATAATATCGCAAATAAACTAGCGGATTTGATTAACATTCAATTGTTTTTATTTATAATATTCCTTCACATATAAGTTAGTACTATTTACAATACACAAAATTTCTAAAGTATTTCACGAGGGTCATTTCATAATACCCTAGAACCGACAACACCTTCGTATTAATATTATTATTTACACTTAAAATAATAATTATGAATGTAATTCATAATTTAGAGAGTTATAAATTTTATAGCATCACAGTGTATTCATTTTTATTTAATTTTATTTATAGAAATTCAAAGTCAATTATAATTATTTACTTAAACGCTACTTTCAAGTTGTGATTTATACATACTTGAAGGAAAAGATAGTATATTTCTGCATAATTATTTTGCTTACTAAATAAAACAATAAACAAGTTTTTACGTAGAATAAAAACTCATAAGTACAAGAAAAATATTATAAGCACTGTATTACATTTTAGTCATAAGATGTTGTTGGAATATTAAAACTAAATTCTCAGAGCTGTATAAAATAAATTTTTGTTAAATTTATCTTAGAAATAATTCAACATAATTAATTATTTAAATTAATAATATTTATTCAAATTAATATTGAAAACACAATATACTCGTAAATTGGACAATTCAGTCATTACATAATTTCCTCTCGAAATGTCCTGGCAATCTTTTAAAACATGATCAGGATAAGAATAAATCTATGGAATAAAACTGTTGTTATAAAACTTGAGTATAAATTACTGTCTTCGCTAACATTGTGATAATATATTTTTAGAGGACTCTTTAAATATGAAAATAAAGTTAGAAAAATGTAAATAAAGTCATTATCATTTTTTTGCCCATATCCCAATAAATAAAGCCTGAAGAGTAAACCACTGGTCACGAAGATACGAGGAAATATTTTTTTCTTCATAATTATGTCCCAAAATAATTATTTACTTAAATTTTGTATCGTGGGTGACATTTACAGAGGCAGAATAACTTTCGTTAGAAAATAATTATGTTTAAGGTCCATAAGAAGGTCGAATGTTGGGTATATTTACTTGGATTCTACTTTCTTGAACGTACGTAATTCTAGTATTTTTTTTTCGTTAACAAACCAAGTAGTCCCGGCTTTGTAAATATGAATTTGTTCATAGCAAAGTACCTACAAAAAAGTACGCTACTAGTATTTTTTTGTCATTTAATTTTTGAAATTTTTTTTTGAAAAAAGAACTTACCAATTTCACGAAGAAGAAACAATTTCAAAAAAGAAAATCTAGAATTAAAATATAAACAAAAGCATTGTTTATATTTTAAAAATTCTAGATTTTACAAAATCTATATCAAACTAGCTGTGTACCAGTATAATTATGTATATTTCCTCGTAATCTATCGACCATAGCGCAGTTCACTTAAAAGCTTCTAAAAAACATAACAGCAACGTGTTTTACATTATTGTCTACTTTCCGTTCAAACTATTTTAAATCCATTAACAGGGGTATTCGATACAAATAAATACAAACCTCATATTCGTAAACAATTACCTTTCACCAACATTTTAAACTTTATAATGATATTTTTATAATAACATTATTGAGCCAGTTTCAGAAAGTATAAATATATTTACAATTTGAAACTTTTAATGTACAAAATCTTCGATTTATAAAAAGACCAATAAAATATTTATAAATTATATTTATAACAAAATAATAGTAATAAGTATACAGTCGTTTAAAAATCACAGAAGTAAAAGTTTAAGAGTTCTTTTTATTTATAAAATAACAATTATTTGCTAAAAACAAATCTAATTTTATACTTAATAGTATTTATATATATTTTCTAATATCTGTCTAACAAAACCATAAAAGGATTTTATGGAACATTTAGGTGAATGTCCGTTAAATAAAATAAAATTCAAACTACTCATATTTTAAGAAGGACACTTAGTTTTAGGGAAAACGGAAATAATGAACACATGTACTATGTAGGTATAGAGTATTCTTATAATAATAATGTCTAATCACTTGAGATATCCTTTATTCCTTCGTAAAAAACTATTTATTATATAATTTGAAAAATACTTATTTAAAACCATTAAAGCGCGTCGTTGACAAAAAAAAACATTGTAAATGATACAATTTTTTCAGTTTTTACTAATAGTTGTAGCGTAGGTATTTATGTAGGTAATAATTATATAAATTTTAATAATCCTTCCTCTTGGATGTTCCTACTAAGTCGGCTAAAAGTGAAAACAGTTCAATGTTGATATAATAATGTAGAATCAAAACCGGTTTAAAAAAAAATCTTTTTATCATTAGCCAATAGCGGGGTCCACAGCGGACGATCCAAATTTGGATCGACCACAATTCATGATCATGGAGCGCGTATCGAGGATCGGAGATTCTTTCGCAGAATTCGTTTTAGGAAACCAGCGATCCTGCCACGTTTTAGCTGTCAATCGTTTGAACAGTATCCATAAGGCCCGATCGCCCGATTCACACCGAGTGCGCCAAGTGACTGCGGCGCCTTTGAGCATTGTCAAAAAACCGACAGCAGCGCTCGGAACTGCCGCTCCACGGAGCGGACGCTCTACCACGTGTGCTCGGATTGCTCGCGTGACGTCCACACCACCGCGCATTTAGATCGAGCTTCTGCAGCCCCCGCGGAGCGTACTGGGTCGTCCGGTGTGGACCCAGCTAATGAGCACTAATCGAGAGTCTATGATCTAATCGATGTCTTGTTTTCAAAGTGACAATCTGCAAAGGTATGCTGTTATAACCATCTTCAATTCTAATGAGCATGATAATTTGATCCACAGTCTGTGATAGGATTTTCCCTGAAAAATTATGAGCGGAAATTGGACGAGTGCCCAAAAAATTAATGGCGATAGGTTTGCTTGTTCCACTTCGGATTTAATACAGTTGGCACATCTGCCTAACGTTTTAGGAACTAAATAATTTATGTCAGGTTTTATTAGTTTATGCTGTCAGTTTTGGAAATTCTTACTATGTAAGTATCATTGTTTCAGCAACATGTTTCTGTGTTGCGGGAAACACAAAAACATGTTGCTATTACTATCCCCAAACGCCTCTTCTCATGATTGGTGTCCGGATTTGAGCAACCTCGTGTATGAGAGGCGACGTGCTAATAAATGGTAAATTAAAATTTGCTATCATTATTGCCAGCTTCATTTGGGAGAAACAATGTTGTGCAACTGTTTCTCAACTTTGTTCTAAATGAATACGGGGCTTTAACCTTATCAGTTGAATCACTTTTCGTCCTACCATCCTACGCGCTTCCCGCTACTTATGTACAGTCGAACAAGCTATTTAGTATACAGGCAAAATATATTCATTTTCCGCTACACTGCCAAAATTCGTTTTTATTGTGTGTGTAATTTAACTTTTTGAGCTTATGGCTCAGGAGAGTGACGTAAAAGTATTGTTGACAACTCATAACACTCACAAAATGATTTAAAGTAGTTGCAAGTTATCTGCCTGTATACCAAATAGCTTGTTCGTCTGTACAACACGGTAAGTTCCCAAGGGATAATCTCGGTTTTCTTAACGTGGTTAGACAACACGAAGGATGTCGAAATAAATTTTAGTTGACAGAGAAATCCCAAACACAATATTTATAGATCTTTGTACTTTTAAAAGCTTCTAGTTGAGTCTAACTTTAGTTGACGCCAATGTTTTTGACACTTAGAAAATCAATTTTTAAACATGTTTGTAAATAAGTACCTAACTAGACATGTTCTGAGACCCTAGACAAGTGGCTATCGCTTTCAAAGTGTTTTGTATTTCGACAGGATTGATATAAGCTTTTTGGTACCTAGTTTATATCAATCCAATTAATTTTTGACTTTTCCATCATTGATATCGCTGATCTGGGAGCACGGTAGTGCCCTGCCAAGTCGAGCATAGATTTGTCACGTGTGGCCCTCAGTTCCTCTTAAATCGTAATCAAGCTTTCAGAGGCTGAGGCCTGAAGTCCAATTCATGTACCTACTTAAAAACGTTCACATTCTGTTCAAGTTGCAATCTGTCAAACTTGTCAAAGATGTTGGTAAATTGATTGTGTTTTTGACAGATTGCGAAAGTTCTTAAAAATTACGGGAATCGCCCCTCCGATAGGTACAGACGCCAGCAGGTCAAGCTACCCGAAACTGTCAAATTTTCCCAATCAACCTTGAACCTTAAACTGTAGGAATAAAGTTCAAAATCTAATAAAGAAATCTGACAGATTGTAGTAGCTTGATGTGCTGGCGTCTGTACATCTAAATAAGAAACAACAACCAATCATATAAGCATTATGTAGAAATACATAAATTCAATAGGCTTTACTTTATATTAGAGTGAACCTTGTTTACATGTAGTTTAAGTTCTTATTACGAAGGAATAAAACATATCCCGCCGCGAGTTATGTTTATGTACATAATTTATAATGTATACCATCAGATCATTAATATGTATAGCCTATTACAGAATAGTGCCAGTTTCCAGAACATTAATTACACTTTTATTTACTTAGATTGATATATCTCTTTTTGAAAGTGAATATTGACTATAAAACAAACATTTTATCTAATTTACATTCGTGTTTGCGTCAAAGGGATTATGTTTTAACAGTCTTTCACAATTTACTTCGATGTATATATACAAAAATATCGATCGTTTTATCTTTGAGAAAAATAACATACTTAAATTACAAAAAAAGACAAGTACGTTTCCTTAAAAATCTGTTGAAAAAAATACCAAAAATTACAAGTAAAATATTATTCAATATAAAAAAAATTCACGCGAAAATCGTAATACAAAAATTATGTCAACAACCCACCACATACCCAACCCACGTTAAGCCGTATCACAGACCTAATCCTAGTTAATAAAAAAATATTCTAGAAAATAATCGTGTAACATGATCCCTTTGGCTCAAATTCTTACTAAAATAGTAGTTTCAGACTAGACGCAACTTTCTCTCGCATTTGCTAGCAGTGGAGTCCTAGTTGTGACCACTTCTCTCCGTCTGGAGAATGTACCACTAGTCACGCTTCGACGGTCTTCCGCCAGCGTTCCGATGCTCTGGGTTAAAAGAAAAAATATGTCAGCTTAGAAAACGAAAAGAGAATTCGGATGAAGTCTCCCATAATCGTCAGCCCACATCTTGCCATACGTCGCACATCAAAGGCTATGAGTGACATCTAGCGTCAGCGTTTACTCCACAGGATATTAATCTTTAAAAGCAGTGAATGATTCAAAGATACCATTTAGGTATATTTCCATGGCAAGCATCTCGACGCGTCGTACGACAAGACGTTCATAGGAAAATTAAAAAAATAAAGAAAGAAAAATTGTTTATTCTACACAAACAAAACGCACATTACAAAAATAAAAAGATAAAATACACCTTCAAATAAGTCAAAAGCTTCGCATCCAACCAATAAAAGTTTGACAATTATGCTCATTGGTTGATGTCAAGGACAGGGACCAAAGACAATATTGCGTAATAAATTACAGTTGTTGGAAACTACAACCAATTGGAAGATTACAGCCACAAAATGTGAGTGATTTTGTAACAGACCCTAAAAATAATTCACTGGTACAACTTAGTTGGATCAACAGAAAATTATACCTTGAAAATTATAAATAATATTTTATATTTAAAATAACTTTTTACTAATTAGGGTTTTGAACGTCCAACGGCAGACTACTCATTAATAAGTTGGATTAAAAATAGCTACGTGGCCTTATTAAATACATAATAATTATAAATTAAAGTCGCTATTCGTGTTTTTGTCTGCATGTCCGCGTTGTTCTTCTAAACCACGCTACACATTTTGATGAGGTTTTCACCATCGTTTAAAGAATTTATTCCGGAAGGTTTATGTGTATAACACGATAATATTTAAGTTACATATTATAACTAAGAAATCTTGATGTATTGTCAAGTCACAAAAACCGTGCGAGCGGGTCGCTATTGTTAAATAAACTATTGCTGTAAAGGCTCACCTGAGGGAAATTTAGTAGGCATTAGTTACATACTCAATCATACATATTAATTACAAACAGCACTGAACACAAATATTCGTGGGTGTCTGTGATTCAATTTCGCTGGTTTAATAACATACGCGTTGCAATTCGACTACATTAAAATCTGTTTCGGGAATATAATCTTTCGCCAGTCTGTTAGTAAATGTTTTCATGTGTCAACATAACGCACGCTGAGAACGAAAGTGACTGAAGTCAAAATTTACGAGTTTGGGAATTTAACAAAACGTGTTCGACTGATTGAAAAATAAGAAAGTGACCTATACCATAAATTGGTCACTTTATGATTATAAATTGTAGCAAAACATACCCCACGAATCGCCACAAAACTGACGAAAAGTGTAATCGGTTGCTACGGTACTAAACTTGACACGTTCTGCTACATCCACTCGCGGTGCAGTACTGATTGCGTTCCTTTCACTCTGGTGCGGGGAGTGTGAAGCGCTCAAAGACAAAGAGACCGAAATGCCCTCTATCCCTCTCTGATCACTAATGGTCTGTTTTTTAATAAAGGTGTGATAAAGTGTACTTTCTTGAGTCATTTTGTATATTTAACTCATTTTACTAAAATTTTGAGATAGGTCACTTTCGGTCTCAGCGTGCGATAAATTGTGTAATAATTTAAGCCCCCTTGCACCACACATCACTAAATGCGTTTAGCGCTTTTCGTATTTAAAACATGGTTTCGCTTCTGTCAATCGTTTTAAAATTACAGAGACAGAACGTTTATTTAAATTCGTTTAGCGTTAAACGTATTTAGTGACCACCGGGATAATTGTGTGGCACACTTACAGTAGCAATAGCTTTCATTTTGACAGTTCAACAACATTCATTGCTTTATTTACGTAACGTTGTTGAGCAGACAAACATATTATGAAGCAATGAATTAGCTCAAAATCATCCAGATTGTGATTGATAGTGTATTACGCGAGAAGATTAGAGTGAAGATGATTGGATGAACGTAAACGAAGCAAAAAGAATAAGTAAGGGCCATAGCAGGTGGCGTTCTGTAGTGTCTGCCTACCCCCATGGGAAAAAGACGTGGGTTTATATTTAGTGGTGCCTTAATATATGATAAGATAAAACACTACTAAAACCGTTTTGATAAAATTTGTAAATATTTTTTATAATTTTTCTCTAAAAACTACAACTACATCAATGCTATCACCTAACTTTTCGATCTTTCATGGTCTTTTCAATCAATATAAACTTACATGACCATCAGAAGCGGGAGTGTTCGGTGTGTGCGGTGTGACAGGCCTCACGTCATGGTGATGCAGACTATTAGAACTCCTTGAAGCCCCCACAGGAGGAGACATTACAGCCCCATATGGTGGTGGCTCCGGTGGCCGCTCTAAATCCCGCGCACTGTTGAAATCTAGCGAAAAAACAAAAAGATTGATCAATCCAAATTACCAAAGTTTTAAAATGCAAGTAAATAAGTAACTTTACAAGAAAAAATAAGAAAAGAAATAATTTATTTAGTTAAAGTGGTCAGCGATCAATCTTAACTTATAAATTACATTAAAACTTTTCTGTTTGATGTGGCTGTGTACACTTGAACGTAAACATCGATGAAACGATAAAATGAACAAACATATTTCTGAACAGTGACTGCGTTTATTTGTTCAGTAACATGCCAAGTATAAAGCAAGGACTTGCACTGAACAAATAAAGCGAACAAAACATTCTGTGATAAATATAAATCGATCTACCTATATTACCTTTACCCAGAGGCACCACATCAGGATTTTTATCGTCAGGTTGAACCGGAGAATGGTTGGTGCTTTGTATGGCGCCTTTGTAAGCCTTCACCGTCTGCATAGGAGCTAAAAATAAGGTAACATAAATTATAGTATACATCCCGCGTCCAAAGGTGAACTATGAACGTGAAATTGGTTTAAAAATATTGAATTTGACGTAAACATCCATCATTTTATATGATGTGAAGACTTCGTAGTGTACGCTTTAGTATGCTTCGTCTTTTGTGATGTTTTGAGCGTAAAGGACAGAGGAGGAGGAGGAGAGGAGGAGGAGGAGAGGAGGGAGCGAGGGGGGGGAGTGAGGGTCAAGCGGGTTATACGTTTCGGAGTGCATGGGGTAGATTACAAGTCCATCAAGTCAAAGGTGGACAGAATCTTTTGACGTGCACGAGTTGCATGCACTTGAAATCTACCCATTCAGAGCAAAGTAAATAAATTGCTTGGGACAGCATTATAATACTAGACTATCTGTGTGCCAAATTTCATTTAAATCGGTTCAGTAATTTTGGCGTGAAAGCGCGACAGAAAGACAGACAAACAGACCGACAGACAGACAGAGTTAATTTCGCATTTAAAATATTAGTAAGGATAAGGATATTAGCCTGTAAGCTACCTAATAATTTTATTTGGTGACCTTGACGTAGTTGGATAAGTTCGTTATACTGCCTAATTAGGGCTAATTTTCATTCATTTTTATTAATGTAGCGTAGTGAACAACAAAAGTTTAATCGATATCGATGATTTCAGTGTCGATATAACGATATGATTGTCTGACACGACATTTACCTACAACTCAGGTCCTAAATTCACCTGGCACTAGGCTGGCACAACGAATGATTTTCTCGATATAGGTAAATGTTTTTATTGCACCATATTTCTAAAAGGCTATTATTTCTGCGAAAACGTTTGTTGCTTACAAAGTTTTTGGAACATAACTTTTCATGCTCGCGAATTCTAACAATAGCAGCTTTTTGTACTAAATCTTAATGGCCAAAGGCAAGGAAAAGAATAAATCATTCTGATTATTGTAAAAGTGAGTTGTGGAAATCGAATACTAATAACTGGTACTTGTTCTGTGCGTATCGATATAATGAGGATCTAAAAATGGAACAAGTTTTCTTAGAATATAGTTGTAGAATAGTTTTCTCAGTAGCTCGAGTATTGAGAATAATTCAATAATGGTATAGCAGTCGTTTCATTATTATTATCCTCTTAAACCCCATTGTGATCGTCAAGTCTATTTCTACTAATAAATACTGAACCACAGTATAATAAAGTAACAGTATTATAGCTCGGCAGTGTCCTTAAAACAATTACCTATGGCCGCGCGGTAGAAAAACCTTCCGCATCCGTACATAACTGTTGCGCACTCGATATTGTTGCGTACTAAAATACACTAAGATTTCGAAGCACGTCGTTTCGGCCATTTTCTATGAAGATTTAATACTGTTACTCATTTATACTGTGTTGACAATTCATTGTAGATTTATGTATTACGTAATCGCAATGCCGCTTATACTTTAAGTACGGTTTTATACTCTAAACATCAATTATATAAAGTCGAATGGTACCAAAGTGATCCGAGCTGACTCACTGTACAAGGATTAATAGAATAAACGCAAGACCTGAAAGTAGTTCAGAATCGGCTTTTGAATCGATTTTCATCATTATTTTTAAACAGCGTGCCGCTAAAATGACGATATAAATTTTTAACACACGGGCAGTCCCAGTTTCATTAGCCCTACCCGTGTGTTAAGAGGGCTATTACAATTTTTCTTGAATTTGAGCGTTTGACGCTAGTTTTGATGTGTGATTATGATTAAGTTATAGCCTCAAACTTAAAAAAAAAATATGTCCGAGGAAGTCTCATTATATATCTTGACAGTGTTTTAAATAAATATTTCAATTTGTTTACACAAATCAGTAAAAAACTTGTCTTTGTAAAGGATGTTTCATAAAATTTAACTTTTGGGCGTCTTTTGATGCTTTGTTACATCAAAGATACGGTAATTTAATCATTTATAAAAATGTCCATGGTACAACTGTATCTTGAACTTTGGAATGTATAAGTCAATTTTTTTATGTTTCATTTAGTAATACACCAAAAATAATTCCGTAACACAGATAGTTATTGACAATTTTTCGTCCGAAATTCTATTTTTTATCTATGAATTTACTTTCCAAATTTTAACAAAAAGTATTTAATAACATAGGCTACTATCTAATCTTGCTTGAAAAAAAAAATTAACTTTTTTTAAAGTAAAATAATATTTTTAAACAATTGTTGTATGCAATGCTAAAAATAACAGTAACACGAACTATAAATAACTGTAACTTAATTCATTTCAAAAGTAAAGTGGAAAGGATCAAGTTGATCACGCCCGGTTTGCATGTGTGCGTAGCGTACTTCAATAGACTCACACGAGCGCATCTTTGCCGCGCCCCGTCAAATTTACCTAAATCTGCACTTCGATTTTGTAATAGCGCTCTTAAAAATCACGGGCCATTGACCGTAATTATAAAAATTATAATAAGATAAAATAATTAAAAAAAAAAAAAAAATTCAAACGCTCGCCGATTTAGGTCTCTCTATTTCCTTCAATTCGCCTACTTTTTGCACGTCATTCGTTTTAGTCGCTCCAAGATGCTATTTTAGATAATTGGAAATAAATCAATAAATAATAACGTCTTATGAAATTATAATGATTTTCCTATAACGAAAACGCAAAACCGCATACGTGTGTTAAATTAATGTCGCCATTAAAGCGGCACGCTTTATGTAAATTTTCCCGAAAAAATCTTACCACCACCGCGTCATAACAAGTTAATAAAAACTTTCATTTAGGGAAATGTAAGCCTTATCTCAGAGCAGTAAAGCCTACACTTATGCACGGCCGAATTTACAGTTTTTTATCATTTTCCGTTTAGTCAGGACAACTATTTTACAAATAATGAAACAAAACGAGGTATAATTAAATTAAATTACAGATGTTATTTTAGTCTTATAATTTAATATTCTAATTCGGGTGTCCAAGGTCTTGCGTTACACAAATGTAGCTATAAAAACATAGGTTTAAAGTTTTATTTACAAAATAACTCAACTGAGAAACATGAAAAAAAATTATGTTCGATAGCAACTGTTCTCAACTCCAGAGCCCTAATCCTGTTATCTGAATAGAAACATTCAAAACCAAACACGTCACCAAGATTCACGTTATGAAAATTACATTACGCGACACGTCAATGTTATTTACCGTCAAACCTTCCTTGTCTCGTGTTTGTCTCCATTAATAATATTACCAACGGGACGAACGAAGTGGTTGCATGACATTCTAACCATCTTGGAGCAGTCTGTTCGTCACTGCGCGACTGTTGACGGAGCGGTTAGAATATTTGTTCACATAACACGTTGCCGCTCTGATGTTGCTATAGTCAAGGTTGCCATTCTACGCGTGTTTGTAAAGGGGATATGCTGAGTTTATACTCCGAAGTAGTTGTCAGCGTTTCAATTTTCGTATGATAGAATATTCTGTTGAAGTATCGGGTAGTGTGCTTTGTGTTACTAAAGGTAACACACGGATTATTGTCTGTACGGTAAAGCTATTTTTATCAGAAACTTATCCTCTTTTTATCCAGATAAGGGTCTTTCTACAAACTTTAACAAACTTCGAAAGTTAATCTGATTTATTAAGAGGATAAGCCTGTTTCTTAACTTGGAAGCCTCAAAGAAGAATCTTCAAGTTTAATCAATGCCGGCTAACTATCAGTATTTTCCAAGGAGTGACCGATATCTGAACCCAGATAATGAAATATATCAATATCTTTGAGTTAAATAGACTATCTGGCTTATTGGATAACAATTTTGCTTTCTCAGATACATACGACAATCTTCACGGTGGTGGTTTGACGTACTCTCCAAAGTACGTATAATTATATGTGTATGTGATGACTGACATATTATTATGATAATGGATTCCAGTTGACCAAAAAATGTCAGCCATATATTGCGAAAAATGCTTTACGTCTTCTAATTTACCGAAAAAAACCCACCATTGTCATTACTACTATCCTAAATTCATCGAAACAGCCATTTTGCAAAATATCACGTAAAAGTATCATTACGTGGCGCAAACAGCCAAACGTCTAAAAGACAATTTATTTAATAATATGGAAACTTAATAAAGACGTCGTCGCCGCCGTCCATCGACAGACGGAACATCTGCAATTTCATTCCAAATGCAAAAGGACATAAATCACATTTCAAATGCAGTGAAGCCCACAGCCGGGCCGTCCGAGGCGTTCAAAAATTCCAGTCACGCGACAGAATCCACCGCTATTCGCCAGTAAACCTGCCCAGCGAAGCAATTTCGATTTATTTGTGGTCGAAGGTACGAACCTCTATATTGCTTTTATATTACCCTCAAAATAATTACTTATCCGAGACATCGATAATAAAAAGGTATTAGGCACGTCACTATACCATAATACAGTATTGCCAACTTAAAAATAAAAAATTGTTTGGAACTTTCAAGTTATAATTGTTAGGTTTCACAACGTATTATTTTAAGGTGTTATGTATTAAATTATAGTCACATTACGTGAGAATGGCTAAAGAAAATTACTTTGGCACTATCTGGCGACAATTTCACCGTAAAATTCAAACTTGTGTCGTTTATATTCTAAGTTATAGGCGTTGCACACGCCATGCCTCGGTTAAATACTGTTATTTGGTAGATTCATAGCATCTATCAAAATTGGACACGCTACGATCATGTACACATAAATGATTCATCGACCTTTGTCAATTTGAGTAATCATACTTTATGTGAAATATTTTTTATGCTTCGCTGCATTCCAATTTTCACTGTTTGAGTTTCAGCGCATATGCTTTAAATATTTTCTCTCATCTCTTTCCATGATATTTCGTTACTTACTACCTGGTAAAATATAGGCTATTACTACTCACTGAAAAATGCTAGAATAATGAGATTTTTCTTCTTCGTGGAAGTTCACTGAGCACAAAAATTCAAACACAATATTTTTATAAATAATTGGTTGTGGTTTTAAATATTATTTTGCACATTTCGGTTCCATTTTTGCACCAAGAGTCACTACTACTAATCTTAGCAAGTTCCTTGGCAGGCCCCGGACAGGTGTCAGCCGTCACGTTAACATACTGCTCCCGTATTAAATTTGTTTAAAAATAGTTAATTACCTGTATCTACTGAAATCTTATTATAAAAGTAAAGAAAATAGTTCAATTCGTGAGTGGAAGTGTTATCTAAATAATTTATTCAATATAAACAAAATAAACACAACTTTAGTGAGTGATCAAAACACTGTGACTATTTTTACCTTTGTGAGTGATAAAAACTACTTATTTTTGCATTCAACGGCTAGATACAGGGCTAATATTAGTGTGAGTTATAAACATTAAAAATAAAACGATATAAAGCTTAAAAACTCAATTTTATAAAAGTGACGCTTAGATAGTGGGTAAAAGCTAACATTCAAATTGTTTTCAAAATTGACGGGTATTTAACGAACTTTCTATTCCAAAAAGTCTACTGATCAACAATTTCAACACCTTCACTAACAGTCGCGCTGGTCTAGTGTCCCAGCAACCAACCTTGTATGCTTGAGTGGTCTGAGTTCGATCCTCGCATACGGCTTGTCTTTTTGTGAATGTTTAAGGATAACATTATAAAAATTCAATAATGAATTTCTTCGAGAACATCACGTTCAGAAAATCGAATACAAAACGTCGTTCATTGACCCAGACCAATTCGGTAGAAACTAGTCCCAACAGTTCTAAGTTAGATGGCAGTACCTGTAGCTTACCAAATATATCCACTAATGAAAATGATGTGCAGGCGCAACAACTTCAAACCCAAATACAACAACTCAATTTACAACTAAATTCGGCACACGAGGAGATTCAGAACCTAAATCTCGAAAATACTTCACTAAAGAAGACCGTCCTTGAACTGACTTCTAAATATGATATTTTAAAAAAAGCTACCAAAACATTAACTAGTGAAAGAGGAACTCCTGTCAAAAGCAAGAATACACCTACCTCATCAACTCCACGTATTAATTCTCAAAAGAAAAACAAGAAGAAGCATAGTAACAACCTCAATGAGAACCTGGACTCCAGCAAGACGTCTGTTATTATACCCAGAAACCATGAAAACCATATAATAAAAGATGTAAACATACCAGTGAAGAATAAATTATGTGTTGTTAGTGCTAACAAAGTTAATAACATTACATCAATAGCTGAAGAAACATTTAAAAACTCTCAAATATGTCACTATATTTTGCCAAACTGTGGTTTATTACAACTTATTAATAATTTAGATAAGAAATTAGCGGACTTTACAATGTCCGACCATTGTGTCATCTTGATTGGTGAAAAAGACTTTCAGCAAACAAAAAACTATGTTAATATAATTATAGAATTAAGAGAATCCTTGCTTAAAATTCAGCATACAAATGTAATTTTATGTGTTCCTACCTTTAAATTAAGTAACTTCTCAACTATGTTTAATTGGCGAATTGAGACTTTTAACAATTTACTACATCTTGATCTTCAAACTTATGGTTATGCAACTGCTTTTGACACTAACTTAGATCTATTGTATGATTTCTCTATGTTTTCAAGAATAAATAGAAAGATAAACGACCGCGGAATGAGCAATATTTTTAATAATTTATTGCAAACTATATCTGTAAGTTCGATAGAACGTGATGCCTTTATTCACGAGATTGATAATAACGTCGTTGCATCCTCAAGTCGTGAGTTTTTTCTTTGATTCTATGTATATTCTTCACCAAAATATTGCCGGACTTATAAATAAATCAGACCTTTTAAATATTTACATTCAGGAATTGTTGAGTCAACAAAAAGTAGTTGACGTAATATGTATAACCGAGCATTTTATAATGTCAGGCCAAGAAAAGTTATTATATATTCCTAATTATAAGCTGGCGGCATGCTTTGCTAGACAGAATAAAAAACGTGGCGGTGCCTGTATCTTAGCAAGAGTTGGACACGAGTATAAAGAACGACCTGACGTAATGAAATACTCGATATCAGGAATTATAGAATGTTGTGCTGTAGAATTTCCTTCTCAAAAAATTATTACTATATGTGTATATAGGCCTCCTAAATTATGTAATCTAAGTAAGTTTTATGAAAATTTAGATCTCGTTTTAAAAAATGTCTGTAAAAAACCCTTTCAAAAAGTAATTTTATGTGGAGACTTTAATATAGATGTTTTGAACAGGAATAGAATCACCTCTGAATTTGAATGCTTTCTCAGGAGCTTCAACCTTAAACTAGAAATTAATCAGCCAACTAGATTTATCAGTAACACCTGTTTAGACAATTTTGCACATAATCTTAAGCAGAAGTGCCAACATAAAGTCACTGACTTTGGATTATCTGACCACACTGCTCAAATAATTAAGATAAAAGTTAATAAAACGAATCAAATAAAAACATGGAGAACATTAATACGAGATATAACTCAAGAAAACCTTATTAAATTTCGATCGCACCTCGATAGTCTATCATTTTCTAATGTATATAATACAGAGGATGCTAACAAAGCCTGTTATAACTTTCTTGACATTTTCCTACTGTTACACGATCTCTGTTTCCCGAGCAAATTAGTTACTGTAAAATCAGAGAAAAAAATAAAATGGGTCTCTCGCGGGATACGAATATGTAGCAAAAAACAACGGCAACTATTATGGCAGCAGAGACTAAAACCAACGTCTGAAAACAAAAATAAATTTAAGATTTACTCAAAGAGGTTTAAGAAAATTATTAAACTTACACAAAAAGCGCAGAATAACCACTTAATAAATAACTCAAAAAACAAATCCAAAACGGCCTGGCAAATTATTAATAACAACAAAATTGTAAGAGAACCCATTTCTCAAATAAAAAAAGGAGATGAAATAATATCAAACCCTAATTTAATAGCTGAATCTTTTAATAACTTTTTCATTGAACAAACCTCTGGCATACCTAAACATACGTTATGCGATACCATTAACATAAATATAAACCCGCATACAATATTTATGGCCCCTGTTATACCTCAAGATGTAATGCGTATAATTAGAAATCTGAAAAATAAAAAGAGCTCTGGCCTCGATGGCATTTCAACAACAGTTATCAAATTTGTTGCACATTGTATAGCTGAACCCCTTGCTCATATTATTAATGTAAGCATACAGTCTGGCGTATTTCCAGAAAGTCTCAAGAGCGTAATAGTCATACCAGTATATAAAAAAAACGATAAAGAAGAAATGGTAAATTATAGGCCAATTGCTCTTATCTCTATATTCTCCAAGATCATAGAGAAAGTTGTCTATGAATCTCTTGACAACTTCCTAACTAAATACCACATACTATGTGACGAACAATTGGGCTTCAGGAAAAATAAAAATATTAACATGGCCATCTTTGATTTTCTCCATGAAATAATGCCTAAAGTAGATTCCAAAATACCGGTATGTGCAATATATGCCGATATGTCGAAAGCCTTTGACTGCGTGGACCACGATATTCTCTTAACCAAACTTGATGCGTACGGTACCTATTCGTGGCAATGCTCTTAAATTAATAAAAACTTATCTCAAAGGCCGTAGACAATGTACAGAGATATCACGCTTATGTTTAAAATCTAGGAAGGAACTAAAAACTTTATCGTCATTTAAAGAAATAAAATACGGAGTTCCGCAGGGAAGTGTCCTCGGACCTTTACTATTCCTACTTTATATTAATGACCTGCCACGCCATATATCTAATCCAATTATTTTATTTGCAGACGACAGTACATCAATTGTTTCATGTACCAATAAAGACTCATACGTAAATGACATCAATAACTCGATCAGCAGTTTAATAAAATGGCTTGACAATAATAACCTAGTTATTAATCTACAAAAAACTAAAACTATGCATTTTCACCAACGTATATCTCCAGGTGACATGGATATCAACTACAATGGCCAAACTATCGATAAAGTGAATAGCACAAAATTTCTGGGAATCTTAATTGATAGCCAGTTAACATGGAAGCCGCAAGCAGAAGATATCTGTAAACGTCTGAGCACAGCCGCGTTTATGTTATACAACCTATCCAAAAAAGTAAATCGGTCAACAATACTAGTGGCCTACCATGGTCTTGTAATTTCTATTTTAAGATTTGGTGTTATATTTTGGGGTTATTGTAGTGAACGAGAAAGCATTTTTAAAGCTCAAAAGCGCTGTTTGAGAGCTATATTTGGCCTCAAAGTTACTGACAGTTGTGTGCCTATATTTAAGTCTCAGAAACTATTAACTTTCCCATGCCTCTATATCCTCGAATTAGCAATATTTGTAAAAACAAACCGTAATTTATTTGCCACATTAACAGAAACCAGAAAACGGAGTACATCATTAAGATCACAATATCAGAATTTACTTCACACAGGCACATTTAAAACGAGGTTATTAAAAAAAAATGTAATTTGTATGGCTCCTGTTGTCTTTAATAAAATTCCCGATCATATGAAAACCTTGCCCTTGATGAAATTTAAAAAATGTTTTACTGAATTACTAGTAGATAAATGTTATTATTCTGTTCAGGATTTCCTAAATGATACATCATTTTGATAACTTGTATAATAATTATTGTGTTTGCATGCCAACAAGGCAGAATGTACACGGTTCTTTATTATGTTATTTACGATCCTATTTGTATGTACCTACATTCAAAGCAAATAAAGTATATTCTATTCTATTCTATTCCTTATTGGGGCATCACATGTGTTTCATTTATTTATTTATGTGGTCGAGGGAAAAGTTGCTTATCTCAAGTTAAACTACCTTCTAAAAGTAATGTTAATTTTAACAATTCTTATTTAGAAAGCTTTATATAAGTGATGCCAATCTTCAGAAGTTAAGTACTTACCTTAAAAAAAAAAATGGATTTTCTGTCTTATCTTATAACTAGTAATGCTTCTGAATCCTTACCTTCGTACTGCATAGGAGGATGCTGTCTTCTTCTAGCCAGAAGAGCAATCACCACGATTGCCACCAGGGTCCCGGCGATACCAGCTATCACTCCTAAAGCCCAGCTGGCGTCTACGCCCACTGCTTTGCCGGATTTAGCTTCTGTTGATAAAAAATAACTATTAAACTTACACAGCTTTCATTTTAGAGTGTTTCAAGGGAGGCGTTAGTTCTGAATTTGGCCACGCACTAAAAGATCCATGTACCGTTGTACACATGTATGAAAACATAAATAGAAAATTGATTGTTTTATTCGTAAATAGAAAATAATTAAAAAATTTGGCAAGTGGCCTAAATTCATTGATTGAGGAAAATGTTTGCCCTATTTGTCATTTTTATTCACAAAAAAATTACATTGTGTTGAATTATTTCCATAAGTGAACGCTTTGCAGCGAAAATAATAACCCAATCAAACAAAATGAAATCTGAAATGAAATGTAATCAGTAAGAACAAGCGCTACTGGCCTACAGCTAATTCTTATCTAGTCTTTTGTTCATTAATTCAATTGGAAAAAGGCTGACAGAATATTTTTCAAGGTAGAATAGTTAGGATTACAGGAATAACAAATTCAATTAACATGACAACTGTGTTAAAGTCTCAAAACATCAAAGTTTAAAATTACATCTACCAATTACGCCTAGTTGTCAAACCAATTTGACTGGAAATAGAATTTAGCAAAAAGCTAGGTCGTAATCCAATTTAGTATTCAACACGAACACTACGCGATTCTTTTACACGATTGTGATTATTCGGTTTTCTAATTATTACTGAAACTCAAAAGGAAACAAACCGAAAACAGTATTTTGTATTCAGAAATGAATAATTGAGGATGTAACTCCTAACAACTTAATTAGCGCTTTTCGTTTGTTTCAAGAACGTTCAAAACATTGCACGGTAAAGTGTGGAATGATGGATTCTACTTTGGGTAGAAACCATGTTTGTATTTCAACCCAGTGAAGCGAGCAGCGAGGGGGTGAGCAGTGTGAGCACAGCCTACTCTGGCATGGCTCGAGTGGGTGTGGCTCGCATTTTATATGACTAAACTGTGATAAAATGTATGACTCGAGCCATGTCACAGTAGGCCGTGCTCGCCCACAGTAGGTCTGTAAACAATTTTGAGTATGAAAACACATTTGACAAAAAAAACTTTTTTGTAAAAAGTTTTTATTTTTCACTTTTTAGTTGTGGTACCTACCCCACACAAATTCGTATACCGTTATCTGCTATGTAAATAACAGTGACGGAGTGAAATAATTATATCGTCTACATACGCAAAGTGGGAAAAATACGTAATTATTGAAGCTAACTCAAAAACCACGCAAGTAAAATTAATACAATTTATATGGAACCACCTCTGAAGCATGACCTACCAAACAAAAAAAGAATCATCAGAATCGATTCATAATTGGCGGAGTCATGGCGTAAAATACATACAAAAAAAAATATAGGTACATTAGAAAAATAACGGATCGCCCTTTCGGTATTTCGATATGAACGTATAATAAACTTCGTTATTTCACGATAAATACAAAACAAAGTAATCTATTTGCCATTTACGTTAAAAAAATAACTTTAAAGTGCAGTACTTTCAACAATGTTACACATTATTTGTCGTTATTTTCCCGTAATTTTTCTATTGCTATAAAAATGAAGTATACGTAATTTTAAATGAGTAAGCCTCATCTAGGTACACTATATAATCTAAGCTAAGGAAAAGGCAGATGTTTTCATGAAACAGCAGGATTTTTGTTTTCAACCTCTTCATAATATAAAACCAAGTAACTCAGTACATACCTGTATGTAAAGCAAGTCGCGTTAAGGTATTGATCCTCATGACAACAGTCTCCGATCTTCCCCTGGCATTAGCAGCGAAGAACACCAGCTTCAGACTCTTTCCTGAGCCAAGACTTCGCAGTATCCATGCCGGTAACGCAGTGGACACATTTGCTACTAAATTCTTAGATTCCCATACTTCCACGACGTATGATGTTTGAAGTCCACCGTCGTAACCTATGAAAAAATGGATTAAATGTATAAAAATAAATAAAACTTTTATTGAACATTATGTACAATTATACAAAAAAGGAACGGCTGAAGTCGATCCAGGGATCACTATCGCAATTAGTCTGAAATATTTATTGAAACTATCTAGATAAAAGGGCCACAAAAAATTGGTAAAATAATAAAAAAAAAATTCGCGAAAATAGAATCCAGTGTATAACAAAGAATTCCGAGATTTTTCCATAGGGAACGACCGAATGGTGCTGTAAGCTCACAGCGAGAATTTTCCGCGTTCAATTGTTGTAAGCTGACTGACAGCTTATGTCCAGTTAAAACCCGAAAGTTCAGAAATAAAGGTAAGTTTTTTAAACTTGTACTTTTGGTATGAATATTCTCATATTTTATGCTTGTTAACGTGCAGCCTTTACTAAAAAATGTGCCACAGAGGGCAAATTTTATCAGTGATACTGCGCACGATCAGCAAGTTGTAGCTGTCAATGTTATCAATGCTCAAAGCAGTGATAGCCTAGTGGTGTGACCGTCGGACTGCTAAGTCATAGGTCTCGAGTTCGAACCCGGAAAACATCATGAGGAAACCGGCATGCCAGAGAGATATTTCTCGGCGGCATGTGAAGCCAAGTCAGAGTCCCTTGGGCAGCTTTAAAACTCTCACACCAGGTTAGTCACCAATCACATGATAAGTAGAAAGAAGTGCGAGTCGGACTCGCGCACGAAGGGTTCCGTACCATTTTCTATAAAAACGGCAAAAAAATCTCGTTTGTTGTATGGAAGCCCCCATAAATATTTATTTTATTTTGTTTTTTAGTATTTTTTGTTATAGCGGCAACAGAAATACATCATCTGTGAAAATTTAAACTGTCAAACTATCACGGTTCATGAGATACAGCCTGGTGAAAGACAGACGGACGGACACCGGAGCCTTAGTAATAGGGTCCCGTTTTACCCCTTGGGTACGGAACCCTAAAAAGTGTCATCATTGTTGTGGAACATTGATACTGACAGTTCTTGAACGCGGTTTGGGTTCATTGCTATATTCGTCGAGTTGTGTAAATCTCACTTTGTTTTTTACAAGAAAATAATAAAAACAAGATAGTGGTTATTCTATTATTACATTGTAAAGAACATCATAACGAAGTCACGATAAAACTGGAAATGAAACAGACAACACAGACTTTTTATTTTCACGTCAGTTTGTAGCTCAGGTGATTCGAATAACTTGATTTCCTCTTCCATTAAATCTTACGGCGCTTCGTAAAAACGCAACAAAGCTAAGTTTACTGGAAGCTTGAAACAACCGCCATGGTTTAATAATCTCCTGATTAATATCCTGAACTTGTTTGGTTTGGAAAAAAAAGGGAAGAAAGAAAATACGTTTATTTGCGGCAAACATGACGCAAGAAAAGGACAAATACACGAAAAATAACAAATCGGGGAAAATATGCGTCACATTTACGCAAAATGGCCATCGCTCAGCATAATGCTGCGACCCTATGCGAGACAGAGCCCCAGCTCTGGTTTTCAGTGACAGCCGGCGTTAAAAACAAAAAAAGAAATAAAAAATAATAATTAATAATATTTTTTCTCCACTTTTGAAAAAAATGTTCACAGCAATTTAGCTTATAGATCATAGACTGCTCATGTTTTTAAACCAGCTACGAGCACCCTAATTTCGTAACACATGATCAATCACAATCTGTTTCATTTTGACAGTTCAATAACATTCATTGCGTTATTTACGTTACTGAGCAGACAGATTCTTCGAACATAATAATATGAAGCAATGGATTTGCATTGCAATATACAAAGATTCAGATTATGATTGATCATGACAATGTGTTACGCAATTAGCATGCAGGACTTTTATCATACAATAGACGTAGATAAATTTAGTAACCTATTCGCTTAACTATTCTTCAAAACCCAAAAATTGACACGTGTATCACCTCTCAACGAGGCATCCTCAGGATGACGATTGACCAGTCGCAAACCAGAACACGACGTGTTGCCACACCAAGCGCTGGACGCAGAGTCGGTCTCTGCGTCCATGTCTTATGTATATGAATAATAGAATACTAAATAATATAATAGGTTACTAAATATATCTACGTCTATTGTATATTATAACGGATTTCAGCAAAATCACGACTTAATCAATTACCTAGGACTTATATTATTATGTAAAGAAACTTACCAGAATCACATTTTATTGCCACTGAATCATCAGTAAGGTTGACAGCAGTACAGTTGACCAATGGATCTGGCCTCACAGCTGGTAGCAAGGAGTACCGACAGGGTTCCACTTGCTGACCAGCGAGGTTCGTAGCTCTGCACGCTAAAGACCCATAGTCTTTTTCTGATGCTGGAGTGTAAAACAGCACCGATTTTCCAACTCCGTTCAAGATGAATTTCTCCTGTTGGACAAAAATTCAGCTCATTATCTCGTGTGGCCTGGTGAAAATTATTATACCTAGTCTTTGATGGTGAATTTCTGATAAGTACAGTTCATAGTTACACTTTATAAAAGTTAAAAAATTTATAAGATACGGAGGGGGTTGGCTTATCCTTATGTATAAAAACTCCCTTTTGATAATAAATTACATTTTTTTTTTAATATCTCATATCCCAATTTAATTGGGGTCGGTTCAACTTGTCTTCCACTTCCATACTTAGTACACTATTAGTCGTCATCTCGGTAGTCACCCCTTTTTCTAGCCTTATCATCTTTCACACAGTTTCATCCATCGTTTCCTTGGTCTTCCCCTACTCTTATAGCCATCCACGTTCACAATCAACACTTTCCTCAAGTCATTAATCTAAATTGACAAAAAAAAATCTAGCTATAATTCCCAAAACGTAATATTCTTATAAATAAAAATGCTAATGTAATAAAACTGCCATTCAAATCGAAATTATAAGTTGGCAACACATGAATTTATTTAACTCCCATAGGAACACTTATGGCCCGTTCTGTAATCCCGCAGAAAAGGCAAAACTCGTGGAAAATGTTTGAAAAAAATATTTCCATAAAGCAAAGGATTATTCATGACGAGTGTTGTTCGCATGTCCATAAAAGAGAATGACAAGGACCGTACGTGTATTTATAAAAGGGCATGTTTGTAACGACAGAACAACGGATGGAACAAAATGGAATCGTGTGGAGTTACTGTAATTGTAAAATGGCGATCATTAATCGATAGTTGGTATAATTAAGAGGAAATAGGGTGAGGTCTTTTCTCCATAAAAAAGTCAAAATTCGAGGTTCGGCTCTCGTCTATTTCCTCCTCCAATATTTTACCAATTTGAAAGATATTTTACAAATTGAATAAAAAGGATATTTACTGTGGCCCTGTTTTCCGTTTTGATGATACATTATCTGTAGAAGCACTAGAACCCTCAGAAAATGCTCAAAATTGCCTGTTTAGACCGCTGTCATCAGAGGCAGGTTGTACAAATTTGACAACTATTAAGAATAAGAATAATTCAATTTATAAAATATCTTTGAGATTGGTCCAATATTGGAGGACGAAATAGACGAGAGCCGAACCTCGAATTATGACTTTTTGTATGGAGAAAAGACCTCACCCTATTTCCTCTTAAGCCTCTTACTAAAGAGACTCACGGACTTCCAAATGAATCTCTTAATATCATTAAATCTCCAGGATCAAATATATTGCGCTATATTGGACTTAGAAGTGGATTCTCCTATTTCTAACTCAATCATGATAGCATAATTCAGTTAGAACTTAGATTATGTTATTATAAAATAACTCCAAAGATTTGATAAGTGTTAGTCAGGCCATTATGTTTCATATACAACACATGGGACGACTTAAAATAGACAGACTTTGTTGCAGTAGTAGGTACTACTACTACTAACTGCAAAACTAATTTAATCTATTTATAACTTGCAACACTTACTTCCCTGCACAAGTTAGTTCATGCCCACATTACCATACCGTTTGAGACCTAAACTTCGCAAACTATAAAACTTTTACATAATTTCGAGTACCGTAACATCAATTATTCAGTTTAGTGTACAGTCGACCGAACGGTGCGGGTCGGTGGTAACATTTGACCTTGAGCTGGCCTAACTCAGTGCGGAATTTCAATAGAGAAACAGGCCAGCGTATACTGGTTTTGTTACCACTGTACAATGCACATTTACGTCCATAATAAACTATACTGTACTCACCGGCTCGATTTCAGAAGTTCCCATGGAATTATTGAGCGTCCATTGAAAATTCTTTGGTGGTGGGAAGGCATCCACCTCGCATGTTACTTTAGTTGGTTCATTGATTGCAGCACCTACTATTGCTACTGCATTTGCCAGACATACTGGCTTATCTGTAAAAAAATACTGAATTAAACCTTGACAGTTAATTGATTCAGGCGTGACTTTGCGGAAATCCATTATAAAATACAATAGACGTAGATATATTTATAAACCTATTCCGCATAAATGTTCACCAAGAGTCACAAAAAACCCTGTAAAATCTACACGTGTTTCACCTCTCAATGAGGCATCCTTAGGATGACGATTGGCCAGTCGCGAACCCGAACACGACGTGTCGATTTCTTACAGGGTTTTTTGTGACTCTTGAGGAACAGTTAAGTGGAATAGGTTGCTAAATTTAGCTACGTCTAATATATTTTATTGAATTAGACCTTACACACACATTTATGAAATTTTCTCTAGTTTTATGTTAGGTACTTGACGATTGATAGATCAGCAACTAAAGTAAAATTTTTGAATGGAAACGTTATTACTCGGGTGTCCTACGACCTTTCTTTCACACAATAAATCTGCCTTCGCGAGTGACATTTAATTTAAGAGTATGGACAGCTTTACTCACGAGGATTTATCGGGGTTTCTTAACTAGATTTTTACTCAATCGTAGCCTATAATCATGAGTTGGTCCCAGCGCGGCTAAGTTGCGGGTCGAGGTAACTACTTCAGTCGGAACTAATCAGCTTTTCTCGATAAAATTCACGTAAGTCTTCTCGTATAATAATGTAGGTACTCTTTATATACATTACACTTTATAAAACTCGTGTCAGATCTCCATCAAGTTTTGGGGCACTCATCTGCGAAAATATTACGTCGTTTGCAATCACCAAGTTAACTTAGGCCCTATTAATAAAACCAACAAACGACAGGTGACAAATCAATCCGTCTATTTTGTATGATTTTTACATAGTTTTCTGTTTTACTATAAAGCACCTGACAATGAAAATATTACAATTTAAAAAGATCGCATCGTTAAACCATTAAACTAACTATTCTGTCCTTGTCTGCGTGTTTCTTGGTACCCCGACCCACCGCGTTGCATCGTATCGCCCGTCCACGCTATTACTTCATTTTCGTTTAGCGGTCTTTCTGACTTTTTTTCTTTTAGCTTGGCTCCTAAGGGTCCTAGCGTGAAGTTAAATAGCCTATAGCCTTCCTCAAGAATTAGGCAGAAAGAAAAAGAAAGAAAGAAGGCAAATTTATTTGACCCAGGTAATAATAATAGATAATAACAGAATAAAAATATTAGTGTGCGCCTCACGGCTACGCCAAACAGGCCCAGTTCAGCATGAGCCAACTAGTTTCTGACCCTGGTTTTCATCAAATATACACAGTTAATGTCAAATTGAAAAAGAATTTAATTATAAGGTAGAGATATTAGATAAGGCTCAGTTATTAGGCTTATTTCCACCAACAGACTGTAACAGAGTGTTTGATACAGAAATGTAACAAGCTACCAAATGCCAAGTAAAATGAACTGCCCACCGCTATCCATCAATACATTCATGGTCGCCGTAGATGCTCAATCATTCGATTTGGATACCAGTTGCATGGTGACTAATATATGCACTCCATCATATTTAGGAGTCGGAGTAATCTACCCGATAAAGGCCTATCGTCGCCTGCATATCATTCATTGGGAGTTACTACTCACGTTGAGCTCTCGGTTGATTTTTGGTCAACTAACACAGTTTGATTGATGGTCTAAAATGTGAAAAGTTTAATTGAGTTTGTCGTAGAGTGCAATTTTTTTAGCTCGGGTGATTGGTTTATAAAAATGGCGTTTGTTTACGGTCTAGAAAAAAATCACCAGTAGAATTTTAAGTAATCTGAGTTTTGTTTACTGAAAAAAGGATCAATTTTTTTTCAAAATTGAGAGTTGGCGAGTTTTTTATACTTATCAAAACAATAAGGTGAGGAAGCCCAAAAAAAACTTTCCAAAAATATTTATTTTGTTCTTCAGCAATCTATGCATAATTTTTTCATGTCCATGTGGAACTGGGAATACATCTACGTAAATACATCAACGATACCTACAGGATTTAGGGCTAAGAAAACCTACTTTTTTCCCAACTATGACAAAGCTAAAAGGTAAGGTTATGACTGAAACAAGCTACAGTTTATCCACAACAAACGCACTATCGAAGTTTACAATATTTACTAAACTGAGCTAACCGGTTTCATCCTGTTACTCCCGCGAAAAACAAACAAAAAAGATGTTTCGTACCATTTATTTTCAAGCAGAAACGGGCCCGTCCGAGTTTGACTTCTAAACTACATACCAAAGCTGGTTACGTTTTTATTTTTGTTTTAAATAAAGTCGTTATGGAATCAACTTTTCTCTTTTTGGTACAAAGTTTTTTGTAATTTGTTTTTTGAAAGCGCGAGTAGTTTCGGTTTAGTATTATTACTTGTTTTGATTTTGATAGTCTGCTTGGCTGAACGAGTCAATCATCTTTGTAAGTATCTTTTTTCTTGTCTGTTTATATGTCTTGTGTGTACGTACATAAAATAAATAAATAAATATCTGCAGAATTTCGCATTGTTCCATAACTTTTTAATTAGTCGAGACTTTAAATTAATATATTATCCTTTGGCACCTCCATGAGCTATCCGAATATCAAAAACTATTAGACCTAGGTCTTAGGCTGCCATCAGACGGATTGTATTTCAACGTTTCAACTGCACTCCAACTGCAGATTTGCACTTTGAATGAGTTACCAGTACGTTACGAGTATAATTGTAGGTAGTCTAAACTGCATTCAAACTGCAAGAATGCAGTCCGTCTGATGGCAACTTTAAGGGGGAGGCGTGGAAACTGATTCGCTGTTACAATGTATAAATAGATACCTAAATTATTATGGCATGCTTGCAAAATAAATCAGTTTAAAATCATTCTGTCTCTATCGTCTTCAAACGATTGACGGAAACAGAACTATGTTTTAGTGAGTCGGAACTGTGTCGGAACGGTGGCTTCACTGATATGTGTGAATCAAGCTTTAGGGACCATTTCTGAACTAATATTTGCCAACGTATGTTTTGGACATCAAGTAAAAGCGTAGTATTTCTCAAAGGCTCTCCGTACCTAAAAATATATCGTTAAATAATCTAATTACCTCATTAATTAGTGAGAAGTTGTAAAGTAGAAATTAATAGTACCTAGTGTTGTAGAAACAGCAATACAAGTAACTCGTATTACAGGAGAATGCTTTAAACCATAATAACTTCCATACATAATTTCAACCCAGCTGATGAAACATTTCTACTATTCAACCGACTCGTACACTGTTTATCATGCAGCTTTGAATCATAAACACTGGCCTAGAAAGCTTTGCATATAAAATCAAATCAATCCGGTGTTATTCAATGAATTTGCAAGTTATGTGGTACACGCTAGGTGCAAATTCAATTTGCACTGGCTATGGTGTGTGCGACATGGTTGAATTGATATATTACACATTCGGATGTAAATGTGGAGAAGTTAGGTTTGTTAATCTGAAGTTGAGGTGATAGAAGTCTGTCAAATTAACACATACCAACGGATACACAGACACTCCATGTGTTTATTAGAAGGCAGAATTCCTTAACATCACGGCGATTGCTGAAGGTAAGTAGGTAGTTGCTGTACCAACCTGCTCAACCGCTCAATAGGGTGAGGTCTTTCCTTCATACAAAAAGTTATAATTCGAGGTTCGGCTCTCGTCTATTTCCTCCTTCAATATTGGACCAATTAGAAAGATATTTTATAAATTGAATAAGAAGGATATTTACTGTGCCCCTATTGTTTCCGTTTTGATGATACATTATCTGTAGAAGCACTACGAGTAGAACCCTCAGAAAATGCTCAAAATTGCCTTTAGTAACCCTCCTTCCTCTTAATAAGCTTAAAACTCGGATTTTTCAATAGCAAAAAACTAAAGTATTAACTGAAATAAATATAAAAAATCTATTTCAACATGTTGAAGCCTACATACAAAATACATTTCATGTAGCATCAGAAAAAAAAAACAAAACGTTTTTCAGTTTAAAAGTGTTGTTAAATTGCTTTTAAACACGCGAATAAAAATCAACGCTTAATTCATGACTGTCAATATCTGAAACATAAATGGAATGGGTCTTCCCGTGATATATTGGCCAGTGTTGCCAATAAACTGCGTATCATTGAATGCCAGAATGTTTTATGCACAATATTCATCGTTGTGAAAAAAAAAGGTCATAAATATAATAATTATGATCGATTACGCTTGTACGTTTGCAAGGTTCCACTTTTGAAAATTGGCCTACATTGAGTTTAAAAAAAAAAAAGTAATCATGAAGAAGTAAAGAGAAAAAGTGTTTCCCCTGCATTAATTTTTACCTCAACAGCAGAATTTAAATAGGCTACTTAATTAAAACTATATTTTGGTATGTTTCAAATACAAGTGACCTTGTATAGGCCATGGTCCGATCGTAGAAATGGCCATATCGTGATCTGCCTGGCCATTTCACGATTCGCTGCCATTTCATGATTTTGACCATCTAACATCCGCCATATATCGTTCAACGCACAGCGTTTGACCATTTGCCCAGTGATGCTTGGGCATATCGACTCAGTTATGCGTAAAAACATATCCCTGTCTTTGCTGCCGCGCAGTCATGTGATAATTCCTTTTCGATCTATTTAATCCAATTCGAATAATTCCTATTTTTGGGGTAGTAAAAATGTTAAAAACGCAAGTAACTGCGAGCACCTTGGATGTAGCGCTCGCCGTTTGCTCAGCGGCACCGCTCGCATCGTGATAATATAACCGGCAAAATTATGAAATGGCGGCGTATCGTCATATGCCCAGGCAGATGATATGGGCAGTTCTACATCGGACCACGACTTATATACTTACGTAAACAATTTTTCTTAAAAATAGATACAGATACCTTCTTCTTCTGCCTAGCCTTTTCCCAACTATGTATTTTACATGGAGCGACTGCCTATCTGACCTCCACAACCCAAAAACTGGGTAATACGATACCCTTTGGTTAGACTGGTTGTCAGACTTTCGTGCTTCTGACGACTCGTAACGACTGCCAAAGATCCACAAATGACAGCCGGGACCAACGGCTTAACGTGCTTTCCGAGGCACGGAGGAGCCTCGATATGAAAATGGTCACCCATCTACGGACCCCGGCAAGCGTAGCTTAACCTGATGAATCGACCCGAGCGGCTGTTATTACTTAGCCACGAGCTCCTCGAGACTCAGATACCTAATGAGTATTTTTGAAATGATTATTTATCTAATAATGTGTTGTAATGTGAAGGTTTTATTAAGTGTTCATAATACGGGTGGAATTTTTCCACAAAAAATAGAAAAAATATAATATTTTATCCTCAACAAAATATCACGAGTCTTGAATACTCTATTGTACAGAGGTACATAATTTAATAAGTAAAGGCAAATAATGTGATTACGAGTGCCGGAGATCCGACCGTTTATCATACCTACTTTCATAAAACGTGAGTAAAAGGAATTTCGTATAATAATTATTATTGTGAACCCAATTCGATTGAATAGGAAGCCTTCGGCTATGAACATGCCTATTCATGTTGATAATATTAGAAAAAGATATTGTAATAATATTAATTTTGTGTTGGCTTAACAAGACATGCCTCCAAGTTGTGTGGGCTTTACATGGGTCGATTTCAGCTGTCCAATAAAAGTCGAACCAGTTTAAGGCGAATAAAATCGCTAGCGTTAAAGCAGACTGCTAGTAAACTTTTTGTCGTGCGGCGGTGACTAAAATTGACCGTATAAATGGTCATTCGTAGGCAATCGCTATTTACATGAAGGAGTCCGACCATCAGTCTTTTCTGCTGAACTAAAAAAAGAGAATGAAACGATAGCGGTTGAGAGGATGAATGAAAGGCCAGTAACAAAACGTATTTACAAGGTAGATGTGAATGGAAACGCCGGGAGGGGACGCCCTAGAAGGACATAATAGTGACAATATTGGTGATGTTCTACAGAAAGACAGATAAAGGCGAAAGAAGTATGTAAGGATCGTAGCGTTTTGTGGTTTCTGACTACCCCGATGTAGGGATGCAAGAAATGTCAAAAAGTATCGATATATTTATCGAATCGATATTTAAAAAAAAATCGATATGTCGAGTAACAGGAGGACTTATCAAAAAAAAAATTTAACTTTATGTTGTTCAAGTTTTGTATTCATATATACCAAACTTCTTTAATCAAACTAGGAAACAAAAGTATACTTTTTACGGCTCTGAATTCCAGCGGATTAAGTCAGTGGTGACAACGGTGTTGCCATTGGAAATATATCGTTTTCGATACTTGATATTTTATATCGATATATCGAAAAAATAAATATCGCCTGAAATATCGATATATCTATAAAAAAATATCGATATATCGATATCATATTTCGATATATCGATATTTTTTCTGCAAGCCTACCCCGATGGGAAGAAGGCGCGAGCTAATGTGTATGTATTTACAAAAAAAAAGGATTCTAAATTGATTTTTGTAGACTGCAGTTAATTGAGTGCCTACGATGGCTTTTGAAGCGACTCGGTATGCAACTAGCCGCAAGGCGAAAATCAACCCATGTAAAGCCCTCATAGTAACCAGAGAAGACCAACTCTAAGTTAATAAAGCAAATGAAGTGCGCTCGGGCAGCGATTGAATCAACACGTAAACTTTCACGTCAGTGCTTGGACATGGCTACGTACACGGCGTTAACGTATGGGTAATTTAATAACTGATATTATTATAGTAAATACTGTCTAGTTGGCCGGCTTTGATTGGGCAAATAAGTTGAGATAGCGAGGTTTTAACTTGGAAAGAGATCACCAATTAATCCAATACATAAATTTATATCCCATAGGTTGGTATTGGGAGATACGGTAATTTGTCTTCTCTGTATTTACATATTTGGACTTCAGTAAAAGATATTTTATCTATCAGTTTAATTAAATGGACACGATACTAGTTAAATTAAATTGAACAAACCCGACCAAAACAAAGCTTCTAATACACGACTTTTTTTATAGCTAAGAACACTCTCGATCAAGTCACCTTTCAAACAAAATCAAAATCGGTTCAGCCGTTTAGCAGCTACGATGGCGCAGACAGACACAGAAATACACACGTTAAACTAATAAAGGCTCTTACATACTGGCGCGACTTGTCACGCGACGCGAATTTTAACAAAACAATTTCTGAGAAAACTTCACGGCGAACAATGCGGCGGCGTCGCGTCGCGCGACGAATCGCGCCAGTATGTAAGAGCCTTAACACTCCTCTTTTTCCGTCGGGGTTAAAAAGAAGAGAAGTGATGACGGTATCTGACCAAAGTCAAAGAAATTCATGACAAAATGACTCATCAAAAGTTCTTAACACATCTATCTCCACATTCTTGCTTGCCTAGTAAATGGCGCAATTTTTCCGCCTTTCAAGCCTCTGTTACCGGATGTTATATTTCAATATTTCACACGATATTTCAATATTTACGCTCAATCTAGTTTGAAGAGGGTCATAATTTTTCATAGGCTGTCGATTCGCTGTCACATCTACAGGTAGGCATTTCTTAAGGCTTCGGACCCATTGACACTTAGGGTCTTCCCATTGACACTTGTGGCAATGATGATGCTTAAACACCGCAACAGGTTGGTTTGAATAGTGGCTGGTATTTTTTGGGGCTCACCTTTTTAGGGGGCAATGAATTGCGAAATTCGTGGCAACAAAGGGTGAAATTCTTCACGTGTCGCCGATTAACAAAAAGTACAATGTAATATGGTACAGGCTTGAAGGGAAAAACAAAAAAATATATAAAGGTATTGGAACTTTACTTCCTTACTATCCTGCGTTCCCAACTTAGTTCCCAAAAATGTAAACACATAATAGGTATTATTATGTGTTTATTAATAGGTACTTAAAGTTCAGTTTACGATACAACTTCAATCATTTATATGAAAATGAACTTAATTAACAGTCACTTATAGTTGATATTTATTGAAGCGGAAATAAAATCAATTGGAAACAAGAATTTGATTATGGAATAGATTACAGCTGTGGTTTCTGTCATTTTTAAGCGAAAACAAGAAGAAGGTGTGATACAATGACAAACAATTCATTGATTATTAGGATGCATTAGCAACTGATCAATAAATCTGATGTTGTCATTGAAACTAGAACCCTACATGATAGAAAACAAAACATAAGGTCACTTGCCCCAATATTTCACAATCAAATCGGTGACCCACTATTTTCACGACAAAATTACAGTACTATTTGAAAATTTTATTCAATGGGTGTGAACTCGGTCATGTAGCTGCGGCATGTGGTTTAAACCCATATGTGGGTTTAAACTATTTATTAACAAAGTGAATTTGTTTGTTCTGTGGGGAAATTCTAGTATTCCAATAATAAATTCAATAGTCTATATTATAGTTTGTACTGACGAAGTTGAAGCTAAAATGAAACAGTGGAATGTCTATGTCAAGCTATAGAGATAGGTTGATCTCTGATTACTAAAAATATTTATGCTACATTAAAGTATTATAATATCTAATTGCCTCCACGACGGCGACGGCTGAATGGTACAAAATTAACGTGGATCTATTAAAGTGCATTGAATGACTATTTCATGAAATCATGACATTTGGCACTTTCATGAACTTAGAGAGTTGTATTGCTGATTCTTATGTCTTCTTTAAATCCATATTTGTTACGGCCGCAAATAATATTTAGACAGACAACCTGACACTGACCTGCAAATTGCAAAAAACGTAAGAAAATTTGAATTTCGCGGGCTACCTTGGCGCATCAGCCTTAAGACTGTATGTATAAATATTAAATAAATCAAGCCCGATTTCCGGGGTTCACTAATCTTAGTAGCTATCGATTGACGAAGTTATGTTTCAGAATTTCACTTTATGATCTATATCGTGACGCATATGTTTCTGACCTATTAGGTAAATATAACGAACTAAAATATTCTTTAACAGCAACTCTAGTCCATCAAAAACACAAAATTAAATGTTCTAATCGTGCACTATCATAACGAAATAAAATTGACTTATGTAATACTTACAAATAACTTGCAGATTGACTGGAAGGGACTTCCCATCGCCTTCCACATTGGATGCTGTACACGCGTACTTCCCCGCTTGACTTCTATTTACACCTTGTAGAGCTAGATTTGCTGAACCGGCTATGACTCCAGCTCGTTGATTGTGCGTCATGATTTGACCCTGAAATTGTTCGCTCTGGTTAAAATTTTATAGAGGAGCTCGTGGTTAAATAATAACAGCCGCATGGGTCGATTTGCCGGAGTTGGTCCGTGGATGGGTGACTATTTTTACATATCGAGAGTCCGCCGTGCCTTGGAAAGCACGTTAAGCCGTTGGTCCCGGCCGTCATTCGTGGATCTTTGACAGTCGTTACGGGTCAACGGAAGCCCGAAAGTCTGACAACCAGTCTTACCAAGTCTTATCGTTTTACCCAGTTACTGGGTTGTGGAGCTCAGATAGGCAGTCCCTATATCGGGGGCAACCCTGATGCTATCGCTTGGAAATTACGCGTCTACTTTTGGAAAAGAAGAATTATCAACAGTTAGTATAAATTTGATCATTAACTTTGACTGAAACTGTAAAGGTATTTTATTGTTTTTTTCCTGATGAACAATGATTATTTGCTGAAAAATAGAGGTTTATGTTTGCATTGACACATGCACGTTGCAAGGACTCATTAAAGATTGCAGGGAAATCAAAACTTCCGACTACACGTTGTGTTATGTTAACTTTTTAATAAGACAGCGATGTGACGTTGTTGAAGTTTGTATTGGAAAGCAAGAAAAGATAGAAGTAGCGGAATACTTTGTGAATAACATACTTGCAAATACAAAAGAATGACACGTGGAAGGATCTTGTGACGAACCTACTTTTCCTACCATGGAAAACGAAGGATTGGATGACATACACAATTAGCTCAGTATAAAAAAAATAGTTTTTTTTTTTTTCAACTATGTTGGGGTCGGTTTCCAGTATAACCGGATGCAGCTGAATACCAGTATTTTACATGGAGCGACTGCCTATCTGACCTCCACAATCCAGTAACTGGCTAATACGATACTCCTTGGTAAGACTGGTTGTCAGACTTTCGGGCTTCTGACGACCCGTAACAACTGTCAAAGATCTACAAATGACAGCCGGGACCAATGGCTTAACGTGCTTTCCGAGGCACGGAGGCATCTCGTATGTAAAGATGGACCCATCCACGGACCAACCCCGGCGCAGTAACAAAATTAGTATGGCCCATAAATTATCTGGGGAGAATTTATTTGCTTTTTGTGGGCCTGGTGTTACCTACCTGAAATAAATGAATGATAAAAACTGACCTTTGAAATACTCGAAATTATTCAAAAGAAAAAACTAAGCCAAATATTGGAATCTAATATCGGGTGTGAAACATACCATCACATTCCAATAATCACGTTACGGGAGGTGACAGAATTTGATTGATCAAATGAAATTCTCTAAACCCAATAAGGAAACTATCGTCCAATCTATTTTCAGGCTATGCGTGGAGCCTTAAAGATCAGTCAGACAGTCACAAACCGTTTTATTTTTATTCATAACTGAAGTCTGTTCTTTAATCTCGTAGACTAATTTTATATTTCAAGTGATTCGACGACGAGACGATTCGAGATGACTCAAGACAATGTTTATGTTCTTTCTCCAGCATTAGCTTACCCACTGACAGGTTATATGAGTTCATATATGTATTTTTTTTTATTTGACTGTATAATCAATTTATTTTTAATGTTTTTCTAATTTAATTTACTATTGACATAATCTACTCATTACAATGTTTATTAAATGAGTTGTATTGCAATATGTGGTTAGCTAGCGACCTCGAAAATTGATAAATATTATTTATTTTACTTCAATGGTCCTAGTTTATCATTTATAACTTCCAGTTACATCTAAAAATAGCTATATGTAGGCGGGCACGCCCTTTGTGCCTGAAGGCTTTTATTTAGTTAATTTATGTTTACATTTTATTTCTGCTTGAGTACATATAGTTCTCGTTTTTTTTTGGTTGGTATATTAGCGTGTGCTAGCTGACATATGGCTAATAATAGATTTATGTTTTGTGTTGCGTAATGTAAATGATTTTGCATACTTTTGTATAGAATCAATTTTTTCTAACGGAACAGACAGCTGTGCTGCTGGGGAGTTTGTTGCGCCACTTCTTCTTCCCAGCTAAAGCACTAGGAAGTGGTGAAGGGTGGGCGTTTTTGGGGGACTGTCTTATGTGATTTTGACGTTCGAAAAGTGCTGATTCTCAGCCTAGTTTGAATAAATGACTTTTGATTTTGATTTTTGAGTGTTGTTTGCTTTTTCAATTAGGAGTTTGACATTTGCACCTGTCAAATTAGTCCACGAGATTTAAAAAACAGACTTTAGCTGTTGCCCGAGGCTTCGACCGTGTGGTCAATCTTTTTCTAATATAAAAGTAATTTTTAATTTACTCCTTATAAAATCAGCCATCTGTCAATGAAAGTCCTGTTAAAATCAGTCCGGCCGATTCGAAGATTAGCCGGAACAAACAGACAGACAGAAAAAAAAGAAAAAAATGTTTTAAATATGTTTGGTAGGTACCGTACATTATTTTCATAATATGCATTTAGTAAAAAGCTGTTATTTTGACATTACAAACAGACAAATCAATATTATTTATTTGTATAGACTAGCTGTTGCCCGTGAATTCATTTGCATATATATTTTTGTATTTTATCATAAATATTCAGGATGGAAAGTAGATTATGTCGTTCAACACATCCCAAGCTACCGCTTTGTCAAATTATGGAACGGCCCACATAGTGGTTTAGTCGTGAAAAGGCCATGAACAAACAGATGTATATAGTTACTTTCGCATTTGTTACCCAACTGTCAGGGAAGGGTTATTTTCACCTACATTTTCCAATTTTTTCTTTATCTTTTGCCTTCCGGCGGATCGTTAAGGAACAAGTCCAAATTATGAAGCCAGCATTTGGTAAGCCTGTCTCGATCTCCCATCTTTCACATTTATAATATTATTTTTATATACACGATAATGTCGTGTTCCGAATATGCGTGGTACTTACGTTATGTTCCCAAACTACTTTATAAGCTGGAGGGTTAGACCGCACCATGCACTCGAAGTATACGTCATCACCTTCTTCAATATCATTGGGATTCATCTTGGAGCCAAGTTGCAGCGTCACTATTGGCATATCTGTGAAGAAAACCATTCATTGTTAGAAATTTACTAAGAATTCCTTTGCCAAAATGTTTTATTATTTACATTCAGGCAATCTTGTCATTCAAAAATATTATGATATCTTAGAAAATTATAGCAGTTTGGTTATTTTTTTCATACAACGATAATTATTATGAAATCTCTTGGAATATTATTTTATCTCTATCAATGCATTGAATTCCTAATAATTATACAAAGATAACAAAGAGAAAGTCAAAAATCCAAATAATAATATATCAATAATGTTAACCGATGATTAGAAATAAGTTTTTAATAATAGGTATCCAATCCATTAGCCTTTCAATTTAAACATTAAGCTCAGTAGGTACTGATTTTAAAATAAAAATGTCAGATATACAGTTTATTAGTTTTCGACAGGCAACAGCCAGTTTCGGCTTCAAATTGGTAACCGTATACTAATTTCAACCAAAATAAAAGTTCTCTACACTGAAAATAGAATTAAAATGTTCTTTATTAATTAATGCAAATACATTATATGGGAAATTGGATATTTTAACTCAGTTAATACCTAATGAAATTGTTTACTACAATTTACAGAGCACGGTTGAAATAGTTGTATAAAATTCTATATGAAAATGCAATGCGTCTAGATACCAAAATACTTTTTTGGAAACTTTCATTAAAATCGATCCAGTTATTTTGAGGAAATACCAGACACGATCTCATTTTCACAGCACTTTATTTTTCGAATCTTCTTAGAAAATGCATAAAACAAAACTTTAACGTTTTTCTGTGTATTTGCTTAGTAGAAACCTACTTTTAATACCTTCATAGATATTTATACAAACTTTTACCATATTTTATTTTATTTCGTGAAAAGATTAAATTCTGATGATAGATTCTTACGGGCTAGTATTAGCGATGCACATACATCATGTTTGTAATATAAAATCAAATAATTCATATAATTCAATAACATGACACAAATAGCTTTAGAGCGTCACCGGTCATAAATCCTCAAAGAGAGATTGTCTTCTACCTATTCAAAAAAAAAAAAGGAAAGGGACTTACAGTGCAAATTGAGCGTGACACTGGTTTCTATTGTGGTGTGCTCGAGTTTGACGTGGGCCGCTCGGCAAGTGAGCGTGCGTCCATCTTGATCCATGCGGGGCGTCCAGCGGAGAAATGATACGGTCTCGTTTTTGTCGTCCGAGTTCTGGATAAAATGAATAGATGGTTACTCTAAACGTCGTAATGGAACGGAGATAAAAAGGTAATCAACGAATCAGAAACCCTAGCAGGCACGCGCAAAGTAATATAGCTACTATATATTTACTATAACTATTATATATTTATGACCAGCATATTAAGTATTACTACAGATGTGAATAAAGTCATAAACTAAGTAAATTATGTGCGAAACACTTACAACTATTTTAAATTTTAAAATCGTTTTTGAATTACAATTTTAAAATATAATAAAATAAATTATATTTTAAAATATAATTTTAAATTCTGCAACAGGGCACTTTCTGGCCCGTACTTTACAAGTATCTTCGAGTCTAGCGTTTCTATAGCGTATGCGTCCCACGTATTTTATACCTAAGCAGCATAGGAGTTACACGTCGTCGAAGTTTTGATAAAATTGACTACTGCCAGCGTAACACAAGCAATATATGCATTTAAGCAGCGTCTACGTGGCGTCAACGCGATGGGAACGCGTACGTTTTACTGTGGAGTCCATGTATAGTCCATGTTAAAAACTATTTATCAGTATATTTGACTTAATCCCGCATATTCCTGACACTAATTTTCTAAGAGCAATTAATAAGAGTGTCAATAATTAATTACGTAATCAATATCTACAACGATAATGATCACATTGTTCATAGCAATGATCGACGATATATGTAATTATTGATTCAATAGTCAATACCTTGCATACTAGTCGTGCAATATTAAATTATACCACTGATATGCAATAGGTATGTTTATATAACGAATTGTCTGTAGTAGTCTGTACAGAGGCCGTTTAAACAACAAAAAACTGTTCACTAGGCCATTCTTTCTTTTCCGTGTGGTTAGTGACCATCCTGATGTGAGTTAAACCGCCCATGGGCCTCTGACTTGGCTTCACATGCTGTCGAAAAATATCTTTCAGGTATGTCTCCTCGCAATGTTTTCCTTCACCGTATTTGAATCAAGTGCAATAGGTATTTTTATAATTATAATGAATTGTCTGTAGTACCTAGTCTGTACAGAGGCCGTTTAAACAAAAAAAAACTGTTCACTAGGCCATTCTTTCTTTTCCGTGTAGTTAATGACCAACCTGGTGTGAGTTAACCTCTGAAGCTGCGCGCTATCGAAACTTAGCTGCCCATGGGCCTCTGACTTGGCTTCACATGCTGTCGAAAAATATCTTTCAGGCATGTCTCCTCGCAATGTTTTCCTTCACCGTTTTTGAATCAAGTGATTATACAATACGCATAATGAATCTGAAAAGTCAGAGGTGCGTGGCTTGCGTTCGAACTCGAGACCTATGACTTGGCAGACTGACGGTCAAACCACTAGGCTATTACTACTGTTTACTAGGTAGTAGGCAGGTATAGGTTATACTTCTTATTTTCTACCTTTTTATTGCATTGTTACGTTATGTCAATGATAATTTAGTTCTTCTTTCCAGCAAAAAGACTGTTGGCGGCTATCTTATGTAATTTTGAGGTTCTAAACTAAAACTCCTATGCTGCTGGTTCTTAGCCTAATTTGAATAAGTGACTTTTAATTTTGATTTTAATTACCTTCTGTATGGCCGCCACAGACATCTGTCGATCATCCATCCACCACGTGATGACGGCTGGTGGTCTGGCCCCCACGGCCTTGCACGCCAGCTCGGCTGCCTGGCCCACTGAGAGCGGCTGCTCCCGGGCTAAGATCTCCACGAATAGTGGTCGCACTGAAGAAAAAGTCTTGGTTAAATATTTCAATTATAGACAGATTTTAGAAAGAAAATTATGTTTATTTGTCACAGACACACGTAGAGGTCTTAGTAAAGGAGCTTACCGGGAAATAGGTATAGTTAACGTTGCATAAAACGACAAGTTCTATTTGACAGGGCTCCTGCAGACATACAATTTTGAAGTTGGCCGGCTAAATCGAGTATACCAATAGGTGACACATATTATGGTAATTGGACAACGTGCGGGAGCATGTCATCCAATTAAATCGTAATATAATATTATATTGGTAGTTCGATAGTTACAAATTAATATGTTAGATAAGGGGTCAAAAGTGGCTCCAAATAGTTCTAATAATAACACACGGCTGCTGCGTCGCCAGTTCTTGGCTTTAACTTGGCTTGACACACTGCCGCGTGTCTTGATAATTACAAACTTATTGAAGTTTAAATGTTGCAATCGACAAAAGTGAAGCAAGCTATACCTACTATCATCATATCAATTTGTGCCACTAAGCAGCGTGGCTGTGTTCCTGATCGAAAGTATGGGTAACGGTAATTACAGGATCATGAGACATGAATATCAACTTTGGCCCTCAGGTGAACACACGATGGTTCACCATCCAATACAGATTGGCCATCGGCTTGTTTTTCATCCATACATAAAGTTGTATTTATACATTAAGATAAGAGGCATTTGTTTGCTCAAAAATATGTAAGTACACATACAAGAATAAAAACGTTTATGCAGGATATTCTAACTTGTAACATCCAACATACCTACAATCATGATTTCAAAATGATTCGGCTCGGCGCTAATTATGTCACGACATTAACGTAAATGGAACATTGTCGTTCCTGAAATTCTCGCCGCAACTAAAACGAGATGATTTTGAAAATCTAAATGCGTTAAAAAAATACTTTATTCACAAAAAGTGATAAACGCAGTACCCTTATCATCATTACGGTACCGTTAGGACCGCCAAATTTTGTTATATTATGACAGCTTGGCTAACCAGTCCCCGACCATTACTATTATTAAACTTCAGTCCACAAAATGGAAGTCTATTTAGTAAGCCTTCACCACTGAAGTACTTATGTCCATTATGTTGGTTATTTTAACCAGAGCTGGCAGTTATTTTTAAATTTTTCGAAAAAAAATGCGTAGATATTTCCAAACTCTACTACTAAAAGACGTATTAATGACTTCATCTTTCTAATTACACGTTAAACCGGTAAGTACGTAAACGAAAGTGCCTTCCCCTAAATTCTTAAAGTGAAACCTTCTCTAGGCGCGTTGAGCGATTTTTGGTAAGGGATACATTATGGAGTCGCGTCACCGACATGCTCGCAACGAATTGCTGTTTTTTAAATAAGGCTTGGCATTACTGTATTAAATCAGAACTTCAAACTACCCATAATAAAATCATAAAATTAATATTCAACTACACATATTATATAACATCTACCAGCAAAATTTATCAAGACACAAAAATAATGAGCATAAAACAACTTTATATTTACGAGTACAACACATGCATTTTCATCAGAAATATTCTCAACAAAAGCGTTCACTCAAACATAACACTCACTCAATATAAGCAAGTTAGTCAACGCAGTACACGGTGAGCAAGCTTGCTAGTCTTACCAAAAACAAGAACTAACTATGGCAAAAAAATACTAACTTTTGAAGGAGCACAGCTTTATAACAAATTACCGTCCTGTATAAGAAATGTACACTCGTACAATGCATTCTAAACTCAACTTAGCCAGCACATAATTGCAGATCGATCACTTCTGGAGAAATAAATGCATTGGATGGGTAACTATTAAATTGTAATACTGATGACGAACTTATTGTAATCTATATTCTTAGTATTGTTCTCAAGTAAGCGACTTATGTCTTTATTGGGAATAAAGTTTCTTTAAACCGAAATCATTCATAAGATAAGGCATTCTGCAAAAAAACAAAACAAAATCCCACGCACGATAATGGACTATCCATTAAAGTTGATCTTTAATTCAATGTTTGCTACGTTTTAAGCCGAGGCTTATTTATTTTTGGGAATTTGTTGCTGCACGCCTGCCCCGGAACTGTTTGAGACATTGTACCTACCCTTAAAATCGATGTTAGCTAATCCATCAATGTGGATGGGAGTACGAACCGGAAAACACTCACTTATACATGTTGAAAGTATTATATTAAAAGTACCAAACATGATTCATCATCTGCCTAGCCTTTTCCCAACTATGTTGGGGTCGGCTTCCAGTCTAATTCATAACATGATTATGAATGTCAAATCGGTCATGAAGTGCCAAAAAACTCTTATTTGTAATTTTTCGCGAAATTCACTTTTTATGGTTTCGTTTTTAAATGTCAAAATTGCATGTTCTAGTAAAATCTCTTAACTATTATTGCAAGTATTGCAAGAGCATAAATCAAAATGTAGAAAAATATAACTAAACCACCGAGTCTGTGGCATTACCTCCTAACTTCCATGGGACACGTGTTGAGTTCGACAGTTAGAAGTTATTGGCACTTCAATTAATCAATTTAACTTGTCGAAAGTTTAAACGTTTTTCTCACTTTGTTTTAATTTTAACTTCGGCAATTAGAATTTATTGTCACTTCGCCGTCAAAATTATAATCCTATTGTCGATACTACAATAATAATTAGTCATCCATAAATCCATCGCAAGAATTAAATCGAAGCAGTTCGAACAATAGGAAACTAAAACGCTAATGGCGTCCATTAACGGCACGGATAGTTGAAAAAGTGTTAAAAACAAAAATAAGATCGTCCACTAAAAGCTTTGTTGGAAAAAGGTGAGCTTAACGTGCATTACTGAACGAATGACATCATGGGTTATTATAATGGAGAATAATTTCCTGTTCGCCGACGTGGCAATGGCGTCACGACAGGACAATGCTACACAAATAAAAACTAATGGCCCCTTAGGGGTGAGCGGTGACAAAAGAATCCTGTCGGCGACGAACCGTCATATTCCGAGATAATCCGTGAGACTAGCGCGGTTGATATAGGTTAATCGCACGGATTTACGTGGATTCAGTCTTGCAATAACAGAAAATGAACGTTTGTCCCGCGTAATGCGGATGTTATGAAAGTTTCCAACTATTTTGCGGCAACCAATGTTATTTTTCCTTGAAACTGTTGCTCGAGGCAGATTGGGTAACAACTGGGAAAAGGGTAGCACTAGATTTGATTAAATAAAGTGTCCTTATATCTTTTTATAGTGGCGTTTATTTTTCTTTGAGATAAAGTAAAATATTTTTGTGGTAAAAGTAAAGCTTTTGATATAACAAGACAATATTCTTTTGTAGGAAAGGCAGTAAAATAATACAAGCATTATTATTGTATAAATTGTCTAAGTGTGTATTTTATTACACCTAGATGGATCGGATTTTTAACTATTTCATTTAATCGGATTTTGTGATTTTGGTTTGTGATTTTCATGGAAAGAAAATAAATAAAGAAAGAAAAATGCCTCTATAATAATATTATTAAGCAGAAGAAAACAATGTTTTTAAGGCCAAAAGGGCCATGCCATGGTAAACTCATAAAGCAAATATCGTGGTATTTTTCGACTAAAGTGTGCAAAAAAAAACATACTTTTTCATTTGGCTTTGTATGGATGAACAGGACCTAAATGTTATACCTAAGCGAATACGATTTTAATTATTTTCTCAATTACAAGTCCAAATACTGATTTCAAAACCGAGCCAAGAGCAAATAACTGCGCCCCGTCCAGAGACATAATTTGAGCCCTTAATTTATGCTCCAACCCTAAAAATAACTTACAGTTTCCGCAAATCTTAAGTCACGTCTGTCTTATTTTTCGTTGAATCCGCCATGTTTATGTGTTTATCCTCATATATTACTATCACGTACGATGACGTACTGCTCTGTCAACGTTCATTATGTCCCAACGCGGTTAGTCAGACAAATGACTGAATATTAGGCTGGAGACACGTCGTAGTACGAATAACTAGATAAATTTTAGACCTGTCCTACTTATCTTGTTAATGTGAACGTATGAATGTTTGTGATTGTGAGTTTGAATGTTAGTGACATTGAAGAAGAAGAAGAAGAAGAAGAAAATAAATTTATTTGACCCAGGTAAGTCAAACACATTGCAAGTTCGGGTGTTTATCACTCGCTCAATAACTGCTGAACAGGTTTGGATGTTTGGCCCAAAATTTTATTAGACTATGACTTGTACTAACATTACTATAGGATATTTTTATCCACGGTTACAACTAGAAGTTCCCCTCTGAAGCCAAGGACAATAGCTAGTTAAATACTGAAAGCGAAGTTACGGCTATAACTTTGATTGACCTTTAAAAGTAATGTTTTTGTGTGCTTAATTTTGTTGTATAAATTTTGTTAGGTAGGTAGCCTGTGAAATTGTGGATGCTTGGATAAAAACTTACGCATTTGCATAATTGTTTTATTAAGATCTAGAAACTTCTTAAGCGGTGCTATGTTTTTGTAGTTACGTGTCGTCTTATTATCTCTGCAAAATTGAATTTCAGCCATGATAATATAAAAATATTTTAGGAATACTTTTGATTTGATAAATATAGCAAAGTCTGGCTAAAATACGGCTATATAAATATACGGCTATAAATATCTATTATTATAATTAATTATACGGGGTTAAATTTTTGTCGTTATCGGGTTAACGGGTCATTGTACTCAGCATTATGAATAACTTTCACTAAAAGACAAACCCAGAAATCGCGAAATAAAAATTCAGTTGTTCCTTACATTTTGATGAGTTATGCGAATACGTAGGGAACAGCAGATTTTTTAAATTTAAAGGCTCTTACATACTAGCGCGATTCGCCGCGCGACGCGACGCCGCCGCATTGTTCGCCGTGAAATTTTCTCAGAAATTGTTTTGTTAAAATTCGCGTCGCGCGGCGAATCGCGCCAGTATGTAAGACCCTTAATCCTGTATTTATTTTAGTATAAAATCATGAATCAGTCAGAAAAAACTTTTTGAAATATACTTACAATAAATCTGTATCTGCACATTGACTCTCAGAGGTGGCACCAGCACAGTGTTATCAGCAGTACAAGTATAAACAGCCTCGAAGTAGTCCCTGGACAGCTTGGGTATCCGCAACTCTAGCAGACTGAGTCTCGACTCATCGTCTACTGGAGCAAGCGTGGCTATGACCTTGTCGTCGCGCCACCAGCGGATACGAGGCATGGGTTTACCTGGGAAGAAGATTTAAAGTATGTAAATAATATGTAATTAGGAGTGTAGAAAGACAGAAGAAAGAGAATAAACTTTATTATATTTCAATTGGGTTCATTTTAACATGCATTGAATGTCTCATATTTTTCAGTCTATCCAAAGGTTGTCTGGCGGAGATGACCTGTGTGATAGGACCGCCCGTTGTACATTATTATGTAATTAGATATATTCTAATTACGACAGGCGAGGCGGTGTCTCGGGTGTACCTTCATGTACTATTAAATCTTGAAACAAAATCATCTTCACATATTCCAAGAAAATTGCGATTTGTTTCCAGGGATCTTCCACTCATATTAATTCACAGAATTATATTTTCCACTGCCAAACACCGGGTTTTGCCATGTTGGTTTCTCACAACTCTACTTTTGTCAATTAACCCATTCTTGTTAAGGTGCCTACAGATTTGCTCAATTTTACGAAGACGATCCACAGTGGTGATGGACAAAACATACGACACTGATCATCTGTTGTTTACTATTTACTCGATTTTGTTTGATGTCACGTGTCAATTGTCAAAAATCGAGCCAATTGTAGGCACCTTTAGAAGCCTCGCTATTATTAACCATAATAAACAAGAATATAGATTTATATATTTCCGTAAAAACACAAAAGTATCACACTTATTCCCTATTCAGCTCGAAAATCAAAGTATTACCTAATCAAATATTAATAAAGGCAAATTGGAGAAATTGCTGATTAGCGAATCTTAGGGTTGTTTGAACTGCCTTCAGTAATTTATAATCGAATTTGTTTCAATTATAAAATGAAGCACATCTTTCAGTTAAATAATTTATTAGACTACTTTACAGTTTGGGGTGGAATTTTAATATAGTTTTAATATTTTATTAAAAACGTCGCGATGGCAATGAGAGTTATTATTATTAATTTCGTAGGTAAAACTACGTATTATGGAAGATATATCAGGGAAGGTATTTGTTAAGCTAATTAACAGCCTACGTCCATTTGCCTTGTTATAGCAATTTCATATAACTGTCATTGGTATTTAAGTTGGTAAGCAACTTACTTTACAATGTATTGCCCAGACTATACTCTACATAAGTTTCTATATTTTGTTGACACCCAATACCCGAAGAAGCACAAAATTAGGTAGTAAGCTTACAGACTGAGAAAGCCTTCAAATTATACCTAACAGCAACTGAAAACTTACAACAAAGATTTTTCATTTTTCCGTTGAGCTCAAAACAAGATAATTCACCTGCCTTCCTACCAAATTATAGCCCGTTCTTTTACGTTCATGGTACACGAACTCGGGTTCCGTAGCTCAAAGGTTCAAGAATTTTATTCTTTCTCCAGTGTACCCTATTTCATCGAGTTAGTCTTCGACGGTCGACTGCAAAACTTTAGTTGCGACGGTACAAAGGTAACTAGTTTAATTTGAACTTCTACTGGGCACTGTCACTTTTCCCTTAAAATGTCAATGTTTAACTTTTTAGTTTATTGTGTTTGTGGAAAGTTAACGGGTTTTGACACTCTATATTGGCGATACGGCGTAACATGGTGGGTGCCAGTAGTAGGTACTATTTATCGAGATTTATTTTTTGGGAAACCAATATGTGCAATATTAAATCCCACAGAGTGGTTTGTGAGGGTCTAGCCTTTTCCGAACTATGTTGGGGCTGGATTCCAGTCTAACTGGATGCAGATGAATACCAGTATTTTACATGGATCGACTGCCTATCTGACCTCCACAACCCAGTTACTGGATAATACGATAATCTCTTGGTAAGACTGGTTGTCATACGTAACGACTGTCAAATATCCACGAATGACAGCCGGGATCAACGGCTTAGCGTGCTTTTCGCGGCACGGAGCGGTATGTAAAGATGGTCACCCATCCACGGACCAACTGTGGCTAGAGTACCTCAACCTGATCGATCGATCCGAGCTACTGTTATTACTTAGCCACGAGCTCCTCCTCCTCTTAGCATGATTTCATATCATATCCATACAAATAAATTAAATTTTATCAGCCCAAAGGATTCTAAATAAATCTTTTCAGACTCACAAACACAATATACCTATCTACTATTCGTGCTTTCGTGACAGACAATTGGTCTCAAAAGGATTAACTTTTCAAGATCAGTTGTCCTTAGCTACTAACAGTATAACAGAAAATGAAATGCGTCCTCAAAATTTACCTCCACTTACAACGCAGGTAAGCTTCAGACTAGTATCTTCTATATAAGGGCCGGCAACACCGACCACTTCTTTATCGAACTCATCGAAAATCTTCGGCTTCTCTGGCAATTCTGTAACAAAGACATAATTATTATTAATTGAATTAGAATTAGCAGTTCAGATTTGTGCCCGGTTGATGGCAAAAAGCTCGCCCATATTACATGGAACTAAACGTAACTAGTGAAATATGTTTACTAGTAGGTTGGGTACACATCTGCCTAACCTTTAAGGAAATATAGCCGCGATTTTATAGAATGTTATGTTATTTTAAAATACTTGCGGACATTATTGGGACTTTTAATTTGTAGATTGTTAGAATACTACCTTCGCTTTTAAAAAGCTCATTAATTATGATGTTTCTATAAATGTCTTATAAAATACAGTGACAGTTGTACCGAGCATTTAGACTAGAAAATAAAAAAAATATTTTACTGCTCTATCATTCTTAAATCGCGCTTTGCACAAATGCCAATAAAGCTTTGCAGTAAACAGTTGTCGGGACATCAATATTATTAGCAATCAGTGCGGATTTTCCACTATTTGAAAATGTTAGTTAGTTTTTACTAAGAACACTTACAATTCATGATAAGCTGCTAATAAATTGTGAACTTTCTTTGTACAGAGGATAACCAGATCGGCGGTGTAGTTTGAAACAACATTAATTGTTCTGGTTATGCTACAAATCAAATATGCAAAACAATATTTTATCAAAAAGCTGTGACTGACGGAGTAACTGATTGACGGCCTGTCAGATAGCACAGCCTGAACGAAAGATAGAAACAGACATGAATTAAGATAATGGCAATTATTGTTTGACTGTACATTTCTTTACAGTACTGGGTTTTCGATGGTTATCAACCACTTAGCAGGTCTGACGGTAGGTCGCAAAAAGTTACATCCATTTTTATAAATTCAAAATCTTAAACCTACTTTGATTTTTTGTATTCTTTTATTCAAATTCAGCTGAGAATCAGCAGTTTTATTTTAATAAAAATATTAATATAGGTAATATGATAACGTAATAAAGAAAATATTAATTTCTTTAAAAACAATACCTAAACAAATCATCACTACGATGAAATTTTCCATAATTTACGAAATAATTTTCTATAATTTACGAATTCATTTACCGTGTAATAAAGTCGCTGAAGGCAAAGGAAAATTAATAATTAAATAATGAACCTAGCCAAGAATTATCAACAGAAATTTCGGGTGTAGAAACAAAGTTTGGAACATACGACATGAATTTTACATTGCTTACAGCTCACATGAGATTGACTTAGGAGTTTATACCCTATACTTATAAACTTTAAGCAGATTATTGAATTTTAAATGCTAAATACCTAAAAGACTTTTTGTAACTGATATTTTTTTCAGTACGAATATTTAAATTGTATGAGTCAGAAGCAACAAGAAATAAACAAAAATGTTTTAGAGAAATAGCTCGGAAGTCGAGGACTTATATGGCTATACCGACTTGTGTTCACCGCACTAATAGTACCTACTAGTGACAACGCAATTGGACTTCCTATAAGTATAGTTTTATTATAATAAGAGCTTAATAATGTACAATTGAAGAATCAACTAAAGTCATTTCTAGCCGACAAGGCATACTTAATGCTTATTTATTCATGCTTATTGCTATAAGGAATTTCTAACAACAGATATATTATGACATAGATTTTATGAATTATTTTTATTTACTGTTGACATTTATAATTTACTAAAGTTTGCTAAATTCAAGGTAAATTAATGTTACTGACTTTGTGGCAATCACGACTGAACCTGTATTTTTTAAATGTTATCGCATACACGTTTTTATTTCTGTATGAGCAAATAAAACACACATGTTTGAGCAAATAAAATCTTATCTATCTATCTTACAAACGTAATCCTATTTAAGGCTCAATGACATTAGATCAAGTAAGATTTAGTTAACGGATAGTTTGTGAGAGACAAAACACACGACACGGCACGGAGAGACACAGAGAGTTCAATTACAAGTATGACTTGTTGGGTTTGAGAGCAGGACTCTTACACAACAAGTTAAAGAAGTACCTGTCGAAGTTAGTACTTGACTCAAAATACCTTTTCCCTTTACATCTAGACATCAAACAGAAAACGACTAAAACTGGTATAGGGAACATGAAACTCGTCATCTGTCAAAGGCAAAAAGGAATATCATCAAAAGAGGCTTATTGGTAGCTTTAGAATTGGCTAAGTATCATCGAATTCGACTTTTATTGACGGATCGAACAAGTCCTACTACAACTGGGTGGATTTTTCATACAGGTTTTTTTATTGCAATAATAATTTTATTATCATTTTATAAGAAACTACTGTTTCGCACGGTTTTTACGACTTGACAAAACATCGAGATTTTAGTTGTTAGGGTAAACACCGTTATCCTTGAAATCAGTGGTTTGGTTTCATTTATAGAACGTAAAATCAATGAAAAATTACATTTTTTTTTTTAAAGAAAATCTACATTTTACCACAAGAGTATTTTACCATACGCGCTAGGGCAACGAACTTACGTCTCAACACGGGCGGGGGCGCGGGTCGTGACCTAACCGGCTGCGAGCGCGACCCCTTTTGTGTATTAATTCATGTGTTGTGTCGGTAGGTAGGAGGGGCGGCGACCTCGGGCGCATATCCATGAATTTGGAGACGGTGTCGGATAGAAACTTAAAAAAATCTTTTAATGAAGATAATGTTTTTTTGTTGTAACTCGCATGGTTTGAGTGACAACGGTGTTTACCCTTACACCCTGTACGTAACTTTAATACTAACGTTTTATACATATAAACCTTTCGGAATAAATCTCTAAACGATGGTGAAAACCTCATCAAAATCCGTTGTGTTGTTTAGAAGAAACAACGCGGACTTACAGACAAACACGAAAAGCAACTTTAATTTATAATCCTTATCCATATCCTTATCCTTACTTAATGTTAAACATAGCCTCCGCCGCGTCTGTCTATCGTCCTGTTCGCGATAAACTCAAAAACTGCTGCACCGATTCTCATGCTGTTTTCACCAATGGATAGAGTGGTTCTCGAGGAAGGAAGTATACAATAACCGACATCAACGCGAGCGAAGACGCGGGCATCAGCTAGTTATGTATAAACTAGCTAGGTACGCCCCGCTATCGCCACCGCTTATTGCACCCTATCCCAGGCCTTAAACGGATATTGGCTTACATAAAAGCAACACGCTAAAGCTAAGCTAGTATAATATTAAAAAAAAACTAAGCTCAAGATACTAAACTGAAACTCGGGTATTAAATATTTAATTTGTACCTCTCTCCTCCGCGCTGTGAATATTTGTACCTCACATAGCGTAAGTAATTAATGTATAAGATAACATGTTATACATTTGTGTGTAAATAATATTTTTAGTGAGTAGTTGGAATGTTGTTTGCTTGTATTTTAGGTGTTATAAGCAGGTAGGTAAGTTTATTTACACTATACATTGCCCCTGGAAGTATGGATCAAATCTAATAGGGGCGTGAGCAAGGTCATTTCCAAACTTTGTAACACTGAGAATTTTTTTTCGTGAGTGAATCTTTTTCCCACGAAAATCGCTCGAAAATTGAGTAAAATTTTTGCCAGATCAAAGCTTTTGCAGCAAATGTTATTTCTTATAGAACACGTTTTGTAGCTGCGTAAAAGTATTACCACAGGAAAGGGCGATTTCTCTACAAAGTCCTGAAAAAAAAAAAATATCCCTGATGGAGAGTTGGTCATAACTTCTAAACCGTAAAAAATTGCACAAACATTCTCAGGGTTAAAAAGTTTGGAAATGACCTTGCCCTCACCCCTATTCGATTTGATCCATACTTCCAGGGACACCCTTCATATAATGTAGCAGCGGTATAGTTGTGCGGAAATGTCCAAGGTATGGGGGCATGTGATGCGGAAGAATGAGGAAAATATCGTGAGGAAAGTTTTGAGTATGAATGTCGATGGCTATAAGAGTAGGGAAAGACCAAAGAAACGATGGATGGACTGTGTGAAAGATGATAAATGGCTAGAAAGCGTGTGACTACAAAGATGACGACTAATAGAGAAGTATGGAAGAAAGGGACATGTTGCGCCGACCACAAATAAATTGAGATGGGCAGGAGAATGATGATGTCATATGGGAGATAGCTCCCATATGACGTCATCATAAACATCATTCTCCTAACATTGAGACATAGTAAGATTTGCTGCCAGACATCAATGCCAATTCTGCCGCGCTTGCGATAACTGCAGTAAGTATTTTGTCCAAATTGAGTATAGATTCGGAATCAGCTCAACGAGCTGTACAATTTGATCTGAGTGCCATTTTAATATCTTAATTAATTCATTCATTTTGAATAAGGATAACGGCAGTAACTCGATGACTAACTTCATACTTACTGCGATTTTATTAAGCAATTCATACTAAAGTTATTAAACTCGTACTAAAATAGTTTTTTGTCATTTAAAAGTATTCTAATAGAAATATTTATTTAATGATTACACACTGAAATAATACTTTACTTAGGCTACACATTTCAAAAATCAGAATATAAATAAGTTAATAAAACAAGTCAGAAAAGGTAAAAATGTGACGAAAAACTTTGAACGCCAATTATTACTCGAAACTATGCAAAACGTACTTACTACACTTATCGCAAGCGCGGCAGAAGTAAAATATTCTATCTATCCATCCATTTAGCGTTTTCAAACGGATGTTTTAAGGTATATGTACCTTTTTTTTTTTTTGTGCGAAAAGTTTAAATAAATAAATATATGTACGGTCTAAATTAAAAAGGTTTAAAAGGTCGCGGAGTAAATATATCTCATGACATTTAATTCGCTTACCGAGCTTTGTAATTCGAATGGTTTGTTTTTACTAATAATAATGTATTAAATCGAAATTGACGTTACACGACAAGAATTACAAGTCACGTCGGGGTCACCAATGTAGGGGTATGAGGAACAGGGTGTAAAGTCCACTCATCCACCATAGAAAAGGGAGGATCCTCCTACCAGACGGGTGTTGTGTCTGGCGGGCAACTGCCCAATTATTGATATTGGGTTTTTGTATATATCTTCACTGAACGGTAAACTCTAATTGCGCGATGCAGGATTTATGTGACGTCAGGATTTTTGTGTGACGTCAGATCTTTGATGCGTAGTTCGTATGTGGCGATGTCGATACCGCCACATCACTCCCCTCCGGAGACCGGAGGTCGATAGTGGGCTAAGTCTTGTATCTTGCGATGCTTGCCAGTGCCTGTTGTGGTTCCAGTGAGTCGGAACCGGGTGCCGCATTATTCGCGGTGGGTCGGAACTGTTTGCGGTGATTCCCCAGTGGCTCAGGGTGATGAGGTTGAGGTGATTGATGTGATTCCCCAGTGGGTCGGGGTGATGAGGCTGAGGGTGATGACCAGGAATGCGCGATCGCTGCATGCTGGTGGTCAGGATACCCGTTGACGCCTCGGGTGTTGGCTTGGCTGTGTGACTCGCCTCACTGAACGCTTGCGGGAGTGATGATGATGACGTCACGCTGGAGTAGTTGCACGAAGGCTGCGTTAACGATCACGTCGGGGTCACCAATGTAGGAGATGTATGTGTTTCGTGTGTCTTCCCTTCGTGGTGTGAGGTGATCTTCAGGGTACACAATTAAACGGTCCAGACACTTCAACAACAGTTTATTCTCACCACTAATATTAACAATAACAGGCACAAGCAGATAGATATATTGCATAGACGATAGTTAGCGTTATAGCTTAAAGCGGAAGGATTAGGTTCGCGCAGCAAGCGAGCATGCGTCTGCCGTGAGGATACGAGACGGACTACTGAGCGCGGGCGCGCGCGTCGCTGCGCCGGCGATGTTTCTAGACTTCCTTTGTCTCGGTGAGTAACGGGATTTGGTGTGCGCTTTACTCGCTACGACACGATGAAGACGCGATGACACTCGACGACTCGACGACACGGCTATGCAGTACTGGTAAGTTTGGTATACTATTATGTTATGTGTTATTGTGCAGGTTTAATGTTTGTATTATGTGTATTTAGTATGTAAAGTATTTTATAGTACTTAGATATAAATATATACCTATATATATTCTAATACACATTTGTGATATATATTATAAGTATATATGATTTATTTGGTTTATGTAATGTTATTATAATGATGTATTGTGGCTATGCCACAAGTCAATCAATTTAAAAATACGAGTATAATACTAAGAGATAAATCATATTCGATTCGATTCGTTATCTTTTTGGTAATAATTATTGTATTAAAACGAAATTGACGTTACACGACAAGATTTACAAGTCAATCGATCTAAAAATACCTCTATTGGTTCAGGGGTCCTGACGCTTACAAAAATACGAGTATACATACTAAGAGATTAATCATAATCGATTCGATTCGTTATCAAAAGGTTCTGAATCGAAAGCCTTCGGGAGAAAAAGGCGGCCAATTCTTTGAAAGAAAACCACACGAAAATAACGTGTTAATAAACAGCAATAGAGCCCCAACCCATAATAACCATCTACCCTCATTTCAAGTCTTCGCGTGAGAAAACCGGCAGCTGACCTTATTTCCATTTACTTTTACAGATTGAAAATGTTACATCGAAGGGGCAGATGGGGCCGTGTGACGAAAAAAGACACGCACTCCCAAGTACCTCCTATAATTGAGTTACCCTACATTAAACTTACCCTCGGACCGTATATTGCTAAAATAAAAGCCTCGGAAGACATCGTTGATGCAAATTACTTTGGCCCAAACTGCCCAAAGCAATCTTTTCATCGTTTGCAATTTTTCAGATAAAATACTTGCGCGGCATGATTATGATGTAAAAAATCAAATAACAATACTGTATCACGCAAATAAGGGTCTCGTAATCGATTTATGGTTTTTTGTTTATTCGTTGTTTTGATGTTTTTGTTTAAAAAAAGTTAATATCTAAAATATTAGCTTGCCAAGAATTTCTGATATAAGTACATTATGTGAAACATTAATATATTAAAATATTGGATATGGAAAAATCCATTATTTTTTATTGTAAAAAATGAATGAAATTTAATTGAAAAACTAGAGCAAAATGGATGTGAGATTATTATTTTAGTAGCTTTGGTTACGCCGTAGCTAATAGCTACGTAGTAGCGAATGGCTACGCGAATGAAGCAGATAGTTTACTAATAATCATTTATAGTATTACGCGCTTGCTGGTCTACTGCTGCGCTTGTTTTTATAGTATTACGCGCTTGCTGGTCTACCGCTGCGCTTGTTTTTATAGTATTACGCGCTTGCTGGTCTACCGCTGCGCTTGTTTTTATAGTATTACGCGCTTGCTGGTCTACCGCTGCGCTTGTTTTTATAGTATTACGCGCTTGCTGGTCTACCGCTGCGCTTGTTTTTATAGTATTACGCGCTTGCTGGTCTACCGCTGCGCTTGTTTTTATAATATTACGCGCTTGCTGGTCTACCGCTGTGCTTGTTTTTATAGTATTACGCGCTTGCTGGTCTACCGCTGCGCTTGTTTTTATAATATTACGCGCTTGCTGGTCTACCGCTGCGCTTGTTTTTATAGTATTACGCGCTTGCTGGTCTACCGCTGCGCTTGTTTTTATAATATTACGCGCTTGCTGGTCTACCGCTGCGCTTGTTTTTATAGTATTACGCGCTTGCTGGTCTACCGCTGCGCTTGTTTTTATAGTATGACGCGCTTGCTGGTCTACCGCTGCGCTTGTTTTTATAGTATTACGCGCTTGCTGGTCTACTGTTGCGCTTGTTTTTATAATATTACGCGCTTGCTGGTCTACCGCTGCGCTTGTTTTTAGGATAATTTTAAAATTATATATATTATTTTTTATCTAATTAATGGTAATGACTAGGTACCAACAAATTACAGAATAATCCGTAAATTGACGTGTAATTAATTACATAATATAATTTTCCTTCACTTTATATTATTACAATTTCAATCTGTGGTCGCTGAATGTGTAGCAATATTTCAGTTGGCCGTTTTTATATCAACACATTGTTTAAGAATAGTTTGGCTTGTAGTGGAAATAAATTGCTTGTAATGTTTCAACGTTAGAATGGTTTAGTCCACGCAATGAATGTAAAAGAAAAAGTAATCTCACCTATTTGCTACGGCGGGAGGTAGCCCTACACTGGTGAGATAGTTGGACGATTTACTTTTGCCTTAGAATCACGTCAACCGTGTATTGACGCGTGAGTGAAAACCTCATAATTTTTTCACGATTATTATGTTTCTCCCATGAAGAAAGTTCTTCAGTTTGTTATCTGTAAACCTCTCTGATACATGCTGTTTATGTCAGTTTTTATTAACAAATTATGTATCGCATCATCATCATTTCAGCCGAAAGACCGCCACTTCGACCGGTTCTGTGCTTCTCGCATTCAGCACATTCTCGCGGCCTTCACCAGGTCATCGGTCCACCTTCTAGGGGGCCTTCCAACCCTACGTCTTCCGGTACACGGTCGCCACTCCAGAACCTTTCGGCCCCATCTGCCAACTATCTATCTCATCATATTTAAAACGTATTCATTCGGACGTATATAGCGATTACATAATTCGACACAGTAATAAAACTAAAAGAATTATTAGCCAATAAAACTGAGATTGGCACAGAGCCAGCATGCAATATGCAGCCACAGACGAGTAAAATGGCTACTTTATTGAGCCACACTTTTTTGCTGCGTCTCTGGATATCATACTTTGGCTTCACGCTGTACGTTGAAAAGAGGGGTAGACAGGTTAGAAAACCAACCAAAATTTTTTTTAAATATTTGCTCCGAGGATAAAAGATTGACCCACTATTTCAAATGGCCGTGTTGTAGCCATTTCATACAAAATTAATTTCCCTGATTTTACCTACTACACTCGCATCATAATCGCTTATAGGGTAATAAGCTCGTGGGTAAGTAATAACAGCCGCACGGGTCGATCCATCAGGTTAAGCTACTCTGGCTAGGTTGGTCCGTGGATGGATCTTTACATACCAAGACCCCTCCAAGCCTCGGAAAGCACATTAAGCCGTTGGTCCCGGCTGTCATTTGTAGATCTTTCACTTGTTACGGGTCGTCAGAAGCCAAAAAGTCTGACAACCAGTCATACCAAGGGGTATCGTGTTACCCAGTAACTGGGTTGTGGAGGTCACATAAGCAGTCGCTCCATGTAAAATAATGGTATTCAGCTACATCCGGTTAGACTGGAGGCCGACCCCAACATATTTGGGAAAAAGGTAGGCAGATACTCGCATCATAATAATATAATAACGTCACTCAGCGGCATTGCACTGATCCGGTTTAAAAAGTAAGAGCGACCAAAATCGAAACAATTCATGTTCTAATTTAAATAACTAACACAAAACTGAGGAGTTCGTGGCTAAGTAATAACAGCCGCTCGGGTCGATCCATCAGGTTAAGCTACGCTTGCCGGGGTTGGTCCGTGGATGGGTGACCATTTTCACATATCGAGACTCCTCCGTGCCTCGAAAAGCACGTTAAGCCGTTGGTCCCGGCTGTCATTTGTGGATCTTTGACAGTCGTTACAAGTCGTCAGAAGCACGAAAGTCTGACAACCAGTCTAACCAAGGGGTATCGTATTACCCAGTTACTGGGTTGTGGAGGTCAGATAGGCAGTCGCTCCATGTAAAATACTGGTATTCAGCTGCATCCGGTTAGACTGGAAGCCGACCCCAACATAGTTGGGAAAAGGCTAGGCAGATGATGATGAACACAAAACTAAATTAGTACTAAATTTCAGCAATAACACCGCATCCTAAACAACTATTTCAAACCGATATTTCATAATACCTAAAACGCAACTTCATCATCGGGACCAAGATGTCTGCCAATAAACCGATACTATTTGGCTGCGTTCCGATACCACACATAAATTTATAACGGACATGGGAACCAGGTGACTTGAACAGTCATAAAATATTGATACACCAGCATTTTGTGGTAAATAAAGCCTTATTGATAGGCCAAGACCCGTGTATACAGGGAATATTGTGGAGACTGGACGTGGAATAATTTTTTTAGTCGTTTCCATCATTTGGATAAATTATCGTCCGGAGTTCATACAACGACCGAGTCAAATAAAAAATTCATTTCGCAATATTTCGTCCTACATACATACTTCTATAACTTCTGTTTAATTGATAAAAATATATGAGAATTAAAAAATTAATTGACTTACGAGAATTGATATTATTATATCAGAATGACTTAATTAATCATTGTTAATTTAGATGAAAATTGCATGATTTATATGAAAATTGTATTTTTTTATAAATCTGTATCTATATTTATTTTATATTTATATTAATTATCGTTTATTTATTAACTCACAAACGTTTTGCAAGTAATTGAATGCGCCCGAAAAATGGGTAAAATAAACTTTTATTATGAATATGATAAGTACAGTTCGTTTTTTTATCACAGAGACTAATTTGACAGTTGCAAATGTCAAGCTTTAAATTGAAAAAACAAACAACAATCACTTGAAATATCAAATTAGTCTCTGGGATTAAAAAAACGAACATTAGTCGCGGAATCAATTAAGTCGCGTTTTTACGTCAAAATTCATACAAACGATCGAGACGAACGCGTACTCGCGCGACGATCATTTTTTAGATGACTGTTAAATACATAATTTATGAGTTTATAGTTTTCAACTTTAGTATTAACTATGGATATAATATTCTATTTTTTATTTGCATCGTAGCTATTTGGTCCTAATCTACGCCTTATAGATAATATTCCTTTAGTAGCCTTAGTATTTATTCATGGTTGCAGTCAAACACTACCAATCACTTACACACTATACATACATACGCCATTATACGCACTAGCCAATCACACGTTGCTGAACATTTGAACCCTCTTCTGTTCGAAACTAACCTACCTGAAACCCTATTTTTATAATAATATACGGAGCGAAATTCTAATTACATCCTTAGAGACACCGAAATTCTATCTTTACTTTTTGTTCCTCGTGAACAGTCCGCAAAATAAAAAGTTCAAAGTTACAAACTTGTTTCGCAAAATGGCTTCACATTTGCACTCTTTGGTTGGATTGAAAAAATTCGTTGTTTGAAGTTTTTCTTTGACTTCATTTGGCATTGGCAAACATCATGATTACTTTGTGTTGTTCTTTACATTTCTATAGGAGTGCGTTTTCCAAAATTTTACGTTGAAAATTGTGTTTCAAAGTCAGCTTTTATCCGCGTCAAAATTTATTAATTCACTCACATTGCGAACACAATTGAAGTCTGCCCGCCTCATTGATGACAGTCAGTAATGACTTAAACACATAAAAGCTATAACGCAACTCCAATAACCACAAATTGGCTGTAGAATATTAAAGGCGTGTTCAGACGAGCGCAGTGGAAGTTTGCATTCGAAGGCGAATTTGAAATAGTCTCTATAAATGTTAAATGAACGATCCTAGACAGTGCCGGAGCGTAGTGATAGCTAGTCGGGTTATGAATATTGTACAATAACTGTCGAGCTAAAAGTGTCACGGAGTGTAACCTGCACTTAGTAACGTAGTGTTGTCTAAAACGGTGTTATTAAATTTGAGTGAGATCCAGCTAAGTTTGGGAGTGCTGCACCTTTTGTTATTATTCGCCATTTGTCATTGTCAGTCAGGGGTGGACTGGATACACTTAAATGTACATCGGGTGCATCTTGGCAGTCAACTCCACTGCCACGTCTCTGGCTGACATATATTTTTAATGTTGCACAAGCAATTTTATAACCATAGAATTTGCTGATATAGCTGTCACATAAAAACCATTATCAAGACAAAAAATGAAATTCGGAATTTAAGTACTGTTCTAAGGATTTAGTATTGGGTTACCCACCTATCAAATTGGCGTATTTTTTTCTCACAAATAGAAAACCGCGTCACTTCTATGATTTAAAATATTTATCAATTGCTTGGTATTATATCGAATAATAACCATCATAGACAACTACCAATAGTAAAAAAACCATTACGTATATTTTGCTAAACATAAAAAAATACCTTAAAAATGACTCCTCATTTTGTTAGCAGAAATGACAACTATTATTAATAGTAGTCATTTCTGCTAACTTTCTTCTTAATCTAAGTGGCATATTACGTTATCTTAGTTTTTAAACGTTGGTACATATAAGTTTTAAAACATTAGAGTTCATGGTTGTTAAATGTATAAATTAAGAAAATGTTAGTATGTAAATGCAACTCCTTTAAAATTCCTAGGACCTAATATCTTCCAAAAGTCAATGCGGGTACAACGCTTTGTATTTTGTATGCGAATGTTAACGGACAACTAGTTCGATAAACATAAATGCAGTTCTAATAAACAGGATTAGGGGACGTTGATCGTCAAATGTTTAGTTATGCGAGTACATCGCGAATGTCTATTAGAACTTGTGCAACACGCAGTATGTTTGATCGCGTATTAGTATGAACAACTAGCGATGAACGTGGAATTGTGATCGGTTGGAACTACGGTATTGATTGAATAATGTTATAACATAACATCACGCATTTATTGGGCATAACATCATGCCTTTATTCCCTTAAGGGTAGGCAGAGGTTTACTTCAGAACATCCACATTTTGTGGTCAGGTATGTGACACGTCAGGGGGCGAGAAAATAACTTAGCTATCATCGGAATCCGTTGAGTGGCTTAGGCGTGAAAAGGTAACATACAGACAGACAGAGAGACAGAACGACAGACAGAGTTACTTTCGGATTTATAATATTAGTTTATAGTTTATCAGTTTATATTTAAATAAATCCACCTTTCTACTCACCAATAACATCCAGCAAGATCTTGTGGTTCCTCGTGGGTGATATTTTGAAGTCTACCCTGCAGCGGTACATGGCGCGGTCAGTGGGGATGACGTCACGTATCCTCAGGGAAGATGGCGTGGCGGCGTGCCACCGCGCCCGGCCACCGAGCACGTCGTCCGCCCAGTGCGCAGTGGGGCCTTTTATGCGACCATCGTAACTGTGGACAAACGTAAAAATGAGCCTGATAGACTATGTAGGTAAGTACATTACTCTGGGTATAAATAAACTTTTCTGAATAGTTATACAATATGTTAACTAACAAAGGGCGTTCCCGTTAACCTGCAATAGTATAGCGTCTATACATGCTAAAAAAAATATTACCATTAAAAAAAAAAAGTTTTTTTTTCTTTTTGCATAGTAAAATATTCACAAAAAATATTAAATTGTTACGGAAAATAAATTCTCTGTACACGCCCACTCGTCACAAATTTAATCGTTTAGTGAAAATTTCAAGACAAAAAAAAAATTTTTTTTTTTTTTGTGTGGTAATATTTTTTTTAGCATGTATACACGCTATACTATTGCAGGTTAACGGGAACGCCCTTTGTTAGTTAACATACTGTAGGATATATAATAGCTAGTTATATAATATAATAGCTTAGTTACTGCCTATGAGTTAGTTTGCATAACTATGAACAGGTCCACTCAAATCCGTGTGGTTCTTTCCTCCAAAGACCATTTCAGACTCTAATCTACGTGGTCCTCACATGATCTGACCAAGATGATGTCTGAACTTTGAAAGAAACTGTGACCTGTGAGTAAGTCAGAGTAGTCGATTAGTAAACAGCGACTAGTTTTTAATGTTTTTAAAATTAGATGTGATTTCGCCGTGAAAATGTATTTGTATAATCCTACTTACGGAAATAAACATGAGGTTTATAAACTACTACATGTTGTCCGCGACTTCGTCTGCGATCCAGGATGAAAATTAGCCATGTCCTAACCCAGGTCATGGTCTACCCACATGAGTAACAGCGCGATTATCTAGTTTAGTGTTGCACGTTTTGTTACGGATCTAACGATGTATGCTTGTATTGCATCATGCAACAATGTAAAAAAGGTTTGGATTTAATCTTTTCGAGTTTCGCACGACTGACATTAAAAAACAACATTTTGACTTTAAATGAAACGCCATAGATTAGAGCTTTAATAATAAATACAAGATGAGAATAATAATTCCATAATACCTACTCTCAAATCCTAACCTCAAACTTTGAACTCTCAAAAATTCAATGCGTTCCCAACGTGCTCCGAAATGAAAACGTTTTTACTCATTAATATTTCATAAGCACGACCAGCTTAAGTTAAGGCCAGTTCAGCCCTGCCCTATTCTTTTATACAGTCACCAACATAAATCAAAATGGGGATCAAAGTGTAAGAGGGACGATTTTTATAAATTGCATAATTATGCAGTTCTCCACGTAGAAAAATCTCGCGACAAATTTTTATACCTCGCCTTTTTATCGAAGTGGGGGGGGGTATCAAAAGCCTGAAATAAAAATTGAAAGGGAAGTGTAAAGATGAAGTGTTAAGGGGGATGCGCTAAAGGAGCCCGCGAAATTTAAAACAAATGAATTGCGCGTGCTACCCTGCAGCTTTCGCCTTAAGGGCGGGTAGTAAGCAAAATTGCCTGTCTTCAATTTGATTTTTCATGAAATTGATAAGACTTAGGTGTAAAATAAAAATAGTATGAGTAACTACATGATATTTCCAAACTTTTTGTGGAACAGAAACACAAAATATTAAAATTTTCTCGATAAAAAAATATCACGAAGTTACCTCTAATTTTCACGTATTTTCGATTTGTACTTAAAATGCTAATGCCTATTATGATAAAAATTAGATGATTATATGTATTAAAACAAGGCAAAAAAAATTGTGTAGGCTTTTTTTTTTATTCCTTTTATTTTTGGTTTTATTACGAATCAAAGCTTGTAGGACTTACGACGTTCTTAGTTCGTGGAAGAAGCCATCTTCCGTCGCACATTACGGGAACTTCAAGCATATTTTTGTTTCACAAATCAGTCGGCGTCGCTCTGTTGAGACGAGAGGACTACGCTCAAATTTTTAGCTGCGCTGAGATATTATTTATTTTCGTAAATAATATTTTCGTAATTTATCACATTCCACAAAAGAAACTGAGACATAGAAAACATGAAAAAAAACACTAAAACCACTTCCAAAACGAATATTACAAGTGTTATTGATTGATAAATAAATAAATACCGAATCTAAATAAACATATAAAATTCAATGTTGATATTTGAAAACTCAAGATGACATACTTACATTTTATTTGACAGATTTTTGACTGGTATAGTAGCACGGAGTATAGAAAGAAGTAGGTACAACTAGCGCCATTGCTCTGTATTGCGGTGAATTTTCTTGCGGAGAAAATTTACAACATAGCCAACGAGCCCATTCCACGTTCATTTGAAAGTTCGCACTGGAGATTAAATCTTATTGCGATATACTCAGGATCCAAATTCGTTTACTCCCACTTTTTTTGACAAACTTCTTGTAAGGTGACCCTTAGACGAACAATTGGAGCGACTGACCGCCCCTAAATAAAACTTGTTTAGAATAATACCTTTATTCTTCGGTTATTGGTATAACGAACGAACTCGAACAGATTCCGTATGACTCCGGATTTTGAATTAGTCTGTCCGTGATGTCTTGTTTATATCTCTTTAGTTGACTTTTTGTCGTAGTTGGGTTTAGTTTTTACCTGACTACAGCGAAGCAAAAAGGAGGGTTATAATTTTGACCGGTTTCTATGTATTTATCTATGTCTGTTCCCACATATTATCTTCTAAAAGACTCATCACAATTTGACAAATGAGGTATCGTTGGAAGCTTCTTGATCGTCCGCTGGTCATAGGCTATATGACGACACATTAAATGGCGCCCTCTAGGTGACGTATCATGAACAACAAAAAATATTTTTTAATCATACCATGTTGGGTATTAAATTAGCACAATTCAAAAATATATATTATAACCCCAAAAAAAACCACGACAATCAAGACGTATATTGCCATATGTTTATGCGTGGGATGATAACTGCCGCTTCACGCGCCGCCGCACCGTAAACAGAAAAAACGTCAGACGCGCCGCGTGACGCCACACTGCACGCGACGCGCCACGCCCCGCGTCTTTCCGTAAATGAGGCCTAAAGTTATAATGCAACTTGGCATGTTTTCAAAGCTACAATTTCAACAGTTACAAAGAGGGGCCATACTAAACTTTCTACTAAGGGACTAGTTATAACAAGCGCCCGAGACGCGCATTTTGTACGCTGCGTTTCGGGCGCTCAATAATATTGTATGAATTCCTATGTAACGAATTATATCAAGCGCTGCAGCCTAAGCGAGCGCCCATGGCGCCGTTAGGCCTGCACATGTCGCAACTTGCCACACACACACACACAATAAGACTGGGAGAAGGTATGCCGCGGGCATTGCTGCTACGTGCGCCGCCGTGATGAAACGCCGCGTGTGACGCGGCTATGCCATTCGCGGGCTCCGCCGCAAAAAACGCTCCATTTCAAACAAACGCGTGTAAAATCGCGTTTCCGTAAACGCACTCATACAACGTCATATGTTTGAATTCAGTGCGAGCCGCGCCGCCCAAAGCCAAGCGCGACTCCTCGCGTCTCCGTAAATGAAGCCTAACCGTGCCCTTGACGCTTGGACGCGAGTTCCTTTTTCACTATTTTTCCTTGTCATTTTCTCCGCATTAGTAATAAACTTAAAAGAAACACGGTTCAAAAGTTAAACAAAATGTGGAAATCTTGTTGCGTTTGACGAGTCCAAAACGCGCCGGGCGCGCGCCCAAAACACAGCGCCGGTACTGAGCGCGTACCTCGGGCCTTTGTTATAATTAGTCCCTTTGGTACTTTGGCACCCATTTACACAGATGAATAGATGTCAATTCTTTTAGTGGTGAAGCCGACAATCCTACATTTATTTCTTTTGTACAGAACTCGGCCTCTTTTTCACATGTTTCAAATGTTTTCGAAGGGGATTGTTTGCGTTTGACGCAGGAAAGGTTTTCATGACACATGCCATATTCGTTGCACAATACAGTGCAAAATTCATTATACGAATATTATTTTTTACTTGGGTATCACTTTGCACGATTCTCCAAAGAGAGAAATCCACGATATAGCATTATATTTATTACTTGGTAACACAGTTTTCCACAAAGACGTCATTAGGTACAAATTGTACAAGGTCCTAAATAAAATTTGGTAACATTTAAATTTGAACTTTTTCACGTCAACATTGAGTTTCTAGTTCCAAAACATGAACATGATCTATAGTTCTGAATTCAAGCTTAGCGTATCGAATAAGCAAAATAAACTACAGAAGATTGAAATTCGAATTCTATAAACGCCAGACGAAAAGTTTCTGCTGGCGGGAAGGCATTGTGTTTTGTTTTCGTTGTGTTTAATGAGAGGGGTAGGTAAGGGTTGCGCGGGTGAAATATGATTTTTTGCTGTCAAACTACTCCCCCTTAAGGAAGCAAGGAAAGTATCTTTGGATTGTAGAAGTTTGGTCGAAAATTAATTCGATTTTTCTCCCCAAAAACTACAAATAAATAATATCTAATCTTTAAAAATAATTTAAAACATAAATAATTGTTATTATTAGCACTTACAGCACTAAAACATTTGCCCACTGTTTTTATGTAATGGCAACATTTGGTGTGTTCGGTTCCTTCTTTAATAATTGTCTATAAATAATTGTAAATTTAAATACAGCTTACTGCTTAAATTCTTACAGCATTTTATTGCACACCTAATTATAAAGTGGTTCTGCCTAAAAACATGTCTGATTATAATGTCGATAGGTTCGCCTAGTCCTTGGAGACTTAATACCGTCATCGTATCCGCTAAGTATCGTATGGCATGTATAACGTAATAGGTATCTGACCAACTGTCTGCGTCTATTGTTATTGACCTGACAAATGCGAACCACGAGCCAATTGATAAAATTGAGTGTGGTTCTTTTTCTTTCATGATGCATTGATTAAAATATTTGTGCACTATTTGCGAAAACGTTTCTCTGTACCGGGAAAAGATTTTCATAATACGTATATTCTTTATTTTTATACTTGCTTTGATACTTCATTGGATTTTTATAGTTTAGCTTTTGCCACTTTACTTTGTTCGCGTGGAGGTCGAAAATTAACCCAAGCGATTGTATTACAGGGAAAAAAGTATCCTAATGTCCTAACCCAGTTCATGTTCTACCTGTGTGCCAAATTTAATCGAAATCTGTTCAGCCATTAAAGCGTGAAAACGTAACAGACAGGTAGAATTACTGCCACATTTGTAATATTATTATTTATTTATTTATTTATATATACTTTATTGTACACCACAAAAATATATAATGAAAGGGAAAAAAAACAAACACTACAAAATATACAATGGGCGGCCTTATCGCTTTCCGCGATCTCTTCCAGATAGTAGGGGTCCTTATTAGTAGGATTTTAAAATAAAAATAAATAAAAAGTATAAAATCCACACATACTATTTCCATACTTTTATTTATGGATAGTAGGTATACACATACCTTTTTTTTAAATTCCTGTAAGTATTTATTTGCTCTAGTGTTTTATCGACTGATAAAACACTTACTTACAGGGATTTAAAAAATTAAATACGGATTTAGTAAAACTTGGACATCAAAAAATCAACCCGTAAAACACATCCCTGATCATAATTTTTATAGTCACCATCATTATTACAACTTTATTTCTGCAGTCCGTTAGTATCCCTCAATTATTATTTTGGCACATCACATCGCAATAATTATTGTCACCGATACACAATAAACAATGAAAACAATCAAATCTCCACTTTATCAGTTAAACAAATTAATCGGATTAATTTGACATTTAAAACTGACAAACCGGTTTTACCGGTCACATAAATTCGAATGAAAATGTACGATTGTTTTGCTTTACAATTTATTTTAATTGGATTACAGTAATCGTTTTAATGACGTTAGCGATACTATCCATTTAACATTCTTTTGGCTGTGACAGTTAATAACTTCAATCCTAGACATACTCAGACGTGCAAAATATCCTTTCTTAGAGTACGAGTACGAGTAGTTAACCGGTTGGTACCGGATATCGTTCGTAGATCTTTGACAGTAGTTACGGGTAGACTTCTGTCTACCCGAAACTACTGTCAAAGATGCCAAAAAAGCCAAAAAGTCTGACAACCAGTCATACCAAGGGGTATCGTGTTACCCAGTAACTGGGTTGTGGAGGTCAGATAAGCAGTCACTCCATGTAAAATACTGGTATTCAGCTGTGTCGGAATAGACTGGAAGCCGACACAACATATTTGGGAAAAGGCTAGGCAAATTGATTGATTTTTTGATAATCACAAGATAGAAAAAGGTAGTTACGAGTATAACATTTGAAATCTTTCTTGTCAGAGTAACTTTACGGCATCTATGACGTTATTAATACACACTGATCGCTCATTGGGTCGGCGGAACAAGGTGATAACGTATTCATTCATTCTCACGTAGTACCCTCTCCTACCTCTGACAGATTCCTTCAATAGTCATGTGCAGTGAGCTAAGAAGTCCGATTTGACAACTATAAAAATAATTAGTGTAGCGATGGAAAAAAAAATAGTTTCTTGTAAACTGATTCTCGAGACAAATCGATTGATCATTCTTAGAGAGTTTGTAATCGAAGACTTAACTACATTGCTTAGAACTGATTCTCAAGGCGTAAACGTTTTATTACATGAACAAGAACGAAACGTCAAATCGGACTTCTTAGATTGTCGCGAGTGCAATATCAGTATGTCTTCATCAATAACGTTACGCAGTTGACAATCACCATGGTCATCATCATTTTAGCCGAAAGACATAAGCCAGCGTCGCCACATCCGTCGGTCCTGAGGGCCTATACAAGTGACAATCGCTTCCAAAGCGTTTCGTATTTCTACAACGACTTTCAACAGAAATGACATCATCATCATCGTTATCGCCGATAGAATCTCACTTTGTCTAGGGCCTCTGTGCTTGTCACATCTATTTTGACAACATCAGACTTTCGTGTCCCACTGCAGAGCAAGGTCTCTTGTCGTACTAAGGAGGGTTGAGCATTCATCGCCACCCTTACTCTCTATGTTTTGGCCATGTCAAACTATCTTCGTGTCGATGGCAAAAATAACACGGAAAAATTATACGTAGTTTTTTTTGGAATTGTGTTCCGGAGTCTGGATTTGTGCCCGGTTGATGGCAATAGGTTTGCCACCTATAACATGGCACTTAAACATAACTGGAAAAATGTGGGTGTACTATAGGTACACCTGCCTAACCCTTCGGGGATTACAGGCGTGATGTTATGTATTTTATTTTATTTGTCACAAAACTCAGCAACGCGTGCACCTGACTTTTCTGAAAACGTCACCAATAAGGTCACTATAAGTCCTCCTTAGGCGTGGCCTGGAGTTTCCACTCACATCTGCCTTCACTCACATTATGCCTTGTTAGACGCCTTGAAAAAAAATTGAAAACAACTGAACAGTCCGTATTCAATTAAAAATATTGCAGTAAAGCCCCCAATTCAATCAACATCGATACAATATTCGAATGTTAGTAGAAAATACAAATAAATACATCATAATCCGTCAAACAGACGTGAGAAATGTATCCGAAAGGGAATTTTCTAGAGGCTAGTTGGCGGTTCAGATCAATCTTCAGATAGCATTTGTATCGTGTTCTCGGTTCTACATCTAGCTTTGTTTATGTATGTATTCTGTTTCTCTACACGTGTCGGAGAGAATAGCACTTTATGGTTGGTTTGGTAGACATGACACGTGCCTATGTATCGTGTTGAATAAAATTACTTGGAAGGTTTGTTATTTTAGCAAAACAATAATAAAATTACGAAACGAAAGTTGAGGTATTTAATTGATAATATATAAGTAACTACTTCAGATGATGTTATTGCAGAATCAGCCTATAATGTTCCCACTGCTGGGATAAAGCCCTGTATCCCAGCAGTGGGATACAGGGTCATAGGGTCAGGGATCATAGGCTCTCTGAGAGGCTCTCTGAGAGGAAGTGGGCTGTAATCTACCACACGGTCCCAGTGCGGGTTGGTAGATGTCACATGACTTCGATTTTTTCTCTTATGCTGGTTTCTTCATGATGTTTTCCTTCACCATTTTGAGAGCATGAAATTATTAACAAAAAGTAAAGCGCCTGGTTGGGTTCGAACCTACGACCTACAACTCGTAAGTCGGGGCCGTTACCACTGGGCCACCACTGGTCTAATTACACGGATGTTGTTGACAAGGTACAAAACATTAAAAGATATGGCAAGATCTTTAATAGTGCTGGTTTCCATACACACTCACACCAATTGACACACTTTTTCGAATTGTAAAAGAGTTACTATCCGTTCCCGGAATTCATTTTTCAGAACTAAAATACACAGAAGCACTTTGTTTCGGCTTTATTCGCACACCAGTAGCTATTCGCTTTGAATGCATGATTGATAGTGCAAAGACTAGAATTTATGTCGATACCATCGCTTCTGCCTTGACTATGGTATTACGCATTTCGAATTTATTTCTGTATCTGTGGTTGGTAAAAAGAGGCTGGTAAAGTTTTCATTTGTGATTAGTTATAATTGGGGGTGCATAACGTGACCTCGGGCCTGGCATACTTAGGCTTCGCGCCTGTCAGCGGGAAGCCTAAGTATGAATGTCACTTGCACATTGTAAAACATCAAGGTCTATTTTAGCTAGACTAATGTGACAGTTAGATAGTATCATCTTTAGTAAGGTTTTCTTTCGCTCAGAAGTGTCGGCAATACAAGTACTATTTGTTACTAGTACTATTTCTAAAATCTTCGGGCAAGTACTTACGGCAAGTCAGAGTTCAGAAGGCATTGACATAAAAACCCTTATAACCCTCGACAAAAACAACTATTGGTAGGTATGTAGGAATGTTGCCCGTATTATGAACAACATCAGATAAAAGTAACTGCCCATTTTGTTTAATCAGATCACATTTTGGTGACGCTTATTTTAGTGTCGCTACACCAGTATGAGGAGAGGCCTTTGCCCTGCAGTGCTGGGATTATAATAGGCTGGTATTATTATCTTTATTTCATTTTGAGTACATATAAATTATATTTTTAAATATTAGAATAAAGAAATATATAAAAACATATAAAAATATAAAAAATAGTACCGCTTTCTGAATCAAGCCCTTAATCCAGCTGCCCAACGAGAGCCTCCATAGGTGTTGGTCGAGGCTCTTGGTATTATTATTATCATTAGGTACAATAGAGGGCAATACCGAGCTCATTCAAAACATACTGTGCTATCACCACAAACAAGCAAGCATTGTGATCATGGCAATGACTATCATCATCATCATTTTAGCCGAAAGACGTCCACTACTGAGCATAGGTCGATGTGGGGACGGTTTGGGGAAACCCAAACCGTCCCCACATCGACCGGTCCTGCGCCTATCACATCTAGCAGATTCCCACGGCCTTCACAAGGTCATCAGATCTTGCTATCTTGAAAATGGATGAGAGTGGGACTAAGTTCTATAGAGCTTGCATTCTTCTTGGGTTCGTCAAACTCTGACACGCGGGTAGTCACTAACCACACAATCAATCAGCCTAGCCTTTTCCCAACTATGTTGGGGTTGGCTTCCAATCTAATCGGATGCAGCTGAATACCAGTATTTTACTTGGAGTGACTGTATATCTGATCTCCACATCATCATCATCATTTTAGCCGAAAGACGTCCACTACTGAGCATAGGTCGATGTGGGGACGGTTTGGGGAAACCCAAACCGTCCCCACATCGACCGGTCCTGCGCCTATCACATCTAGCAGATTCCCACGGCCTTCACAAGGTCATCAGATCTTGCTATCTTGAAAATGGATGAGAGTGGGACTAAGTTCTATAGAGCTTGCATTCTTCTTGGGTTCGTCAAACTCTGACACGCGGGTAGTCACTAACCACACAATCAATCAGCCTAGCCTTTTCCCAACTATGTTGGGGTTGGCTTCCAATCTAATCGGATGCAGCTGAATACCAGTATTTTACTTGGAGTGACTGTATATCTGATCTCCACAACCCAGTAACTGGGTAATACGATACCCTTTTGTAAGACTGGTTGTCAGACTTTCGTGCTTCTGACGACACGTAACGACTGTCAAAGATCCCTGAATAACAGCCGGGACCAACAGCAGACACAGAGGAGTCTCAGTATGTAAAAATGGTCACCCATCCACGGACCAACCCTGACTTAACCTGATGGATCGACCCGTGTGGCTGTTATTACTTAGCCACGAACTCCTCTAACCACACGAAAAATAAAAAGGAGAAGGGTCCTTATATAGAGAAAAACAAGCATTAATCACCACACTTGCATAAACACAAAGATAACACAACAAGAATTGTAATATGGTACCTCTGTGCTAAAATTACAGTAGGTACCTAAAACAGATTATCAGTGTCAAATTACCAGCAGAGTGCTATATTAATAGCGTAACCAACCAGATAAAATTTGTCAGGGCTACCCAAAATCCGGTTAATCTGATCACATTTTGGCGTCCCTACCTCGCGTGCAAACTAATTTGCCTTTCACATTCTCACTGACACGAGTATGCATAACAAATGCTCGGTTTGAGCGATTTATAAAATATGTACACATTGTCAGATTGCGATTTAGTCATGAATCTAAGGTGATGGGTACGGTACGCCTGGTTCTCACGACTTTCTCACTTTTAGTAGATTTTAATTGGATTTTTGGTGAGAAGAATTGTCTGTTCTCATTCATAATATTTGTATGATACTCTTATTACGCTTGTGCGTGTACCATTTAACCGCACGAGATGGTTACATTTCGACCTTGAGCTGGTCTAGCGTAGTACGGTGTTTCAATTAATTAGAGGTCAGGAGTTTAAATTTTCTAACCTTTGGACGGGGCGACTAGAATCAATTATATTTTTTTGTAAATTTTGACGTTCAAAAGTGCCTTTTATGTACCTAAATGAAATAAATTATTTGACTTTGACTTTGACTTTACTGGTTCTGTGACCACTGGCGTGCGCCCTGCTAGACCTACAAGATTAAAGTGAGACCAAAAAGTCAGATCTTCTCTTTAAAAGAAACACGAATGACCGATTTATACGCTGTCAAAAGTCTAAAAACGCATTTATATATTTCATGATAACAATATAGAATGGGATACTCTTTATTTTGTACACCTTAAAAAATAACAATAACAATTCAACAAACAACGGCAGACAACAACAACAGCAACGAGAACAAACAACAACACACAACAGAAATGACAACAAAAAACAACAATGATAACAATTTCGATTATAAAGTTTCCACTAACATAAAGTATAGAAGGTACCAGTTTTAAGTCATAAAGCCGGGTATGAATTTTAAATAAGTAAAGTGATATTACTGAAATTACTGTCCGTGTAATTACCTCAGACTAAATTGATGATACAGATTTATAATTAAAAATTATAATCTGCCCACTATTGTAGGTGAAACGAAGTTACAAGTTTTGTTCGCATAATCATAAAGAATAATTAAATCCCTACATTAGATCTTTTTAATTATGATACCAATTATTAACGATGGTATTATACAAATAATGTTATACGAAAATTAAATTTTGAACCCTAATTAAAATACTAAATGAAAGGACAAAGTACACATACTTAAAACTTATTATTTTCATTTAGTTTGTGTAGCAAAAAGAAGCAGATGGTCATTAAATTTTATGGAATTAAAACAGACTCATTTATTTCACTTAAGCTCAGCTTATTTCAACTGTTTAGTATTCAAAATATCAGTGGGCTAGTTTTTAATAAAACCAAGCACAAAAAAGCAGCAAAAAAACTTATCCCACTAAAAACATTTTCATTTAAAATGTTGCCAAGACGAGACCTTATGGCTCGCACTGACAAAAAGTAATCAGATCTCATGTAGAGCCAAGCTTTTAACTCTACACGCCCTAACTCTACAAGCCCTAACTTCACAAACTCTACACATCATCATCAGCCTATAGCAGTCCACTGCTGGACATAGGCCTCTCCAATTGCACGCTATTCAGCTCGATTCTCGACAACTCTCATCCAGTTGCTACCAGCCACCCTGCGAAGAGCTCTGCACCTTAGTCATTAATAAAAAGCTTAAGATATAATAGACGTAGATATATTTAGTAACCTACTCCGCATAACTATTCCTCAAGAGTCATAAAAAATCCTGTAAGAAATCGACACGTGTTTCACCTCTCAACGAGGCATCCTCAGAATGACGATTGACCAGTCGCGAACCAGAACATAACGAAATAATATATCTGCGTCTATTGTATTTTATAATGTATTTCCGTAAAGCCACGCCTGAATCAATTAACTATAATAAAAACCTTGTAAATATCATGTAACCATTTATTGTGTCGGTATGGTATAGCGATAGCTGTTTTTTTAAAAATAAAGGACTGATAAACTTCTTTTCTTTACAATTGGTACGCGTTGCAGCAGTAACTAAAAAACGATCAGAAAACAGTGGAATGAAACGGAAAACATTTTTTTTCACACCAACTTGTAATACACACTTCAAGCTTCCAGTACATAACACGAGGCCTCGTCACAGTGACTTCTCAAAAAATCTCTCCCTCGAGACGTCGTCGGGTGAAAAGTTCACTTTACTTACTGTCACTCAACAGATAATGAACACGTAGTAGCGGCAACCGGGTCGTTGTTCTGGCGCCACACGCGACCTACCCTTATTACGGAGAAAAAAGAAAAACAAATGCCAACTAGCTACTAGCTAGCTCCTACGTGCCCCAATACAGAAGGCAATTTACATTTTTCCAACAAAAACTCCACAAAACAAACATAGTGCTGAGGTTTTAATAAGAACCGACTGAAAACTTAAAGATCGTTCCAAATACGATTGTTCTACTTAGCTGGATAATAGCCCCTCTAATCCAAAATGCGTTAATTCTCTCTCCAATATCAACTCTATTACTTGATAGTTAGAGTTCATTGTTTCACAACTAACGATCGAGTTTGGACTTTCTGTCAAAACCAAATAGAATTAAAGGAGCAGGTGGAATTATTTCTATTCTCATTTCTAGAATGTTTGAATTAAAATAATAATACAAATCGTTTTCTAGAAACAATGTTTCACTATGTAAGTATAACAACTGTGGAGTAATTTTCATGATTTTATTTTAGTAATTATAGTAAGCCGTCCCGGTAATTAATTACAGCGAAGTTGTTGCTTTAAATATAATTGCGATTGCTGGATCATTAAAAAGAAAGAAAAAGTTTCGTTTCACTGTTTGTCTTCAGTCTTGTAATTAAATATTCGAGATTGTTCGGAAATGTAGGCAGAGTAAATAATGATGTTTCTGTAAAGAATACCTTTATTTTATTGAACAAACGACCTTATACTGCAATACTTTTGCTTCATCATGAAACTAGGTTGAACGATAGTTTTGAAAAATAATTTGCAAGACTATTTTTTAAACCACGTTTTGGAATGAGCCGGAATTGTCTAAACCTACTCCCAATTTCTGCATTTGTTTCTCACTGATGTTAAATTCAGCTATAAAGTACATTACTGCCGTGGCCGGCAAAAGGTGTATCCATCAATGCCTGGTTGCGGACAAGCCTTGTATACTACTTTTCTCAAAATAATGCACGGAGATTCAAACTAAGTAAATGAAATTCAAAATCTTGAAGAAGATTGTTAAAATAAAGGCTCTTACAAACTGGCGCGATTCGCCGCGCGACGCGACGCCGGCCGCCGCATTGTTCGCTGTGAAGTTTTCTCAGAAATTGTTTTGTTAAAATTCGAGTCGCGCGGCGAATCGCGCCTGTATGTAAGAGCCTTAATGCTCGAATTTCCAAGCATGTTTGAGAAAAACATGATAACTGCGACAATTTCTTAAAGCAACTTTTATTATAGTAATCTACAAAGTAGCCATGAGCCCCCTTGAAAACGTACAAGGATATAGAAGAAGAATATCAAATGATAAAGTAGAACGATTTCTCTGTAAGCTCCCCTTGTAAGTTATCAGAACTCTTATCCCTTCTTTATGACATGTGTATTCATTTTGTCGATATTCGCAGAATTATTCCCGATCCAATTTCGAACTTATTTATTTCCATCATACCTGGCTGGTGCATCGATCTGTTTGAACATCTTTTTAAGTTTTATTGCAGTTTCTTTAAAGCTATATCACTTTATTGCAAGTGATGTTTTTGTTAAAGTGTACTTGCATAATCAGCCTACAATGTTTCCACTGCTGGGACACAGGCCTCCTCTCTGCGAGAGGGAGTGGGCCGTAATCCAACACATGGGCCCAGTGTGGGTTGGTAGATGTCATATGTCTTCGAAGTTTTTGACTCTCGGACATATTATCACTTTCCTCACGATGTTTTCCTTCACCTTCACAAGATAAATTATACAATACGTAGGTACAATGTACATGCGTCCGAAAAGTCAGAGGTGCGTGGCTTGGGTTTGAACTCGAGACCTATGACTTGGCAGTCCGACGATCACACCAATACACTATCACTGCTTAGATGATGATGATGAATGAATGAATAGGTATAGCTTTTGTTTACATTAAACGACAGCTGCGGGTCCGCAACCATATGCGATACATACTTCTATTTGGTCTTTCTTGTTCTAGAATAAGACCTTCAGCCTTTAGTTAACGTCTACATACTATTCTTAAACATAACTTAAAACAACTCACCTATACAATGGTACATCGTTCTTGTACCAAACGACGAGCAGCAGCACATCTGAGGCCTGTGTGGAGCGAGTGTCACACGGCAGTGTCGCGTCGCCGCCTGACACCGCTGACACTTTCACTATGTCTAGAGACTCCGCTATGACACTTGGCGTCGGCCGGAGACCTGTTGACAAGTAGAGTTTGTGAGGTTATTATGTCTATCTATTATGTCATTTATTTACTTAAGAATTAGTTATTAAACCTAGATCAGTTGTAATTATAGATGTAAATAAACCGTTTGAAACCAAAATCCGTGGTTTAAAATCCTTGTTAAACAAATTTAAAACGCTTTTTAAACCACGGATTTTGGTTTAAAGCTGTGAATAAACCGTTTTAAACCAAAATCCGTGGTTTTTAAACGGTTTTAAATTTGTTTCACACGGTTTTTAAACCATGGATTTTGGTTATAGTTGTAACGAATATAGGCGTAAGAAATCACATAAAGTAATTAAACAGAGAAGAAGAAATAAGTTGTATCAAACAGAATCTATACTATCGGATTTGAAAAAATCTTTTTGCATTTGATAGTCCAATTCTTGAGGGACTACTCCTCACGATTTTTTCCTTCACCGTTTTTAAAGCAAGCGATAATTATACAATACGCAAAAGAATCCGAAAAGTCAGAGGTGCGTGTCTTAGGTTCAAATTCGAGACCTATGACTTGGGAGTCCGAAGGTCACACCACTAGGCTATCACTGCTATGGCTCAACAAACGGGTCATAAAAATATGAAATGTCAACAAGACAATGCAGTATTAAGACATAAACTGTACCGGCAGAAACGCAGACCGAATAGTAATACCTGTATACCGTGCCGGATCGAAACTTGGCACGGCACACAACAGATTTAAGTCACCCTAATAACTCCATTATTTTTCTGTCAAAAAAGAAATGAAGCAAAATGGTTATAGAACACTGATAAACTTTTATTCAGTAATAGAAAATTTTACTTTGTTATTTTCGTTGTAATTTTCCAGTAGTAAGTAAGTATCAATCTGCCTAGCCTTACCTCTCTTTCCCCATCTGCCCCAACTTTTTTGGGGTCGGCTTCCAGTCTAACCGAATACAGCCGACTACCAGTATTTTACATCACAACCCAGTAACTGGGTAATACGATACCCCTTGGTAAGACTGGTTGTCAGACTTTCGGGCTTCTGACGAACCGTAAACTGCCAAAGATCCACGAATGACAGCCGGGACCAACAGCTCCACGTTCTTTCCGAGACACAGAGGAGTCTCGGTATGTAAAGATGGTCACCCATCCACGGACCAACCGCGGTAAGTGTAGCTTAACCTGATCGAACGACGCGTGCGGCTGTTATTACTTAGCTCCACCCGGTAGTAAATAAGTGTAGTTATGAAAAAACTAGCTTATCATTGTATGTTGTTAGTCATTCTGTAATTGTTGGTCTACCGTGTTAGATTAACGGCGAGTGATTGGGTTCGTTTAATTATATGGGAGGACATACCCGTACCATCCTAGTCACTACAGTTAATAACAATTATGATACTTATTTTTGAATTTGTATCCAATAATCAAACAAATAAATCTTTTTTTGTTGTAAGTGTTTTGCCGACTCTTCTTTATAGGACCAATACTTTGAAACCGTGCATGTAAAATTCAATGCTAGGTCATTGAATTTTATAAGTACCAACTTGTAATTTTGTTTACAAAAAAAAAAACTTAAGACAACGCACAGCCAAAGATTTCAATCGTAGATTGGCCCTGCCGCGTTAAAAGATTGTCGCGTTTGTTTTGTTTTGCCACCTCTGATACACACAATGTCGCAGAGACTTGACTTAATTGTCATGGAAACGCCATTATTATTGTGCGAGCTCACCCTTCTCATTATGGACACTTTTTCGCGTGACTTAGTACGATGAAAAAAAAAAAAAAATCTTTGCGCACAGCTTTAGCCGCTAGGTTTAGAAGCATGAAGTTTTGTAGAAGAATTCCTTTTGTAACGAAAGAACTGCATAGAGGATGGATTTTTGAAAATTCATCACATGAGTTTAAATATCGAATGAGACTTTGTTCGTCATTTTTGTCAATGGTTAATCCCATCGGAGCGACGGCTTGTAAATAAAATGTGTTTGAATTTGAAACACACATGATTATCCAAAAGAACGCGAAAAAAGTATGGAAATATGGCATCCTGACTTATCAAACGAGAATCATGATCAGCCAGTAAGAATTTCGCGACTCGATTTCCTTTAGAAATCGTTCGCGAAATTCGAATTGTTCGTTCCCAGTGAATACCAAGCGCGATCGTGACAAATGGCCCGATTAACAATCCTGGCCCCGAAGAAGAGATGGTGCGACTAACGATGCAATATATCAAAGGATTTTTCTTAACGCTGACGAGTCTCTCAAGTTATTTGCTTGTTAAATATTAATGTGATCATAACCATAATACCTTGAAGATCGAGCTGACGTGGGGATATGGAAACAGAGTTTGTTTGAGTTGATTCGTCTATGCTTTATAAAGCTTCTATTAGATTGACATCATGTACTACATTACTTGTGTAATATTATTTATCTAAAGAGGATAAAGTAACATATTTTAGTAAGCCTGCAACTAGATTTTCACGAACTTCAAAAACTAAGAGTTTTGCAAGTGCACCGCGTCACAAAAGCCGACTCAATCGTTACTAATTTACACTATCAAAGCAAGTGCCAATAATTTTATAAAAAAATAGGTAAAATAAAAACCTATTATAATCCTAAAAACTACGGTTACTACCAGTTTCTTACGCCATCTCCTCTAAAACATTCCATTACACTAAGCAGCTCCGATTTGATGAACGAAACATGGTAATAAATAACACCAATTACATTAGCGGCTTCACTACCGTCAAAACGCTGTAGTTTCCACCCGAAATGCCACCTCTAAAGGAAAATACGGTTGCCATACGTACATACGTAAAAGCCGACAACCTATTAATAGTCTTAATGGAGTTTCTGTCTATAAATGTCTGTTCTCCTCGATAAACTGGTGATATATATCTGCCTTGTAAAACAGAGGTTGGTATGTAGCTATCAAATAAGTGGGTGTATCAATTTAGTGTGGGAACCTCGTGGATTACTGCCAGGTCTACGTTCGTATGAATCTCGGTCGCGTGTTGCCACTGTGTTACATTAGCTGTGCTTTGGATGTGAAATATACGTATCAATATACTTAAATGGACCAATATACCTACATGAACCTGATATTATGGTTCCACACTTATTTCGTTTTATTTTTCTTTGCATCCACCTTTTTTTTATATTTTTAACCAGTTATGCAGACACATATACAATATGTAAAAAAACCCTGTCCGATCTGAAAGGGGCACATAGGTACTGCAACACCATTAAAAACATAAACATGGACCAGAAAAAAAAAAAAAATCTATTGAAAATAAAATAGTTGTTGCAATTTGAAATTCACATTTTTAGTACCAAAATTACCCTAATTGCATTATTTTTCCACAAAAAAACCATATAAATAGACACTCAGTATGATTTTTAACAACACCCTCACGGATCGGACAGGGTTTTTGTTACACGCTGTATACAGACAAGAAGGGAAGTAAAAGAAATATACGTACTTAGGCAATGCTGATTATGCTGAATATGCTTATTTTTGGGTGCTTTCGCATTTATATTCCGCCCACCGAGAAAACAATGTTTCTGACACCTGTCAGTTGGACACGATTAAGACTTATAAAGTTAAAAAAAACGAAAAACACGTATTATTTTATGCTCGGCGTTTGCAGTTCATTCACAGTAATTATGTACCTTATATCTGACAAGCTAACCTGACAGACCTTGCGCTGTCCAAATTTCAATAATTCATACAAAATTCCCATAGGAATTGCACTTTTAGTTTTCCCGAATTTTGCAACTTTTCAACTCTTTCTATGAGAATCTGGTTGGACTATTACGAACAATTTAAAATTAAAAATTTACCCAATCGGTCCAGCCGAAGTCTTAAGTAATGCGCTTACCAAATAGCATATTATTATATTTTTTTTTACATCACTGTGATCTATAATATCGTTGCTATAAGGTTGCTGTCATATGTTAAATAACTGCGAAAGGACAAGGACTATAAATAACTGATAGGTGTCAGGAGCGCATCGGAAGACGTGTAAAAATTAGTCCACCAATTCTCGTTCAAAAAATAAAAATATTTTAGTGTTAGTGTTAGCATATAACATACAATATGTTATATAACATACAAGATGTTATATAATGTAAATAAGGTTTATAACTGAGTAAATAAATAAGATTTATCTTGAAAAAAAAAAGAACTTCGCAAAACAAACTTGTTTGCTTTTGTAATACAACTCAATATGCCGTCTTATTTTGTATCCATCAAGAATATCAACATGGTTTATGAAATCTATAATTATTTCAATAACTACAAAAAACAACAAACTATTATTTAGTTTAGCAATTACCTTTAGGCAATGATATTATATTAATATAATACCATTGCCTTTAGGTGTATAAGCTTTCAAATCAGATTATTGTATAACCGTTAAATTTATCTTGAGGTAACCCAGGTTGTACCGGCCTACATCTATATTTAGTCTAAGTGGATTTTGATAAATGATTTGTCATGTTCCGTAAGTAAGTTTGACTGAAAGCTCTATTTACTTCATGTTGTTCATGAGTGCGTATCGCTAAGGCATCGAAGGCACCATAGAGGTATGAGGAACAGGGTATAAATTTCACTCATCCTCTATAGATGAGGGAGGATCCTCCGACAAGACGGGTATTGTGTCCGGTGGGCTACTGCCCGACGATTGATGTGGGGACATTGTATATATGCTAGTCACGCGGCAAACTGTGCTTGCGCGATGCAGGAATTTGTGTGACGTTAGTGTGATGCGTAGTTCGCATGTGGCGATTTAGATGCCGCCACAGCACCATACTATGAGCTAGCATGTAATATAACATTGCTAGCGAAGGCCCAGAGTCCAGCAAAAACAAAAACGCTCTAAATCGTGAGAATTCCACTAAGCAAGGTGCTAGGTCTAAAGGTATATTACAAAAACGGATAATATAGACAAAAATTTGACCTCTAGTCAATATAGACGATTTAATAAATGTTTATAAATAGACGGCTGATTGGACAGAAGTGACTGCCAAGATGACGACTAATAGAGAGGTCTGGAAGAAAAAGACAGGTTGACGTGCCCTGATCACATTTAATGGACACAGGTAATGATGTCAGTCATTGTGCTCCCATGCCTAGTAACACTGTAATTTGAAAATATTGTAAAAGCCAATTATTTTTAAAAGAGTAACCGTGGAGTTTCTTGCCGGCTCTTCTCCTTAAGAAACGACAAATTGGAACCGTGCACCTACCTTCTGACGCTTCATAATTACCTATGTAGGTTTATGTGAAATAAAATATTTTGATTTTGATGATAAACTACTGATTTGTGGTGGCAAAAAAAAAATACCTAATAGATTGTCGAGTAACTAATCTTTAAAAATATAATCTAATAATGTTATTAAACAGCCTTATCAACCATTTAAACGCTAAACACCAACATAATATCTATAGAGCCAACTCATCAAGTAAGCGCTATAGCATGTTCCATTTAAAACGAACGAATTCATTGAGCAACTCCCGTGAGAGCCGACCTTATTTCCAGTACATGTCATGGCGAGAATCATACGTCGTGAACTGACGTTAACTCCACCAATTGTTGTACAAAATGTACTAACGTTATTTGATATTACATTTCCTAGCTGAATCTCCACCGTTTTGGAGCGGTGTGATTTCTTGGTATATTTGTCAAGTGTATTCTGTTTTTGACAGCATTATGTTGTTTGTTTTATTTCTTTTTTTGTATTGACCTATGTATGATCTATAGATATTTATAGATCATACATTAGTCATTAGCCATTAGTAAGTACCACAAATGTCACCGTATACTAAACTACACAAGCGTTTATGGATGCGTATAGGGTGACATTTGGTACTTAATAACAATAATATGAATTTCAAACAGACTCTCCGAATCTGAGGCCCTAGACAAAGTGACATTCTATCAGCGATAACGATGACGGAATAGGCAAAAATGTATAGGACTGACATAAGCTATCGAAAAGCTTATGTCAATCCTGTTGAAAGTCGTTGTAGAAATACGAAACGCATTCGAAGCGATTGTCACTTGTCTAGGCCCTCTGAAAGATTGACTCGCAACTATGAAGTCTTAAATACCTTCGTATATACCTATCTATATCTTCAATAACAAAAAAAGATTTTTAATAAAACAACTCTGCTATTGAACCCTTAAAACAAAACTGCCTACTAAGATGTTCTTCGAACTGTCCAAGCCCGTGCCCGTTCTAAAAAACTCGAAGCACCTCTCCAGGTATGTCACAAAATTTATTCTGTCACATTTATTTCTAACATAAAAACGTTATTGGAAAAACGTGTCGAAGTTATGAACCTACGTAAGCACAAAGTGAAATCCGGATCCGATATTCGGTGCGTACCGAATTCCGGCGCTAATCGCCTCGTTAGTCACAACGCCGCACGGATTATCTCCGGTGGAATAATACCGGAATACATGCTTTTATGCAATACCTAGTCTATTTTTAGAGCATAGTCCGTTCCCATATTTTATTTATGTCAATGTTCATATTTTATTTCAAACCCCTATCGACGGTTTTCGACTATGTTATTGACAGATTTTTCGGGGGTAAGTTTTGAATTTTACATAATGAAATGGTTGCAAAAATTTGAGCTTCGTTTTTAGATTTATATCCTAACTTTAATAAATATTATATTTCACCGCATAGGTAATTGTGAAACTCGCTCGGCTCACGCGCGGGATTGTAACAGTTCATATCCTAACCCATTTCAACCAGTTCACAATTTTTCGACAGTTTATAATCTAACAAAAAATAATACGGATAGATTATAAACTAACGGTTCTCATAATCTTACGGTGCCTTAAATATGTATATTATATTATATTCTAACTAATACCTATTATAAATGCGAAAGTGAATTTGATAGTCTGTTACGCTTTTAGGCTAAATCGGCTGAATGGATGGTAGACCTTGACCTGGAGAAGAACATAGGCTACTTTTCATCCTGGATCGCAGATGAAATCGCGGGCAACAGTTAGTTATTTTATAAAAATTCTGCCCCAAAAATGTACCAACCATCCGAAGGCTTGACAGAAATCCCGTAATGGGCAGTGCATTGGCGCAGAGGTTGAGCTCGGGCTTACCTACTGCGTTACGGAACGCTGTGACTATGTCGTATATATACTTCTTGTTACTATTACAGCTGATTTGTATTGACAAACGCACAAAACATCAAGCATCGTCTGCATAGCCTTTTCCCAACTATGTTGGGGTCGGCTTCCAGTCTAATCGGATGCAGCTGAATATCATTAGGTAACACGATACCCCTTGGTAAGACTGGTTGTCAGACTTTCGGCCTTCTGACGACCCGTAACGACTGTCAAAGATCTACAAATGACAGCCGGGACCAACGGCTTAACGTGCTTTCCGAGGCACGGAGGGGTCTTGGTACTATGTAAAGATGGTCACCGATCCACGGACCAACCGCGGCAAGCGTAGCTTAACCTGATTGATCGACCCGTGCGGCTGTTATTTCTTAGCACAAAAAAAACAATCAATATAAGATTTTCACATGACAACGAAAAAGAAAAAACAATTTATTTAATAATAAATTTTATTTTGATTAGACAAATTAAACGATGCCCATTTACAATGATGGTTGTGTCTTTTGTCTGCTAAGTCTTATAAATTGTTACACAATACCAACTCAAATCAAACACGAAAAATCAAACAATGTTTTCATTGTGTCTGGACTCATCAAACGTCTCTTTATTTCACTTCCTTGCCACTTTTCAGCCATATTCACTTTATTTTCAGTGAAAAACCCGGTATCATATTCAGATAATATCAAAAAGCTTTAAAAATATTAGTTTTTCCATTAACGCAGAGTCTACGGTTGCCTACAAAATGGACGATATAGTGAATGAACTTCGAAATTTGAATTTTATGGCCGTTAAAAGCTAGCGGCCATATTTATTCATAAAGCAGTAATGTATTTCAACTTAGCGAGTTTATTTAAAGGGAGTGGGTTCATAACATTCTATCACTTAAAAGCGATAATGCCAACCATTTATGATTCAAAATAAAATGGAGTCACATTAACCAATGAATCGACGCAGATTTTATAATATTATTGCTCCTGTTCGTTTTGAAGAGCTCAGCAAAAGCAAAATAACATCACGCTTATATTTCCCTAAGGGGTAGGCAGAAGCGTATTAAGTAAACCCTCATTCGCCATAGGTATGAAGACAGATTGTAAAATGAAACACATAATACCTTCTTTTCCCGAGCTCATATTGTATCCAGTACAAAACGCTTGATACACGCTTTTAACACTTGATAAAAATTGCATTTTATACCTTATAAACAGCGGAAAATATTATTATATTACATGAAAGAGAACTTCATGAAAGGTAATTCATTTATTTCTTTATACTTTGTGCAACTAGAATCCTTTGACGATGACAAATGCAATATTAAAGAGCATTAAGTTTTATTTTGCACGAAACAGTCTCTAGAAAAGTAAAGGATTTTATTTCTCTTTCTTCAACTTTTGTGAACAATGGCTTGAAGTAAATTGAGAACAACATAAAGGTTCTAAAGATTTTGTGAATACCTGTTGTATTATTAAAAATACTATATTTCTACACAGAGTTCATGTACTACCTACTTTATTTCATGAAATTAGATTCCTCCACACTTTCTATCCGATCATAATATAATAGCACTTTTTTTTCTGAACCACGCTTCTGTAAGTCATGATTCAGAAAAATGCCAACCAAGCCGCATGACTTTTTCACCGGACACATTCGATTTTTCCGAGCAAGCTCGCAAACATTTCTAGAATATTTTGACAGATTTCGAAAGACGTTTATGAAACTTCTACTGTACCTACTCACCCAAAAATTCCAGTATCTAAAAACTGATCAGCATAACCAGTTTTATTTTACACAAATTCGATTTCACCAGTGTGGAGGCCTTACAAGTTCGCGTGTGGAATTCGCCGGCTTTTTCTCACAAGTACCTATGTATCGTGATACGTGACGGGGCCAAATTGGAGGGGAAAATTTGCCAAGAACACGTAATGTCTGAATTGTGACTTTGACGTTCGTAATGTGGAGCGAAGTTTCAAGTGTTGGTTGTCTGTGAGAAATCGATGGCTCTCGACGTCGAGAGCGATCCTTGAATTCCGGGTGCGCGGATCTTTACTAGCATTACTGAACCTACCTACTTTCCTAGGGGTGCGCAGATCTTTTCTAGAACTGTATCTATCTTTCCTAGGGCTTGGTTTATTTTGAGAAACCTAAAAACTCAGCACTTGTTCCACTCTGCTTGCCTTCAAGTTTTTCGCAGAAAATACTTGAGTCTTGTTGAAATTAATGTCAAATAACTAAGTCAATAGCAATATGAGTATCATATTCCTCTCTGAAAGTAATAAAATATTTTTATTTACATCATGTATCCCACTTGTCAAGACCTAGTTACTGTTTGAAAAAAAAGGTTAGTCCTTCTAATATGTCACAAGATCAGAAAAAGTCTGAAACACAGTTTTTATTTTGTTTATACAGGTACCTACAGCCAAAGCTACGAGACGTTAAGAAATTGATGCAGGTAAGTGAATATAATATTTTCATTTTTAAAACGACGTCTCTTTAAAAAGCTTAATAAAAAAAAATACGTGTATGTCAAATAAGTACTCCTATAGACTCATCATTTTCCTATGGTCACAGTGATACAATAATTGTTGGGTGTTTAATCAAATTATCAAATTTTAACTATATTTTTATCCAGCTACGTGAACTCTGACAACCTATCGAGCTGTCAATCTGGAACGTGAAATGCTTTGACAAGCAGAAACAATAGCATCAACATCACTCAAATTGGATACAGATTTCTGCAAGGGTTGCGGGAAAGTCCGAAAGGGATACCGGGACCTTGGCAACAGGCAACTGAAGGAACACGAGTGGGTTTTAGTCAGTAAAAGTCTAACACGCCCTTCCGCTCCGCCCAGAGCGGGAGAAGTCATTTGATGATAACCAAATGACAAAAAAAAAAAAGTTATTTTAATTGAGCGAAAATATTTTTTCTTCCTTTTTAACTAATACTTATTTGATAGAAATATTCCTACTACTAACTAAACAAATAATAAATTCTATCATAATTTAAGTATGGGGGAGACCTTTGCCCAGCATTCAGTTTGCAACAGGGAAAGTACAGGTTAAAAAAAAAAACATTCCAAAAGAAAATATCTTTGGCAAAGATAAAAAAATCCCTTTTTTTCACCAAACAAAAAAACCCCTTAGGGTTACATTCATTATTTCATAAAAACCATGTTGCAAAACCATGTCCTGATACTTAAAAAAAACAAGAAGTTCTCATTAAAAATGACGGGAATGGGTAAGTCATTCGAGCAGGGAGGAATTGGACGCAAGGGGAACGTAAAGCGCAGACTGCAGACAAAGAGTTAGTTCACTACATTTTTTATTACACAATGAATCTTAGAAACGTGTTCCACGTTACACAACAGTTCCAACTCATTGTTTTTTGTCACGTTCCTATGAATTTACTAAGCGCTATTGGTTACAACTAACAGAATCATTATAAATCGTTGAGCACATAAATAAAAATATGTTTATACGCGAACCTAGAAACGTCTTAGATGTCGATTTACATACATCGACGAAATCTGTATACTTTCATAGAATGACAACTTTTGTTGAAGTCGCGTAAAAAGTACCCTAAGAAGTAAGATGACTGAAAAAGGAAGTAAACGAAGGTATTCTTAAAATACAATAGACGTAGATATATCTAGTAACCTATTCCGCTTAACTATTCTTCAATTTATAGTCATAAAAAACCCTGTTAAAAATCGACACGGGTTTCACCTCTCAACGAGGCATCCTCAGGATGACGATTGACCAGTCGCAAACCAGAACACGACGTGTTGCCAACCTGAGCGCTGGTTGCAGAGGTACTCTGCGTCCGGGTATGGCAACACGTCGTATATTGTATGTATTTTCTAATAGATTTCCGCAAAGTCACGCCTGAATCAATTAACTATCTTGAAGGTATTCATTCCAATAGCCAAGTATTGGTCCTCTCATCTACCACCATCTATAAACCGCTGCAGCATTTATGTAGTGCAGTTGGTAATTGGAATACTGCTCAGCTCACCTACAACTATTCTGTGAATAGATTACACCGAAAAACCTTACCTCAAGCCGCCGGACATCCCCATACACCAAGTTGCCTGTTCAATTACGTTTCAAAGTGAAGTGAATTCCCTCTTTGGAAAGGTAAAAGGCAATATTTAACGTAAACCATTCAGCCGCCGCCAACCTAAGCCGGTGTGCAAAAGAGAAAAATCCACTGGAACATTTTACTCCCCCCTGTACAGTGGCCGCGTATATTTTAACTCGTTCAATGGATCCGAGACATGGCTAGCCGAGGATAAAAATTTCGTGAAAGGGTGCTGTGTGATATTGTCCAAGATGTGTCCAAGCTTAAAGTATGATGTTGTAGGAGTAAAGATCAAATTGGTTGTATGAATTTCGTGACACTATACTTTTTATGGTAAGTGTTAGATATCAATAATTCGATTTTCAAGGGTTAAATCACTGATACGTAATCGATTGCGTGCCCAAGTAAGCCGCTGCAAACGTAATCTCGCGAAATGGGGCATTATCGATTCATCCAACATCCAGTGCGAGTGCAGTGCTCCTGAACAGATTATGTCCCATCTGATGGTGTCCCAAATGTTCGTTCACCTGCACCCTTGACGATCTGAACAACGCCTCCGACACCGCAATAAACATGGCCACCGACTGGGGTTTAACTTTTGCTGCGACTTTTGTTATTGACTCTATTCGGCTTAGTTTATTTTTGTTTATTAGATTTGTAGTTTTGTTTGTACCTAATGAATAAACTCAAAAACTTCTGGACCGATTTGAAAAAAACTTTCACCAGTAGAATGCTATGTTATCTCTAAGTAAGATAGGCATATAACATATAAAGATATACGCCGCTGTAAAGATATAAGCCGCTAGCGGAAGCTATTGGAACTCCAAGAGGAACCAAAACATTTCGAACACCCAAGAAGTACTTTTAAAAATTTGAATTTTCTTTCTTTCCAAACAATAAACCGGTTTAGCTGATCCACACACGTAAAAACGTGCCCAAAATCCGTGCGGTAACGAATTGACACTTTTTATCTTGGGAGAGTAGGTACTGCAATCACTCGGTCCACTGAACGGGTTAATTAATGAAATCTATTAACTTCTCTCTACTCCTTAGGGACGGGAATTGCTTGCGGATTTTTTGCTCCGTCATCCTATCTAGCCAATTTCCAACTGTTCGCAGTTGTGTCGGTTTTCATTTTAAAAGTCCCGTACGAAGTGACACAGTGCAACACGGTAACGGTTGCGTCTCCCAATGGGGAGGCTCAGATTTTATTCTGTTGCGATTTCAGTAACTGAGGTTTAGTTCGAATCGGTCCGGAATTGATTGCGGATTTATTTGATGCGGTATTTTTAGAAGGATACTAAACTGGACTCAGTAAAATGCTTCTACTTTTTACACGTCGATGGATATTTATCCAATCCAACAAGGTTTTTTACAAAACGTAATTCAGTAGAATAGTCTTGTTGGTCGTTCTATAAAAATATTATTTGGAAATGTCTCCAATATATTTTTGTTATGGATGATATTTCTAAGGCTAAAGCTAAATGAAATCTTATCATATCTTCTGGGTATATTACCATCCAAATTGAATAACACTTTCATTCTCAGCTACACTTAAAAGCTCGTGCAAACTGGCTTTAAAATACATTTCTCGACACAACTCACTCCCATATGACAAGAGATTTCGCCACGCATTATTTAGTATTCCAACTCCGTTCCAAGATAACATATAGGTGCTCAAAAGGCGTACAAAAGTGTAATGTAAACAAGATAAGATTCGCAATTAAAAGTAAAGGTTCCTCATTAAATGTAACAGTACATTGATGCGACGCTGATATAAATATTCATGGAAGAGTTCGGAGTACGCGCTGCGGCATGTTACCGTGGCGGTTTAAACGCTTATGTATGTGGTACAAGGTATGTAGTTATGCGGGCAACGGAATCAAAATCAATTTTACAACTGATTTTTAAATAATCTACTAACAGGGTTTATAAAGACCCATCACGTATCCATCAACTACGCATTCTGTAGATCATTATTAAGCAACATTGCACAAAAATAATTGCTGGGAAACGACTTTTATTTTAAACTTTGACTTCTTCAAAAGTCGGTAGCAAAAAAAGAAAGGCAAATCCACCGACTTCCGAAATTAAAGTTATTTTTCACTTTTTTAGAGTTTTTTTTTGGAAGTCGGTTGTTTTTTTATAAAAAACTTTTTCCAAAAAAAGCAACCGACTTCAAAAAAAAACACTAAAAAAGTGAAAAATAACTTTAATTTCGGAAGTCGGTGTCTTTGCTTTTTTAATTTTCGTTTTTTGCCACCGACTTCCGAAATTAAAGTTATTTTTCACTTTTTTAGTGTTTTTTTTTTAAGTCGGTTGTTTTTTTTGGAATAAGTTTTTATTTTTCACTTTTTAGTGGTGGTACCTACCCCATACAAGTTACTACCTGCTATGTAAATAACAGTGAAGGAGTCTAATAATGATATCGTCTACATAGACTGTGGGAAAAATACGTAATATTGAAGCTAGCGCAAGAACTACGCAAGCAAACTTAATAAAATTTATATGGGACCATCTCGGGAGTATACCCTTTCGAACTAAAAAATAATTTTTAAAATCGGTTCACAAACGGCGGAGTAATCGGTGAACATACATAAAAAAAAAAAAAAAAAAAAACAATCATCCGAACGTAGTACCTCCTCCTTTTTTGAAGTCGGTAAAAAGGTTTTATTAGTGTAAAAAATCGCTTTTTACGGTAGTGGACAACGTAACGCACGCAAAACATTGTGTTTATGGGTGCATGCAACGGTTCAGGGTTCGTGGGGGTATTAAAAATTAAGTTATTACTTTTTTTTTTACTTGTTTTCTTTAAAAGATGTCTGAACAAGTTGGAACTTTGTCCTTCAATATCTCCATAACCTTGGTTCCCAGGTATGGTCGAGAACAAAAAAATTATCAAATGACGGGATTAACAAGTGACTTTTAGTTTCATTTAGCGTCTTTTTACACACGTTATAGCATCAATTGTTAATTAAATTATTGAAGCTAATTAATGTTGAGGATGGAACTCATAATTTTGCTTAATGAGTGTTTCTTGACCATTTAATTAATTAAATATTGAGTACTCGTTTAGCTTAACTCTTGTTCTCACACACTATTGTCTACATTTCTTTCTCATTTCTCCTTTCGCAGGTCTGCTGGAAGAAATTTCTTAAGAAATAAGCGGTAGCTTTGTACTCAAATTGTAATTATGTCGTCTCTATTTATATTTTTAACCCCCGACGAAAAAACAGGGGTGTTATAAGTTTAACGTATGTATCTGTGTGTCTGTCTGCGCCATCGTAGCTGCCAAACGGCTGAACCGATCCGAACTGATGATCGAGTGTTCTTAGCTATTAAAAAAAAACCGTTTATTAGATGCTTTGTTTTGTCGGGAGTTTTTTTTCATTTAAGTTAACTTGTATTGTTTGGACATAAATTAATAATCGTCAGCGCGGTTGTATAGTATAGACAAGTTTACGTTGAAAAAAAAAATGCCTGGATTCCTGGTCACACTTTGAAACCGGGTATCAGGACAAATTTATTACAATGATTATTATTTTGTTACGTTCACTTTCCGCGTATAGCCTCTAACTTAAAATAACACCTAACTTAAGAACAATATAAATTATAACCTCCTACACCACTAACACTAGAACGGCTGCTCGATCTAAAGTATATAATATACATGTCGCAGATTATAAAAGTTGAGCGATAATAGTCTCTCAATTGATTATTGTAGTACTGAGGTGAGGGTAAACTCCGTGACGCGCTCACTAGAGTGGGGCGGCACGTGGACAGAGTTGTGTTAGGGGAAGTGGCTGAACGACGAGGCAGTTTTGTGAGGGCAACGAACGGATGCAGACCTCCACTTCTCTTATGCGAAACTGTCGGTTTGCCCGAACGTGGAAAGTGGTGCGTGATTATTTTTAATGTACCTACTGTGATTGTTCTGAAAGTGAAAAACTAACTGATTTGCTGTATCATCGTGTTTTATTGTAAACCTGCACTTTGGAGTCGTACCACCGAATCGAGATGATGACGGCAACTATCGCTCAGCCATCGCCGACGCCGTCATATATACTTACATTTATATACATACATACTTATAATTACATAAATACGGTGCAAACAATCTCAGAGTTCCAAAGTTACGTTTGTGGGATGTGTAAGCGACTGTGACTTATGTATGTAATGGTTTTATAATAGGGTCTTCAAGAGAATTTTAAAGATAGATTAATTCCTTGGTAAAATCACCTTGTAATTGAAACCGTGCACCTAGCTTCTGACGTTTCATAAGTGCCCATGTAGGTATAAGCGAGTTAAAATATTTAGATTTTTTGATTTTGTATACAGGCTGTAAGGGTAAACAGTCTTGTCATTCAAACCATGGGTAGTTGACTTAAATATAAAAATAAATGACCGGACATAGCAAAAAAAAAAACGTCATTTTCATTAAAAGATTTTAAAAGTTTCTATCCGACACCGTGCTGTCTAGCGAAGCTGACTGACTGAGGGAGGGGTCGCGCTCGCGGCCGGTCAGGTCACATCCCGTACCCCCAACCGTGTTGAGACGCAAGTTCGTTGCCGTAGCGCATAGGACAACGAACTTGCGTCTCTTGTGGTAAAATGTAGATTTAAAAAAAAAGAAAAAAAAAATTGAAATTTTCCATTGATTTTACGTTCTATAAATGAAACCTATCCACTGGTTGCAAGGATAACGGTGTTTACCCTAACACCCTGTATTGTAGCTGATTACTTGAGATCGGACGGCCGGAAAGATTTGAAAATAGGCCGGTGATTTTTTTTTATGGTTTGAGTGCGTTAAAGCAAGAATATAAGATAATATACTATGATAGAAAATTACATATTTCGCCGACCCCAAATAAATTGGGATAAGGGTAAGAGAATGATGAAATGAATGTCTATTCTCTATGGTAGTACCAGTAGACAATTTATAGAAAGTTGGTCAATTTTATAACTTTATACTTATTCATTTTAAATTTTGCTTTCAAATACGGGCTTTTTGGTATTTTTTGTTGTTGTTTTAATTGTGCTGAAAAATATGTTCCTTTCTTTCATTTGAAAGGTTTATCGGGTTATGAACTTTCCATACTACAATTATTATAATCTGAAATAATAAATGTTCTTACATTCAGCACCCACGCTTCTGCGTAACCAATCACCTCTATCGATAATATCTTCTGACTATTAATAACGATAAGCGTGGATTCAGTACAATGAAACAATTAGTGTAATTAATTATTACCACGTGATCAGTCTTGTGGTTTCCGGCTTAGTTTAAATCAATGATGAGAACCGCTTTATTGAACAATTTAAACATTAATTAGAATTACACAGTGTTCACACTTGAAAACGGGTTTTTTTCTTTCAAAGACAAAACATGAACTTAGCAATTTTTTCTCGTGTCAAGCACGTTTTTCTGTATATTTTGACAACTTTGACTATGAGTATGACATTTGCTTGATGCGTGTTGTGGTGGGGATTGCGTGGTAGAATGCGGGGCGATGCGCCGCACGCGGAGTCTTGTTCGAGCAGCCGCAGCGATAGTACGCCGAACGCAGTAATATTGGAATAATTACATTATCTAGCCTAAACTAAACACCAGAGACTATTTGTTGCATTTGGGCACGCCTTTATTGTTTGCATAAAATAAGACATTAAAGATTTCTCAATAAAGCTAATTTTCAATTAAATTGAGGCGGTTATTTTACTTCGAACAGTAAACTGAAAATTCGTTCTGTGAATTTTGCCCTACAAGTACCAGTGAGCGCTTAATGTGAAGATAACTACACATAAAAAACTTAATTAATAGGTATGTAAAGTTTACTAATTTAGTTTTTTATGTGTGGGTATTATGCGAGTACCCACATTTTTAAAATTCTCAGAACACTGTTTAATTAAAACATACCACGCAATAAAAATTAAGGACATTAAAAACAGAAACTTAATTCAGTTCGTGATAATGCACGGCATTCGCGTGCCTCACGTGCTGGCGGATAAACGCGATGATTCGCTCATTTCACCGGCAATTTGTTGTTCCCCACAGCGGAGAACATTGTGCACGTATCAGATAAACTGAGCCCAATTTACGTGGGAAGAGATCTCTATTCAGTAACTAAGGGAGAAAACTGAGGGGTGAAAACACAATGGTTTGGTGCAGGTTTTTAGTGAAATTCTTTCAAATCAAATCAAAAGTCATTTAGGGCTTGTACACAAAACTGCGTTGCAACGTCGCATCGCAAAAATCAGCGACGGTACCCTAAGATTTTCTTCTGCGCGTAGCTTCTGCGTTACGTTGTACAAGCCCTTAATCGAAATAGGCTGAGAATCTGCACTTTTCGAACGTCAAAAAGGGATAAGACAGTCCCCCAAAACGCCCGCCCTTCAACAGTTCCTAGTGCTTTAGATGGGAAGAAGAAGAACGCGCAACAAACTCCCCCACAGCACTGCTGTCTGTTTTGTTAGAAAAACTTGATTTTCTATAATAGTACTTATGAAAAATCATTTGCATTTGAACATCTAGGTATTCTAAATTCAAACAATATCATGTTTGTCTTTTTTTATCAATTGGTCGCTCAAGCGAGATTTAAGCCAATATTTGAAAATAGAACGAATTGATAAGCATTTCCGCATCAATTGACGATTCGCTTCTCACCGGTTTTCTCATAGAGCCCCAGGATTGAGCCCTTCTGCATTGGATGTTCGATTTTCACACGAACCTAAACAATGATTGTATGCGGATTGCGGAACGAATTGATTTGGGATTGGATGTTTGATATTATGTCTTTGTAAAACGCATCCAGTACTTAGGCTAAAAGCTAATAGTCTATTTTCACATTTATAGGAAAAAATTATACGATTTCACTTTTTGTACTGATTGATTTCATTTGACTGCTTCGTTGGTTTAGTGGTCGCTACTGTTAAGGTCTTGGGTTCGATTCCCAAGTCGGGAAAAGTGCTATTTATTGGTTGGTTTTTCTATCAGGATTTTTTGTTCCGTAGCAGCTTGGAGTCTGGTTTAGTACCCGGTTGATGGCAATAGTCTCGCCCCCTATTACATGGGACTTAAACATAACTGTGAAACGAACAATGGGTGTTACTATAGGTACACCTCTGTCTAACCATTCGGGGATTCAGGCGTGTTGTTATGATGTTATAAAATAAACAAACAATCTGCCTAGCCTTTTCACAATTATATTGGGGTCGGCTTCCAGTCTATCCGGGACCAACGGCTAAAGGTGCTTTCCGAGTCACGGAGGAGTCTTGGTATGTAAAGATGGTCACCCATCCACAGACCAACCTCGGCAAGCGTAGCTTAACCAGATGGATAGACCAGTGCGGCTGTAATTACTAAATTTTATATTTTTGTATTGATTGATTTCTCGTAATAGGTCCTGTCACTTCAGTGCCAACACATGAAGCTTTGTCAATTCTAGCGTTGCATTGTACCATTTCAGTTGATTTTGTAGACTTTTATAGTCGCGTGACCGCACCTCGCTGATGTGTCGTCCCCCTTAGGAACGGTATTTCTTGATATACGGTAAACGTGCTTGCAATGTGCTGTTACAAAATAAAATAAATATAAACGATGTTTTATGTAACTCTGGCTGGAAGGAGTAGATTTTATTTTAACTTTTGTTGTGTTATTGTTACTTTGTGTCGTGTTTCTTCCCTTGGAGGTTTATTTCTTTCACAAAAGATATGGGGTGAAGAGAAGTAACTTACAAACGATATTTATGTAAATCTATGGACGACGAGTTTACTGGTCCACAGAATCATCATCAATAATAATCCAAATAATTCAAGAACTATCTCATTATTCCGTGTATCTGCCTACCGATTTCACTAAAACTCAATCATCATCTGCCTAGCCTTTTCCCAACTATGTTGGGGTCAGCTTCCAGTCTAACCGGATGCAGCTGAATACCAGTATTTTACATGGAGCGACTGCCTATCTGACCTCCACAACCCAAAAAAAAAACTTATATTCCATTAAAACTCAATAAATGTTTTTTGTTTTTGCAATTCTATAGTATCGGGCAGACAAGATTATTAAAAAAGCCTTACAACTCAGTCACCCATTCCAGTTTCACTGAAAATCCAATAAAATCTAATATTCTATTTATATTCGTGAATTTATTGTAAAAACGGAATCCCTTGAGCCATTCAAGTGGGCTTGACCCAAACCTTCATTATTTTTTTAGTTATTCTAACTTTACCCGTTAACCGTTTTGAGGGTATTCGAGTACCGTCTTGTTATTTTTGAAATTTATCTGAAGAGTGAAAATGGTTTGGAGAAGAATTTGAAAGGAATTTGTTTACAATGCTGAGGCCCTAGACAAACTGACATTTTAACGGGTCCATATTGGCTCACCTAAAGTTCTTTACCCGAAATTGTTCTTCCTAATGATTTGTAATCCGAATGATCTTCCTAAAATGTTTCATCCTAAAGTTTTCATTCATACTATTTGTAGTGCTACCGGCGATGTTCATAACACTCATGTTTCCGAAAATTGTAATGAATAATATCATTAATGTAAATATATTTAAACTCCTACTGTTTTTTATCATAACGCTTTTATCCCTAAACACAATTACCATAATATTTTCACTCATATTCAGAAGGTCAGAGTGTCGTCTAGGACCGATTCAGTTCCGGCACTTCGCCGGCCGCTGCCGCGACACGCTCGCTTCGCTCGCTCGGCTCGTGCGTAGTTGGTCACAGTTCTAACCTAACCTAACCTATGGTTCCCTTCCACAACGTTTTTACGACAAACGGTTAGTCGGAGACAAAAAACACCAAGACTCTTTTAGCCTTATATTTACGCAAAATTAATGTATATAATACTGATTATTATGAATAAAAGGAAATCTACACAAAAAGATATGACTTTGAATAATAGTGTAAAAGATGGTTATGTTGAGAAAATATAAGGAAAACAAATAAAAGTATAATAGATGTTTATTGCTACTGACATTATGAAATTGAATGCTTCGGAATTATGAACATTAGAGACAATGTAGTTAGGAGGATGAAAAATGTTAGGAAGAACATTTTCGGATTTCCAATTATCGGAGTTGAAAATTTAGGTGAACTTTGGCGCACCCCATTTTAACAGCGATAACGATGATGGAAAAGGCAAAAATGTATAGTACTGACATAAGCTATCGAAAAGCTTATGTCAATCCTGTTGGAAGTCAATTTAGAAATACGAAACGCTTTGGAAGCGATTGTCACTTGTCTAGCCCCTCTGATTGGATAATGTCGGTCTCCTTGATGGTCAAGTTGCCTATAGACAAGACATCTGCGGAAGCAAGAGCATGTAATATCCAATAACTTGTGACTAAAAGAGTGATGTCTATAAATTTTGATGGATGTAGAGGGAGAGGAAGGCCAAAGAAAAGATGGATGGATTGTGTGAAGAACGATATGGAAGAAAAGGGAGTGAATGATAGCGTGGCGTTTGACAGGGGAGAGTGTAAGGAGAAAATGTGTTGCGCCGACCCCAAGTAACATGGGACAAAGGCAGAAAGGTGATGTACATTGTCCACTTCAGAGGCAAAGTTGAATCGTCTCATTATCCTATTTTCCGGCACTCCTTAAACCGGAATACAGTACTGTAATGCAGATAATACTTCCCAGACAAACTTTTTCACTAAAGCTACAACAGCTCTCCTACGGCTAATTAAAATTAAACCACAATGTTCAAGCAAGTATAATTTCTCTTGAATAATCTTAACAAGTTGTAACTTAAGATTGTATGTGAAACATAAGTAGCTATCTTGATATTATGTACTGTATGTATACCAACTGCTTACCAACTGCTTAGCTACTATTAATTCAGAGTTTACATAAGCCTTAGGTTGCAAAATACGATCCTAAATTATATTCACTATGATATCAAATCATGTTAGGTAATACCACCAGTATTATTATCATTGTTGTAAAATTTAAATGAACCTCCTGCCAGGCAGGCGTGAGAGGTTTTCCATGTATGGCTAAAACCAAACTGTAAAATAGGCTGTGTTTTGGAAATACCTACATCTATGGCTATAGGTACATATTATTATAAATTAAAGTCACTTTTCGTGTTTGTCTCTATGTCCGCGTTGTTCTTGTAAACCACGCAATAGATTTTGATGAGGTTTTCCCCATCGATTAGAGAATTTATTCCGGAAGGTTTATGTGTATAATATGTTAGTAGGTATTAAAGTAACATATAACTAAGAAATCTCGATATTTTGGCAAGTCGTAAAAACCGTGCGAAACAGGAGCTGGTTTCTAGCAAATAATAATATTTATGCATTTTAACCGACTCCAAAAAAGGAGGAGGTACTACGTTCGGATGATTGTTCCTTTTTTTTTTTTTTTTTTTTGTGTTTTCACCGATTACTCTGTCGTTTGTGAACCGATTTTAAAAATTCTTTTTTAGTTCGAAAGGGTATACTCCCGAGATGGTCCCATATAAATTTTATTAAGTTTGCTTGCGTAGTTTTTCAGCTAGCTTCAATATTACGTATTTTTCCCACAGTCTATGTAGACGATATAATTATAAGACTCCTTCACTGTTATTTACATAGCAGGTAGTAACTTGTGTGGGGTAGGTACCACCACTAAAAAGTGAAAAATAAAAACTTTTTACAAAAAAAAACACAAAAAAAGTGAAAAATAACTTTAATTTCGGAAGTCGGCGGCAAAAACGAAAATTAAAAAGCAAAGACACCGACTTCCGAAATTAAAGTTATTTTTCACTTTTTTTTGTGTTTTTTTTTTAAGTCGGTTGTTTTTTTTGTAAAAAGTTTTTCATCATTATCTTTCTCCCCTATCTTAATTAATTTTGGGTTGACGCAGTACCTCCTTCACTTCCATAATAGTAAGAAAGAAAGAAAGACAAATCGTTTATTCTGCACAAACTCAACGCACATTACAAAATAAAGAATGACATTCCATTCTAAGTACAAATTAGCCAAAAGCCTCATATTTATTGACTTATAAAAGTTTGTCAATTTTTGTCTAATGTCAGGGTCGGAGACCAAAGACAATTTAGTTGCGTACGAGTAATGGGTTAGGTTATGTAGGTTGTGTCTATTAGGTACATCTCTATCAGTCCTAGTAATGTTCACTTCTTTCTAAGCCACTTCATTGCAAGCTATAACACTAATTTAAAAATCATTTGTTCCTAACTTGAAAGTGAATATGCTGAATGGTTCGTGTTGAAAGCTTTATGTTGTGAGGCTCACAAAACTATTTCAATACGGTGGTTATTGAAATAGTTTTGTAATGTGGCGTAGAGCCTCACAACACAAAGCTCTCTCAACACGAACCATTCAGCATATTCAATTTCAATTAAAACTAAATCATACATACTGACGAGACGTTACGCCAGTATTGAATTAATCGTATATACTACTACACTGAAAGGGAGTCTTCTATACACCTAATAAAGATCGATACTCGTTCCCAATGAGTACCTGTTACAGGATTGTTTAATTTATTCGGGACCAGGAAATTAGCATCAATACTGGTTCCACCCGACGTTATAATTGGGACCTTTTGTTTATTTCGACATTAAGGATACGCCTCGGTTTGGGAGAGAGCGTACCAAACACAAACGAACGTGTATGAGCTAATGTGATTGATACTGATACTGCACGTGATGTATTTTGTGATAGGTTCAAACAACCCGGGTTTTAATTTTTTCGTATTTTTTATTCCCAAATTCGCTAAAAGATTATAAGGTATGAAATAATACAGGTTAACCCTCTGAAATTCAGATTTGGATTCAGCGCCATTCAATCCGTAGACTTAGGTTTACAAATGGCACTTAACAAGACCGAAGCGCTGTGGATCAACGAACTGCAGCTAACTTCGAGCCACCCAGCTCTTGTTTTAACTCGCTGACCCTCAAAATAAGCAAAAAGCTTTGTAAATTTTGCACCTTTTGAATTTCTTTAGGAAGTATTTCACTGAAAGAGGCATTACAAGCTATTATAATAAAATTCCCTAATTAAGTAAACAAAGAGACAATCTTTAACACAGTAACAAGTCCGATTAATTAATGAGTCCTCATCGCAACCGCTATCTCTCCTATAGGAGCCGCAACCTAAACGTTTGTCGAATGTTGCTTTTGAATAATGGATTTGATGGTTGACACAGCGAAGCTTGGCTTCGTGATTGACAACTGAGATTGTGAAATTGATTGGAGTTTTGCGACAACAAACGTGTTTTCCGCACCAACTCCTAAAAACTGATGAGCCTGCTCAGCAGTCATCAATCAATTTATTTACTCAAGTCACCAACAAAGAAAGTCTTTTACTTTACACTTTTTAACTCAGATAAGGACCGTATTGTAAAGAATTTCTTACAAAATACGGCTCCAGTAAAATCCATTCACTTTAAAATTTATATTATGTTGCTAACAAATTGTCACCGCGCTTAAGCTGCGGTCTCACACGACTATAAATTTAAGTCGCGGCTTCCTTAGATATATTGGGATTAGTGACGTCGTGCTATCAGCAGAAGCAGCTTTCAGAGCAACAAGCAACAATGGATTTTTTCCTCTATTTGCTACGACGTAAAGTCGGAAATACTGTGAAATGAACTTCACCATTCTCGTTGCTTCCTAAAAGGAAAATGTGCGGATAATAATATTATTGTTATATATATTAATCTAATAATACGGGAATGTTAATTAGTACGTCTTTACATTGAGTAGGATGTCTCGTTGAGTGTATAAAATTGCTTATTCAACAATTGTTATTACTTCTCCTTCGAGGATTTAGCTGGATCTTCATTTTAAATTAAAGAAATGTTTAACAGAAATTAGGTTTACGTCGCCTTTTCGCTTTATCCTTAACTGTTATTCAAGACGAGCGTTCCTCGCTTGAATACACGTCGACGCAAATTAGCAGTAGAGGTTAGGATGAATAATTTTATTTTCCTTTACTGTACTTCGTAGTCAAGTTTGGGCCTACATAATATTCGTTCGTTACAACAAGAATGGCCTAGACATTCTTCTACGTGATAGCCTGCATACAAATCAGGTCAACAATCTGGTTAGCTATATTTTTGATCTCATAAAAGACGTATACTAATTCAGTTTTAACTCTAATAAATATGCTATAACAATATCTAATAATTCCAAAACAACGCCTAAATCGCCGTTACATAAATCAGAATATACGTATTTAAATAATAGGATCAGAATAATAATTATGTTTAGTGAAGATCGATTATGTTAAGAAATAAAATATTTATATTAATATAATCGTTCTTCGTTGACCAAAATAAATACTGAACAACAATATCAAAGTCAATGGAATAGTGGAACTAAAAAATACACCCCATAAAGTCCCATGTAAAGTCAATCAATCTGCCTAGCCTGTTCCCAACTATGTTGGGGTCGGCTACCAGTCTAACCGGATGCAGCTGAATACCAGTATTTTACATGGAGCGACTGCATATAGTGCTTACCTAACCTCCACGACCCGTAACTGGATAATAACCCTTGGCTTACAAAGGGCTATTTACCCAGTTACCGGTTGTCAGACTTTCGGGCTTCTGACGACCGGTAACAACTTTCAGATATCTAAGAATGACAGACACTGAGATCTACATGTGTGTAAAGTTATTCACCATTATTACATTTACGATATTCAACATAAAAATTCCACTCAATTTCCCGTTGACATCCACACAGAACATAACAATGCTCTCCCAATTAGCCCCAGCATCATTAGGGCATCGATACACACGTGTTTATTCCACGATGCAGGTTGTTCGAATGATCTTCTGTGCGAATACCGCATTATTCTGCGATGCGTACACTGGAATGCGGTCGCAATGTGCCAGTAATTTAACAGTACAATTAATTTAGGTTGTAGGCTCCTGTTCTGTTTAGAAATTGATTAGATGGAGTAAATACGGGGTATTATTTAATTGGGGTCAATGTCCTAGCTTTCGCTTGGGAGGCGATCGTGGCTAAGTAATAACAGCTGCACAGGTCGATCCACGAGGTTAAGCTACGCTTTCCGAGGTTGGTCCGTGGATGGGTGAGCATCTTTATATACCGAGACTCCTCCGTGGCTTGGAAAGAACGTTAAGCCGTTGGTCCAGGCTGTCATTCATAGATCTTTGACAATCGTTACGGGCCTTCAGAAGCCCGAAAGTCTGACAACCAGTCGTACCAGGGGTATCATATTACCCGGTTACTGGGTTGTGGAGGTCCGATAGGCAGTCGCTCCATGTAAAATACTGGTAATCAGCATACTGCATCCAGTTAGACTAGAACCCGACTCCAACATAGTTGGCAAAAGGCTAGGCAGATTGATTGAATTCAAATCATATACAATTTTATTCATAGCAATCTTTTGAGATAAAGATTCGTTGTAAGAAATTCATTTAGAATTTATCAGGGAAACTGAAATTAAACTGAATTTAAGGATACCAGAGTACCTATTTTTTTACTTCTGTATTATTATGTCCTTTAATTCATTATTAATTTAAATATTAGAATAAAATAAAAAATAAACATTAATAATAATAGTATTATTTAGGAATATTTCGTATTGAATTAGAGTAATTTATTGATATATTGACATAAAAAACGTCACTGCAGCCCATCAGCTTGATTTTAATTCATGACAACCGCGAAGAAAATCAACGGCGTATAATTCTGGTAGGTACAAGGAAAACTAACAACTTATAACTGATAACTTTAAAGCAATTCCATATTGCTTGAATATAACGATATCAAAATACACACAGGAATCTCAAAGGACTATTTTGCTAGCTATCATTGGTCAGTGAATGTCAATATTATCTTGAGCTGCCAATATTCCAGTATTCAGATTACATGACTTATTATTACTAGCTGATATTATGATTTGTATGTAAACAAGTAGATAAACTAAGTTTGTCTCATTGATTTCTACAGGTTCAATAACTATTAAGTCTCAAATATCTATAAACATATTCAAAAAAATACAATATACATAGATACATTTAGTAACCTGTTCCGCTTAACTATTCTTCAAGACTCCAGCGACGTCCAGCTCTGTGACTCTGCGTCCAGAGCCCGGGCTCGGGAACCAGAACACGACGTGTTGCCACACCGGTGTGGCAACACGTCGTGTTCTGGATTGTAACTGGTCAATCGTCATCCTGAGGATACCTCGTTGAGAGGTGAAACACGTGTCGATTTCTTACAGGGTTTTTTATGACTCTTGAAGAATATTTACGCGGCATAGGTTACTAAATATATCTACGTCTATTGTATTTTATAGTGGATTTCCGCAAAGTCACGCTTGAATCAATTAACTATATACATATTCATCCAACCAACCTCAATTGGAATAAAAATAAGAGTTCTTATTCAAATTGGTTGGCGCTGCATGTCATCTTCTTCCATACATTCTGCCATTATGTCAATAATAAGAATAGGTGTCTAAATGACTGCAGACACTATGAACGGTCACAGGAAAAAAAAATCATAATCACTACATTGTGCAAAAAGATTTAAATTGTAGTTTGCAAAAACAATCTTTTCAATCAGTCCATAAAAATACATTAATTTAATAAGAGAGAAGAGCGTTTTCTATATGCGACAATTTGATTCCATAGTCGCATGGAAATAGAAAATCACCCATAAATGTATGTGCATGAGTTAACAGGCTTGTGCGCAGACCATTATGTCACTATATGTATGATTTAGGGATAGACCCGTCGAATTTACCTCAAAAACATATTAAATAAATCACACGATTTAGCAAAACTTCCCCGTATCAAACCTCTCAATCTAACAGGACTTATCGAATAAAACTCAGTGTACACTGGCTATAAATTTGGTCGCGAATCTTACAAAGATCACGCACCTTTTCGCCGTCCGAAGTAGCTCTTTCTCATGCAAAATACATATATAGAACGCACGCAACGGCCCGGAGCGTTGACACGGAATAGAAAGTTGCAGAAGTTCCACTTAATAGTAAGATTGTTTATAATAATTATGTTTATACAGGGTGTTAGTGTAAACACCGTTATCCTTGAAACCAGTGGTTTGGTTTCATTAATAGAACGTAAAATCAATGGAAAAATACAACTTTTTTTTTTTAAAGAAAATCTACATTTTTTCACAAGAATATTTCACCCTACACGCAAGGGCAACGAACTTGCGTCTCAACACGGCCGCCGGCGGTTGGCGGGGGTGAGCGGGGCGCGCGAGACGTTACATGACCGGCCGTCAGCTGTTTCGCAGCTCTCTCGAACGCGTATCCATGAGTATCGGGACAGTGACGGATATTTACTTTTTAAAATATTTAAAAATAAGGTTTTTTGTTTGTTGTTACTGGGTCGTTTATTTTTATATTTAAGTCAACTACCCATGGTTTGAGTGACAACGGTGTTTACCCTTGCATACTGCAGTTTTATTTTTTTATTCAAATATTTATTTTTTAATTGTTTTTAAAATGAAATTATCGAGATAACGAGAGATTTGTTAAAATCTCGATGATATATTACTTGACAATATATCTGTATTTCATTTTTGAACAAGATCGACTTGGAGAGGGTGGCTAATAAAACACTGGACTTTATAATTAAGCGCGTATAATATAAGTACCACAGTGCTTGCTGCTCACACCACAAAAAATTGTATCTTTGACCTAGCTGAACGACGGAAAATCTTGACACCGCGATTCAAAAACCGTCGCTCAACTAACAACGCCATCTCTTGGCAACAGTCGATACTAATGTCCCAATTTTCTCGCGATTATTTCGCTAGCACTTTTAAACCTAAACATACCGCCCACCAAGGACATTATTGCGGAATGTCTTTCAATATGACCACATTGTTCAATAAGGTAAAAATATCTCGCATGCCCTGAACTTAACTCTTAGTACATCCTTGGTGAGAAGCAATTCCATACATTTCTTTTAACCATTGACATGTTTGGTTACAATTTACCTCTTTATGACAATTAAAATTAAAACTAAAACTATTTGACAACAGTTAACACAATGAGTTCAACATTTGCTTACATCTAACAATTATTCCAGTTTCAATTGGACACAGGCAGTAAACATATTTTAGAAGTCGGTCTTTTTATCGTAGACGATTTTGTGCGTAGTGTGACGACACGAGTAAGACCGTCCGACCCGGGATGTTTTTGTTCGATCCTGCCTAGCAACCACTTGCCAGGAGGCATATCATCCTCTTTAACTAAAACTACATCCCCGACAGATGGTTCCGGAATTTTATATTGCCACTTATATCGTTGCAAGAATTGGTGAAGATAGTCGTGAGACCAGCGTCGCCAGAAATCTTGCATCATTCTCTGCTGCAGGTGCCATCGCTTTAACATACTAACATTTGATCTTTCGAAATTTAAATCGGGAGATAAAACTAATGGCTCCCCCACCAGAAAATGCCCTGGAGTTAGGATGGTTAATTTGTCCTGATCCTCCACATACGATAACGGCCTCGAATTGAGGCACGCTTCAATTTGAGCTAGTACAGTAGCCATCTCTTCGTATGTCAGAGTAGTGTTTCCTATGACCCTCTTTAAATGGTACTTGGTAGACTTAATCCCTGCCTCCCAAAGTCCCCCAAAATTTGGCGCATGAGGAGGAATAAAGTTCCACTCCGTGCCACTTGTAGCGAGATACTCTGCTAATTCCGTATTAAAATTTGATTTTTCTTCATTATATAAATGAAGCAATTCCCGTGCAGCCCCTACAAAATTAGTCCCATTGTCGCTGTACAATTCGGCGCAGCGACCACGCCTTGCCACAAATCTTTTGTACGCAGCCAGGAAACCTTTGGTACTCAACTCACTAACCGCCTCTATGTGCACTGCTCGAGTAGCCATGCATATAAAGAGTGCAATGTAACCCTTATACGACTTGTTCCCGCGACCCTTGGACACCCGTATGTTTATGGGTCCTGCATAATCTACTCCTGTGCACAGAAAGGGTTTATTTTGCGTCACACGTGCCGATGGTAGTTGCCCCATAAGTTGGGGTCGAGTTTTGGCTGAATACCTAATACATTTAACGCAGTTTCTTACATATTTTTTGGCGAGCAATTTAATCCCTATGATCCAATATTTGGATCGTACATATGTAACCATAAGCTGCGGGCCTCCATGCATGGTTTTTGAATGAGCATCAGCAATCACAAGTTCGCTCAAAAAAGATTCCCTTGGTAAGAGGATTGGGTGCACGCGATTATAATCCAATTGAGACATTTCAAGTCTTCCTCCAACTCTTACGATTCCATTTGAGTCAATAAAGGCATTTAACGAATTAAGACTCCCCTTTTTCTTTAATATCGTACTATTTTTTAATTCCTTCATTTCTTCTGAAAACTCCTCTTGGCATTTCTTTATGCATGTGTCTGTGGCCTCGTCAAGCTCCTGTTTCGTTAATTCCCGCGTACAATGTTGTGTTGTTGCCTGTTTTCTTAAATTCAAAAAACGCCGACAGTAAGCGACCACTCTTATTAATTTTGACAACCTGGAAAACTTATTCCAGATGGTAACTGTGTCGACCGCAGTCGTGTGCGCCTTGACTTCTTCCAAATGTGTTACAAGATGCTTCGGCCTTTTATAGTCAATTACCTGCTGTCGCAACAAGTCCGGACCATTCCACCATATAGCCGTAGATTCCAATACAGCTGGGCACACACCGCGGGAAGCACAATCTGCGGGATTTTGCTTAGACGATACGTGGGACCAGTGGTATGTATCCAAAGTGTTTAAAATATCCGAAACTCTATTGGCTACAAAAGTTTTCCAGCGACTAGGATGACTATTGAGCCAAGCTAGTACCACCTCACTATCTGTCCATGCATGCCAATCAATCTTCTGGACACCCATTTTTTCTCCTACTTCAGCCATTAGTTTGGCTAAAAGAACAGCCCCACAAAGTTCTAGTCTAGGTATAGACACTTGTCTAATGGGTGCCACCTTCGTCTTTGACGCGACTAAAGAAATGTGAATATTTCCTTCGTGATCCAGAACTCTGAGATAAATGACAGCCGCATACGCCATTTTGGAAGCATCCGAGAAGCCATGCAGTTCCTTCTTTACGTTAGTAGCAGTATGCAGCCATCGTGGGATTCTAACCTTCACCAAAGAAGATAAGTTGCGACGGTAAGTCGCCCATTCATGTACTATATTATTAGGAACCTCTTGGTCCCATTCTAAACCTGCCAACCACAGCTTTTGTATCAACACCTTTGCTATAATTATGCTTGGTGCTAGCCACCCCAATGGATCGAATAATCTTGCAATATCGGATATGATTTTTCTTTTTGTTATAGGTCCAGTTATCTGCTGAAGTACCAGAGAGTATTGGAAGCAATCGTCGCGCGAATTCCAGGTAAGTCCTAATATTTTTGTTACATCGTCTATTTTTATCTGTAATGCTTCATCATTCCTCTCCTTAATGCTTTTTAATAATTCTTCGCTATTGCTTTTCCATTTTTGTAGTTGAAATCCGCCTTTAGCTAGCACCTTTGTTATTTCCGTATAGATTTTTAACGCATCTTCTTTAGTTTCAGCTCCTGACATTAAATCGTCCATATAAAAATCATTTACGATTATTTTAGCTATATCTACATTATCCCCGCATTCGTCAACTGCAAGCTGTTGAAGAGCCCGTACAGCTAAGTATGGTGCCGAGGCTGTCCCGAATGTAACGGTTATCAATTCGTACTCCTTTATTTCCCTTTCAGGACTATCCCGCCAAAGGATTCGTTGCATTGGAGTATCTTGCCTATTCACTAAGACTTGCCGGTACATTTTTATAATATCAGCCACTATACAAATCTTATGCGCCCTCCAACGCATAATAATATGACGAAGTTCGTCTTGCAAAGACGGACCCACCATTAGATCATCGTTAAGTGACCTCCCGTTACTGCGCTTGCAGGACGCATCGAACACAACACGCACCTTGGTTGTGTCTTTATCCTCCCGGACGACAGCGTGATGAGGTAAGTAAACACCCTTTTTATTATCCTTATCCAATTCTTTTATTTCTATCATGTGGTTAAGGCTTAAATATTCCTGTATGACCTTAGCGTAGTCGGCCTTTAATTTATCATTTTTTGCTAACCTTGTTTCTAACCCTTTAAGTCTTTTTTCAGCTATCCCTTTGGATTCACCGCCACTACCAACCAGGTTTGTATCCCGTACTGGCAATCTTACTACATATCTGCCGTCTTTATTTCTTGTCGTTGTAGTTTTAAACAATTCTTCACATTTAATTTCCTCTTCTGTAAGCATCTTTTTTGTTCCAGATGTTTCTTCCAGTTCCCAGAATTTTCTCAATAATTCATCATCTTGGACGCTGGTATGCATCACAGTTATTTTTGAGGGAGAACTTATACCTTGGTCAACTTCAAACGCACCAGACAATACCCATCCTAATGTGGTTTCTTGCGCCAGCAGAGTCCCGTTTGCATTCTTCTTAATACCGTGCTGAATGACCTGACTGTATACTTCAGCGCCCAATAAAATATCAATTTTATTAGGTCTGAAGTAATCCGGATCAGCCAAATCATTTTCGTTCAATTCTACCCATTCTACTCTAGCTACTTTAGAGGATGGGAGAAGGGACGTTACTGACTTCAAAACATAGGCATTCACCTTTATTTTAAAAGAAGGATTTACTCTTGACCGAAGATTTATAACCACTATAGCCGTCGACGTTGTACCTTTGTCTCCCACACCGAGCACCGTATTTTTTGAAGCTATTTTCTTTAACCCCAGATACTGAACCAGGGATTCCGTAACAAAGGAACCCTGTGATCCCTGATCCAGCAATGCCCTAACCACGTGGTAAGTTCCATTCTTCGACTCCGCCTTAACTAACGCCGTCGTTAGTAATACCGTTTTCCTACTCCCTTTCGCAAGACATGAGATTACCGGCGTATTGGACCCCTCCACTTGATTAGCGGCTGTATTTTCCCCATTCGATGAGGTTTCCGAGCGAGCAGCACTACTGCCCTCACCAACTTCCGACCCTACACCACCCGGTGGGTGTAGCAATGTATGGTGGCGGCGTTTGCACACCTGGCACTTGAGAGTGTTTTTGCAAAACCTAACAGAGTGGTTACTAAGCAAGCAAACAAAACATAATTTTTTCTTGAGAACAAAGTCTCTCCGATTTTCAATACTTTCGTTAATGAATTTTTTACATGCACTTATTTTGTGTTCACCTGCACAAAATGCGCAAGATCCCTTTCCATCTTTCATTACGTGTAGTGCCTGTGTCGTCCTTTGGACCCTATCTATCTTAGTATCTAAATTTTCTAACCCTCTAAATCGATTAATCAAAAAATCTTTTAGTTGATCAAAGGTAGGAAGATCATCGCTTGGATCCGATGCTACGTTTAATTCCCAATCCCTTCTAGTAGCCTTATCCAGTTTTTCGGTTACAATATGAACAATTAAAAATGATGCAAGATCTATATCTAAATTTTTTATTGACTCTAGGCAATCGGTAGTTGTACTTAAAAGTTTTTTAATTTCCGATGCGGATTCTCCTGTTAATGTTCTTTGATTAAATAAAGATTTTACAATACCATTTGCTAAAAATCTTTTATTATTGTACATAGAGTCTAATTTTTTCCAACTTGTACTATAATTTTCCGATGTCACCTTTACATTTTTTAATAACAGTTCTGCTTCTCCGGTTAAATACCCTTTTAAATAGTACAATTTTTGTGCATCCTCTAGGCTACTATTTTTGTGTATTAAACCAATAAACAAATCTCTAAAGGTTACCCACTTATGATATTTACCAGAAAACATTGGTATTTTAACTTCTGGTAACCGAAAGTTATGGAAATCTTTGTTACCGCTGTTAAGGCTACTACTATTCTCTCTACTAGATACAATTTTATCTTTCCTTAGTAGCTCTTTTAAAGTACTTTTTAACTGAATATATAATTCTTCAACCTCGTCATAAAAACAATCTTTATGGTAATTGGAACTATGTAATTCGGGTTTCTTAACTTCGCTGATTATTCTAACATGCGTATTATAAAAAAGTTGCCATTGTTGTTCTAACCCTTCTAAGCGTGTTTCAATATACGACACTGTAAGCCTATCTTTTGGGCATTTTTTTAAGTTAATCCAAGACTTTTCGATTTTTGTTTTCACATCTTCTTGGATATTGAATAATGAATCCATTTTGAAAACACGAATTATACGTAAACACACAAATAAATAATAAATTTCTATCTACAGCACAATAACCAAACAACTTTAAACAATACAGAGTGGAAGAATATAATTCTAAACTTAATGTTCACTAAAGACGATCTTCTTGCACTCGTAAAACCAACGAAAATTTTACAAGTCTTTTTAACGTTTACTTTCTATGGCAAATCGTGTGCTACCACTTTTCTTGAAAATTTTACAAGTCCGAAATCACACACAAACAGCAAAGTTAATTTTCAAATGAGTATAAAGTTCAAATTCTAATGCACTTTTTCTATTAGATTCTTCCTGATTTAATAAGGTTGAAAGTACTCACGATTGTTTCACCAGATACACTCACTGACACTGACGACGGCGACGTCACGTCGATGTACTGCACCACACACAAGTGGCGCCCCCTGCCTGCTTGACCACGAACTGTTGAGATTCTGCTCCTCCCTTGCCTCGTCCCTCCGGCTGCTGCTGCATCCAGTAGTGCTGCACCACGCTCTACTGGGTGCTCCCTGCGCCAACCAGTCTTCCACCTCCAGCTCCTGGCACCTCTCACCTGGTACCCACTGAAGGGATGCTCTGGACAGCGATCCACTGCCCAGTAACGAAGCGAAGGGTGGTAATTTCTACCACCACCGGAAACCACCTTAAACACTCCCGACCACACCCGGCTCTCGAAGGACCATGAACAAGATCGACTTGGAGAGGGTGGCTAATAAAACACTGGACTTTATAATTAAGCGCGTATAATATAAGTACCACAGTGCTTGCTGCTCACACCACAAAAAATTGTATCTTTGACCTAGCTGAACGACGGAAAATCTTGACACCGCGATTCAAAAACCGTCGCTCAACTAACAACGCCATCTCTTGGCAACAGTCGATACTAATGTCCCAATTTTCTCGCGATTATTTCGCTAGCACTTTTAAACCTAAACAATTTTGGTAAATTAAAAAAGAATATCAAGCTTGAAACCGAATTAATCCTATCAGATTCTAGCTTAATTTGACTTAAACTTAGTTTTAAATCGTTATTGATGCATACGCATTGTTTTAGAATACTTTTGACAGCACTGTATGTATTCCACATGCCGTGCTGTCAAAAGTTTTCACTGAATAGCAACAATTTTAATTAGAAACCAAGGTAAAGTAACTATTGTTTTTTTAGTTTAAGCACAAGTACTCAACCAGCAGGTTTTCAGTCACTGAAATAACACCGAGCTGCAAATTGCGAGATTTTCACCGAACCCGTTTCCACCGGAGTTTTCATAACACATCCAAAGCTGATCTTTTATTTGTGTCTTCTGTACCTCATATTCTTTGGTGTCGATTTATTTTCAAAAGGAACAATGCGATACAATAAAAAGTGTGGAACGTGCGAACGCCTATCGCGTGACCTTTGTGTAATAAGAGCGCCTACCTCGACTGATATTTATTGCTGTATGTCATTTCTGTTTTTCTATATTTCTCTGTTCTATATTTTTTGGTCTGACTAAATGTGTTCTGTTAAAATTAGCTTACGGTTGGAATTTGTTTGATCGTTTTATGATTGGCAATTTTCAAATAGATCTCTAAGTTGTTGTGAAGCTATAGATTGTAATATCCTAGATATTATTAGCAAAATAATATTAATATCTACTATAGGCGGTACATTTCATACTAAATCAACTTATTATCGACCTAATTGAATAGACGGGGCTACATTGTATCCCTTTATTAATCTTTGAAGAAAGAAGAAAAAACAGAATTAGTTTTTTTTTTAAGTTAGTCATAATTATTCATAAGTATCATTCCTTGAATTAAATGCATGTAACTTTTGCATGTCATAGAACCAAACATTCGACGACATGTGACATCTACCAACCCGCACTGAGCCTGCGTGGTAGATTATAGCTCACTCCCTCTCGAAAAGAGGCCTGTGGCCTGGCTGGCTGGCTGTGGCCTGTGTCCCAGCAGTGGGAACATTATAGGCTGAATGCTATAATGCTATGCTAAGTTTTGGATGTTTTTACGATTATCATGATGACCAATTTTCTTTCCTAGCAAGCCTTAGCGTTGGAAGGCCTCCCACAAGGTGGACCGATGACCTTGTGAAGGCTGCAGGAATCCGGTGGCCGCGGGAACCACAGAACCGTTCTAAGGGGCGGTGCTTGGAGGAGGCCTACGTCCACAAGTGGACGTCTTTCAGCTGAAATGATGATGATGATGATCATTCAAGCCTTTGCCGTAAATAAGGACAATTTCACATTCTGATAATATATCATATACAATAATATTTTCAAGAACAAAATATTAGGTGGACCTATGAAATTGGTGTTTTGTATGGGGAATATTAAAGAAGTTGTATTTTTCATACTAAGGTTTTCTTAATTTATATAACAACCATGAACACTAATGTTTAAAACTTGTATGCACTAATGTTTCAAAACTAAGATAACGTATTTCACTTAGATTAAGCGACAAAAATAAGTTTTAGCTAAGTAAAAAAAAAATTGTCGTCACTTCTGCTAACAAAATGAGTAGTCATTTTTAAGGTATTTTTTATGTTAAGAAAACTATAAGTAATAAGGTTTTTTTACTATTGGTAGTTGTCTATGATGGTTATTATTCGATATAATACCAAGCAATTGATTAATATTTTAAATCGTAGAAGTGACGAGGTTCTCTATTAGTGAGAAAAAACGCCAATTTTATAGGTGGGACCCAATACCATCCACGATTCAAACAGACTTAAAATAAATGTTCATAACAGAGTCGATGACAGCGTTCACAGTAAACTGAGCAAGATTCCGCGAAATTGTAATTTATGGCAGATAGGTAATATCCAGATGACTGGCTGCTTGCATTTCACGACCATTGTTGTTACTGGTAGCTACTCGTGTGCCTCCATTGCGGAATATGTGCCGAGGTTCAGTTGAAGGTTGATTCACTTTAGGTATATTACAATACTTTAATTTAAAACTACCTACCTGAGGGTCTAGACAAATACATAACATTCTATTCTTTCAAGTCAAAAATGAATGGGACTGACTTAAAAAAAATAAAAATAATGGCCAATAATATTACTAAACTAATAACATACTAATAACTATTAATATACTGAGAGGTTTTCGCGAGGCTAAAACCAATATGTAATAGGTTAGGTTTTTATTTTGAAAAAAATAAAATAATATACATAAATTACAAGGGTACCTAACGCCAATCCAGTTTTAAAATGCTGTAAAAATAAGAAAAAATTTAGTGCGATTGCCACTTTCTTTGGCTCTCTGATGGAAGTACATACGTTATTGAAGAATTTTACGATCTATTTTATATTATTTATTTTAAAAAAATCTGTCTGAAAAAAACTTATCAAAAACAAAACAATTTATCAAGTCTACCTGAGAAATAGTCTTTATTACAAGCTTTATATTTTTAATTATATAATTATCTTATCCAATATTAAGAAACAATTTTTCGCTCAGAACATTAATAACACAGATGTTCGCGATTCGACATAAATTCTAGAGAAACGCTTTAAGTGAATTAAAAATGTTCCAAGGAAGTAATAAATGCGAAGAATTTAAAATTTATAACTGTTAGTGTTCTGAACACCGTTTACTGTGTTTTACTATCTTAATCTTCATCATTGTTAGACTACTAAAAGCTGACAACATTCAAAATGAGTAAATATTAAAATTAAAATAAAGAAGGAACATTGTACACGTGTATCTTTTGCTCTGAAAATTCAAATATGTTATTTTATTTTTCAGCATTTTCCACAAAAAACCTAGGTAAAAAAAAATATAACGATAAAAAAGGTGTTTTTATATACTATCTCTGAACTAAACAAACACTATATTTTTTTGGCAGGTTTTCGAGTTATTCACAGACGGTTGCACTGGTTTACTGGTCAGTGCCCAGCGCAGATGGCACACAATCCAATTGATGCCAATATATTCATTGCTTTTTTTTATTCAGTAATAGTTGACCCGACAGTCTGAAATAATAACTGCCTTTAATTCCTCAATGAACCTAACATTAGCGATTCTTATAGCTTCAGTTAATCTCAAAAACTAATTTAGAACACCTCTTCTGATAAATCTTTAAAAACAAATATTTTGAAAGCACGTTTTTTAGGGTTCCGTACCCAAAGGGTAAAACGGAACCCTATTACTAAGACTCCGCTATCTGTGTCCGTATGTCATCTCATGGACCATGATAGTTAGACAGTTGATATTTTCACATAATATGTTGGGTTTCTGTTGCCGCTATAACAACAAATACTAAAAATCAGAATAAAATAAATATTTAAGGAGACTTCCATACAACAAACGTTTTATAGATAATGGTAGGGAACCCTTCGTGTGCGAGTCCGACTCGTTTTAGATGACAAGCTTTTCACCAAAATAGGAAGAGGATAAAAAAAAATATGCCCGTATTCAATAAAACTAGGCGACACCTAATTGAATGCCTAAATAAAAGCGCGCTGTTGGATTTAAAATTCTTTAACTACTCTAGGATATTGCCGAGACGTTATTGGTCTTTGATGTGTGACCAGCTAAGAAACAGAAAAAAAACATGAAATCAGGCCAAGTATATCATACACGTTGGAAATACATGGTTAAATCATAAAATGTAAAACGCATGGTACCCATAAAAGGGTGTTTACATTTTTATGGCATAATGAGCTTCGTTCGCCTCACGGCATCAAATATTAAAATGTAGGTACAACCTTTTCAAACTGCTTCAAATAAAAAACAGGTGCTGGTGGAAAACATGAGTTTTTTTTTTACTTTTTTATTTGGTCACGTGCGTAAAGCAATGAAGCATGTAACCTCTTTGATGGGTGTGACTGTTGTTACAGTTTATTTCAAGTGTTACTGTTCATTACCCCATTAATCGTTACACTAAAGTAATCTTAGAGTGATCTTTCACATTACAGTAAACATTGCCTAGCGAAATAACTTCTAAAAATCATTATTTCTTGTCAAAAAATATTAATTTTGGTTTTCTTTTTATAATGAGTCAATCATAATTTTGGATTAATTGTAAAGAATTCTTTCGAGAAAATAAACGAATCGATTAAAAATTCTGATTAATTTTAATGATTATTTGAAACAAAGAATAGGTAATAATTATGTAAAATTCAAAGATCAAAGTTGCTTGCTAATCACATCGTAGCACTGCAACACAATTATTTTTAAAGAATGACATAATGTGTAAAATATTTCAAAGTTTTACAAAGAAACTACTTTCACATGCGGAGTCTCTTGCCGGCTCTTCTCCACAGGACACGACCAATTGGAACCGTGCACCTAGCTTCTGACGTTTCATAGGTGCCCAAGAGGATTGTTTTTTTCTTATAAAACCTAATATAAAGAATACTTTTTTGATGGTGGTCATCCAAGGAAATACTCCCAGCATATCTATTTCTGTCACTAAGCAGCGTTTTAGTGTTCCGATTTGAAGCATATGGGTCTTGACTTTTCGTGTAATTACATGCATACATAAAAGAACATGAGGCATTACAGCATTGCCTCTTGGGTTGCACCTAAGTTGCTTCTGGTATTGTAGATTTACATAGGTGAACTTACCATGGTAAGCCGCCATGCTTGGTTATCGTCCAATAACATGTAGTGCGTCATAGTAATGTTATGTTCTTTAACACACTTGAAGGAAAAGCCATTACGGTTTCTAGCCTTTCTTTGGAACCATTATAAAAACAATACCACACACGTCTCCGTAATCTCACCCTTGTGCGGTCAGATAAGCCGTGATGTATTATGTTTTCCTTATATCCTGAAATAGGAATGGAAATTACGAAGAAAATACAAAAAAGTACGTTAAGTTGTACCAAATGACTCTTTGGTAAATAATTTAAAAAATTGTATAACTTGCAACTATATTTTGCAAGAACTTAAGTTAAAAATACATTCATTGGTTTTTATTTATTGTTGACCTAAGACAATTCCAATCAGAATTCTTTACTTAGGTACACCCATTAAGGTATTACTCTCGATAAAGGTAATCTTGGTATTTCAGGAGTCAGCTAGAAAGGTATAGTCTCAATAAATTATGTATGATTTAGAAGTCGCTAACCTTTATTCAGTGTCTGGGTATCGACTTCCCCAACGATTTGTTTTCGATATCCTATTATTTTTAAAAGAGTGTGGCGGCATCTACATCGCCACATGTGAAATACGCATTGAAGACCTGACATCACACAAAAATCATGACGTCACACAAAATCCTGCATCGCGCAATTAGAGTTTACCGCGCGATCAAAATATATACAAGATTCCAACATCAATCATTGGGCAGTTGCCCGCCATACAAAACACACGTCTGGTTGGAGGATTCTCCCTTTTCCATAGAGGATGAGTGAACTTTATACCTTGTTCCTCATACCTCTAAAAGAGTAACAAATAGAGTTTCTTCTCGGCGCTTCTCCATAGGAAACGACCCATTGGAACCGTGTACCTAGCTTCAGACGTTTCATAAGTGCCTTTGTAGGTTTATGTGGAATAATAATATTTTGAATTTTGATGATTTTCGCACCACCAGTGGTACACCGTGTAGTCCAGCTTTATTCACAAAAAGCAGGACTTGGTACTACTAATAGCAATGTCTGAATTCTGTTTGAATTAGGAGTCAGTCAAAAGTGTAATTGAGTTTCTGTGTCGGGAAATTCCCAAAAGGCCTACTCTCATGGGATCCAGCGCAATTGCAGGACTGTAGTACTACATGTACTATCCCATGGGATCCAGACAGATTGGAACTGTCCTTGGTAAGGCGTGTGTTCATATTGGCAACTAGCAGTGCATAGTAGGTAGGTTTAAAGTGAAATTTAGAGACCTGTTTGATAACTTACGTCATTTTTGCCTGTGACTTATATAATTTCATCACTTTTAATTATTTTAGCGATAACTTACTGTATTGTAGGTATCGTAAGGTAACCTGGACTAAAATCACTAACACGCTTTTTCTTAATAAGAAAAGAACCTTTTGCGCTAACGCCCTCGATTTCAGAAACAACATTGTTTACCAACCAACAAAGATATTATGAAATCCAATTCATAAAACCTCTAGAAAAGCGAGCGCAGTAATGAAATATCATAAGCTTTCGTGGTGTAAGTGCCAATTAAGCGGGAACCTGGGTCTAAATGTTGATTGCGTGCAATCGACGCGTAACGTTAAGGCACGGCCGTGAAGTAGGGAACACACACATGCGATCGTGTGTTCAGGTTCATTTGTTTATCTGCGACTGTATTTAATCAAATGGTTCGACAATTATGGTGTTGTTTTTGCATATGCAATAGAGTGGCGCCGCTCAACGTACATGAGTTCCTTACTGTGTGCTCAAAGTGAGTCATAGAGGATGTATTTAGTTACATGCAATATTACGGTTTCTGTCTTATTCGATAGAATGTTTAAGTACTTAAAATATGAAAACGTTTCCCATCGGCAATTCTTTGAAGTATACCTATATGATTTTTTTTTAAACCTTCAAATTGTTTGGAAAAAACATGCTGAACCTACAAAAAACTGAGCCAAATTGAGTTTAGCTACTCAATTTGGCTGTATGTATAAGTAGGTACCGTAAAATACGATTACTCCAATTGTCAATAATAATTATTTCGTAAAAAAACACTGAATCATTATTATCTCAAATAACTTGGTAAGTAAAAACGAACTTTGATAATAGCAAAATCTTCCTCCAAGAATTCCCGAAGGAAAATGCAAGGCGAAATATTTTGTATGTCAAAAGTCTAACCAAATACTCGCGAAGAAAAGTAGTTTATGCGTCTTTTGCGACGCAAACTTTGACTTGAAAAGTTTTGTAGCTGCCTCTGAAAT